>JAUCBN010000043.1:5665000-6915000 GCA_035048815.1 Abelmoschus esculentus | reverse complement strand
GATGAGTAGAATGAAATAAATCTTGTATAAATTGATGAAGAAATCAACAAGTAATTGAAGAAATTTGGAGAAGAAGATGGAGAGAAAATGAGAGAAAAGATGGGAAAATGGGAAGTTACAAAAGAAAATAAAGTTGTCATCTAAAATAAAACAATTTAAAAACAATTTTAGTGGATAAATCATTAATTAAAAATAAATTTGGTTTATGGCCCTCTAAGGATTCTAAGTATGGCTTACTTTCCAATTTAGTCACTAAAAATCCTTATTGCCGAAAATTACCAATTAAATCCCCAAAACTTTTCTAAAATTACAATTTAGTCACTAGCACAAAATTAAGCCCAATTAAAATCAAATTAAAATTCAAATAATATTCCTTTAACTTTAAAACACCTTTTTAATATTTTTAGAACCATTTCACAAAATTATTACTTATCCAATTAAAATATTATTATTTTAATTTTTCCCGGAATAACGAACACTAGGAATCCGATTCGACCCAAATCGAATTTCCCCAACTAACACTCAAACTACTAACCCCCAAACCGGGATGTTACAGATAAAATATGAATTAAAAGCACTAATAGTTTCCTTGCTTCCTTAGGATGAAAGTCTCATTTATTTCTCTTCATTACAAGGAAAAGAGAGGGGTTAAGCCAAAGCTTAATGAATGGATTATAAAACAAGTTAAACTACTTGTAATGCAAACCACATTATACTGAAAATCAATTTAAAGCAAGTCATGCTTAAAGAAAATAGCTTGTGACAACCAAGGTCACTAATAAAAATCAACAAGTGTTCATCACATGGCATATGCCCCAAAACAAGTCTTACATGCTTCACTTAGCAATGTTCTCAAAACCTTTGAGCTCTTTAATAAAACACATGTGTAACGACCCTTTTTTCTTAAGTGTAAAAAGTCGTTAATTTGAAAAGGTGGAAAATTAGAAATTAGAGTTTAAATTAAGAAATGAGAATGATTTGAAAATTTAGGGATTTTGAAATGTTAAAAGAAATTCGAAAATTAAGATTTCAAATTTCAAATTTAGGGATTTTGAATGATTTAAATTTTGGAAAAATAGGTATTTTAAAAAAACTTTAAAAATTGGGGAAAGATGGAAAATTTAATTAAAAAGAAATGGAAAAGGATTTGAAAAGTGGAAGGAAAATAATTTTGAAAACAAATTAAAAATGTTGGAGTCGCAACCGGTCACTTTGGTAGACCGGATACCGTAAAAACTAGAGATTCGAATAAATTAGGGTTCGAGAGTCGGTTACGATTATAAACGGGATTAGCGTTTAAAACCGCCCAAAAATTGACACCTTTATCAAAACACCGCTTAATTAATTTTAAACTTTACGATTTAAAGTGGCATTAAATTATTTATTTGTTTAAAGATTCGTATTCAATTTTAATTTTATCGTGTCTTTATCCGAAGATAAACGTATACACCGCCACAACTACGTTTGGTGTCGGGCCCGTTATGACCGAATAAAGACGTAATTAATTATGCTCATTAATTAAGGATGTGGATGAAGCAACAATAAAAAAAAACAAATGAATACATTAAAATAAAATACAATAATAAACAAATATATGCAAACATGAATATGTGAAAAGCAAACAAAATGAAATGGCATGACAAAAACATACAAATAATTAAAAAGTGTAAATAAAATTACACAAGGTAGCTAAATGTACAATGAATTAAAATACATAAATGAAAAAAATGACATAATATAATGTAAATGCAACATATAATAAATATTCAAAGAGAATAAATAAATAAAAACATGTATATATGTGTACATGTAACATGGGTATAAATACATAAATAAGCAAATAAATGTATAAATAAAATATATACAAAACATGAAAAAATAAATATGTACCACGTGTAAATAATAAGGCATATAAAATAAATAAATAAAGGATTAAGCAAAATAAAAGGTACTGGAAAGGATTTAATTGAAATAAAATAAAGTTTCGGGTCAAAATCAAAGTAAAAAAAGGAGAACTGTGACCGAATTGTAATTATTTGAAAACATACAAGGACTGAAGAAAGGATTTAACCAAGGGGAAGGTCATAAAAATAAGTATGAAAGCATGGAGGGACTCAAGGGAAATAAAATTGTTTTTAAAGGACATTAACTTTAATATCGGGACGAAATTGAAAGAAGAAACAAAGCACGAAGGACTTCGGGGGTGATTTAAAAAAGGGGAAGGGTTTGAAAATAATCCCCAAGATGCGGAGGGGTCTAAACCGAATAAAACCATTTTTAAAACAACGTTTATAGCCGAATTAGTGACTATATTGTAAAGCGAGACAAAGGCAAAGGGACCCCGGGTGTAAGAACAAAACGCGGAGGGATTTATGTTGATAATCAACCATTTTTAAAATTTTAGGTGACTATAAAACACAATTAAAATTTAAAACCAACCCCCTCCCCTCATTTCTCTTCAAAACAAAAAAATAAATCCCCAAAACTTCTCGTTTCTTCATTTGAAAATCCCAGATTCATTAAGAACATTCAAGTGTTCTTCTGGGAATTTCCAGGAATGAAGAACATGAACCCAGAACCACCGCTGAACCCATATTTCGGCCACCGCTGGCGGTGATCGGCGAAATCAAAATCTTTTTTTTCGAAGTCACAAACACAAAACCAATTTTCCATTTTTGATTCTTAAACCCCAAAACAAGCAAAAACAAAAACAAGGTCCCCTGTTTCGGATATGAAAACGAAAAAGAATGAGAAAAAAACCAACTCTTCTCCTTCTCCTCTGGTATGGCTCACCCTGACAACCCGAAGGCTCGTGGGTTTATCGCCGGCGAAAGGGAGAAACCGACGAAACGAATCGGCGATCACCCTTGAAGGTAAAAGCTAACCTTAATCTAGAAAATATGTGAAAGAGAGGATATACCTCTGAAAAGGATTTGTTTGTATTGATTCAATGGTGGGGAGAGATCCCTTACAATATTGTTTTCGGCTTCCCTTTATAGCCAAGTGATATTACATGAAAATTCAGAAGAATAATTAATCTAAAATCTCCTATTGGTTGCTGGTATTGATTTGGATGGATTCACATGCTCCTCTGAATTTTCTGATTTTATGTTGGGTTGTTAGCTGGCAAATTTCGTATGTATCTCTGCAAATATTTGGCGATTTTGATATGTTGGTGTACGATTCTGATGCATTATTTTTTTTGTGCATGTGGCAATCGTTGGAGAGGAGGGGACCACCGGTGAACGGACGGCGACTGGGCGGCGGCGAAGATGAATGGGAGATTGGTCATTCGAAGAGTCACAAGCATCTGAATCGATTGGCGCGTGGGACACACTCGCGCGCGTGAGGTTCTCCAACAGACGCGCGTGCTCGTGCGTGGGGGATCCAGAGGGTTCATCCGCTTTAATTGTGACCGTTAGATCTGATACAGATCTAACAGTCACAAGTGAGCTACGTAAGGAATAAACATGGGTGTTGTTAGGGTTTCTCATTTGTAATTAAGGGTTAACCGGTTGTGTTGGATCACCGGTTCGTGCTTAGCAGGCCTGTATGGGTTTGTAATATTTTATTGGGTTGTTGTTAATAAACTTTGGACTTTTTAATAAATATGGGCTATTCATTTTATAATTGTTTTGAATTTTAATTTAAAATCTGATTTTTTAACTTATAATATTACTACTACTACTAATAATAATAAAGCCAATAATAATAATAATAAAATAAAAATAATATTAAAACCCGAATTAAAAATAACAAAGATAATATATTAATATTTTTGAATTTTTGAAAGAAAAAGGTAACATATATATATATTTTATATACAAATATTATATATAATATAATATAACATAATATAATGTTTTTGATTTTTGGTTGTAATAACAACAAAATAAAATTGAAATGAAACCAAAATTAAAGAAGGAAATAAGTATATTATATAATAATATTTTGCATTTTTCGGATTAATTGTTACAAGCCTATTATTCAAACAAAAATGAAAATTAAACCCGAGTTGAACCCCGGATAAAATCAGTGATTACAACATGCAATTTACAAATTGCACAAAAACAGTAAATTGTTTACACTTGCGTTTTTCACATGCTGGTTAAGTGAGACGAAATGATTTACCTCCAATCGTTGAGATAAACGTGACATCGTACACCAATTCACACAGATTGCCTACCACAATCTATAGATCCCAACTTGGTGTCCAATATAGTTCACCATATCCGAATGTGATAATGTAACAATTATATCACACAACATTAGGCTAAACTCTAATGCATCACTCAAGGAATTTAAAATACGTACGAATTTGTATTTATAGTGCACTCAACTCCTATTGGTCGATCAACTTATATCATGCCCATCATCTTAATATCTAACACAAAACAAAACCAAATGCTCAAGTTTTACATTAAAAACAATAACCAGATCATATGAATTTCTCTATCTCATGCACAAATTTGCATAAATCTATAAAACCATATTTTATTTATTTTGAAAACAATCCGAGGAATCATTAAAAACAATGTAAAACAGTCATATGAGCATTCTTTCACATGTATAATCACATATGAACAAATAATTAACAAGCCTGATTAACACAGAAAAAATAGTAAAATATAGGAAAACCGATTTACGAGAGCAAACGTAAAACTTACTCTGGAGTATAAGGATGTTTCTAACACCTTCCCTACACTCCCAGCACTTTAAAACAAATTTAAAACACTACTGAAGCAACCCCCACTCTCAAATCCACTCATCGATAACCAAAACTCGTCCGATATGTCACCAATTTGATCCACAAATCTGTCAAACGTGATCAACACTTTCTTGACATGTTTCAAGCATCAAAAATTAAGGATTTAGTGCTCCTAATCGCACACAATAAACCCCAAGTCGGACTCCCTCACAACAACCCTTAAAACCTATAAAAACCTTAACCAAAAACTTTCCGAAACCAACCAAACTTCTCCTAAACCTTTAGTCCGAGATTAGAGATTTTAAAAACACTTTATAAACATCCTAAAAACTTCAAAATCCTGTAATTATGATCCAAAAACAGTGACTAAAACCTTTGAACGAAAATTGTATATTTTTTACCCAAAAACCGATTTTTCTAAATAAAAGGATTAAAATGATTTTTACCAAGCCAAGAACGTAGAAATTTCAATAAAGAACTTCAAAGTTATATAGGATTGATGAAATCTCACCTTCAAAACTAATCCAATTGCTTTTTCGGGTTTTAAATCGATAAAACAATGAGAAAACTAGAAATTTTGAAGAAGAAAAGTTATATTATTTGATCATAACGAAGTTAGATGAAAAAGAAAAGGTTTTTACCTTAAAAGTTGATTGAATGAATGCCTACAATGAGGGAAAATGAAAATTAGAATAATATGCTAGGTTTTTAATATTTAAATAGAGTTTTAGAGATAAAAAATATTGAGTTTAATTAGTTATTTGAGTTAAAATATAATTTTTGGACTTAATTAATTAAAATTTAGAAAGCCTAGAATAATTAGGATTATAATTGATTAAAGCCCCTTAAAGATTCAAAATTTTGGCTTGTTTTATATAATTGTCTTTAAATTTTCAATTTTTACAATTTAGTCACTAATTTTGAAATCTCAGGGTTTCAAGGGTCAATTTTCGAAATTGGCTTGACAAAAGTCAAGTATGTTTAAAATAAGAATTTTAGAATATTTTTCCAAAATTTATTTCCATTAAAAACCAATTTTTAAGAATTTAATCCTGAACTAGGCTTAACCGGTTAAACCGGCCAACTAACTTCTAGGCCCATTTTTGGGGCGTTACAACTCTCCCCCACTTAAGCAATTTTGTCCTTGAAATTACCTAGTGGAAACAGATAAGGAAATTATTCTTCCATGTCTGACTTTCGTTCTCATGTGGCTTCCTCAACACCTCGATGTCGCCAAAGCACTTTGACTAACTCGATAGTCTTACCACGTAGAACCTTAGAACTTGATGCTAAGATTTCTACTGGCTCCTCATCGTATGTCAAGTCTGGATTAAGCTCAACTTCTCCCACCGGCAAAACATGCGACGGATCTGGACATGTAACACCAAGAGAGAGTAGAGTTCGGCAAATTGATGGTTTGCATTGTTTGAGGACAAGCAATAGTTCGAGTTTGGGGGTGTGATAAGTGCTCAACACACTATCACTTTTTACTCCTTTTATGGGCATTAATCACCAAATATACACCCACTTAGACCAATGCATGTGCTTAATATGATATATTTAGAAGTTATACTCATATAAATAATATTTACAGAAAAAGGCACGTTTTACTGCGTTTTCATATCTGTGCAGGAGAACCAGTGCCGCGGCAGCAACAAGGCCGAGGCAGGACCTGATGCCGAGGAAGCAGCAGAAAGACAGGAAGCAAGACTGTAGGCGATGGAAAGATAAAAATCCAAGGAACGTGTCTGGACTTGAAGCCCATGGATCAGAGCTGGCTAGCACAAGGAAAAGCCCAAAGTAAGACCACACGGGAAAGCCTCGTTAGCCGAATCAAACTTGGAAATATTTTATTATTATGTACTTGACTTGTTCCCTACTCCAAGTTGTATTCTACTTAGGAAAGGTTTGCCCTAGGTCTAGCCTATATAAGGACCTAGCCACCCAATGTACAATAGATGGAATATCTAGGGAGCGAGCCGATTTCTATTCTCTTCTCCTCCATTATGTTCTAAACCTTCTTAGGGATTAGGTGAAGGTTGTCGAGTATTTGTGAGAGGAGATTGTACTTTGTCTTTGATTCAATGCAATAAAGTTATCAAGGTTTGCATATCCTTTGTTATTCCTTGTTTTCACAATTGAGCTCGGGAGAGGATATTGTGAATCATCCATTTATCTAAGCTCGGGAGAGTTAGATTCACGAAAAAGGTAAGTACGGTGTTTCAATCGCGGAATACTAACTCGGCCTAGGGATAGGTTAAGAGTTTCAGCGGCTAAAAGAAGTGTGAGATTGGTTGGTGAGTATAATTGGTTCACGCCGGGAGGTATCATCAAGGACTAGTCATCAACAGCACTCTGACTTGGGGATAAGCGGAGTCACCCAAGGACACCTTGCCGAACTTTGATAAAGTCTACCTACGAGCAAGGGATTGCCGCGGCAGACAGTATTGTCACTGCCAAGGCAGTAAATTGCAGTGCTGCCGAGGCAGTGATATACGATTGCATTGGACAGAGACAAGTCAATCAAATCCACAATACGATGCAACTGGATCCTAACCCATCTCTCTCTACTATTTCAACTCTTTATTTTTATTTAGTTATTTTAGTTTAGATAAATCAAATCAACTCACTTGTATTCTTTACTTTTCTACAGAACAAGAAGGTGAAGAAAGCATATTAAGTATACCGGTCCCTGAGGAGACGATAACTCGATAAAATACTTATCACTTATTACTTTCGATGTGTCCACTTGCACTAAACGCGCACTTTTGACACGCGACACTCATCATGTGTTCCACGTAAGTTAACTAAAACCTTACTGTCTAGATGAGTTAGATCCGGATTGAGGCAAGTCACACCGAGCGCCAGTCGGAGTGAAGGTCTCCTACGATAATGAGATTCGAGAAATTCAAGCGGAGAGGGTCATTCGTAAACCATGCCATAGACTGAGGCACGATTACTTCGTTCTTTGGAATGGACTTCCCGACAATGAAGGTAGTTGGGAGCATGCCGAGGCACTTTGGCAATTTAAGAACCAAGTGGAGCAGTACCATTCTAGTCAAGTGACGAGGGTGTCACCAGATCTAGTGGGGGAGAATGTCACAGACCGCACCATAGGGCCCGAGGCAAGCACCAACTAGACTGCCATAGGAGCACTCCAAAGCATTATGGGCATCTCAGTACCAACCCAACCACCCATTGGAGCCCAAATCCGAATTAGCCCAACACTTGGCGATGAAGACTTATCCAAATCAAATTTGGCAAGTTTTCCATAGGAATCTTATCCTTATCCCATATCTTTGTAATTTTGGCAACTAGCTTAGGATAAAAGATTTAGAGATAAGAATGAATCTGGACCCTTGATGTAATTCATTTACAACCGTTGGATGTAAGGGGCTTCAAGTATAAATAGAGGCCTTGCCCACCTCATTTTTCAATCACTTCTTCATTGAGGAATACAATAGCATTCACTCATAATCTCTCTAGCCTTTTCAATTTTCTCATCTTTCAGTTGTTGTCTAGTTTCCGCAAAGTTCTTAGCATTTTAGCTTTGAACGATTTAGGCTTACTTAGGCGGTTCATTACTCCTCGAGTAGCTGAGTTTTACGTACGTGACACAGGCATTGTCCTCAATGCAACTAAAAAATTAAACTAAATGCCATGCAATGAAATGAATGCATGTTACCTTGGTCTATACGGGTGGTGGTGCGGTGGCAATTCGGTGAGATGATCTTCTTTTCAGCGAGGAGGGCTAACATCATGACCAGACTCATCATCGTCTCCTCAGGGTCGTGTTTTCTCAGCAGCAGTAGGTGGGCTCGCCTGTCGTCGAGCCGACATCTTCAGATGGCGCTTAGATTTCTTCTTTTGGGGTGAGGGCACTGGTGATGGTTCTAGTTGTGCTTCTTCTGGCTGTGTTGGCTGGTCAGGTAGGTCCTCGAAAATAGAACAATAAAATTGGTTTCGTGTTTCGGTGTAGGAGATGGGTTCTGTTGAGTAGAAGGCGCCTGGGCGTGTTCATCTAAATATGCGGAGGAATCTTCAAGATTGTATTCTGATTCAGGGGCTTGAGCTTCCTGGGAATGTTCCTCTGGTTCTGGTTCTATAGGCCTTTCTTCCTCAGATGGATCAAATGGGGATGGTTCCTCATTCTAGTTCGGTGCAGCTTACCTGGTTATAGGTGGGGCATCTGGAAATGACTCGACATTTCCTAATGTAGGCAAGATAGAATCTGGGAACGTAGGGAACTCTTGGGCCAGGTGTGGGAAATGCTCTGCCAAGTAGGCTTGGACAACTTCATCCCTCTTCTTTGTACAGCTGAAAAATTCCTTCAAGTCGCTCGTTAAGTTGTCCATTTTTTTTCTGGCATTCCTGGAAATCTCCAGCGCATCATCCCATTGAGATGGGGCTTTTCCTCGTGTAGAGGCAGCGTTTGATGCTTCCGGCTGCTCCTCAGCATTGCCCATCAAGGCAGCAAATTTCTCAACAGTGAGACCCTTCATCCCTTCTAGGATCTCATCAAAATCATTCTCCGGAACTTCCTTCTTCTGGCATAACGCAGTAATCAAGTTGGGGATGATTTTCATGAAGAATGATCCTTCCTAAGTCCATGGGGCATCCAAATAGAATAGAATGTAAAAGCATCAGTCGAGTCAGACTTACGGTTGTGTGGTGCGATGTAGGCATCAACTTGTAGCGCATGAAATGATTCTACAGTCGGGCATGTGGGAGTAAGCGCTCACGGTTTACCATCCTCATCGTGGCCTGCTGGCCATTCTATTCCGTTTCGGGCAAGCGAAGATCTTCCTTCACTCCTTGGTATATCTCGTAATCGATTTCTTCTTTTTTCGCATGCCTATCCACTTCTTGTGGAATCTTAAAGAAGCGATTAATGGCTGTGTTGGTGAAGTGAATTTTCTTGCCCCGGACATAAACAAATTTCTGGTCTGGGCTCTATATGTTTGCATAAAACTCTCGCACTAAGGTGGCGTTCACAGAACCAGGGTGAGCAGCAAATCGCTCCCAGTGGTGGTGCTTGACCACGTCTAGCACTTCCAGCTTGAACTCTTCACCGGAGAGGAGAAGACCAAGCTCGAAAAATACCTTCCTATTTTTCAGAGATTTAAATCTCTCCTCTGCATCATCGTTTACAAAAATGGGAGGAGTTTGTGGTGCGGAGCCGACTAGCCTTGTTCGTACCATTTTGAGCTAGGAAAAAGCAAGAAAATGTAAGAAAGTTTAAAGTTTTTCTTTAATGGTGAAGGGGGGTTTCGGTTATGGAGATGAGAGTGATGAGGAAGAAGATGAAAGGGATGAAAGAGAAAATGAATAAAATAAAACTTTAATTGTTAGTGGGGGTAAGGTTTGAAAACATGTGGTGGGGGTTATAGCCAATAATGGCAGGAAATAAAGAGGAGAGATAAGGGTTCTTTTAAAAGTCAAAAGAAATATTTAAATAAGAAAAAGCTCCCCCTTTTTTGTCTTTTTTCCGCCCAAACATTTTAGCTAGAGTTTCGTGCTTTTCTTCTTCTTTCACCTTCAGCCGTCAGCCTCCAAGGGTGGATATTCAACCTAAAAAAAATAAAATAAAGCACTAAAGAGACTTGCATAATAAAGCATATAAAACAAACTTAGAAACAATTTATTTATGAACAGGAGTAAACTGAAAATGCCATGACATTTCAGTATGTCAGGCATCTTGAAGATATGCGGTGGGTTTATCTCGCATCACATGGGATCCAGTGTAGATCTTCAGGCGCTAGCCATTGACCTTAAAAATTGTCCCATCATTGATGTTCTTAATGTCCATTGCTCCATGGGGATACACATGATGTACTTCAAATGGTCTAGACCACCTTGCTTTAAGCTTCCCAGGGAAGAGTTTCAGCCTTGAGTTGAATAGGAGCACTTGTTGTCCAACTTGAAAATGTCGTGGCATAATTGCCTGGTCGTGCCATCTTTTGGTTCGCTCCTCATAGAGTTTGGCATTTTCATAAGCTTGGGCCCTGAATTCCACCATCTCATTCAACTCTAGAAACTTTTTTTCACCAGCTAGCTCGGCATCAAAGTTGAGCTTCTTAATCACCCAATAGGCTTTATGCTCTAGCTCGACCGGGAGGTGACATGCATTGCAATAGACTAACTTAAATTGAGACATTCCTAGTGGGGTTTTGAATGTTGTTCGGTATGCCCATAACGCTTCATCAAGCTTTAGTGAACAATCCTTCGTTCTCAGATTCACCATTTTTTCTAGAATTTGCTTGATTTCACGGTTTGAAACCTCGGGTTACCCATTAGTTTAAGGGTGATATGCCGTGGCAATCTTGTGTTTTACCCCATATCTCTGTAATGCCTTGGCAATTAACTTGTTGTCAAATTGGGTGCCTTCATCACTAATGATAGCCTTTGGTGCGCCAAACCTTGTGAAAATGTGCTTGTGAAGGAACTTAAGTATAGTCTTTGAATCGTTCCTCGGCGTCGCAATGGCTTCAACCCACTTGGACACATAGTCTACTGCCAATAGGATATACAAATCTCCAAATGAAGATGGGAAAGGTCCCATGAAGTCTATGCCCCAAACATCAAACAACTATATCTCCAAAATATTTTTGTCGTGGCATTTCGTGACGTCTAGAGATATTCCCAATACTCTGACATCGATCGCAGGCTTGGTAAAATGCCTGGGCATCTTTAAATAAGGTGGGCCAATAAAAACCAGATTGGAGGACCTTTGCAGCAGTCCTCGTCCCTCCGAAGTGTCCACCACATGGGCCTATGTGATAGCGATGCAAAATATCACTTTGTTCCTCTTTAGGTACACATCTTCGGATAATTTGATCGGCATAGCTCTTGAATAGATACAAATCATCCTAGAAGTAGAACCGCACGTCATGCCTGAACTTTTTCCTTCTATGGCTAGTCATGTCAAAAGGCAAAACACCACTGACAAGAAAATTAACAAGGTCAGCGTACCATGGAATTGCCGTGGAATAAAGAATTTTCATCAGGGAATTCATCATCAATCTCTATTTTGTCATGACATTCCAGGTTAACTTCTATCCTAGGCAGATGATCAACAACTTGATTTTCTATGCCCTTCCTATCTACCACCTCTAAATCAAATTCTTGCAACAGTAATATCCATCTAATAAGCCTGGGTTTTTCATCCTTTTTAGTCATTAAGTATTTAATAGCTGATTTATCGTTGTGAACAATGACATTAGTGCCTATAAAGTATGCCCTAAACTTGTCAAATGCAAATACCACGACAAGTAGCTCTTTCTCTGTGGTAGTGTAGTTAAGTTGTGCATCATTTAAAGTACGACTAGCATAGTAAATAACATGAAAAATTTTACCTCGACGTTGTCCCAAGACTGCTCCCACGGCGTAATCGCTCGCATCGCACATCAGCTCGAACGGTAATGTCCAATCTGGGGGAACAAAAACGGGTGCAGTGATAAGGCTTTGCTTCAGCTCTGTGATTGCGCCATGACATTTTTGATCGAGCACAAAAGTTTGATTTTGTTGTAATAACATGCTCAAGGGCTTGGAGATCTTGGAGAAATCCTTGATGAATCTCCTATAGAATCTCGCGTGTCCAAGGAAACTTCTTATGCCCTTGACATTTGTAGGCGGTGGTAACTTCTCAATCACCTCGATCTTAGCTTTGTCCACCTCAATGCCTTTGTGTGAGATTTTATGGCCGAACACAATACCTTCATTCACCATAAAGTGACATTTCTCCCAATTCAGCACAAGGTCAGCTTCTTCACATCGATTCAGGACCTTTGCTAAATTACTAAGATAATTCTGGAAATTGTCTCCATAAATAGAAAAATCATCCATGAATATCTCTAGGTAATCCTCAACCATATGAGAAAAGATAGTTTGCATACAACGCTGGAAAGTTGTCGGGGCATTACACAATCCAAAGGGCATCCTCCGAAAAGCTTAAGTGTCATAAGGAAAAGTGAATGTAGTCTTCTCTTGGTCTTCCGGTGCTATGGCTCTTTGGTTATAACTCGAATATCCATCCAAGAAAAAATATTATGCTTTGCCCGCCAAACGATCCAACATTTGATCGATGAAGGGTAGAGGAAAATGGTCCTTCTTCGTAGCTTTTTGAGCTTACGATAGTCCATACAAATCCTCCATCCGATCACTACTCTCATCGGCAATTGCTTATTTTCTTCATTGCTCACCATGGTTGTTCCTCCCTTCTTGGGCACATATTGAACCGGGATCACCCATGAACTATACGATATTGGGTAGATAACTCCAACATCGAGCCATTTGATAATCTCCTTCATAACAACTTGCTTCATAATAGGGTTGAGTCTTCGTTGTGGCTCTATGGATTTGCCATGACATTCTTCCAGAAGTATCTTATGCATACAAATAGTAGGACTAATCCCCTTTAAATCTGTCATGGTCCATCCAATTGCTCGTTTATGCTGTGACAAAACAACAAGTAGACTTCTTTCTTGATCAGCATTAAGATTTGAAGAAATAATAACAGGTAGGGTCTCGTCTTCACCCAGATAACCATATTTAAGATGTTGTGGCAAAATCTTCAGCTCCAACTTGGGTGCATTGAGTAATGAAGGCTTGGGAGGACTGAACTCGTCGAAATCAAGAGGTTCGAAGCTCGAGTGGTTTCTAGTTATCAGCAGACTAGATTATTGCTTTTCCAATGGCAATTCACCATCTTCATCTTTTTCTTCCTCGTTTATAAGTTCTTCATACTCATCCAGTTGTACAAAATTGCTCTGACAAAAATGATCAGCTTCCCTTGACAGCTCAAGGTCTACTTCTAAAATGCTCCGTCATTCTCCAGAATCATCCATGTACTTAAGAGAATTTTCATGTTCACAGTTAAACTTTGATTTGCTACTCGCATAGTAAGCTCACCCTTCTCACAATCAATGAGAATGCGATTGGTTGCTAGGAAAGGCCTCCCTAAGATAATGGGTGCATTAACATCGACCTCATAATCAAGTATAAGGAAGTCGAATGGAAACACGAATTTGCCCACCCTCACTATGACATCTTCGATCTTTCCCTCTGGTCTTACATGCGAACGATCAATTAGTTGCAATATGACGGATGTGGGTCTCGCATCTCCCATGCCAAGCTTCACAAAGATTGATTTAAGCATCAAATTTACACTCGATCCAAGATCATAGAGTGTTTTCTCAACGAGCTTATCTCCAATAGCACAAGGAATGATAAAGTTGCCTAGATCCTTCTTCTTCTTTGGCAAATTACTTAAAGCAGAGCAATACTCTTTTGTCGTGGCAATTGTCTCAAACTTCTTCACTTTCCTCTTCTTCGTAATTATCTCCTTGAGAAATCTGGCGTAAGTGGGCATTTGATCAATTGCCTCCAAGAGTGGGATATTTATGTACAGTTGGTCCAATTTGTCAACGAACTTTTTGAACTGAATCTCGTCATTGTGCTTCTTCAGCCTCTGGGGAAAGGGTGGTGGGTTTCTAACTTCTTCCACTACTACGGTAGGAACTGATTTTGCCATGGCATTTTTGCTCGCTTCATCAGCAGGTTCCTTTGTTAAACCTTCCTCCTTGTCCTTCTCCACGAGAATTTTCTAAGGCATTTCTTCTTGCATAGGTTTGGGTATAGGATCTTCAGTAGTCTTCCCCCCCCAAACTTATCTTGTTAATTAATTTGTTTGCCACTCCTTAGTGTGATTGTGCTACATTGCTCTTTACCACGTGTCTTAATGACCTTAGTGTCACTTGGTAGAAGTCCTTGCTGACGCTCATGTAATGCCATGGCAATTTGGCCAACCTGACTCTCCAGATTTCGCAATGAAGCACTGTGGCTTTGTAATAATGTACCTTGGTTCTTGATAGCTGTAGTATGCTCTTGAAGCATCTTATTTGTACTTAGAATAAATTCTTGCATAGTAGCCTCCAAAGAACTAGTGTTAGATGATGATAATGCCCCTTGTTCTAATTATACGAAGGCATATTCGCTTGAAAATTCTGGGGCTCATTCTGATTTCTAGCTGGGGGACTAGGATTGTTGGATCATTAGTTTCCCCATGAAAAATTCGGATGTTGTCGCCATCTTGGATTATATGTGTTGGAGTAGGGATTGTTGTTGCCTCTATTAAAATTGTTCACATAATTGGTTGTCTCATGATTTTAGGCACTATAGGATAGAGAGGTCCGTCAATAGACCTTCTTGACATGCACTGAGAAAAACCCTGAAAAAACAAACAAACAAGTAAAACTGAACTAAGAAAATAAAAAAAGTAAAACAAAAATGCCTAGATAAAAATGACAAACTTCACTCATGCCAGATCCTCAGCAACGGTGCCAAAAACTTGGTGCTGGACGTGTGCAACTATAAATTAGGCCAACACATGTGTGCAAGTATACACAGTCAGACAAGTAATAAAGGGTGAGTGAGTATCGTTACCACAAGGATCTAAGGTAAATTATAAAGTAAAATTTGTCAAGGCAAAAAGGTGTCACTAACTAAAAATAAAGGCATTAACAAAGGGGAAAGGATATGTACGGTGAAGATGTGATGGTGAAATGATATGGCAATTTTAGAATGCAAGCAACTAAAATATGTCAGGGCAAAACGGAATGGATGGTGATGGCACGATAGAAGTATGGAAGTGGTGTGTGAAGAGTATATAGTGATTGCAAGAAAACAAAATAAAAACAGTGGAAGCAGTTTGTAAATGCTGAGACAAAAATAGGATGCAAAAACACGTTTAAGCAATATTTTATACTAACCTTCAATTAATGAGCTCTCCTGGGAATGATTGGTAGAGGTTCCTATGGACTTCTTAACCTCACTTGTACTAACATCTAGCAGCTATGGTGTCTATTTACTCGACAGAGGTGTCTAAAGTGTTCACGCTCTCTCGAGTCATAGGAACTTCAACCACCCTCGGTGTGCACAGTCCGCCGGCTCTTCAACCACCATGGGACACCTTAGCGTGCTAGCCCCTCTCGGGTGCCTAGCACGTCACTCCCTTCAAGCTCTATCAAAGGAGGACACTTTGTCCGGAGTTTGGAGGAGAAAGGTGAAAGCTTTCCTCTGCCACAAACAACTCCAAAGGTGCCTTTTTTTCTGTGATCAAGCTCCCAAAAAGGCCTCAAAAAGGTTTTCTTTTATTAGGTCACCATGGCTTAGAAAGGGGGCTGAAAACCCTATGGTTTGGTGGAAAATTCCCTTAGCACCCCTATTCACTTGATGGCATTTCTGCCCTGGTGACAGTGGTCACCTACTGAGGTGGCTGTGGCCAGGGTGTAATGGCACTAGCTGGCACTCCTCTCAAAATATATTCTTGTCGTTTAGTGCAGCAAAGGAGTCCTCTAGATTTGCCACAACATTTTCCCATCGCTATCCTTCTGCGAATGCCATGACAAATTTCCTCTACTTCCCACTTTGCTTTACCTACACAACATCAACCAAAAGCACGACCTTCCCCATAAAATAACACCTATTGACACACCAAAAATGCCAAGGCATAACTAGAAACTACATGTAATGTTATGAACCTAAATACAATTAAATGCTCATGTGTGGGCTTAAAGACACTTAATAATTTAAGTAAAAAGGCTTAAAATATAGGCTTTTTGCAGAGTTATCACTACTGCTAAACAGCCCTGCCCACGACCAGATGATGACTCAGATATTGAACATAGCCCGCCCCCGCAGAAGAAAAGAGTTACTCGCCGCACTGCCGCCACTGAATCAGCTCCACCAACAAAAGCCAAGTTACCTTGCATTCATTGTATTACATATAGGTTAGTTTTCTTCTATTAGTTGCATTTGGGACAATGTATGCCTCAAGTTTGGGGAGTGATAAGTGCTCAACTCACTATCACTTTTTACACCTTTTATGGGCATTAATCACCGAATATACACCTACTCGGACCAATGCATGTACTTAATGTGATATATTTAGAAGTTAAGCTTATGAAGATAATATTTACAGAAAAGACAAGTTTTACTGCAGCTTTATATTTGTGCAGGAGAAACAAGTGCCGCGGCAGCAACATGGCCGAGGCAGGACCTGATGTCGAGGCAGCAGCTGAGAGCCAGAGAGCAATACTGTAGGCGATTGGAAGAGAAAAATCCAAGGGACGTTTCTGAACATAAAGCATATGGATCGAAGCTGGCTAGCATGAGGAAAAACCCAAGACAAGGCCACGCGAGAAAGCCTCTTAGTTGAATTAAACTTGGAAATATTTTATTTATGTACATGACTTGTTCCCTACTCCAAGTTGTATTCTACTTAGGAAAGGTTTGCCCTAGGTCAAGCCTATATAAGACCTAGCCGTCCAATGTATAGGGATATACCGAGAGAGAGAGCCGATTCATAGAGTTTACCTTAAGACACTTTGTTTTCTTTCTCTCAAATTATGTCCTAAGCTTTCTTAGGGTTTAGGTGAAGGTTGTTTAGTATTTGTGAGAGGAGATTGTACTTTATCTTTGTTTCAATGCAATAAAACTATCAAGGTTTGCTTATCTTTTGCTATTCTTTGTTCTTGCATTCAAGCTCGGGAGAGAAGTTTGTGAGTAATCCATTTATCTAGACTCGGGAGAGTTAGATTCACGAAAGGGGTAAGTACGGTGTTTCAATCGCGAAATACTAACTCGGCCTAGGGATAGGTTAAGAGTTTCAGCGGCTAAAAGAAGTGTGAGATTGGTTGGTGAGTACAATTGATTCACGCCGGGAGGTATCATCAAGGACTAATTCATCAACAGTACTTCGACTTAGGGATAAGTGGAGTCATCCAAGAAAACTTTGCAGAACTTTGGTAAAGTCCACCCACGAGCAAGGGATTGCCGTGGCGGACAGTATCGTCGTTGCCAAGGCAGTAATCTGCAGTGCTGCCGTGGCAGTGATATACGATTGCATTGGGCAGAGACAGGTCAATCAAATCCACAATACAATGCAACTGGATCCTTACCTCTCTCTCTTAATGAAATCTCATTCTTTTACTTAGTAGTTTATTTCGATTTATTTAGTTTAATCCAAACCCAAATCACTTGTGTTTTATTTTATTTCTTTTTACAGAACAAGAAGACAAAGAAGACATATTGAGTATACCAATCCCTGTGGAGACGATAGTCTGATAAATACTTATCACTTATTACACGCGACAAGTTTTTGGCGCCGTTGCCGGGGATTGGCAACTAAATTTTGTTTTCTTTATTTTCTAGTTTCTTTTCTTTTTCTTTTTATTTTACCTTTATTTCTTCTTGGTGTATGACCAAGGCCAATCCAACCAACCCTTTGTACGAGTTAGACCCAGAGATCGAACGAACAAGGCAAAGGTTGAGGAGACAAATCCAAGAAGCTATGGCAGATCACCCGGCAGGAAAAAATTTACCTGCCGGTAATGGAGGTCTTCCGGCGCCACCAGGGCCGCGGCAGCTCACTTTCAGAGACTTCCTGGAAAAGGATTTAAATGGATTAAACCAAGGAGTCATTACACCAGAGATAGAAGGAACCCACTTTGAACTGAAACCTGTCATGTTCAATATGCTTAATACTATTGGACAGTTTGGTGGGTCTGTAACTGAAGATGCAAGACAGCATCTCAAGTCCTTCATGGAGATATGCAATTCCTTCAAAATCCAAGGAGTCCATGGGAGATGACGAACCGATGTACGAATTCGTAATGAAATCACTTCTTTTCGACAGGTAGATGACGAACCGATGTACGAGGCATGGGAGCGATACAGGGAGTTACTGCACAAGTGTCCTTTGCATGGATTTCCCTTGTAGACACAAGTGACAATGTTCTATAATGCCACAAATGCCCCGACAAGCATGATGTTAGATGCCTCAGCAAACGGAACACTCCTTGATAAAGCACCTGAGGAAGCTATTGAGATACTGAACAAACTCGCAAAGAACGATTTTCAATTCCCTACATCTAGGCGAGGAGGAGTAAGACGCCAAGCCACGGTGAATGATTTAGATGCATCAAATTCAGTGGCAGCACAATTGGCCTCTCTTACCAAGATGGTGCAAAATTTGCAACAACAACAAAATACTCGTGAGGTTAAGGTAATTGATTCTTTTTGTGATTTATGTGGAGGTAACCATAATTCCTCTGATTGTATGAATCAAGAAACCAGTATGTATATTGGAAACTACAACCGAACCAATATGATGTCCAACACATACAATCCCTCATGCAAGAAGCATCCGAACCTGTCATGGAGCAATCCTAGCAATGCCTTAAACCCAACCACCCAACCCTCAGGATTCCAACAACCAATGCATCATCTGCTGCAGCAGCAGGTCCAGCAGCTAATGCCGCCGCAGCAGATGCAGCAGCAATCGGTAAGTTCGTTGGAGAACACTCTCAAAGCCTTTATGATGAAAACAAAATCATACATGGCAGAGAACAATAATTTCATCAAAAGGACAGATGCTTTCATGAATAGGACTGAGATGAGGTTGCAGAATCAAGATGCGGCTATTAAAACTTTAGAAACTCAGGTTGGGCAGTTTGCTCAAAACATAAACACTAGACCACAAGGAGGACTACCTAGCAATACTGAAGTTGCTAAGGTAATGGGCCATGAACAATGTAAGGCAATCACTACTAGAAGTGGTCTACAGCTGAAGGAAAAGATTCCAGCAAGCGAAGTTACATCATCAGACCCAGCAATAGAGGAGGCTGAACAAACCGACCTTGATAACACTGCCCCGGCAGAAAACGCTGCAGCTCCTGAATAGTCTGCCGAGACAGCAACAACCCCAATGGTGCCAGGTATTAAATTCCAAACTAAAAAAACCCTGAACGAGATGAGACCACCACCAACTTTCCCACAAAGATTGTAAAAGCAAAAACAGGACCAGCAATTCAAGAAATTCCTTGATATTTTAAAACAAGTCCACATTAACATACCATTCGTAGAGGCAATTGAACAAATGCCTAACTATGCCAAGTTCTTAAAAGACATTGTGTCTAAGAGAAAACGAATAGGTGAGTTTGAAACAGTGCTGCTACCGAGGGATGCATGGCAATGCTACACAATCGCATGCCACCAAAATTGAAGGATCCTGGCTGCTTTATCATACCTTGTTCAATAGGTAAAAATTATGAAGGTAAGGCCCTATGCGACCTTGGAGCAAGCATCAATCTAATGCCCAAATCTGTCTTCCAAAAGCTTGGAATAGGAAGGGCAAAACCTACAATAGTTATGCTCCAACTAGCGGATCGATCATATGTGCAACCCGAAGGCAAAATCGAGGACATACTGGTAAGAGTCGATAAATTTATTTTTCCTGCTGATTTTCATGTCCTTGATTATGAAGCAAATGAAAATGCACCGTTCATCTTGGGGAGACCCTTCCTTGCAACTGGACACACCTTAATTGATGTGGAAAAAGGAGAATTGACAATGAGGGTTAATGACCAACAAGTCAAACTCAATGCATTCCACAACTTAAAAAAATATGATGATCTAGAAGAGTGCAAAGCCATCCACATAACAGACCCCAAAATATCCTACCTTGGCAGCATGCTCGGCAGGCTACTTGGCAAAAAGATCAAGCTCAAAGTGGATGGAAACACAACAAAAGGGAGTGGCCAACATCTGATTTATAATTCTGGCCAACAAGAGAGAATCATCTTGGGAGATGCATTAGCATGCACTCCACCAGTAACATGATCTCTTCCCTTTTCTTTTTATATTATTATATTAGGATTAGTTTAGTTTATTTTTATTTTTCTAATTCGTTTTTTTTAAGTACTTTTCTTGTTTGTGTTTAATTTTTATTTAGGAAACTAAGCAAGAATAAAGGAGAAATAGTTCACAGCAGGAAATCTGCCGAGGCAGAAAACAGTGTCAGAGCCACAGCAGTTTCAACAGGCAGAATAGTGTAACGGCTAGTCTGTCGAGATTCCTGCCGCGACAGAAAAGGAAACGGAAGAAAAGAGTAACGGCTACAAAATGGCTAGTGGATTCAAACAGTCACAAGGCCGAGGCCTATATAAGAAACCCCTCCCTCTTGAACTATTCACTCTTGCATTCTTGTTTTCTTTAGAATTCTTAACAATCTTGCTCTCACAATACTTTCTGCCTACTCATAACTCTTCGTGAAATTCCCAGATTCCATCCAAGAAAATCTCCAAGAAATCAATCTCTTACAATCTTTATGGCCACTTACAAGCGATTTGCCCCAACCAATGTTGAAGACCGCTTCAACAAGTCTTTCATTGCTAGGCAATTGTGGGAAGAACAAGGTTTCCAACACTCGGATGACAAAAACTACGACATCGAGCATTATCTCTTCGACAGAATCAAGTACCAAGATTGGGAAATCTTTTGTCTTCAACCTGCCTAGGCGAACACTACCATCGTGTGGGAATTCTATGCGCACGGGCCCAGCAAAGATTCCCTCTTTGTCCACTGCCAAGGCAGTCCTATCCAGCTAGATGCCGAGACCATCAACGAATTCTACGGCCTCACTCCGAACCATGATGTTCACGCTTAATTCATGAAGGATGTCACTGCCGAGGATTACGAGTTGATCAAAGACGACCTTTGCTACACGAATACCCCATGGGAAACCGGTGCCCTTAGAGGATCTATAGCAAGGCAGAACTTAAAGCCCGAGGCAAAGCTTTGGAACACCTTCGTTAAGAGACGCCTCATTCCCACATCCCACAACAGCACGGTGGACCAAAAGCGATTGGTCCTCATCCAATCGATCATCAACAAAAGGAGCATCAACGTTGGAGAGATTATCTTACGTGAAATTTACGAATGCGGTAAGAAGGATAGAGGACCATTATATTTCCCATGTTTGATCATTGGTTTGTGTGTTGTCGCAGGTGTACCAATAGAAGACACGGATGAATACACTCCCCAAAGGCGTGGATGGACCAGAGATTTTTGCCACAAAATTATGCAGATCACGTAGGCGGAACCAGTTCAAGCTACGCCCCAGCAGTTCACTGCTGATACTGCTGTCGGGGCCTAGTACACGGCAGACATGCCAGACACTGCCCACACCTCTGCCGCAGCAGACCCGTGCCAGGAGATAGTGCAAAGGATGGCAGCGATGGATCTTAGGCAACAGAGATACATGGAGTATCAAAGAGACTTTAACGGCACATTAGCCCAAATGATGCTTCATGCTTTTCCAGACCAAGGGGCGCAATTTCCAGAATTTACTAGCAATATGTTTGTCGCAGCCGCCCCTTATACCGAGACTACACCAGCTCCCAAAGGACCAAGGTCGTTTTTCCACGCAGGCCCTCAGCCACAGTTTCATGCTGCCGGCCCATCCAGGGCAGCAGACTCTGCCGCAGCATCATCTGCCAGCAGAAGACCATCAAAGCGGAGGGTAGTCTTCAGCACTCCACCACGATCCCCAATCATCATGGGCAGTCTATCAGCTGAGATAGATGCCTATGTGCACCAAAGCTCAACGCTGCCGGACCTAGTACACACCATACCAGGGCAGCCACAGCAATGGAAGGTGGAACGGACATCATGCCGAGGAGATGGCCGACGTGGAAGAAGGAGAAGAAGTGGAAGCTCCGATGCAACGTACACCACCCACAAGAGTCCAACCGCCTCGGCAAGCAAAAGCTCAACCATCGCCTTCACCAAGAACGAAGCAATCAGCAACAAGACCAAGGAGGAAAATTTTTACAAGCAGCTCTTCGGAGTCTCTTTAATTTTTTCATATAATTCAATATTATTTGTTGCTGGTTTCTTTATATGCTGCTTATTTTTTTCATATTTTTTGTTGCCTGCTATTTCTTCTAAATTTAAAGAATTGAGGACAATGCTTGGTTCGAGTTTGGGGGGTTAGATCCACTGCCAAGGCAGCAATCTACTGCCAAGGCCTTGCCAAGAAAAGGGAGTATTTAAGTGATTTTTTTTAAATTTTTACGCTCCCCGCCTTACTTGAATAAATTGCCTATACTTTTGCACTGCTCATCATCAGTATTGCCTTAGTTTATTCTTTAAGGCTATAGAAATCTTTCTCCTTACCATGATTAGGTCCTGTTAAGAAGGTTTAACCTTAGGATACTTAAGGATGAAAACTTAGAAGCTTACTATAAGATAAATTTTTAAACACTTTTGGGACTTGTTGGATTATAGGAATTCTTTTAATAAACTTAGGTGATAAAGACTTAGATTTTTGGGAAAGTAACTAGAGGTGCCTATCACCGGCTCTAGGAAGTACTCTTCTTCATGCTAGAGGTGCCCGAAATTGGCTCTAGTGTGTTATAAGGAATATAAAAAAAAAGAAGGAATTAGCAAAGAGAAAAACACAATCCTTGAGGTGCCCGAAATTGGCTCAAGAATTGGTTGTTTAGAAAAGAAGAGAACACTTAACCTAATTCTACTTGTCTTAAACTTAGAGTTTATCTAAGAAAGCCTTTAATCAAACTTGTCCACAAAAACGCACACACTCACCAATTCTTATAGTTTGTTTCTAGGTAAAGCCTTGGGTAACCGAAAGGTTAAGTCTAAAGAATAGACATAGTTATGGTGGGGAGAATAGATGGAAACGTAAGACCAAGAGAGAGTAGAGTTCGGCAAATTGATGGTTTGCATTGCTTGACGACAAGCAATAGTTCGAGTTTGGGGGTGTGATAAGTGCTCAACTCACTATCACTTTTTACACCTTTTATGGGCATTAATCACCGAATATACACTCACTCGGACCAATGCATGTACTTAATGTGATATATTTAGAAGTTAAGCTTATGAACATAATATTTACAGAAAAGGCAAGTTTTACTGCATTTTTATATCTGTGCAGGAGAAACAAGTGCCGCGGCAGCAACATGGCCGAGGCAGCAACTGAGAGCCAGAGAGCAATACTGTAGGCGATTGGAAGAGAAAAATCCAAGGGACGTTTCTAAACATAAAGCATATGGATCGGAGCTGGCTAGCAAGAGGAAAAACCCAAGACAAGGCCACGCAGGAAAGCCTCTTAGTTGAATTAAACTTGGAAATATTTTAATTATGTACATGACTTGTTCCCTACTCCAAGTTGTATTCTACTTAGAAAAGGTTTGCCCTAGGTCTAGCCTATATAAAGACCTAGCCATCCGATGTAAAAAACACGGAATACTTAGGGAGAAAGAGCCGAATCATAACTTGTTTTCTTTCTCTCAATCATGTTCTAAGCTCTCTTAGGGTTTAGGTGAAGGTTGTTTAGTATATGTGAGAGGAGATTGTACTTCGTCTTTGTTTCAATGCAATAAAACTATCAAGGTTTGCTTATCCTTTGCTATTCTTTGTTCTTGCATTCAAGCTTGGGAGAGAAGTTTGTGAATACTCCATTTATCTAGACTTGGGAGAGTTAGATTCACAAAAGGGGTAAGTACGGTGTTTCAATCGCGAAATACTAACTCGTCCTAGGGATAGGTTAAGAGTTTTAGCGGTTAAAAGAAGTGTGAGATTGGTTGGTGAGTACAATTGATTCACGCCGGGAGGTATCATCAAGGACTAGTCATCAATAGTACTTCGACTTAGGGATAAGCAGAGTCATCCAAGGACACTTTGCCGAACTTTGGTAAAGTCCACCCACGAGCAAGGGATTGCCGCGGTGGACAGTATCGTCGATGCCAAGGCAGTAATCTGCAATGCTACCGAGGCAGTGATATACTATTGCATTGGGCAGAGACAGGTCAATCAAATCCACAATACAACGTAACTGGATCCTGACCTCTCTCTCTTAATCAAATCTCATTCTTTTACTTAGTAGTTTATTTCGATTTATTTAGTTTAATCCAAACCCAAATCACTTGTGTTTTATTTTATTTCTTTTTACAGAACAAGAAGACAAAGAAGACATATTGAGTATACCAATCCCTGTGGAGACGATAATCCGATAAATACTTATCACTTATTACTTGCGATGTGTCCACTTGCACTAAACGCGCACTTTTGACACGCGACAGGGAGGTATAGTTCTCTACTTTAATTTCATTTGCATGATAGTTGTAGTTCAAGAACTATCCCATGACAAATTTAGTAAGTTTTAGGATAAGTTTATTGGATTAAAGTTACTGATGCCCGGTGATGATATTTTTTATAGCAAATGCTTCGATTGAATATGTATGACTTGGGATTTAGATAAAATCTGCTTTAGGACTTTATTGTTTGTGTTTATTTTATTGTTACACGAGTGTATGTTTTCTACGCTTAGGAAAGTTAGAAAATTTTACAGAATTGAAACTTGATTGACTTAGCATGTTTTATTGAGAATGGATTTAAATGTTGATAGAAAACTCCCGCTAGTTTAGTTAATGAAAGTGTGAATAAATGCTTTTGCATAACTGTAGAGGAATACTCCGCTATGCCATCGCATAACCATGTGCATATGAGTTAATGAAAGAGGCACAGGGTGACATTGCACTTTTACCTTGTCATGACATTGTCTGTATACTGTGTTTCACTAAATGGCAACTATGGCATGAGTAAAAGGTAGTGTGACAAGCTGGCTTCCCTCGTAGCAGAGTTAAAAAAAACTTAAAAAAATAATATAATATTTAGGTATATATCAGGGGAGCATTAAAGTTGTGCTTAAACGAGTAACCATGCTTTGCAGGATAGTGAACTTTCTTTAGAATTTTTCTAAGTTAACTAAGCATAGATTAGATACACTCACGCACACACACTTACAAATGACCTTGTCCTAGAGTAGTATTCCTGAAATCTCCACAAGTCTTATATGCTTATGCCATGACTTTTTTGAGGGTTGAAACTCTAACCATTTACTTATCTTGATCCTGAACATTTGCATGACATTTTTCTCTGCTAGCTGCTATCCATTGCTTGAGGACAAGCAATAGCTTAAGTTTGGGGGTGTGATAACTCCGCTAAAAGGATCATAACATTGCATTTGGTGGTTAGTTATTCCTTGGTATTTGTGGTGCGGTAATAAATTCCATTTTATAGGGAAGGTCGTGTTGTGGATAATGATGCGCAGGTAAAGCAAAGCTGGGAGCAAGGGAGATTTGCCTTGATATTTGTAGAAGAATAGCAAAGGGAAAATGTCATTACAAATATGGAGACATCCAGATCTGCAGAAAAAGACAAGAAAATATTTTGAGAGGAATGTCAGTTGGTGTTGTACGTGAGGTTGGCCATAACCACCTTGAAGGGGTCCATTGTCACCTGGCAGAATTTCCATCACATGAGTGGGGGTGAAAAGGGGAATTTTACTAAATCAAGGGTTTTCACCCCATTTTATAAGGAATGATGACCTAAGAAAAGAACAACCTTTTTGGGGAGGAAATTTGGGAGTTGATTTTGAGGTAATTAGAGAGCAAAAAGAGGAAGAGAAAGCTTCCACCTTTCTTCCCCAACCACCGTACGAAGGCTTTCTCTATTGATCGAGCTTGAAGGGAGTGACGTGTTAGGCACCTGAGAGGGGCTAGCACACTAAAGCGTCTCCATGGTGGTCGAAGAGCCGGCGGTAGCGCGCACCAAGGGTGTCTTCCAAGCTTTTCCTTTGCTTTATTTCTTATGTTTGAGAGGTTGTGGATGATATGTTTTAAAAACTTTCACACCACCATGTTTAAGCTTTATTTGGTGGATATATTTTGTGGATGATTTAACTTTATTTCTTATGAATATATTAGCATGCTATGTGTTTGTTTATTTGCTTTGATCATTCTTTTAAATTATATAAGGTTGCAAGAGACATGAGAGTGTCCCTTGTTTATGTATAGTGCTAGGTGTTCGAGAGAAACTAAGGGAGGATCAACGTGAGTAATGGGTCCTAGACTGCAAATAGAGCCTAATCTGACCTTAAGTTCTCGAGAGAGACTTAAGTGAGGGTTTCAACGACAAAAAGGAGTATGCTTTATCGTTAGGCTAGATGTCACTGTTGAGACTGAGATGAGATGTCGTGGCATTTTAGACTGTCAGGTCCCTTTGACTCGAGAGAGCGAGAACATGTTAGAAAACTCTATCGAGTGAATAGGACATATAGCATCTAGTGGTTCGAAGGAGTGAGTTTAAGAAGTTCATAAGAAGTCCATCATTGATTCCCAGTAGAGCATATCAATCGACGATTACTACATCATATTGCTTATTCTTGTTCTCTCATTTCGCTTTTGCCTTGTCATTTACAAAGTTTTTCCTCTGTTTACTTATTCACTTGCAATCTCACTTCCATAGTTCTCACACTGCTTGCATACTTCTACCATGCCATCACCTTCCATTCCATTTTGCCTTGACAATTTCAATTGCTTGCTTACTTTCATTTTTAATTTGTCATTGCATTTTCACCATTACACCTTCACCAACTTCCACCATACATTCACAACATTTGTCACTTTATACCCAATTGTCTATAGCAGTTGTTCATTTTCCTTTTAGTTAGTGACCTTTTTTCCTTGACAAGTTGACTTGAACTTTTCTACTGATCCTTGTGGGAACGATACTCACTCACCCTTTATTACTTGCATGATTGTGTATACTTGCACATATTTTCGCGTAATTTATAGCACTACACAGCGCGGACCACCCACTCTCAAATCCACTCACCGATAATTGAAACTTGTATGACAAGTCACCGATTCGATCCACAACTCTTTCAAACGTGATCAACACTTCCTTGCCCTTTTTCAAGCATCAGAAACTAAGGATTTAGTGCCCCTAATCGCACACAATAAACCCTAAGTTGGACTCCCTCACAACAGCCCTTAAAACCTATTAAAATCATAACCGAAAACTTTCCGAAACCAACCAAACTTCTCCTAAACCTTTAGTTCGGGATTAGGGATTTAAAAAAAACTTTATAAACATCCTAAAACCTTCCAAATCATTTAATTATGATCCAAAAACAATGACTAAAACCTTTGAACGAAAATTGTATATTTTTTACGCAAAAACCGATTTTTCTAAAGAATTAGGTTAAAACGATTTTTACCAAGCCAAGAAATTGGGAATTTTAGTAAAGAACATCAAAGTTCTAGAGTATTGATTAAATCTCACCTCCAAAAATGATCCAATTGCTTTCCAGGTTTTAAATCGATAAAACAATGAGAAGACTAGGAAATTTTGAAGAAGAAAAGTTATATTATTTGATCCTAATGAAGTTAGATGAAAAAGAAAATTTTTTACCTTAGAAGTTGATCGAATGGTTGCTTCCAATGAGGAAAAATGAAAATTAGTACAATATGCTAGGTTTTTAATATTTAAATAGGATTTTAGAGTTAAACATTGAGTTTAATTAGTTATTTGAGTGAAAATATAATTTTTAGACTTAATTAATTAAAATTTGGAAAGCCTAGACCAACTAGGATTATAATTGGATACAAGTCTCGTAAAGATTCAAAGTTTTGGCTTGTTTTATAAAATTATCCTCAAAATTTTAATTTTTACAATTTAGTCACTAATATTAAAATCTTAGGGTTTCAAGGGTCAATTTTTGAAATTGGCTTGACCAAAGTCAAATATGTGTAAAATAAGGATTTTAGAATATTTTTTCAATATTTATTTCCATTAAAAACTATTTTTTAAGAATTTAATCCTAAACTAGGCTTAACCGGTTAAACCGATCCACTAACTTCTAGATCCATTTTTGGAGCGTTACATCCACAATATCTCTTACAACAATAAATGCCCCTTGATTTTACATAATGAGAAAAGGTATCCACTGCTTCATCCTATTAGCCAAGATTTTGTTTATACATTTATATATAACATTATAACTGGATATAGGTCGATAGCGAATTACCTTTCTTGGAACCTTCAACTTAGTCATAAGTGTCATAACAATTGATTTAGTAAGGCAAAAAAATTACATGTGTTAAAAAGTTGAATCTCATTAACCATATTCTCCTTAAAAACATTATAGCTAGGAATGTAAAAAGCTGATTCGACCTAAAAACCCGATTAAAACCTATTCGAGTCAGAACATGGTTGGATTCGGGCATGTAAAAACCCGAATCTGATTTGTATCCAATTGTTGTTGCGAACCTGAATTGGACTTATTACTGTAGTAACCGAACCTGGATCGACCCAAGACCTGATTTTAACAGACCTAGTTTGAACCCGACATGTTTTGAACTCGACTTGATAAATGACCCGACTTGTTTTCCGACCTGCTATTAATCTAAACTAATATCAATAAGACTTAATATTTACATGACATATAATTAAGTATATCTATTATTTGATGAATTTAATATACTTATAAATATAATTAATCTTAAAAATAGAATTAGACATGAAAATTAATTTAGGGATTAATATTTAAATTTAGTATTACATATATAATTAAATTAATTTATTTACTATTTTATTTAGTTTTAATGTATTTAATTGTAATTATAATTTTAAATTAATATTTTATTAAAAATTATATTTTTAAATTAATATTTAATTAAGTTAAATTAATTTAATGAACTTAGAATTAATTAAACTAAATTAAAATATAAAAACATAAATTAAAACGTAATTAAAAGAAATCTAAAATCCAATGTAGATTTAGTATAAATTCTATATAGTATAAATTTCATATATAGAATACATTCTATATTTAGTATAAATTCTATATATAGAATATATTTTATATATAGTATAAATTTTATATATTTATTTTTGAAATGTATTAAATTATAATGTATTATAAATTATAATATATTAAAGTACATTAAAATTAAATTTTCACCAAATTTATTTATTATTAATTTATAATTTTTTTTAATTTATTCCTTACAATTTTATTTTAATTTTAAATTGACTACTATTTATTTATCTAATTTAGTTTAGTGCTTTTAGTAAGATGATATTTTATTTTATTAATGTTTATCATTTTTAATTTAAAACTTTATTCTTTCTAGTCTAATATTTATTCCTTATTAATTTTTAATATTTATAATTTAGCCCAATATTTAAGATATGAATCATTTAATGATATTTTTGTTTAGTCTAGTGCGTAAGATTTATTTTTAATGGGATTCATGATAGTTAAAGACTTTATACATTAAATAATTAATTCGAAATGAATGATCAACTATTTAACCCAAAATCTATCGATTATATACTTAATTACTTATTTGTACCAAACTCAAACTTAATAATTTTAATTAATATGAATTTAAAACCCGAATTAATTAGACCTAAAATAAAACCGACTTGAAATGAACTCGACCTAAAATGCAACCGAACTGAAATGAACCCGACCTGAAATCTACCCGACCTAAAATGAACCTGTCAAATTTCTAATTTGGACCTGAACCATTTGAACCCGATTTGAAATGAACCTGGCCTGAAATAAACTCGACCTGAAATAAACCCAACCTGAACTATACCCGGCCTAAAAAGGACCCGATCTGAAATGGACCCGCACCCAACCCGAATCAAGTCAAAACATCAAATCAACTTGAAATGACTTGTATCCGATTTTATCCGACCTGATAGTACTCGACCTAAAACTCATCCGAATAATTTTTTTACATCCCTATCTCTAGGTTGCTTGGAAAAATTTAACTCCTATCATTCTTAGAGCAAACTATTAAGGAAACATTCCACATTAGCATCCATTTACCCAAGAGTTATAGTGAAAAAACACATAAGCTCTCTAGAGATAGCATCATATGTCAAAAGTCTCTGTCCTTACTCATAATGAAAAATAATAATTATGTTAGCTTTGTTTCTAACTTTTACTTGCCAAAAGAAGAAGATAGAGTTCTAATTACCTTCTTTTATATATTGGACCATAGATTTTTTCCTTAAAAATTGTTCTTCATTCCTAAGTTAACACCTTCAACTCAGCAACAACAATTTTTATTGACATATATTTTCAATGCTGGGAAATCAAAGCTAGGTTGCACCGATACATGTATGGGAACGGATACAGGAACGGGGACAAAAAACAAAAATTTTAAAATTATAAGGTACAGGTACGACAAGGATATGTAAAATAAAAAATAAAATTATATATAACATATAATAATAATTAAAGAATCAATAAAAATAAAATATTAATATAAAAATTATATAAAAAATAACCTTATATATATATTAATAAACTACTGATAAAAAATATATATAATTAAAAATACTATAAATAATAATACTTCAAAGGACCCACAACAATTATAATATATTCCATTAACCTCACAAACCTAAAAAAAACCATTTAATGTAATAAATTATTTTTTTACCTAGCACTATTCATCTTCTTCTTCCTAGAAACTTCATCAACCAACAGTAAAAGACAGCTTTTCCAGATTCAATAACATCTGCATACCATGTTTATCCAATTCTTTTAGCTTCTAGAAAAACAAACAAGACATAACTTTTGGTCATTTCAACAATATTCTTCTCCCTATTTTTCGTGATTCTCCAAATATTCTGTCAAACTTTTTCTTTTTATTTAATGGCTCAGCTTTAATCTAGAACCAACACATCCTCAACCTCAAAGCTTTGATCCACAACTAAATTTATCTTTGGGGACGCATGTGATAGTCACTTGTCGTCCCCAAAACATACCCAAATAAACACCGAACGTCCCCGAGTTACTTCAACCGTATCCCACCACCATGGCACATCCCCGGTAAGTATGCTAACTATCCCCGTATCGTCCCTATTCCGGGAATGTATCAGGTACTTGAAATAAGGTTTCTTTGTTGTCCCCGTGCTTCATAGGATCAAAGTATAACCTTCTGCAAACTTGTTATCTTATTTCGCTTAGCACCAACTTTACTCAAAATGCTACTAAAGTCTTCTCGATTCAAAATCTTTAAAGGCTCTTTCAAACAATTTATCTTGGAGAAAAGAACTTGCAATGGGTTTTCAATACTATACAACTTTCAAGAAGACTCCACTACATTTAAAAGCTAAGAATGGTTCAACCAAAAGTTAAAAAATTTAAAAGGTTTTGAAAGTGAAGTCAATTTGGCGGCTGATTCTAGGGTGAAACCATTAAAATAAGGATAATTTAAGGCTGACTTGTTCAGCACGTTGTCGGTTTGTACATATTTTCTTATGAAGTTTGTACATAAATAATTACAATAATTGTAATAAAAATGGTATATAGATAAAAATATTACAGTGTAAAGATTTATGTACATACCTATTTTACTATGATAAACCTTATTTACTATAAAAACTATAAGAATTTTGGTAGGTACATAAATTATAACAAATTGTACATAGTTTATTACCCAAAACGTAATAAAAATGGTAGGTACCGTATTTATTAAAAGATCTCACCCAAACTCAAAAGAGTTCAACTTAGGGTAAGAATTTAGGTACATACAAATTTTCCTACAAGAAAACCTAATTTATTAAAAAAAGGGTGAGAATTTTAGAAGGTACATAAATTATTACAAATTGTACATAGTTTATTACCCAAAACGTAATAAAAAAGGTATGAACCAGATTTATTACAAGATCTCATACAAACCCAAAAGAACTTAATGTAACACCCTGACCCAGATGTCACATTGGGCCTCCGGCTCAAAACCTATATTTCAAAATTTCGGCTCCAAGCCCAAGTAAAAACGGTTTAATTCCAAATAAAATCATATCATAACAAAGGTTTCAAATCCAAAGTAACATGGTCCAATATTTAAAATAATACGGAGCTCCAAATATTACAAAACCATTTAAAACATTCGACCCAAATAATTAAATAGAGTTACGATACATATAAGGTTCAACAAAGTACTAGCCCACTAAATCTAATAATTGTACTCTGACAACACGGTCGATGCTGAAATCCAAAACCTTGATGGTGCTCCTCAGAAATCGGCTTCACCTAACCTACGCACGAAAACACATTTCGAACGTTGAGCTACAAAAGCTCAGTGGGTACGCCAAACTCGGCCCAAAATCATGCATATCATAAGCAGTAACGCAAAGCATATAAATATCGTGCATGATATGATGGTCTAGCATGCTTGCCTAACACATGGCATAAACAATGTATAATATCGCACACAACATATACATGTCACATCACAATAACACACAAGAGTGAGGCCCGCATCCACACAGCATCGGGATCCTACACCCAAGATTGAGGCTGCCCTCAAATCCTATTCCCGGAATGTTACATCGGACATCTTCGAACGAGGCCGCCCAACGTTCGGAAAAAAGGGATGGAGGCCGCCCAACCAATCCTATGCTCGGAATGTTACATCGAACATCTTCGAGTGAGACCGCTCAACAGTCGGAATAAAGGTCTTCAATACATCACCTAGCATGTTACATCGGATGGCCTTCGACGTGTTGCAACACTTTTGGATATCCGAATTTCCATCAAACAAAGACTCGATACACACAAATGATCCACCTAGGATCTTCTCATCAAAACATATCAAGCTTAACATAACTTAGTCGTTCGGGGTTATAACATCAATCTTATGTCTACAATTCATTTCATTAATTATAAGATTCATTAAGACCCTTAATCCTCTTATCGGACCTCAAACAAAGCTTATCTTGACAAAAGTTCACAGGGGTATCGATACTCCTATATGGGGTATTGAAACACCCTATATCGATACCCACCCAAAGAAGGTATCGAAACATGGGTATCGATACTGGCATCGATACCCTTTGACCAATTTTAAAGTCAACGAAAAGGGGAACCTACGCTTCGATACTGGTATCGAACCTAATATGCCACTGGAGGGTATGGTATCGATACCTGTATCGATACGCCCTCCCCTTTAGCCTATTTTCTCTCAGGGGTATCGATACACGGGCTACCGGTATCGATACCTCCTGCACGAAACACAAGTCTGCACTTAGAAATTTCTAGGATTCATTCCCAAACTACTTCTAATCGATTCTAAAGTATTCCTATTCAATCTTAAGGAAGTTTAGGGTGTTTTAATTTCATTTTTCAGTCCTTAATCACATTAATACAAAATCCACCATTAACACATTCAAAGCTTAAAACCAAGCATTCAAACACCAACATCTACATGTATGCAAACTACATGATATGAATGATAAGGAGAAGAGTTGGGAACATAAATAAATACAACATAAAATATTAAAATAAATAATAACTATTAATCTAAAACATAAATAAAATCTAAATACCAAATAAAAAACAAATACATTCCATTAAAATATTCAAAATAAAACATAAAGAAAAAGAAAATATACCTAAGAGTTCGAACGGCTAACCCCGAGTGTTCCACACCAAGATCTACTACGACCCCTCCAAAATATTAAACTAATAAAATAGAATCTGATCGAACCACCCAAAATTTTGGAAGAGCTAAACTACCCTCACCCAATTGGTTCCCCTTTCAAAGACTCCCCTCACCTCCTTTTATAGGCATTTGGAGAGAGGGAAGTGGGTTTTCTCATCAATATGGGATTTTAATGCCACATCATTCTTTTCTTCTTCTTCTTCTTCTTCTTCTTCTTCTTCTTCTTTCTCTCATTTTTCTTCTCTTTTTATGAATAATATGATTACTACAATAATACTATAAATACTAAAATCCGATTAAAAATGAGTGATTACAATATGGTAGTGCCATTGTATTTATGCCATGTCATTATATCATGTTTCATATGCTTATTTATGATATTTTTGATGTGAGCCGGTTGGAAGAGTACCCACAAAGCTTCTGTGGTTCGGCGTTTCGAAATGTGTTTCCGTGCGTAGGTTAAAGAGAGATTTCGGAGGACCATCATCGTGTTGGGTTCAACATCGACTTTCTTGTTAGAGTACGTTTACTAGATGTAGTGAGATTTGTACTTGTAGGACCCTATATGTAATTTGTAACTTTGCATTATTATTCGATTCAAATGTTTTAAACTGATTTGTAATATTTTGGAGCTCTAACTACTTTAAATTATTCGAAACTTATGTTTTAACTTGATTTGGATTTATTTTGTAGGACTTTTGAAAGAAATTTTGAAATACGAATTTTGGGTCGGAGTTCAAATGTCACATCGGGTCGAGGGTGTTACATATATTTATTTATTATGTGATTTATATATATGTCAGATAAAAATAAAAAACTCGACTCAAACTTGAAAATGAATCCAATAATTATTAAAAATATAGATTTATTTAAATTTTTCTTTTATAACTTAATTTCTTAAAATATTTTAAATCGATTCAAACTTAAAAAATTTAAAATCAAACTAAATAATTTTTTTTGAGATGATTTGAATTTTACCCTCATAAAAAACATATAGTTTTAGAGGTTTGAGCTGATGGAGGTTTAAGATGGCCCCAGGCAGCACATGTGATCTCACTTTCAGATCTGATGGAGGTTTCAGCGAGTTTAACGAAGACGATACCCCTTCTGTCTCACCAGTTTACCAACAAAAACTAGCCAACCAAACTTGCAACGTGTTGGCGTCTTCTTGATCTGATCCTGCTACGTCTGCATATTTCTACCATGGCATCTTTGTCTTGTTCCGGACAAAGCAATCCATTCAATGTCCAATATATAGCTCTGCTATTGTTGGGCTTTACCTACAAATATCTTCCCATGAAACTCGCAATGAACATATACTCCAGCATTGGTCATGTCTTGCTTGTTGTTGTATTGGATCATCGACCGTCCCGACCACAGTTTGCTATTAGTGTGTCTTCCCTTGAATGATAGGAATTGGACCTGGCAACTTGATCCGAGAATCGAAAATCGAATCGATTTATTCGAATTAAAACTTGATTAAATTCGAACAAGATTATCCTAACGTGATCCGAAACCCAAATCGAAACCGAAACCAAAATCAAAATCGATCCAAATTTTAGAAGAACCAATATAGACTCGTAATTGATTTGACCCGAATCGATTTTCACCCAAACCAATTTTCACCCGAACTGAAAGCAACTCGAAATTAACTTGCTTAAAACCGATCTAAACCGAACGTCAATCCGATTTTAACCCGATAATTGTTTTAAAGTGAATGAATAATTTATTTTACTATTATTTATTTTTTAATAAAATGATAAATAATAAAATAATGTATATTTTATTATCTTTTTGTATTCTGATAATACTAGTTAATCACTACATTTCTAATAATAATTTAATGTTTAATATCACATTTCCTTATTTAAAAATCAATTTACTTTTTTCAATTAGTCTCCTTCGTAGTTGAACCTCCATTTTTATTCATCTTCTCGTAGTAAATACGATTAGACTCGAAAAATTCAAATGGACCCGATCTAAACGACCCGATATGGACCCGACTCAAAAACATCCGATCCGATATTGACCCGACCCAAAAACAACCGATCCGGTATTGATCCAAATCACCGATCCGATATTCCAATTGACCCGAATTATCATATAACCGAATTAAAACCCAAACTAGAACTGAACAGAACGGAACTGAATCTAAAACGAATACAAACAAATCCAAAAAGGAATCAAATTGAAATCAAACCGAATGATCCGTTTGTCACCTCTAATAGGAATGTTGTACCAAAGTTTCGTTGGTATTTGTTCTGTAGTTATCGATGCCTAATGAAGGACGGCTCACGGTAAACATGGTGGTTTGTCACCGGTTTCCGAGTCTACATCAAGACGATGAAGAAGAGAAGAAATAGAAAATGAATTAAATTGGTGTAATATTTAAATGTTTAAGGTTAAATTTTTAGAATTAAGATTAAATTATAATATATAAATATTAAAGATTAAAATTATTATTATATCAATGTTATTAACTGCTACATTGTTTCTTATTATTTTAAAAGAAAACTACTAACTTAACTTTTTAAGGGGACTATTTTTTAACTTTTTCGAATCGGAAGATGTATAAAAATTGTTTATGGTTTAGGGACCAATTGAATAAATTACCCTTAACATATTTTCGATTTCTTCTTTTTATATGTAAGTTGAGTAATATTTATCATGGGTCATAGTGTTTATTTAACGGGCTAAACTATAAACTGTAAACCCAAGCACAAAACACTACACTTTTAACTCCACTCCATAAAACCTAACTCATGTACCTTAAACCCTAAATTAACAATATCAAATCATAAACCTAAAACCATAAACTTTAAACTATAAACCAACATAATTTTAAAGACCTAAGCTATAAAACCTAAATCTTAAATAATAAACCATAAATTTCTAAAACTAAAGCCTAAATTGCAAATATTAAACTTAAAACTCAAAATCATGAACCTCAACCATAAACCACAAATTTCAAACCATAAACAATATAACTTAAATTATGAACCATAAACCCCTAAATAGTAACCACAAACCCTAAAATTTAAATCACAAATCATAAACACAAACTCTAAACCCTAAACATCAAATCTATAACATTAAACCATAAACCCTAAACTCAAAACTAAAAGCTTAAATATACTCTTTAAACCCAAAACTTTAAATCATAATTACTAAAACCTAAAACTTAAACACTAAACCTTAAATTTTGAACATCAAACCATAAACTCTAAACCCTAAATCTTGAACCATAAACCATTAAACCATGAACACAAACCCTAAAATCATGAATCATGAACCCATAAACCTTAAACAATAAACAAAAAACACAAACCCTAAAGTTAAACTCTAAACCATAAGCCACTATAAACTCAAATAATATAATAAAAATATCAAAACAAGGGAAAAATATAAAACTAGAATTTTAATGGTATAAGGGTACATAACACTTATCTTGATATAATAACTACCATTTTTTTAATATGCAAAAGTAATTTAACACAACACACCTATTTTAAATTCGTTGTACCAAAAAAAGTGATAATGTTAGGATGATACCGTTCCACAGTGAGGCTACACAGGAGAATCACATGGTTGACATGCATAAGAAGAACCTTCAAGATCCACGTAGAGGAATCCAAAATAGAAGGCCTCCACTAGCCTTAACCAATTTTTTCATTTAGTGATTTGAATTGTAAATAAATAGCTCGTGTGTGAGCTGAGAAAAGCATGAAAAAACTGAAATTTTCCTTCTGATATATACTCTGAATATCTTCTTTCCTATTTATACTTCTTTTCTGGTTCATTCATAACATTTTGGTGTTTTTATTGCGCTGCTATCCATGGTGAACAACACAGAATCCATCCACAATCTCCAAGAAGCTTCCACTCGCCATGACCAAGCTCTTGCCTCTCTTGAAAACCATGTTGCAAACCAAGAACAATGGAACACTAATACTCAAACAACTCTCTAGGATATGGTTCGTCAGCTTCACAATATTTCTGTTCATATAGGGTTATCCGGTTCTACATCCATCGAAGGGAATGTTACAGCCGATAGCGCCGCCAGTCGGGGCAAAGCAAAGATTTGAGTCGATGCTGATGATAATTTTCCATTCGCACCTAAACAAGTATAGGTTAAGCTTTCTTTAATCAATGGAGACGATCTAGAGGACTGGATTGCATCTGCTCAAGATTTCTTTGAGTTTTATGGAGCGATCGATCATCACCAGGTCACGATGGCCTCGTTTTGTATGATCGGTACAACAAAGAAATGGTTTTGCTGGATGCAACGTCAGCATCAACTGGTTGGCTGGAACAATCTAATATAGGCTATTCGAAAACATTTTACAATCATGGAGCTGGAATCTCCAGCAAAGCAGCTCACCAAACTATTCCAAACATCGATGATTGTCAACTATCAATCCCGTTTTTAGGATTTAGCATTGCAAACTTCCAACTTGTCTGATGAATTCTTATTGGATTGTTTTATATCAGGTCTTCACCCCGATATTAAAAACGAGGTGTTAGGACATCGCACCACATCAATGATGGAGGCTCAAATATTGGCACGTTATCATGAAACATGTTTCCAAGACCGACGATCGTTCCACCGTTCCTTGGGTGCTAAATTACCACCACTTTTACCTACTCCAGTTTCTGCAACGCATGAACCTTGGGTACAACCTGGCCGACCACCACCACTCGACCTTTCAGTTCATTCTTCGTATACCATGCCACCTGTTAGACGCATTTCCTCTACCGAAGCTCAAGCTCGTCGACAGAAAGGTTTGTGCTCCTATTGTGATTACCACTACGTGCCTGGCCATAAATGTAAAGCACCACAATTGTTTCTTCTTGATGATTACTACGTGGAATCAGAAACAAGTCTTTCCCCCAGTATTCCTCAACTAGAATAGGGAACATTCGACAGTCTCGTTCAATGCCCTTGCTGGTTCCATGCATCCTAATACTTTGCGTGTCCAGGGTACAATTAAAGGTCGATCTGTTAGCATCTTAATTGACGGTGGTAGTACTCACAATTTCATCCAATCCCGAATTGCCAAGCATTTGGGTTTACACTCGATAGCAACCCCTAATTTTTAGGTTATGGTGGGTAATGGGCAACATTTTTTGAATGAAGGGTGTTTCCGTGACGTCTCAGTGATAGTTTAGGGTACAACACTCATTACGGATTTTTATATTTTTCCATGGGAAGGTGCTGAAGTAGTTCTGGGTGTTACATGGATGGTCACCTTAGGGCCAATTACTATGGATTTCTCCAATCTTACTTTTGCATTTAAGTAAGGGACTACACGTCATTGATGGCATGGTGCAACCAACGTCGGACCACAACCTATTCAATTTCAAGAACTCCGTCGTTTGTTTGCCACGAGAGGAATCACAAAATTTTTCCAGCTATAAATGGCCGACTTATCTACTATGGTTTCTTCTAATACTTGTCCTGATCTTGAAGCTTTACTCGAGGAGTTTTGCACTGTTTTTGAACCGATTAGTATTCTGCCTCCTTATCGTGCCACTGATCATCCAATTCATTTGATGGTTGACAGTAAACCAATTAACGTCCGTCCTTATCGGTACCCTCATTTTCAGAAGAGCGAGATTGAAAAATAAGTTTCTCAAATGCTAGTGACTGGTCAAATTCGAAAGAGCAACAACCCATTCTCTTCTCCAGTTCTATTGGTACGAAAAAAAGATGGCATGTGGCACTTCTTTGTGGACTATCGTGCTCTCAACGCCATTACAGTCTGCGATAAGTTTCCGATTCCAACCACTGACGAATTATTCGACGACCTCGACAATTCTAAATTTTTCTGTAAATTGGATTTGTTGGCAAGTTATCATTAGATTCGGGTTTGTGATGCTGATGTGCACAAGACTGCATTTCGTACTCAGGATGGTCACTACGAGTTCCTCGTCATGCATTTCGGCTGACCAACGCACCTTTCACTTTTCAAGACACCATGAATGATATCTTTCATCCATACCTCCAAAAACTTGTTTTAATTTTTTTGGATGATATTCTTGTCTTCAGCACGAATTGGACGACTCATCTTCAACATCTGCGAGTGGTATTACACACATTGCAATCTCATGGCTTGGTAGCTAAACAATCAAAGTGTGATTTTGGTCAGGAAACTGTTAAATATCTGGGTCATGTTGTCTCCCAGAAAGGCTTAGCCATGGATGCTAATAAGGTGGTTGCTATTCACACCTGGCCAATCCGTCGTACAGTTCGTGATGTCCGTGCTTTCTTAGGCATCACGAGATACTATTGTCGTTTTCTTTGGGTGTAAGGTCTGATGTTGCGCAAAACGCTTTTGATTCTTTGAAATCTCATCTATGTTCTGCACCTGTATTGGCCCTTCCGGTTTTTAACTCCGACTTTGTCGTGGAAACCGATACCTCAAGAATTGGCATTAGGGCTATTCTTACTCAAAACAATCGACCAGTAGCATTTTACAACCATAAGCTCAGCTCCAAAATACAGGCGACATCCACGTATCAGAGGGAATTGTATGCCTTTACACAAGTAGTGGGAAAGTGGCGCCAATATTTGTTGGGTCGTCAATTTGTGATTATAATTGATCAAAAATCTCTTCGTGAGCTCACTCAACAAACTATTCAAACCCCAGAACAACAACAATGGTTGGCAAATTTGATTGGTTTTGATTTTGAAATTAATTATCGACCAGAAAAATTGAATATCGTTGCCGACACTTTGTCTAGGGAATTTGAGGCTCAATTGATAGCTTTCTCCTGACTTGTATTCGGTGTGCTCGATGATAATAGGATCGCTAGTTAGCATGATTCTAATATATCTCAGCTTCTCACTCAATTCAAAGATGGGATCTCCTTACCACCCGACAATTCCATGAATCAAGATTTATTGTTGCTCCATGATCGCGTTGTGGTTCCGGACGAAAGTGCCTTGTGAGTACGGTTACTTCGTGAATTTCACTCTTCTCCGATCGGCAAACATGTAGGTATCTCTCGAACTTTTTTCCGGTTAGCTACTACGTTCTTTTGGAAAAGGATGCGAAAGGATGTAGCAACATTTGTTTCAATATGCCAAACTTGCCAAAGAATGAAAAGTGACACTCTTGTGCCGGCGGGTCTTTTACAACCACTACCTATACCACGACAGGTTTTCGAGGACATATCCCTAGACTTTATCACTGATCTTCCACAATCCAATGGCATGAAAGCGAAATTGGTGGTCGTTGATCGCCTTAATAAATATGTCCACTTCTTTGCATTGCCTCGCCACTATGATGCGCCATATATCGCAAAGGTTCTGGTTAATGGAATAGTGAAACTACATGGTATTCCAAGATCAATGGTGTGTGATCACGACCCTCTTTTTACGAGTTCTATTTGGACAGAGATCGCGCGCATGCAAGGGACAAATTTATCTTAGTTCAACCTACCACCCACAAACGGATGGTCAAACCGAGACCCTCAACCGATGCTTGAAAATGTATCTTCATTGTATGACAGGTGATGCACCAAGTAAATGGGAGGCTTATTTGCCATGAGAAGAATTCTGGTACAACACAGCCTGTCAAACTTCAGCCGTCATAACTCCATTTCGTGCATTGTACGGCCGCGACCCTCCCACCATCTTTTCCTACATGGAAGGTGGTTCATTCGATCCTAAAGTAGATGCAGCTTTAAAGGACCGTGATGCCATTTTGGGTGAGTTAAAACACAATTTTTCACAAGATCAGTTACGCGTGAAAAATCAGGCAGATAAGAAACGTCGTGAAATCACATTCAACGTCGGCGATTGAGTTTTTGTATGGCAGAAACCATATCGGAACTTGTCTCTGTGACTACATCGACATCACAAATTGGGGCCACGTTATTTTGGTCCATATCGAGTAGCTCAGAAAATCGGAGAAGTTGCTTACAAACTCGAACTACCAAAGACCACACACATTCATCCAATTTTTCACATTTCACAGTTGAAACTTTGCAAGGGTTAACCTCTTCATCAGTATAATCCTTTGCCATTGTTCTGGGACTTGACTACAAACCTTGAGGACAAGGTTTGTGCTTTGTGGGGAGGCAATGTTAGGATGAAACCATTCCACGGTGACGCTACACAGGAGAATCACATGGTTGACATGCATAAGAAGAACCTTCTAGAGCCACGTAGAGGAACCCGGAATAGAAGGCCTCCACCAGCCTTAACCGATTTTGTCATTTAGTGATTTGAATTGTAAATAAATAGCTTGTGTGTGAGCTGAGAAAAACATGAAAAAACTGAAAATTTCCTTCTGATATCTACTCTGAATATCTTTTTTCTTCTTTGTACTTCTTTTCTAGTTCATTCATAACAGATAATGTATAATTTAACAAGTTTGTATTGGAAAGTTTACATAATCATGCGTTTGACAGAGTTGATATTTGATGAGTACCTAAAAGTCCTCATCTTTTATATCATTTTCCACTCGATGACTACTAATAAAGACAGATTTAATGGCAATAATGGATAATTCCGCTTATTTTCCATATTTCAGCATCCCAATACTTAATTCATGAATTTATCTATTATTTGGCATAAAACAGGTGCAGTTAATGGTTTTCTCTCTTAGACAGGAAATTACCACACATGTAATGCCAAATAGCATGATATATGCTGGAAACCAAAGTTGAATTGTAGATAAGCACCCGCCTGGCAGCACTTGAAGGCCTTGGCAGCACTTGAAGGTCGCGGCAGCACCGGAAAAGCAATTGTTGATATGATAGGCGATCTGAAGAGAAAAATAAGGTGGACGTTTTAAGACAAGCGGCATAGAAATCAGAGCTGGGAAACACACGGAAAGTCAATGTCAAAGGCCACGTGGGAAAAGAATCCTTATAGGAATAAACTAGGAAATAAAATAAATATATTTTATTTATGTACTTAACTTGTGTTTTACTCTAAGTGTTCATAGAAAACCCTAAACTCCTCCATCGTCCCCTTGGGGTTTAGGTTAGTTTGTGGAGTAGTTGTGGAAGAGATTGACTTTTTTTTCTTGTTTTAATGCAATAAAATATCAAGGTTTGCTTATTCTTTGCCATTCTTTGTTCTTGCATCCCAAGCTCGAGAGAGAAGTTTGTGAGTAATCCATTTATCTAATATCGAGAGAGTTAGATTCACGAAAGGAATAAGTATGGTGTTTTCATCGGGAAACACTAACTCGGCCTAGAGATAGGTTAAGAGTTTCAACGGCTAAAAGAAGTGTGGGATTGGTTGGTGATTATAATTGATTCACGCTGAGAGGTTTCTTGAAGGACTGGTCATCAACAGCACTTCGACTTAGAGATAAGCGGAGTCATCAAAGGACACTTTGTCGATCTTTGATAAAGTCTACCAAAGAGCAAGAGATTGTCGCGGCGGACTAGCATCATCGTTGTCGAGGCAGTAAACTGCAGTACTACCGAGGCAGTGTTGTGCGATTGCATTGGACAGAAACAAGTCAATTGAACCCACACTACGAAGCACTCTAACCTACCCCACTTTTCCATCCTTGATTTCTTGATCATTTATCTTTATTTCTTTAATTAGTTTCCTTAGTTATAATCCAACTCAATTATTTGTGTCTTACTTTTCCATTGTGCAGGAAGAATAAATTGCGTGAGTAAAGCCAATCCTTGTGGGTTCGACATCTTAAATACTTCAATTTGGCAAAAGGTGGAAGGACGAATGCTTCTTTATAAAAGTAGGGCTTCCGACTTCCTTCAACAATATTTAATACGTCGTGTTATTTAATAAGTTATGTGATGTTTATCACTAAGCCAAAAGTAGTAGTTATTTAACATTAGAATTTTACATCAATTTTATGAATTATACCATAATACTATTTTCACATATTTACATCAATGTAAATATATTAATCCTAATTAATAAATCTTGTATTCTGAATAATAAACCCTAAAATCTAAAACCTCAAACCTAACCACTACACCCTAAATAATGAACTATAACCTATGAATTCTAAATTTTAAATCGCAAATCATGTACCATGAACCAAAAACAACAAATCTTACATTATAAACCATGATCCATGAACCATAGAATATGAACACTAAACCCTAGACTCTAAAATCTGAACTTAAAACCTTAAAGTACTTTTAACTTTAAAAAATATAACATAAATTCTAATCCATAAACATTAAATTATCAGCCATAAACTTGAGAACATATGTGAAATTTTATGTTAGGTGATGAACCTATAAAATTCTAGGGACTAACTTTTTTTAAAGAACTAGGTATAAACTTATAAGCTTTTTAAGGGCACAATTGGATTTCTAATACAAAAATTTAAAATTTTAAAGGAGATGAATGTTGCATCCTTTCAACCCCTATTAGTAGCGATGTAAAAAGCTGACCCAACCAGAAAATCGACTAAAACCCGTTCTAGTCAGAACCTAGTTTGAATCGGGTATCTAATGACCCGGACATGATATGTATCTGACTATTGTTGACCCTAACCCGAGTTGGACCTATTATTGTAGTAACCAAACCCGAACTGTATTCGACCGAGAATGACCCAAACCCGATTTCAACCTGTTATTGTGGACCTGAAACCCGACCTGCATCCGACTGAAACTAACCCGAACCCGAGTCTAACCTAGCAGATAACCGATATTACTCGACTGAATCGACCCAAGACCTGAATTTACCCAACTTTTTTGAACCCAACTTGATAAATGACCCTAGTTGTTTTGAACTCGACATGTTATTGACCTGAACTAATATTAACAAGACATATAATTAAGTATATCTATAATTTGATGAATTTAAAATATTGGTAAATATAATTAGGCTTGAAAAAATAGAATTAGAAATAAGAATTAATTTAGGGATTAATATTTAAATTTAGTATTACATATTTAATTGATGTGATAAAACATAGAATTAGAAATAAGAATTAATTTAGGGATTAATATTTAAATTTAATATTACAAATTTAAAAAATAGAAATAAGAAATAAGAATTAATTTAGTGGATTTGAGAGTGGGCTGCTTCAGCAGTGTTTTAACTCTTTTTTCAAAGTGTTGGGAGTGTAGGGAAGGTGTGATGAACCTCCCTATACTCTGGAGTAAGTTTACGTTTACTCTCGTAAATCGGTTTTCCCATAATATGCTTGTTTTACTATGTTTTTGACATGTTCGGATTATATTAGTACATATGTGATTATTTACGTGTTAGAATGCTCTCGTTACTGTTTTTAGGTTGATTTTTAATGATCCCTTATTTTGTTTTTGAAATAAGCTAAAAGTATATTCTATCGGTTTTGCGAGTAAGCATAGAAAGTGGAATACTAATGTTTTACCTACTGTTTTTGATATGAAAACTTGAGCATTGATATTGTTTTGCTATGGATATTGAGTTGATGTTATAGGGATAAGTCGATCGATCGATAGGATGTTAGTGCAGTATTTATTATTTATGAAAATTCGTATACGTGTGTAAATTTCTTAGTGATGCATTAGAGTTATTACTGAATTGTGATATATTTGTTGCATTGCATTTAAGCGTAGCTTCTCGTAGAAGCTAAGGTGGGAAACATATTTTGAATTGATTCTATTCCTGTGCATGAGATAGACTCGTGCGTGGTATGAGTAGGTGATAGAGCCCTCATACGTGGTATGGTGACAGTTTAGTCTTATACGTGGCATGATTCAAAAATTATGTCTTTATGCGAGTATCTGTTTATCCCAATGATTAGAAGTAGACTAATTGGATCACTAATACCAACACATGAAAACGCAATTGTTAAGTTTATATTGATTTAAATTGCAAACTGAGATTGCGTGAGTTTGACTTGTTTTCAAACATTTTATAAAGCCTTGCTAATGAAGCATGTAAGTCTTGAGTTTTGTGGATTTGTTCCACGTGATAAAAAAACTTGTTGGATTTTTATACTTGGCGGCGCTTTTGGCCATGTGTGATTGTTTTAAGAGCATCAACTGATTTTTCCTTCTAAAATGATTTTAGTATATTATGGGCAGCATTGCGAGTTGTTCAAGCTATTTTTATACATCCCTCACTAAGCAATTGCTTAATCATTCTCCTTTCCTTGCAATGCAGAGAGCAATGGAATGCCATATTTTAAATTTTTATACATTTTAATTTGAAGTATGTTATTTTCATTTGAACCTTAGGTAGTATAGAGCAATGGAGCTAGAAACCTTATGTTATTGAATCCTTGAATTTCTGAGTTTAGACATGCTTATCAGTTTCTTATGAGTTAATGAAGTACTTTGTTTAAATTTCACATGCTTCAATGCTTCACTATGTTGATATTTAGTGAATTTTGAATGTATTCGCATGTTGGATAATTCTTGTATTAATTACAATAAATTGCATCTAGAGAACTTGTTGATACATATGTTTCATGGCCCTTTAGGTAAAATTATGCATATAGACTTTTTTGGGCACGTTTAGACTTCAAAGCAGAGTAATTTGTTGTTTCTGGGTAGAAGGTTTCGATACTTGTTCATAGGGTATCGATACCTATACTAAAACATAACGTTTTTTTGGGAAATTAGGTTGGGTATCAAAACCACATGAACTGGTTTTGAAACAGTAGTATGAAATTTTAGCAGGCGTATCGATACGCATAAGTTTAGTTTTGATACAGACTTTTAGAGTAGCAAATGGTATCGGAACGATCCTTCAGGCGTATTGAAACGCGGGCTTGCCGCACGGGAAATCATTTGAGTTATCGAAGGCGTATCGAAGCCTTTAATACTCGCTTCGATACCTCTTTGTCTTTTTTTTGTATCGATATAAGGTATAGACGTTTTGATACCCCTGACAGTTTAAGTCTTTATAAGCTGGGTTAAACCTTGAAAAACTTACATTTTAGTCACTAAACTTTAAGAATGCAATTAGATGGCTTGTACATGTTATTTTAACTTGAAAACTTATGTGCAAGCATGAAATATGCTTAATTAAGGGTTTGTAGCCATAATAACACTTTTAGGTCATAACTTTTTGGAAAATTATAATTAGGTCCCTAAAACTTGTTCGATTTAATTAAGACTCATTTCTCATTAATTTCCGCTGCAAATAAACTTAGTCCTTGCATGAACATGTAGGATCTAATTAATAAATTTAGATAAATAAAAGAAAAAATATTTGTTAAATTTTAGGGTTGTTTATCAGGGCGAGTCTCCATGTTAGCCTCGATATTCCCCGTGTAGCTCGTTAGCTCGTTCGAGTCGGGTGGCGTCTAGACCGGGTCGATGGGGTTACATTTGTTGGTATGAGAGCCTAGGTTTGTAAAATTCTTGGGATATTTTGTTAATTGAGCATGTTGAATTATAATGTACGGTGTTTGCTTTGTGTAACTCTCCAAAATTGGGCCTAGAAGTCTAGTGAACCGGTTTCGTCAGTTTAGCCTAATTCGGGATTAAATACTTAAAATTTAATTTTTAATCAAAATAAATTATGGAAAAATATCCTAAAATCACTATTTAGTATATATTTGACTTAGATCAAATCAATTTTGAAAATTGATCCTTGAATCACTACCATTTTGAAATTAGTGACTATTTTGTAAAAATTGAAAACTTGAGGAAAATTTCATAAATGAAGTCAAAACTTTGAATCTTTAAGGGGCTTTGATCCAATCCTAATCCTATCTGATCTAGGTCTTCCAAGGGTCTATTTTAATAACCCATAATTTTAATTAATAGCCCAAATAACTTAATATTAATCCTAAAAACCTATTTTTATGTCATAAACCTAAACCTATTTTTAAAATTCTGACTTTTCATCTTCCTGTTAGTCATTCCATCATATTTTCAAAGGTAAACATCAATCTTTTCAATAAAAATTAGTTTGGTTAATTCCTTACAATTTTCTTCTTCGATTCTACTTGAAAAACTCCATTTTTGCATCAAGCTCTAAACCCTTCTCCAAGATTTTGGTTTCTTCCTTCCCAAGACATATTCTTCATCATATTTTCAAGGTAAATCTCTGTAACCCCCTCATCCCGGCCTTGACAGAACCGACACTAACGGGTTACACGGGGAATATTGAACCAAACCCGCGAAGGTCCGATTCAATAAACAACCCTGAAAACCGATATGTTTTTTTCCTTAACTAGATGCATAATTTGGTTCCTATGTGTGTCGAGGTCATGCGCAACAAAAACGGAAACATTCGATTCACGATTGATCAATTCAATTCGCATAACAGTATATAAGGACCAAAACGCAAATAATTCCTAATTTCAACAATAAACCCGTAATGCGATCTACCATAGTTCAATTAAACATGCTTAGCATACTCATAACAAAGTTCAGATCAAACGGACCATTATTGCATTGTCAGTTTCATGTTTCATACAATAGGGACCTAATTGTAAAGCTCACAATATTATAGGGACTAAAACCAACATTTATTTACCAATACGAATTTAAATGAACATCATGCATTAAAGGAGTGTTACCACTCAAATATTATTCATTGCATCTGTATTCGATCGTGGAAAGACATCCGACCCTAAACATGATTTTCCCCACTTAAAATGTCATTTTTGGGTCTCGGCATCGATACCTAGGGTCTCGGTATCGATACCCTATCGTGGAGCTAGCCTCCTTGCACCTCGAAGGCTATTGGTATCGATACCCCCATAGGTGGTATCGATACCCCAGCGTCCAGTGGAGTAATTGCATCGAACCATGATTCGAACCACCCCAAATTAAGCCTTAGGGTATCGATACCCCCTGTGCACTTTGACAAGTTTGAACATTCTAAGTTAATTCCACCCATTCAAACATAACCATTAATCACCCTTAACTATATGCATAATTTCCTAAGCATAAAGAACAATTTAAAGCATACATTTATCACATCAAAGACCCCAAACAATCTATAGGCATGTTTCCTAAAATATGATTTAAAATCAACAATGTTCATTCATGTACATGTCTCAATAATCCAAACAACACCATAGTCCATCAATCAACAATCCAAAACATTATAGGTCTTATTACAACATTAACCAAAGCAAAAATCACTCACTTAACATGGGTTCGATTTACACATTGCCAAGCCCAAATTATTTGCCAAAACATACCAAAAATTTAGACAACCCTTCCCCTTGGTTCCCTTGCTCCGAACGTAGCCTTGAATATCACTATTTTTCTACAAGTATGAAAAGAGAGAGCTTAAGCACAACATGCTTAGTGAGGAAGCTCTAAAACAAGTTCAAAATCAGTTATAAATTCATACTTGCATTCTTCATGCTTATTTGAAATATGTAAAACCAAAACATGCTTATCAACAATGTCAAAACATTTCATGTACCATGCACAAATAAATCATTCCATTTCATATATGCATATTGGCTTTCTAGTGATCACTTAATATGAACTTTTAGTTCACCGAATACACGGATTCCTTTTTCCATAATTGGAGACACTTGGTCTCAACATGCATCGGTCAGACACATAGTCACCCTTCTATACATGTTACCCCCACTACGCACGGTCGGACACAAAGTCACCTTTGTTTATGCATGGGTCAACTATATGCACGGTCGGACACAAAGTCACCCTTGTTTACATATAGGCAAGCTCTACACGCACGGTCGGACACAAAGTCACCCTTGTTTACGTGTAGGCAAACTCTACATGCACGGTCGGACACAAAGTCACCCTTGTCTACGTGTAGACATCATCATTATTCTCATTATTTTATAGTGCACTCAATCCTAATGACATGTCATTTGTATTCGAATCTAAGATTAGTGTCACTAAGCCAATATCAATTCCAATCATGCATGTTAACTTGCTGCTCATAATGCACTCATTAAATGTTCATCATGTGAACTAAAAATCATGCTCAACGGCTTTATCAACATAGGCAAATAACCTCATCATAATCCCAATTCTTTTTCATGCTTACATAAACCATGAATACCTTAATAAACCATGCATTTTCAGCAATTAACACATGCATGCATCATTTCAAAATCAAGTATATGCAATTCCAAAATCATATTGAATCATTGTTCACAGATATGCCATTACCGAAAATAGCCGAAACTTGATATAATGCATCAACATCATTTAAAACACTTACTCTTGAACTATGAAAAGTTTTCACACTATTCCATATCCCCCAAAACAGAACCGAACCAATGCGATTCACTTTAAATCCAAAACCACTCACCGATAAGCGAAACGAGCCCTCGCCGATGCTCCGATGGCAACGCCAACGCACCAGCCACTTATGCACCTTCTTGCACTACCTCTACAACATTAAAAGTAGAGCAAATTCACATCACAACATGCTCAAAACAGCAGCCACATTTAACACTCACAAAACTATCGAAAACCTAGCCGAAAAGACCGAAACTAAGCCGAAACGCATCCGAAACAACATCATCCCAAAACCTAATGAATCTAACATCTAATCCACTTCAATTATGAACCAAAAACACTTCCAAACCATCCTTATACCTCCAGCAACACTAGAACACCTAAAATAGCCCCTAAAACAACCGAAAACCACCTTAAAACACCACCGATTATATTATTCCGGGATTAAATTAATGTTAACTCATTTCAAGACTCAATCAACCATTTAATTGACCTAATATCATAATTAAATCAACCTACAACCAGCATCAATTTAGATCTCAAAAGATTTCACAAAATCCATCATAAAACTCATAGATATTGAATTAAAAACACAAAATAAAATAGCAATAGTTGATGAACAAGCCAATACTTGGGAATTTCAATAAAGAACCTTAGAAAAAGATTAAAAATCAAAATATTACCTTGATATTAAATCCACCAAAAAGATGAGAAGGTTTTCCTTGATTTCCTTGAAAAAGATGTTGATTTTTGCAAAATTGATGAGTAGGTTTTGTAAAGAATGAAATGATGAATAAAATGAAGTAAATCTTGTTGAAAATGATGAAGAAACCAGCAAGAAATTGAAGAAATTTGGAGAAGAAGATGGAGAGAAAATGAGAGAAAATCTTGAGAGAAAAGATGAGAAAATGGGAAGTTACAAAAGAAAATGGAATTATCATTTAAATAAAATAATTTAAAAACAATTTTGGTGGATAAATCATTAATTAAAAATAAATTGAGTTTATTGCCCTCTAAGGATTCTAAGTATGGCTTACTTTCCAATTTAGTCACTAAAAATCCTTATTACCGAAAATTACCAATTAAATCCCCAAAATTTTTCCAAAAATTACAATTTAGTCACTAGCACAAAATTAAGCCCAATTAAAAATCAAATTAAAGTTCAAATAATATTCCTTTAACTTTAAAACACCTTTTTAATATTTTTAGAACCATTTCAAAAAATTATTACTTATCCGATTAAAATATTATTATTTTAATTTTTCCCGGAATAACGAACCCTAGGAATCCGATTCGACCCGAATCGAATTTCCCCAACTAACACTCAAACTACTAACCCCAAAACCGGGATGTTACACCTCAAGCATGGTATCGATACCATGACGAGGCTATGGCTAAAAAGGCCTTTGAAAGCCAAGGGTATCGATACCTCCCTGGGTGATATCGATACCTTGGTGTCCAGAGAGCTAATGGCATCGAACCATGGTTCGATGCCGCCCTTTTAAAGCCTTGGGGTATCGATACCACAACAGGGTGTTTCGATACCCCTGGGTGTAGATCACATATTTGAGCAATTTTAGGTTGGTTTAACTCCATCCAAACATACCTATTGATCATCCCTAACTATATGCATAGTTCCTAAGCATAAAGAACAATTTAAAGCACACAATTACCAACATCAAAGACCCCAAAATTATCTATAGGCATGCTTCCTATGTTATGATTAAAAACAAGAACATTCATGCATGTACATGCTTCAAACAATCCAAGACAATACCATAATCCATCAAACAACAATTAAGGCAATATAAGGTCTTACTACAAGTCTTTAACTAAGCAAGACATCCACTCTCCTATGGGATTGGTTTACACATTGCCAAGCCCTCTTATTTGCCAAATCATACCAAAAATGTGAAGTCTCTTCCCCTTGGTCCTCTTGCTCCGAAAGTAGCCTCAAATGTCACTATTTTTCTGCAAAGATGAAAAGAGAGCTGAAGCAAAACATGCTTAGTGAGGAAGCTCTAAACAAGATCATCAATGCATCAAATTAAAACCACATTTAAATCATAATTTGTAATGCTTTCCTTAACATCAAACATGCTTTACCAAATCATGTGTATGTTCACATTCCAAAATATTTCCTTGAGTATAAAAATCAATACCAAATCATTTCATAGATGATGCACATAACTCTAAATTATTTCATGTATGCATATTGGCTTTCTAGTGATCACTTGTTAGGAACCTTATGTTCACCGAATACGCGGATCCATTGTTTTAGAGACCCTTAGTCTCGTCATGACACAAAGTCACCATTGACATGACACGAAGTCACCCTTATTCAAGCTCTACCACGCATGGTTGGACACAAAGTCACCCTTGTTACGTGTAGGCGGCTCTACCACATACAGTTAGACACATAGTCACCCTCACCACGTGTAGGCATTTTTCTTTAATTTCATAATCTTTATAGTGCACTCAATCCTAATGACATGTCATTTGTATTCGTATATAAAGTTAGTGTCACTAAGCCAATATCAATTACAATCATGCATGTTAACTTGCTACTCATAATGCATTCGTAATATGTTCATCATGTGAACCATAAATCATGCTCAACGGCATTATCAAATGTAGGGCAAATAACCTCATATTATTCCATTTCATTTTCATGCTTCCATAAGCCATGAATGTCTTTATAAACCATGTAATTTTCAACAATTAACTCATGCATGGATGATTTCAAAATCATGATTATGCATTTCCAAAATCTCATTGAATCATCATCATAAATGCCTTTACCGAAAATAGCCGAAACTTACAATAATGCATCAAAATCATTTACTTTACTTACTCTTGAACTATGGAAAGTTTTCACACTATTCCATAGCCCTCACCGACGCTCCGACGACAACACCAACGCACCAGCCACTTACGGACCTTCTTGCACTTCCTATACAATATTAAAAACAGATCATATACATATCATAATATGCTCAAAACAGCAGCCACATCAAACCTCTCCAAAACTATCGAAAACCTAGCCGAAAAGACCGAAAACTAAGCCGAAACGCATCCGAAACAACATCAGCCCTTAACCTTATGAATCTAACATCTAATCCACCTCAATTATAAAATAAAAACACTTTCAAACCATCCTTATACCTCTAGAAAAAGTAGAACACTTAAAACAGCCCCTAAAACAACCGAAAACCACCTTAAAACACCACCGATTGCATTATTCCGGGATTAATTTGATATTAAATCATGATAAGACTCAATCAATCATTTAATTGACATAATATCATAAATATATCATCCTAATTAAAGCATTAATTGATATCTAAAAAGATTTCACAAAAACCTCCATAAAACTCACAGATCTTGAATTAAAAACACAAAATTAAATATCACTTATTGATGAGCAAGCCAATACTTGGGAATTTCAATAAAGAACCTTATAAAAAAGATGAGAAACCAGAATTTTACCTTAGAGATTAGATCCACCAAAAGATGAGAAATCCTCCCTTGATTTCCTTGAAAATGGATGTTGATTTTGCAAAATTGATGAGTAGGTTTTGTAGAGAATGAAAAGATGAGTAAAATGAACTAAATCTTGTTGAAAACGAAGAAGAAATCAGTAAGTAATTGAAGAAATTTAGAGAAGAAGATGGAGAGAAAATTTGGGAGAAAAGATGAGAAAATGGGAAGTTACAAAAGAAAATGAAAATAACCTTTTTATTAAAACTAATTAAAACATATTTGGTGGATAATCTTTATTTAAAAATAAATTTAGTTAATGGCCCTCTAAGTATTCTAAGTATGGCTTACTTTCCAATTTAATCACTAAAAATCTTAATTTCCAAAAATTACCAATTAAACCCCTAAACATTTTTCCAAAATTCACAATTTAGTCACTAGTACAAAATTAAGCCTAATTAAAAATCAAATTAAGGCTCAATAATATTTCTTTAACTTTAAAACACCATTTTAATATTTTTAAACCTTTCCGCAAAATTATTACTTGTCCGATTGAATTATTATTATTTTAATTTTCCCAGAATTAATGAACCAAAGAATCCGATCCGATCCGACTCGAATCGAATCCCCAAAACCAACACTCAAACTACTAACCCCAAAACCGGGATGTTACAATATCCATTCTTTTTAATAATTTTTTTTTCGTTTTTTTCCTATATTTTTCTTCTTCAAAATCTCTTCGTGTTTACTTGTTTTTAAACATTGGAAGGAGTTTGGAACAATTTAGAGGTGAGAATCATTCAAACCTATGAAACCTAATTTTCTTTAATTAAATTCCTAAGTTCTTGGCTGATTGAAATAAACTTTAAATTCTTGAATCAATAATATCGGTTTTATTGATAAAAACTCCATTATTTCTTGATTTTCGCTCAAGGATTTTACATGGCTGTTTTTGATGCCTAAATACATGAATCTTGAAGTTTATAGATGTAATTAATATGGCTCTTAAGTATCTAATCTTGGACCTAAGGTTTAGGTGGTGTTTGCAGAGGTTTTCGGTGAGTTTCGGTTAAGTTTTAGGGTGTTTTTAGGTGCTGCCTTGTATTGGTCCGAATTGAAGGATGTTTGGGTGTGTTTTAAAGCACTAAAACCTCTGGTTTTGATGCTTGAATCAGGTCAAGAGGTAGAGGAACAAGTTTGAAGGAGATTGGAAAACCGAGTCACGTTTTTGGGTGACTTGTCGAGCAAGTTTCGATAAATCGGTGAGTGGATTATTAGGGTTGGGAATTTGGCATGGTCTTAAACGTGTTTTAAAAGGTTTGGGGTGTAGGGAAGGTGTGAGAAACCTCCCTATACTCCGAAATAAGTTTTGCTTTCTTAAAGGTTCCCATATTAAACCATGTTTTTATTATGTTATTTGTTATGCTCTTGTTGTGTTGTGCATATGTGATTATGCACGTATATAAATGCTCATGAAATTGTTTTTAAAAATATTTTATAAGCATTCGATGTTCCCACGGTTTTGTTTTGAAAAATAAGATAAAAGTGGTTTTACCGGTTTTTGCAAGTTATGCGTGAAAAGTGGGATACATGTGATTTAAATTCTGTTTTGAATTAAGTTTTGAGCATTTATTTTTGAGAATATATTGGCTAGTTAAGTGATGAAACTTATGGGATAAGTTGATAGATCAATAAGGTCTAGAGTGTACTATAAATATTCAAAAGTCGTACATGTGTAAATTCCTTGTGTGTTGCATTTAGGCTTTTAGTCTAATGCTATGTAATGGGAGTGGTACTGTCACATCCGGGCTGATAGGAGTGGTACTGTCACCGGACACCAAGGTGAGATAATTCATGTTGAGAGTGGTATCAACATGCGCATGCTTTGGGAGTGGTACTAACATGCGGTTGCCCGTTTATCCTAACGATTTGGAGTTGTACAAATCGGATCACTAGCATTAATATATGTTTTTATTTTTGAAGGGTAAGTGTCATGAAAATTACTTGTTTGCATATGAGATTATGCATGTGATTTGAGCATTGCTATGTTGTTAGCATGTAAGACTTGAGACTTATGCATTGATATGCATGTGTAATCATTGCTATATGAGTAGCATGTAAGACTTGTGTTTTAGATTTTAAAGCATGTGATTTCAAAGAGGTATTTTTACTTGATTTTAGTAATGACATCGTTAGCCATGGTTCTATGACACTTACTAAATTTTAAAAGTGGCGTTGCTAGCCATGAACATTTTTGTTTCATAAAGAGCATGATATGTGTTTTAAATTGATAAAATCGGTTTATTATGGGATACATTTCAAGGTGTTTTCAAATGAGTTTTAAATGTGTTTTATTCACTCACTAAGCTTATGTTTACCCTCTCATTTACCTAGCAATACAGAGTAAATAATGTTGAGACAACAAATTGAAGCAAGGATTCAAGTAACCGCCAAGTGAAAGCCCCAAGTATATCTTTATAACATTAGTAGTAGTGAGAAAGCAATGGGGATGGATTACCATCTTAAGAATATTGTTATATTAATAAGACATGTAGTAGTCGTATGCTTATACGTGTTTGATGTTTATCTATGTTGATATTAACTTTATGACTTTGACTTGAATTTTCCATTGATATTCATTTAGTTATAATATAGTTATTTTGAAGTTTGATTCTTAATATCCCTATGTGTGAATTTAAGTGTTGTTGATAATGAAGTATGACTATTTATGAGTCGAATCTATGATATTGTTATTTAGGTTGGAATGCATCTAGAAAACATGTTAAGTATATTGAGGTGGTTCTTCCGTATGTTTATAAGATTGTTAATGTTGAAGCATACTCTTAGGAGTTGAGTATATTGTTGCTAACTAGGTTGAATTGTATCTAGCAAATATGCCTTGATTTGTGCTTAAAGTGTTTTTAGGTGAATTAGCTAAAATGCCTTGTGTGTTGGAATATGCTTGAGAAAGTTAAGCGAGTTAGTGACAGTTGGAAGCTGTGACATTCTATTTTGGAAGTCGGTTACCAACCTTGAATACGGAGAGGATAGGCTGTCGAAAAAAAAGGTTTTTTGCTTTAATCTTGAGGGTGCAATGAGTGTTGAGAAGGACCATGGTGTTTTTAGTGTACAGTTGTTTTGTATAGCTTTTCAAGTTGTGATGACGGGTGGTGTTAGAATGAGACCGACTCTTGTTTTTATGAGATGTATGTTGAGATCTTGGTTTTGGTAGAAAAGGTCCTTTGTTGTAAGATCCTTGTGTTGATCAAAGTGTTTTAGTGGTGTAATGGTGTTTGGAAAGTCACGTGATAGTGAAAGGAAATTGTAAAGGAGTAGTTTCCTTAACTCCTTTCACGGTGAAAATTTCGAGGACGAAATTTCTTAAGAGGGAGAGAGTTGTAACGCCCCAAAATTGGACCTAGAAGTTTAGTGAACCGGTTTCGTCGGTTTAGCCTAGTTCAGGATTAAATACTTAAAATTTGATTTTTTTAATCAAAATAAATTTTGAAAAATATACTAAAATCATTACTTAGAATATATTTTACTTAGGTGAAATCAATTTTGAAAATTGACAGTTGAATCCCTACGATTTTGAAATTAGTGACTATTTTGTAAAAATTAAAAACTTGAGGATATTTTCATAAATTAAGCCAAAAATTTGAATCTTTAATGTGATTTGATCCACTCCTAATCCTAGCTGATCTAAGCCTTCTAAGGGTCTATTTTAATAACCCATAACCCATAATTTTAATTAATAGCCCAAATAACTTAATATTAATCCTAAAAACCTATTTTTATGTCATAAACCTAAACCTATTTTTAAAATTCTGACTTTTCATCTTCTTGGCAGCCATTCCATCATATTTTCAAATCTAAACATCAATCTTTTCAATAAAAATTAGTTTGGTTAATTCTTTATAATTTTCTTCTTCGATTTTACTTGAAAAACTCAATTTTTCCATCAAGCTTTAAACCCTCCTCCAAGATTTTGGCTTCTTCCTTCCCAAGACAAATTATTCATCATATTTTCAAGATAAATATCCATTCTTTTTAATAAAATTTCGTTGGTTTATTTTTCTATATTTTTTCTTCTTCAAAATCTCTTTGTTTTTCTTCGGTTTTACTTTTTTTTAAACCTTGGAAGGGGTTGGATAAATTTGGAGGTAAGAATCATTCAAACCTCTAAAACCTAACGTTCTTTAATGAAATTCCTAATTTCTTGGCTGATTGAAACAATCTTTATAAGTCTTGAAACAATAAAATCGGTTTTCTTGATAAAAATTTTATTGTTTTCTTGATTTTCGTTCAAAGGTTTTCCGTGGCCGTTTTTGATGCCTAAATACATGAATCTTGAAGTTTTTAGATGTAATTAAGATGGCTTTTAAGTATTTAATCCCGTACATAAGGTTTAGAGGGTGTTTAGAGAGGTTTTTGGTGAGTTTCGGTTAGGTTTTATGGTGTTTTTAGGGGCTGCCATGTATTAATCTGACTTGAGGGACGTTTGGGTGTATTATAATGCACTAAACCCTCTGGTTTTGATACTTTAATTAGTTCAAGAGGTAGAGGAACAATTTTGAAGAAGATCGGAAAGTTGAATCACATTTTCTGGTGACTTGTCGAGCAAGTTTTGGTAAATCAGTGAGTGGATTATGAGGGCTGCCAATTTGGCATGTTTTTAAATGTGTTTTCAAAGGTTTGGGGGTGTAGGGAAGTTTTGAAAAACCTCCCTATACTCGGAAGTAAGTTTAAAGTTTTGCTTTCTTAAAGGTTCCCATATTATGCCGTGTTTTTACAATATTATTTGTCATGCTTTTGTTGTGTTATGAATATGTGATTATTCACGTATATAAATGCTCATAAAATTTTTTTTAAAAAAAGATTTTATAAGCATTCTATGTTCCCATGGTTTTATTTTGAAAAATAAGTTAAAAGTGATTTTATCGGTTTTTACAAGTGATGCGTGAAAAGTGGGATACATGTGATTTGAATTTTGTTTTGAATTAAGTTTTGAGCATTTATTTTTGAGAATATATTGGCTAGTTAAGTGATGAACCTTATGGGATAAGTTGATCGATCAATAGGGTCTAGAGTGCACTATAAATATTCAAAAGTCGTACGTGTGTAAATTGCTTGTGTGTTGCATTTAGGCTTTTAGTCTAATGTTATGTGATAGGAGTGGTACTTTCACTTCCGGGCTGATAGGAGTGGTATTGTCACCGAACACCAAGGTGAGATAATTCATGTTGAGAGTGGTATCAACATGCGCATGCTCTAGGAGTGGTACTAACGTGCGGTTGCCCGTTTATCCTAACGATTTAGAGTGGTACAAATTGGATCACTAGCACCAATATATGTTTTTACTTTTTAAAGGTAAGTGTCATGGTTTTTACTTGTTGCATATGGGATTATGCATGCGAGGTTTTGTGCATCGGTATGCATGTGATTTAAGCATTGCTATGTTATTAGCTTGTAAGACTTGAGCTTTGTGCATTGAGATGCATGTGTAAGCATTGCTATGTGAGTAGCAAGTAAGACTTGTGTTTTAGCTTTTAAAGCATGTGATTTTAAAAAGGGTTTTACTAAATTTTAATGATGGCATTATTAGCAATGGTTTGATGACACTTACTGAGTTTTAAAAAGTGGCGTTGTTAGCCATGTTTTTTTTATAAAGAGCATGACATGTTTTTAAATTGATGAAATTGGTTTAATATGGGCTGCATTGCAAGGTGTTTTTATACTTGTTTTTATTCACTCACTAAGCTTATGCTTACCCTCTCATTTACCTTGCAATGCAAAGTAAATAATGTTGAGGCAGCAAAGGGAAGCAAGGATCCAGGTAACCGCCAAGTGAAAGCTCAAGTTTGTTTTTATAACATTAGTAGTAGTGAGAGAGCAATGTGGATGGTTTACCATGTTAAGAATATTGTTATATTAATGAGACTTGTAGTAGCCGTATGCTTATATATGTTTGATGTTTATCTATGATGATATTAACTTTATGACTTTGAGTTGAATTGTCCATTGATATTCTTTTAGTTATAATATGATTATTTTGAAGTTTGTTTCTTGATATCCCTATGTGTGAATTTGAGTGTTGTTGATAATGAAACATGACTATTTATGAGTCGAATCTATGATATTGTTATTTAGGTTGGAATACATCTAGAAATCATGTTGAGTATATTGAGGTGGTTCTTTCGTATGTTTATAAGATTGTTAATGTTGAAGCATACTCTTAGGAGTTGAATAAATTGTTACTAACTAAGTTGAATTGCATCTAGCTAATATACCATGATATATGCTTAAAATGTTTTTAGGTGAATTTGCATATAGAGAATGTCTTGAAACCTTTGGAGGATTGAAATTTGAGATGCATGCATTAATAAACTGAATTAAAGATTTTTTAATTTAAATTTCATGTTTAGATCTTAAATTTATGAAAATTACATTTGGTCCCTGAAGTATGTTGTACGTTTTAGGACTCGTTCCTTATTTGTTTTCGCTGCATTCGAATATAATCTATGCATGAACATGGAGGATCAAAATAAAGCATATAGATAAGGTGAAAAGAAAAATTATTAGGGTTGTTTATCGAGGCGAGTCTCCGGATTAGCCTCGGTATTTCCCATGTAACTCATTCGAGTTGGGTTGTGTCTAGACCGGGTCGAGGGGGTTATAATGTTAGCCCAAGAAGGGAGGCAGAACCGTGGTGAACAATGAGCTATTGCTGATGCGCGTAGTGATCGAATGGAGGATTTGTATGGACTAGCGTAAGCTCAATAAAGCTACAAAGAAGGACCACTTTCCTCTACCCTTCCTCAATCAAATGTTGGATCGTTTGGAGGGCAAAGCATGCTATTGTGTCTTGGACGGATATTCGGGTTATAACCAAATAGCCATAGCACCGGAGGACAAAGAAAAGACTACTTTCACATGTCCTTATGGCACTTATGCTTTTCGGAGGATGCCCTTTGGATTGTGTAATGCCTCGACAACTTTTCAGCGCTGCATGCAAGCTATCTTTTCTGATATGGTTGAGGACTCTCTCGAGATATTCATGGATGATTTTTCTGTTTCTCGAGACAGTTTCCAGAATTGTCTTGAAAATTTAAAAAAGGTCCTGGAGCGATGTGAAGAAGCTGACCTTGTGCTGAATTGGGAGAAATGCCATTTCATGGTGACTGAAGGCATTGTGCTAGGCCATAAAATTTCACACAAAGGCATTGAGGTGGAAAAAGTTAAGATCGAATTCATTGAGAAGTTGCCGCCACCAATAAATGTCAAGGGAATAAGAAGTTTCCTCGGACACACAGGATTCTATAGGAGATTCATCAAGGATTTTTCTAGGATCTCCAAGCCCTTGTGCATGCTGTTGTAACAAAATCAGCCTTTTGTGTTCGATCAAAAATGTCATGGCGCATTCACAGAGATGAAGCAAAGCCTCATCACCGCACCTATTGTTATTCCTTCAGATTGGACATTACCGTTCGAGCTGATGTGCGATGCTAGTGATTACGCCGTGGGAGTAGTTTTGGGACAACGTCGAGGTAAGATCTTCACGTTATTTATTATGCTAGTCGTACTTTAAATGATGCACTGCTTAATTACACTACCACAGAGAAAGAGGTACTTGCCATGGTATTTGTATTTGATAAGTTTAGTGCATACTTAATACGCACCAATGTCATTGTTCACACCGATCAATTAGCCATTAAATACTTAGTGACTAAAGAGGATGCAAAACCTAGACTTATTAGGTGGATTTTACTGTTGCAAGAGTTTGATTTAGAGGTGGTAAGGAAGAGAACATAAAATCAAGTTGCTGATTATTTTTCTAGGCTAGAAGTTAACCTGCAATGTCACGACAATTACGTGGTACGTTGACCTTGTTAATTTTCTTGTTAGTGGTGTTTTGCTTTTGACATGACTAGCTAGGGAAGGAAAAAGTTTAAAGATGATGCGCGGTTCTATTTCTGGGATGAGCCGTATCTGTTTAAGCATTGTGTTGATCAAATTATCCAAAGATGTGTACCCGAAGAGGAGCAAAGAGATATTTTGCATCACTGTCACACAGACCCATGTGGAGGACACTTCGGAGGGATGAGGACTGCTGCAAAGGTCCTCCAATCTGGTTCTTATTTCCCTACCTTATTCAAAGATGCCGAGGCATTTTTCAAAGCCTGCGATCGATGTCAACGGACTTGAATATCTCCAGACGTCATGAAATGTCAGGACAAAATATTTTGGAGATCGAGTTGTTTGATGTTTGGGGCATAAACTTCATGGGACCTTTCCCATCTTCATTTGGAGATTTATACATCCTATTAGTAGTGGACTATGTGTCCAAGTGGGTTGAAGCAATTGTGACACCAAGGAATGATTCGAAGACTGTGCTTAAGTTCCTTCATAAGTACATTTTCGCAAGGTTTGGCGCGCCAAGGGCCATCATCAGTGATGAAGGCACTCACTTTGACAATAATTTAATTGACAAGGCATTACAGAGATAAGGGGTAAGACACAAGATTGCCACGACATATCACCCTCAGACCAATGGACAAGCCGAGGTTTCAAACCGTGAAATCAAGCAAATTCTGGAAAAGGTGGTGAATTCGAGGAGGAAGGATTGGTCACCAAAGCTTGATGAAGCGTTATGGACAAACCGAACTGCATTCAAACCCCCTTTGGAATGTCTCCTTTTCAGTTAGTCTATGTCAAGGCATGTCACCTCCCGGTCGAGCTAGAGCATAAAGACTATTAGGCAATTAAGAAGCTCAACTTTGATTTTGAGCTAGTTGGTGAAAGAAGGTTTTTAGAGTTGAATGAGATGGAGGAATTCAGGGCCCAAGATTATGAAAATGCCAAACTCTACAAGGAGCGAACCAAAAGTGGGCATGACCAGGCAATTATGCCACAACATTTTCAAGTTGGACAACAAGTGCATCTATTCAACTCAAGACTGAAACTATTCCATGGGAAGCTTAAATCAAGGTGGTCTAGACCATTTGAAATACATCGTGTGTATCCCAACGGAGTTGTAGACATCAAGCACATTGATAAACCCATCGCATATCTTCAGGATGTCTGACATACTGAAGTGTCATGACATTTTCAGTTTTCTCATGTTCATAAATAAATTATTTTTAAGTTTATTTTATATGCTTTAATATGCTAAGTCCTTTTCGAGTTTATTTTATTTTTTAGGTTAAATATCCACCCTTGGAGTTGGCGTTTGAGGAAGAAAGCAGAAGAAAAGCACAAAACCCTAGTTGAAATGTTTGAGCGGCAAAAAGACAAAAAGGGGGAGTTTTTCACTTAATTAATTCTTTATTTTAAACTTTTCTCTCTCCACCTTTATTTTCCCCATCATTAGCCTTAACCCCCTCCACACGTTTCTATCCATAACTCCCACCTCCTTTATTTACCTTTTTATTTTCTTTTCTCTTTCATCACCTTCATCTTCTTTTTTTTCATCTTCCCCCATAACCGAAACCCTTCCCCCACCATTAAAGAAAAGTTTTAAACTTTGTCACCTTTTCTTGCTTTTTCTTAGCTCAAAATGGTAAGAACAAGAGTAGTAGGCTCCGCACCACAACCTCCATCCACTTTCGTTGACGATGCGGCAGAGGAGAGATTTAAATCTCTAAAAAAATAGAAAGGTATTTTTCGAGCTCGATTTCACCTTCTCCGGTGAAGAGTTCGATCTGGAAGTGCTAGATGTGGTAAAACACCACCATTGGGAGTGGTTTGCTTCTCACCCTGGTTCTGTAAACGCAACCATCATGCGGGAGTTTTATGCAAACATCCATAGCCTAGAGCAGAAATCCGTTTATGTCTGGGCAATAACATTCACTTTTCCAACACAACCATCAATCGCTTCTTTAGGATTCCAGAGGAGGTGGATCGACATGCGAGAAAAGAACAAGAAGCTTATTACAAAACCTACCAAGGGATCAAAGAGAATCTTTTGACAACTGAATCGGAGTGGAATGGCCATCAAGCTAGCCGGAGGACCATTAACCGAGAATACCTCCTCCTGCATGCACGATTGTGGAACCACTTTATACGCTACAAACTAATGCCTACATCACATCACACAACCATAAGCCCACTTATTACCTTGATGGGCAATGCTGGGGAGCAGCCTGAAACTTCTCACGCTGTGACTGCACCAGGGAAGGCACCAACCCAATGGGATGATGTGCTGGAGCTTTCCAGGAATGCCATGGAAAAAGTGGACGACTTAACGAGCGACTTGAAAGAATTCTTTAGTTACACCAAGAAAACGGATGAAGTCGTCCAAGCTTATTTGGCAGAGCTACACCCCAACCTGGTTCATGAATTCTCTCATTTCCCTGACTCTATCTTGCCTACATAAGGAAATGCCTCGACATTTCCCTCTGCCTCAACTACACCGAGGCCAGAGGCACCTGACCTGAATGAGGAACCGGCCCCAACTGGACCATTTGAGGAAGAAGCTCAGGAAGCCAAGCCCCTGAACCAGAACAGAATCCTGAAGATGCCATGACATTTACAAATGAACAAGCCCATTCCCCGCCAACTCAGCAAGACCTATCCCCAGCACCAGAATATGAGCCTGATTTTATTTCTTCTCTGTTCGAGGACCTACCTAACCAACCAACACAGCTAGAAGAGACACAAAAATCAGCTCAGCGAGAACCATCACCAGTGCCCTCACCCCCAAAAAAGAAATCCATGCGCCGTCTAAAAATGTCGGTTAGACGACAGGAGAGCCCACCTGCTGCTGTTGAGAAAACATGACCCCGAGGAGACTATGATGATTCTGATCATGATGTAAGCCCTCCCCCTCTAAAAAGAAGAGAAACATGCCGCACTGCTGCCACAACACCACCACCCGCATAGACTAAGGTAAACTGCATTCATTTCATTGCATGGCATTTAGTTTAATTTTTTTAGTTGTATTGAGGACAATGATTGCCTCAAGTTTGGGGGAGGTGTCGTTCCTTACTCCATTTTCATTTTGCATGATAGCAGTAGTTGTAGAAAAATGCCATGACAAATGCGTAAGTTTAACGGTAAGTTACTGGATTAAATTTAGTGATGCCTGATGATGAAATTTTTTGTAGTCAATGCTCGAATTGAATATGTATGACTTGGGATTTGGATAGAACCTGCTTTAGAACTTAGTTGTTTGTGTTTATTTTATTGTTACACGAGTATATGTTCTACATGCTTAGGAAAGTTAGAAAATTTTTATAGAATGAAAACTTGAATAGCTTTGCATATTTCAATGAACTTACTTGTTAATAGAAAGCTCCCGCTAGTTTAGTTTTAGAAGTTACGAATAAATGCCTAGACAAATCTTTAGAGGGATACTCCGCTATGCCATGGCATATCCATGTGCATATGAGTTACAGAAAGAGGCACAAGGTGACGCTCCATTCCTAACTTGCCATACCATTACCTGGATACTATGTTTTAATAAATGGTAGCTATGGCATGAGTAAAAGATAGTGTGACAGGTTGGCTCCTTGATAAGTGCTCAATTCACTATCATTTTTTACACCTTTCATGGACAATAATCACTTAATCTACACCTACTTGGACTAAAGCATGTACTTAATGTGAGATATTTAGATATTCTGCTTGTGTGACTTATAAAGATGATATTTATAGAAAATGAAGGCTTTACGGCACCTTTTATGCAATTGCAGGAATATCCACTACTGCGGCAGTAATCAAGGCCGAAGCAGAACCTGAGGCCGCGGCAGCAACTGATGGGCAAGTACCGATAGTGTAGGCGACCTGAGGAGAAAATGAGGTGAACGTTTCTGGACGAGCAGCGCGAGGATTGGAGCTGGGAAGCGAGCAGAAAGCCCAAGTCAAAGACCACGCGGAAAAGAATCCTTGTGGGTATAAACTTGGAAATAAAACAAATATTTTATTTATGTACTTAACTTGTGTTTTACTCCAAGTTGTATTCCTACTTAGGAAAGGTTTGCCCTAGGCCAAGCCTATATAAACCATAGCCGACCAAGGAGAAGGATATACAACGCACGAGAGAAAATAGTTCTCCATAGATTTTTAGATTTTTCTTTATTTCCATTATTTTCTAAACTTTCTTAGGGTTTAGGTGAAGGTTGTTAAGTATTTGTGGGAGAAGATTGAACTTTGTTTTCTTGTTTTATGCAATAAAATATTAAGGTTTGCTTATTCTTTGCTATTCATTGATCTTGTATTCAAGATCGGGAGAGAAGTTTGTGAGAGATTTATTTATCCAACATCGAGAGAGTTGGATTCACGAAAGAAATAAGTACGGTATTTTTCTAGCTGGAAAATACTAACTCGGCCTAGGGATAGGTTAGAGTTTTAGCGGCTAAAAGAAGTGTGAGATTAGTTGGTGGTTATCATTGATTCACGCCGGGAGGTATCATCAAGGATTAGTCATCAACAGTACTTCGACTTAGGGATAAGCGAAGTCATCCAAGGACACTTTGCCAAACCTTAAAGAAGTCCACCCAAGAGCAAGGGATTTCCGCGGCGTACGCTGGTCTTCACTATCGAGGCAGGAAACTGCAATTCTGCCAAGGCATTGTTGCATTATTGCACAGAACAGAAACAAGTCAATTGAACTCACAATAAGATTCAACTGGATCCTGCCCATTCTCTAAATCTGATCTTATTTCCATTTTTCATTCTCTTTTTATTATTCAGTTATTTTAGTTTTCAAAACAACCAATTTAATCTGTGTCTTTTATTTCTTTTACAGAGCGAGGAGAGAAAAGAAAGCATATTAAGTACACGAATCCCTGTGGAGACGATATTTGATACTTATCACTTTATTACTCGCGACGTGTACACTTGCACTATTTGCGCACTCTTTACACGCAACAAGTTTTTGGCGCCGTTGCCGGGGATTGGCAACTAAATTTTGTTTTCTTTATTTTCTTGCTTTTAGTTATTTTTATTTAACTTCGGTTTTTACTGGTGTATGACCAGGGCAAACCCAAGCAATCCATTATACGAGCTAGATCCATAGATTGAACGCACGTGTCAAAGGTTGTGAAGACAAATCCGAGAAGTTATGGCAGATCATCCAGCAAAACAAAACTTACCCGCTGGCAATGGAAGGCTTCCTCCACCACCAGGGCCGCGGTAGCTCACTGTTCGAGATTTTTTGGAAGAGGATTTGAATGGGTTAAATTCAGGAGTTGTTACACCAGGGATCGAAGCAGCCCACTTTGAGCTAAAACCTGTCATGTTTAATATGCTCAATACTATTGGACAGTTTGGTGGGTCGGTCACTAAAGATGCAAGGCAACACCTCAAATCGTTCATGGAGATATGCAATTCATTCAAAATCCAAGGAGTCCATGAAGATGTTTTGAGACTCAAATTGTTCCCCTATTCACTGAGGGATAGGGCAAAAACTAGGTTAAATAGCATTCCAGCAGGACCAATAGGATCTTGGAGTGAACTCTGTCGTGATTTCATTACACGATTTAATCCTACTAATTTATATGATCGTATATGATAAGTGCTCAACTCACTATCACTTTTTACACCTTTTATGGGCATTAATCACCGAATTTACACCCACTCGGACCAATACATGTACTTAATGTGATATATTTAGAAGTTAAGCTTATAAAGATAATATTTGCAGAAAAGGCAAGTTTTATTGCATTTTTATATCTGTGCAGGAGAACAAGTGCCGCGACAGCAACATGGCCGAGGCAGGACCTGATGCCAAGGTAGCAGTTGAGAGCCAGGAAGCAAGACTGTAGGCGATTGGAAGAGAAAAATCCAAGGGACGTGTCTGACCGTAAAGCACATGGATCGGAGCTGGTTAGCATGAGGAAAAGCCCAAGACAAGACCACGTGGGAAAGCCTCTTAGTTGAATTAAACTTGGAAATATTTTATTTATGTACATGACTTGTTCCCTACTCCAAGTTGTATTCTACTTAGGAAAGGTTTGTCCTAGGTCAAGCCTATATAAGACCTAGCCGTCCAATGTATTAGAGATATACCGAGTGAGAGAGCCGATTCATAGAGTTTACCCTAAGACACTTTGTTTTCTTTCTCTCAAATTATGTTCTAAGCTTTCTTAGGGTTTAGGTGAAGGTTGTTTAGTATTTGTGAGAGGAGATTGTACTTTGTCTTTGTTTCAATGCAATAAAACTATCAAGGTTTGCTTATCCTTTGCTATTCTTTGTTCTTGCATTCAAGCTCGGGAGAGAAGTTTGTGAGTAATCCATTTATCTAGACTCGGGAGAGTTAGATTCACGAAAGGGGTAAGTACGGTGTTTCAATCGCGAAATACTAACTCGGCCTAGGGATAGGTTAAGAGTTTCAGCGGCTAAAAGAAGTGTGAGATTGGTTGGTGAGTATAATTGATTCACGCCGGGAGGTATCATCAAAGACTAGTCATCAACAGTACTTCGTCTTAGGGATAAGCGGAGTCATCCAAGGACACTTTGCCGAACTTTGGTAAAGTCCACCCACGAGCAAGGGATTGCCGCGACAGACAGTATAGTCGCTGCCAAGGCAGTAATCTGTAGTGCTGCCGAGGCAGTGATATACGATTGCATTAGGCAGAGACAAGTCAATCAAATCCACAATACAACGCAACTGGATCCTGACCTCTCTCTCTATTTATCAAATCTCATTCTTTTACTTAGTTGTTTTATTTTAGTTTATTCAACCCAAATTACTTGTGTTTTATTTTATTTCTTTCTACAGAACAAGAAGACGAAGAAGACATATTGAGTATACCAATCCCTGTGGAGACGATAATCCGATAAATACTTATCACTTATTTCTTGCGATGTGTCCACTTGCGCTAAACGCGCACTTTTGACACGCGACAAGTTTTGGGTGCCGTTGCCAGGGATTGGCAACTAAATTTTGTTTTCTTTATTTTCTTTTTTTTTCTTTTTCTTTTTCTTTTACCTTTGTTTCTTCTTGGTGTATGACCAGGGCCAACCCAACCAACCCTTTATATGAGTTAGACCCAGAGATCGAACGAACAAGGCAAAGGTTGAGGAGACAAATCCAAGAAGCTATGGCAGATCACCCGGCAGGACAAAACTTACCTACCGGTAATGGAGGTCTTCCGCTGCCACCAGGGCCGCGGCAGCTCACTATCAGAGACTTCGTGGAAGACGATTTAAATGGATTAAACCCAGGAGTCGTTACACCGGAGATAGAAGCAACCCACTTTGAACTGAAACCTGTCATGTTCAATATGCTTAACACTATTGGACAGTTTGGTGGGTCTGTAACTGAAGATGCAAGACAGCACCTCAAGTCCTTCATGGAGATATGCAATTCCTTTAAAATCCAAGGAGTCCATGAAGATGTCTTGAGATTGAAGCTATTCCCCTATTCACTGAGGGATAGGGCGAAATCCTAGTTAAATAGCATTCCAGCAGGATCTATTGGATCTTGGAGTGAACTCTGTCGTGATTTTATTACACGTTTTAATCCTACAAATTTATATGATAGAATTCGTAATGAAATCACTTCTTTTCGACAGGCAGATGACGAACCAATGTACGAGGCATGAGAGCGATACAGGGAGTTACTGCACAAGTGTCCCTTGCATGGATTTTCCCTATGGACACAAGTGACCATGTTCTATAATGCGACGAATGCCCCGACAAGGATGATGTTAGATGCCTCAACAAACGGAACACTCCTTGATAAAGCACCTGAGGAAGCTATTGAGATGCTGAACAAACTCGTAAAGAACGATTTTCAATTCCCTACATCTAGGAGAGGAGGAGTAAGACGCCAAGCCACAGTGAATGAGTTAGACACATCAAATTCAGTGGCAGCACAATTGGCTTCTCTTACAAAGATGGTGCAAAATTTGCAACTACAACAAAATACCCGTGAGGTTAAGGTGATTGATTCTTTTTGTGATTTATGTGGAGGTAACCACAATTCCTCTGATTGTATGAATCAAGAAACCGGTATGTATGTTGGAAACTATAACCGAACCAATATGATGTCCAACACATACAATCCCTCATGGAAGAGGCATCCAAACCTGTCATGGAGCAATCCTAACAATGCCTTAAACCCAACCACCCAACCTTCAGGATTCCAGCAACCAATGCAACATCTGCCGCAGTAGCAGGTCCAGCAGCAAATGCCGTAGCAGCAGATGCAGCAACAATCGGTAAGTTCATTGGAGAACACTCTCAAAGCCTTTATGATGAAAACAGAATCATACATGGAAGAAAACAGTAATTTCATCAAAAGGACAGATGCTTTCATGAATAGGACTGAGATGAGGTTGCAGAATCAAGAAGCGGCTATTAAAACTTTAGAAACTCAGGTTGGGCAGTTTGCTCAAAATATAAACACTAGACCACAAGGAGGACTACCTAGCAATACTGAAGTTGCTAAGGTAATGGGCCATGAACAATGTAAAGCAATCACTACTAGGAGTGGTCTACAACTGAAGGAAAAGATTCCAGCAAGCCAAGTTATATCATCAGACCCAGCAACAGAGGAGGCTGAACAAACCGACCTTGATAACACTGCCCCGGCAGAAAGCGATGTAGCTCTTGAACAGTCTACCGAGACAGCAACAACCCTAGTGGTGCCAGGTATTAAATTCCAAACTAAAGAAACCCTGGATGAGATGAGACCACCACCACCTTTCCCACAAAGATTGAAAAAGCAAAAACAGGACCAACAATTCAAGAAATTCCTTGATATTTTAAAACAAGTCCACATTTATATACCATTCGTAGAGGCAATTGAATAAATGCCTAATTATGCCAAGTTCTTAAAAGACATTGTGTCTAAGAGAAAACGAATAGGTGAGTTCGAAACAGTGGTTGCTACCGACGGGTGCATGGCAATGCTACACAATCGCATGCCACCAAAATTGAAGGATCCTGGATGCTTTATCATACCTTGTGCGATATGTAAAAACTATGAAGGTAAGGCCCTATGCGACCTTGGAGCAAGCATCAATCTAAATCCCAAATCTATCTTCCAAAGGCTTGGAATAGGAAGGGAAAACCTACAACTGTTATGCTCCAACTAGCGGATTGATCCTATGTGCAACCTGAAGGCAAAATCGAGGACATATTGGTAAGAGTAGATAAGTTTATTTTTCCTGCTAATTTTCTTATCCTTGATTGTGAAGCAGATGACAATGCACCGATCATCCTTGGGAGACCTTTCCTTGCAACTGGACGTACCTTAATTGATGTCGAAAAAGGAGAGTTGACAATGAGAATTAATGATCAACAAGTCAACTTAAATGTGTTTCAATTGATGAAAATGTATGATGAGCCGGAAGAAGAATGTCAGATGCTGCATAATTCAGATGAAGATCGTATAATACCTTGTCTCAGCAACCACTGCCTCGGCAGTGATCTAAATGACATGTCACAGGTATGCCTCGGTAGTAATATGGATGACTGTTACAGCAGTACTTTGAACAGTGTTGAAACAACAAAGAATGAGGAAGCTAACTGGACAACACACCTCCCAGGTAAGTATTTCGAACCTTTAGATAATACAGGTAAGAATGAACAATCTGTAAGTAAAGAACCATTGGTCACGGAATTAAAACCCTTACCAGAAAAACTAAAATATGCTTATTTGGAAGACAACCACACGATGCCTGTAATTATTTCTTCTAAGTTGCTGCCAGAACAGGAACAAACCCTGATAGCGATGATGCGGCAGCACAAAAAGGCAATTGGGTGGTCAATTGATGATTTGAAGGGAATAAGCCCAACAGTATGTATGCATAAAATCCTTTTAGAGGAAGATCATAAACCCACTGTTGAAGCTCAAAGAAGACTTAACCATGCTATGAAGGAGGTAGTACGTAAGTAAATAATCAAGTGGCTTGATGAAGGAATTATCTATCCCATCTCTAACAGCGCATGGGTAAGCCCGGTACAATGTGTAGCTTAGAAAGGTGGTACGACTGTTATAACCAATGAGAACAACGAACTAATCCCAACCAGGACTGTGACCGGTTGGAGGGTTTGCATGGATTATCGCAAGTTCAATAAGGCAACGAAGAAGGATCACTTTCCTTTACCATTTATTCATGAAATGCTTGATAGACTTGCTGGTAACCTTATTACTGTTTTCTTGATGGTTATTCAGGATACAATCAAATTGCCATTGATCCAGAAGACCAGGCAAAAACCACATTCACCTGCCCATATGGAACTTATACATTTAGAAGAATGTCGTTCGGCCTTTGCAATGCCCCGGCAACCTTCCAGAGATGCATGATGGCAATTTTTTTTGACATGATAGAGGACTTCCTAGAGATATTCATGGATGATTTCTCAGTCTTTGGAGATAGCTTTGATCACTGCCTCGACAATCTAGAAAAAGTGCTGCAAAGATGTGAGGAATCCAATCTAGTCCTAAATTGGGGAAAATGCCACTTCATGGTAAATGAAGGCATAGTATTGGGCCATAAAATATCATCACAAGGAATCGAAGTTGATAGAGCTAAGATCGATGTGATCAAGAATTTACCTCCACCAATTTCTGTGAAAGGAGTTCGAAGCTTTTTGGGCCATGCATGTTTTTATAGAAGGTTTATTTCTAATTTTTCCAAAATTTCTAAACCTCTTTGCAACTTGCTTGAACAAGATAGGAAATTCGAATTCAACGAGGAATGCACTGAAGCATTCGAAGCCCTCAAGGAGAAGCTAATCACTGCACCGATAGTGATCCCACCAGATTGGTCCTTTCCATTCGAATTGACGTGTGATGCTAGCGATCATTCTGTTGAGGCAGCACTTGGGCAGAGAAAGAACAACTTGTTCCATGTGATCTACTATGCTAGTAAAACGCTTAATGATGCCCAAATCAATTACACCACAACAGAAAAAGAATTACTAGCAGTAGTATTCGCTTTTGACAAATTCTGATTGTATCTTATCGGAACAAAGGTTACTGTCCACACTGATCATTCGGCAATTAAATACCTCTTCTCAAGGAAGGATGCCAAGCCTAGACTAATTAGATGGATCCTTTTTCTACAAGAATTTGATGTTGAAATCAAAGATTGAAAAGGTACAGAAAACTAGGTGGCCGATCATCTTTCTAGACTGGAGAACAAAGAAAATACCCACTCACTTGAAGAAATACAAGATGCATTCCCAGATGAACAAATATTGTAAATTGTTACAACTGCAAGAGATACTGCCGAGACAGAGACTACAACAGTATAAAACTGCACTGCCGCGACATTATCTGAATACATCGCCGCAACATTAACAGTAAACCTTGCTGTAGTAACATCCACTGCCTGGTATGCCGATCTTGTTAATTATTTAGTTAGTGGTATTATCCCTTATAATCTTAACCATAACGAAAAGAAGAGGTTTCAACATAATGCAAAGCATTATTTCTGGGACGACCCTCTTCTGTTTAAACATTGTGCAGATCAAGTTATAAGAAGATGTGTACCAGAAGAAGAACAGAAAGCAGTACTCCAGCACTGTCATGATTCACCTTGCGGTGGGCATTTTGGAGGAAACAGAACAACAGCAAAGGTACTGCAATCTGGCCTCTACTGGCCCACACTCTACAAAGATGCCCACGACTATTACAAGAACTGTGACCGATGCCAACGCACAGGCAATATTTCAAGACGACATGAGATGCCATTACAACCCATATTGGAAGTGGAACTGTTTGATGTTTGGGGCATAGATTTCATGGGACCATTCCCATCATCCCAAGGCAATCTTTACATCTTAGTAGCAGTGGATTACGTATCAAAGTGGGTCGAAGCAATCGTCACACCTCACAATAATTCCAAGACAGTTCAACAATTTCTCAAGAAAAATATTTTTACAAGATTTGGAATCCCTAGAGAAATAATAAGTGATGAAGGTAAACACTTTGATAACAGACTCATTGCCGCGGCACTAAAGAAACTCGACATCACCCACAGGCTCGCTACGGTATATCATCCACAAACGAATGGGCAAGCTGAAATATCCAACAAGGAACTAAAACAGATCCTTGAAAAGGTGGTAAATACATCTAGAAAGGATTGGTCTTATCGTCTCGATGATGCTTTATGGGCCTACAGGACAACCTTCAAAACCCCATTGGGAATATCTCCATATAAGCTTGTATTCGGGAAAGCTTGCCACTTGCCTGTAGAAATCGAGCATAAAGCATATTGGGCAGTAAAGAACTTAAACATGGATTGGGAAAAAGCCGGACAAAAAAGACTGCTAGACCTCAATGAGATAGAAGAATTCCGAACAGCAGCCTATGAGAATGCCAAGATCTACAAAGAGAAAACTAAAAGATGGCACGACCGTAGGTTACTGCCTAGGCAGTTCCTGCCGGGGCAGCACGTTCTTCTTTTCAACTACAGGCTTAAACTGTTTCCAGGAAAACTCAAATCCAGATGGTCAGCCCCATTTGAAGTTGTTCGAGTTTTCCCACATGGAGCAGTAACGATCAAATCACTAAAGGATGGGCATGAATTCAAAGTGAATGGAAAACGCTTGAAGCACTATTCTGGGCCACATGACATAAAGACTATGGAGACCATCAACTTAGAAGATGCTTTCGCACGCACTCCTATGGAGAATTAATGCTGCGACCTTCCATTCTTTCTTTTCCGCAATTTTTAGGAATAGTTTTAATTTCGCTTTTATTTTAGGACATTTAATATATACTTGTTGATTATATTTTGTTTTTGACAATAAGCACAAAGACAAAGTGGATGCTCCGATGCAACGGACACCACCCACAAGAGTCCAACCGCCCCGACAAACAAAAGCTCAACCATCGCCTTCACCAAGAACGAAGCAATCAGCAGCAAGACCAAGGAGAAAAATTGTTACAAGCAGCTCTTCAGAGTCTCTTTAAATTTTTCATATAATTCAATATTATTTGTTGTTGGTTTCTTTATATGCTGCTTATTTCTTTAATATTTTTTGTTGCCCGCTTTTTCTTCTAATTTAAAGCATTGAGGACAATGCTTGGTTCGAGTTTAGGGGTGTAGATCCACTGCCAAGGCAGCAATCTACTGCCGAGGCCTTGCCAAGAAAAAGGAGTATTTAAGTGAATTTTTTTTAAATTTTTACGCTCCTCGCCTTACTTGAATCAACTACCTATACTTTTGCACTGCCTATCATCAGTATTGCCATAATTTATTCTTTAAGGCTATAGAAATCTTTCTCCTTACCATGATTAGGTCCTGTTAAGAAGGTTTAACTTAGGATACTTAAGGATGAAAACTTAGAAGCTTACTATAAGATGAATTTTTTCAAACACTTTTGGGACTTGTTGGATTATAGGAATTCTTTTAATGAACTTAGGTGATAAAGACTTAGATTTTTGGGAAAGTAACTAGAGGTGCCTATCACCGGCTCTAGGAAGTACTCTTCTTCATGCTAGAGGTGCCCGAAATTGGCTCTAGTGTGTTATAAGGAATATCAAAAAGAAAGAAGGAATTAGCAAAGAGAAAAACACAATCCCTGAGGTGCCCGAAATTAGCTCAAGAATTGGTTGTTTAGAAAAGAAGAGAACACTTAACCCAATTCTACTTGTCTTGAACTTAGAGTTCATCCAAAAAAGCCTTTAATCAAACTTGTCCACAAAAACGCACACACTCACCAATTCTTATAGTTTGTTTCTAGGTAAACCCTTGGGTAGCCGAAAGGTTAAGTCTAAAGAATAGGCATAGTTATGGTGGGGAGAATAGATGGAAACGTAAGACCAAGAGAGAGTAGAGTTCGACAAATTGATGGTTTGCATTGCTTGAGGACAAGCAATAGTTCGAGTTTGGGGGTGTGATAAGTTCTCAACTCACTATCACTTTTTACACCTTTTATGGGCATTAATCACCGAATTTACACCCACTCGGACCAATGCATGTACTTAATGTGATATATTTAGAAGTTAAGCTTATAAAGATAATACTTGCAGAAAAGGCAAGTTTTATTGTATTTATACATCTGTGCAGGAGAAGAAGTGCCACGGCAGCAACATGGCCGAGGCAGGACCTGATGCCGAGGCAGCAACTGAGAGCCAGGAAGCAAGACTGTAGGCGATTGGAAGAGAAAAATCTAAGGGACGTGTCTGGACATAAAGCACATGGATCGGAGCTGGTTAGCATGAGGAAAAGCCCAAGACAAGACCACGCGGGAAAGCCTCTTAGTTGAATTAAACTTGGAAATATTTTATTTATGTACATGACTTGTTCCCTACTCCAAGTTGTATTCTACTTAGGAAAGGTTTGTCCTAGGTCAAGCCTATATAAGACCTAGCCGTCCAATGTATTAGAGATATACCGAGAGAGAGAGACGATTCATAGAGTTTACCCTAAGACACTTTGTTTTCTTTCTCTTAAATTATGTTCTAAGCTTTCTTAGGGTTTAGGTGAAGGTTGTTTAGTATTTGTGAGAGGAGATTGTACTTTGTCTTTGTTTCAATGCAATAAAACTATCAAGGTTTGCTTATCCTTTGCTATTCTATGTTCTTGCATTCAAGCTCGGGAGAGAAATAGTAATCCATTTATCTAGACTCGGGAGAGTTAGATTCACGAAAGGGGTATGTACGGTGTTTCAATCGCGAAATACTAACTCGGCCTAGGGATAGGTTAAGAGTTTCAGCGGCTAAAAGAAGTGTGAGATTGGTTGGTGAGTATAATTGATTCATGCCGGGAGGTATCATCAAGGACTAGTCATCAACAATACTTCGACTTAGGGATAAGCAGAGTCATCCAAGGACACTTTGCCGAACTTTGGTAAAGTCCACCCACGAGCAAGGGATTGCCGCGGCGGACAGTATAGTCGTTGCCAAGGCAGTAATCTGTAGTGCTGCCGAGGTAGTGATATACGATTGCATTGGGCAGAGACAAGTCAATCAAATCCATAATACAATGCAACTGGATCCTGACCTCTCTCTCTATTTATCAAATCTCATTCTTTTACTTAGTTGTTTTATTTCAGTTTATTCAACCCAAATTACTTGTGTTTTATTTTATTTCTTTCTACAGAATAAGAAGACGAAGAAGACATATTGAGTATACCAATCCCTGTGGAGACGATAATCCGATAAATACTTATCACTTATTACTTGCGATGTGTCCACTTGCACTAAACGCGCACTTTTGACACGCGACAATATACGTAATGAAGTTACTTCTTTTTGACAGGCAGATGATGAACCAATGTATGAGGCATGGGAGCGCTATAGGGAGTTACTGCTCAAGTGTCCTTTGCATGGATTTCCATTGTGGACACAAGTGACTATGTTCTACAATGCAACCAATGCCCCAACAAGAATGATGTTAGACGCCTCTGCCAATGGGACACTCCTTGACAAACCACTAGAGGAAGCTATAGAAATTTTAAATAAACTCGCAAAGAATGACTTTCAATTCCCTACATCTAGGTGAGGAGGGATGAGACGTCAGGCCACAGTACATGAATTAGAGACATCCAATTCAGTGGCAGCACAATTGGCAACTCTCACTAAAATGGTCCAAAATATGCAAATGCAACATAATACCCATGAGGTTAAGGTAATAGATTCTTTGTGTGATTTATGTGGAGGTAACCATAGCTCTTCTGAGTGCATGCAGAATCAGGAATCTAGCCTTTATGTGGGAAACTATAACCGGAATAACAAAAATGATATCCAACACCTACAATCCAGCATGGAAAAGGCATCCAAATTTTTCATGGAGCAATCCCAATAATGCTTTGAATCCGACTGCTCAACCCTCAGGTTTCCAGCAATCAATGCCAATACAACACCCACCGCAGCAGCAGCCACTACCGCAACAGCAGATGTCGCAACAGCAGCCTGCAAGTTCACTGAAAAATTCTCTTAAGGCATTTATGTTGAAAACCGAATCATACATGGCTGAGAATAGTAACTTCATCAAGAGAACCGATACTTTTATAAGTAGAACTGAGATGAGATTGCAAAATCAAGAGGCAGCCATTAAAACGTTGGAAACTCAAGTTGGGCAGTTCGCTCAAAGTCTGAACACTAGACCTCAAGGAGGATTACCCAGCAATACTGAAGTTGCAAGGGGAAGAAGCCATGAGCAATGTAAGGCAATCACTACGAGGAGTGGCTTACAACTTAAGGAGAGATCAAGCAGTCCGGACAAAGTCCCAACAAGGGAAATAGAAGAATCAGATAGAAAGGACATAGATACTGCATTAAGTGATCATGCCACAGCAGATAAGTCGATCCCAGTAGAAGGCACTGCCCTGGCGGAGAAATCGGCAATTCCACGCCAAGCGGCTGAGGCAGCACCAACACCAGTGGTACTAGGTATTAAATTCCAAACTAATGAGACATTGGAGCAAAATGCGACCACCACCACCTTTTCCACAGAGGCTAAAAAGGAAGAAGCAAGATTATCAATTTAAAAAGTTCTTAGACATCCTAAAGCAAGTACACATAAATTTGCCATTAGTTGAGGCAATAGAACAAATGCCAAACTATGCCAAGTTCTTGAAAGACATTGTTTCCAAAAGAAGAAGGCTTGGTGAATTTGAAACTGTTGCCGCAACCGAAGGATGCATGGCCATGCTTCATAATCGCATGCCCCCTAAATTGAAAGATCCTGGCTGTTTCACTATACCATGTGTGATAGGAAGCCACTACGAAGGAAAGGCCTTGTGTGACTTGGGATTAAGCATCAACTTGATGCCAAAATCTGTATTTCAAAAGCTTGGAATAGGAAGGGCAAAACCTACAACCGTAATGCTCCAATTAGCGGATAGATTGTATGTTCAACCGGAAGGAAAGATCGAGGACATATTGGTAAGGGTAGATAAATTTATTTTTCCAGCTGACTTCCTTGTTCTTGATTGTGAAGCAGATGATAGTGCATCAATCATCCTGGTCCGACCTTTCCTAGCTACTGGACGCACCCTTATTGATGTGGAAAAAGGAGAATTAACAATGCGGGTCAACGACCAACAAGTCACACTCAATGTTTTCCAGATTTTGAAAAGACATGATGATCCAGAGGAGTGCCAGGTGATTTGCACCAAAGATGTAGACAATGCAATACCTTGCCTCAGCAACCACTGCCTCAGCAGCAGTGACAGTAATTCTTCACAGCATTGCCTAGGTAGTACAGTGGATGAATGCTACAGCAGTGTATTGAATAGTGTGCCTGAAGCTGATGCAGTTGAGACACAAGAGACGGAGGAAGTTAATTGGATAGCACACCTCCCAGGTAAGTACTTCGAACCTCTAAATTATCCAGGTAAGGACGAAAAACTTTCGAGTGAGGAACCATTAAAGATCGAATTAAAACCTTTACCTGATAAATTAAAGTATGTTTATTTGGGACCCAACCACACAATGCCCGTAATTATTTCTTCTAAGTTGCAGCCAGAACAGGAACAAAGCTTGATAGAGATGCTGCGGTAGCACAACAAGGCAATTGGGTGTTCAATTGATAACTTGAAAGGAATAAGCCCAGCGATTTGCATTCACAAAATCTTGTTAGAGGAAGATCATAAACCTACTGTTGAGGCCAAAAGGAGACTTAACCATGCCATGAAGGAGGTAGTACGCAAGGAGATAATCAAATGGCTTGATGTCGATATCATCTACCCTATCTCTGACAGTGCATAGGTAAGCCCGGTACAATGTGTACCTAAGAAAGGAGGCATGACTGTGATAACCAATGAAAACAATGAGTTAATCCCAACTAGGACTATGATCGGTTGGAGGGTTTGTATGGACTATCGCAAGTTAAATAAGGCAACTAAGAAGGATCATTTTCCGTTGCCTTTCATTGATGAAATGCTTGATAGACTTGTCGGAAAACCTTTTTACTATTTTCTTGATGGTTATTCAGGTTATAACCAAATTGCCATAGACCCTAAAGACCAAGCAAAGACTACCTTTACTTGCCCATATGGAACATATGCATTTAGAAGAATGTCGTTCGGCCTTTATAATGCCTCGTCAACCTTTCAGCGATGCATGATGGCAATTGATAAGTGCTCAACACACTATCACTTTTTACACCTTTTGTTGGCATTAATTACCAAATATACACCCAATCGGACCAATGCATATACTAAATGGGATATATTTAGAAGTTATGCTTACAGAGTTAATATTTACAGAAAAGGCACGTTTTACTGCATTTTTATTTCTGTGCAGGAGAACCAGTGTCGCGGCAACAACAAGGACGAGGCAGGACCTAATGCCGAGGCAGCAGCAGAAAGACAGGAAGCAAGACTATAGGCGATGGAAAGATAAAAATCCAAGGGACGTGTCTGGACTTAAAGCCCATGAATCGGAGCTGGCTAGCATGAGGAAAAGCCCAGGAAAAGACCACGCGGGAAAGCCCCCTTAGCCGAATCAAACTTCGAAATATTTTAATTATGTACTTGACTTGTTCCCTACTCCAATTTGTATTCTAATTAGGAAAGGTTTTCCGTAAGTCTAGCCTATATAAGGACCTAGCCACCCAATGTAACACATACGGAATACCTAGGGAGAGAGAGACGAATTCTATACTTATCTTCTTTCTCTCCATTATGTTCTAAACCTTCTTAGGGATTAGGTGAAGGTTGCCGAGTATATGTGAGAGGAGATTGTACTTTGTCTTTGATTCAATGCAATAAAATTATCAAGGTTTGCTTATCCTTTGTTATTCCTTGTTCTTGCATTCAAGCCCAGGAGGGAAGTTTGTGAGTAATCCATTTATCTAAGCTCGGGAGAGTTAGATTCACGAAAGGGGTAAGTACGGTGTTTCAATCGCGAAATACTAACTCGGCCTAGGGATAGGTTAAGAGTTTCAGTGGCTAAAAGAAGTGTGAGATTGGTTGGTGTGTATAATTGGTTCACACCAGGAGGTATCATCAAGAACTAGTCATCAACAGCACTCTGACTTAGGGATAAGCGGAGTCATTCAAGGACACTTTGTCGAACTTTGGTAAAGTCTAACTACGAGCAAGGGATTGCCGCAGCGGACAGTATTATCGCTGCCAAGGCAGTAATCTACAGTGCTGTCGAGGCAGTGAAGTACGATTGCATTGAGCAGGGACAAGTCAATCAATTCCACAATACAACGCAACAGGATCATGACCCATCTTTCTCTATTATTAAATCTCTTTATTTTTGTTTAGATAAACCAACTCAAATCACTTGTGTTTTTACTTTTCTACAGAACAAGAAGGTGAAGAAGACATATTAAGTCTACCAGTCCCTGTGGAGACGATAATCCGATAATTACTTATCACTTATTACTTTCGATGTGTCCACTTGCACTAAACGCACACTTTTGACACGCGACAAGTTTTTGGCGCCGCTGACGAGGACTGACAACTAAATTTTGTTTTCTTTATTTTCTTATTTCCTTTTCTTTTTATTTTACTTTTGTTTTTCTTGGTGTATGACCAGGGCCAATCCAACCAACCTCTTGTACGAGTTAGATCCAGAGATCGAAAGAACAAGGCAAAGGTTGAGGAGACAGATCCAAGGAGCCATGGCAGATCACCCGGAAGGACAAAACTTACTTGCCGGCAATGGAGGACTTCCGCCGCCACCTGGTCCGCGGCAGCTCACTGTCACGGGCTTCCTGGAAGAGGACTTAAATGGATTAAACCCAGGAGTTGTTACACCGGATATTGAAGCAGCCCACTTTGAACTAAAACATGTTATGTTCAATATGCTTAACACTCTTGGACAATTTGGTGGGTCTGCAACTGAAGACGCAAGGCAGCACCTTAAGTCCTTAATGGAAATTTGTAACTCTTTCAAAATCTAAGGAGTCCATGAAGATGTCTTGCGATTGAAGCTATTCCCCTATTCACTAAGGGATAGGGCGAAAGCTTGGTTGAATAGCATTCCAGCAGGATCTATTGGATCTTGGAGTGAACTCTGCTGTGATTTTATTACTCGTTTTAATCCCACAAATTTATATGATAGAATCCGTAATGAAATCACTTCTTTTCGACAGGCAGAAGACGAACCTATGTACGAGGCATGGGAGCGCTACAGAGATTTATTGCACATGTGTCCTTCGCATGGATTTCCCCTATGGACACAGCTGACAATGTTCTACAATGCCACAAATTCCCCGACAAGGATGATGTTAGATGCCTCGGCAAACGGAACACTCCTGGATAAAGCACTTGAGGAAGCTATTGAGATATTAAATAAACTCGCGAAAAATGATTTTCAATTTCCCACATCTAGGCGAGGAGGAGTAAGACGCCAAGCCACGGTAAATGAATTAGACACATCGAATTCAGTGGCAGCACAGTTGGCCTCTCTTACCAAGATGGTGCAAAACCTACAGTTACAACAAAATACCCGTGAGGTCAAGATAATTGATTCATATTGTGACCTATGTAGAGGTAACCACAATTCCTCTGATTGCATGAATCAAGAAACCGGTATGTATGTTGTGAACTACAACCGAAATAATATGATGTCCAACACATGCAACCCCTCATGGAAGAGGCATCCAAACCTATCATAGAGCAACCCTAACAATGCCTTAAACCCAATCACCCAACCTTCAGGATTTCAGCAACCGATACAACAACTGCCGCCGCCGCCGGCCCAGCAGTCAATGCCGCAACAACAGATGCAAAAGCAATCGATAAGTTCATTGGAAAACACGCTTAAGGCCTTTATGATGAAAACTAAGTCATACATGGCAAAAAACAGTAATTTCATCAAAAGGACAGACGCTTTTATGAATCGAACTGAGATGAGGTTGCAAAATCAAGAAGCGGACATTAAAACGCTGGAAACTAAGGTTGGGCAGTTTGCTCAAAGCATAAACACTATACCACAAGGAGGACTACCTAGCAATACTGAAGTTTCTAAGGTAATGGGCCATGAACAGTGTAAGGCAATTACTACTAGGAGTGGTCTACAGCTGAAGGAAAAGATCCCGGAGAGCCAAATTCAATCAGCGGATCAAGCAAAAGAAGAGGATGAGCAAACTGATAACACTGCCCCGGTAGAGAGCACAATAGCTCCTAAACAGCCTGCCGAGACAGCAACAACTCCAGTGGTGCCAGGTATTAAATTCCAAACTAATAAAACCCTGGATGAGATGAGACCACCACTACCTTTCCCACAAAGGTTGAAAAAGCAAAATCAGGACCATCAATTTAAAAAGTTCCTCGACATCTTAAAGCAAGTCCACATCAACATACCGTTCGTAGAGGCAATTGAACAAATGCCTAACTATGCCAAGTTCTTAAAGGACATGGTGTCAAAGAGGAAACGAATAGGTGAGTTTGAGACCGTGGCTGCCACCGAGGGATGCATGGCAATGCTGCACAATCGCATGCCACCAAAGTTAAAGGATCCTGGTTGCTTCATTATACCATGTACGATAGGTAAGAGTTATGAAGGTAAGGCCCTATGCGACCTTGGAGCAAGCATAAATATCATGCCCAAATCAGTCTTTCAAAAGCTTGGAATTGGAAGGGCAAAACCTACAACCGTTATGCTCCAACTAGCGGATCGATCCTATGTGCAACCTGAAGGCAAAATCGAGGACATACTGGTAAGAGTAGATAAGTTTATTTTTCCTGCTGATTTTCTTGTCCTTGATTGTGAAGCAGATGAGAATGCACCGATCATCCTTGGGAGACCCTTCCTTGCAACTGGACGCACCCTAATTGACGTGGAAAAAGGAGAGTTGACAATGCGGGTCAATGACCAACAAGTCAAACTCAATGCATTCCACAATTTAAAAAAATATGATGATCCAGAAGAATGCAAGGCCATTCACACAGGAGGTACCAAAATTTCCTGCCTTGGCAGACTGCTCGGCAGATTGATTTGTAAAAATATTAAGCCCAAGGTGGATGGACACACAGAAAAAAAGAGTGGCCCACAACTGATTCACAATACGGGCCAAAGAGAGAGAATCAACTCGGGAGATGCATTTGCATGCTCTCCACCAGTAACCTGATCTCTTATCTTTTCTTTATTAATATATTAGGATTAGTTTATTTATATTTTTCGAATTTATTTTCTGCTTTAAGTATTTTTCTTTTGTGTGTTTAATTTTTATTTAGGTTAATAAGCAAGAATAAAGGAGAAATAGTTCACAGCAGGAACTCTGCCGAGGCAGAAAAACAGTGTCAGGGCCGCAGCAGTCTCAACGGGCAGAACAGTGTAACGGCTAGTCTGCCGAGATTCTTGCCGCGGCAGAAAAAGGAAACGACAGTAAAGAGTAACGGCTACAAAATGGCTAGTGGCTTCAAACGGTCACAAAGCCGAGGCTTATATAAGAAACCCTTTCCTCTTGAACTATTCACTTTTGCATTCTTGTTTTCTTTAGTATTCATAACAATCTCTCTCATATTACTCTCTGCCTACTCATAATCTTCGTGAAATTTTAGATTCTTTTCAAGAAAAACTCCAAGAAATCAAATCTCTCAAATCTTGATGGCCACATACAAGCGATTCGCCCCAGCCAACGTTGAAGATCGTTTCAACCGATCTTTCATCGCTCGGCAACTGTGGGAAGAACAAGGTTTCCAGCATGCGGATGATGAAAACTACGGCATCGAGCACTATCTCTTTGATAGAATGAAGTACCAAAATTTGGAAATTTTCAGTCTCCAACCTGCCCAAGCGAATGCTACGATCGTGCGGGAGTTCTATGCGCACGGGCCCAGCAAAGACTCCCTCTTTGTTCACTGCCGCGGCAGGCCAGTCCAATTAGATGCCGAGACAATCAACAATTTCTACGGCCTCACTCCTGATAGTGGTATCCACGCCGAATTCACGGAAGACATCACTGCCGAGGACTACGAGCTCATCAAAGATGATCTTTGTTACGTAAATACCCCATGGGAAACCGGTACCCATAGAGGATCTATAACAAGACAAAGCCTAAAGCCTGAGACCAAGATGTGGAACACCTTTGTCAAGCGACGCCTCATCCCCATGTCCCACAATAGCACGGTGGACCGCAAAAGATTGGTGCTTATCCAATCAATCATCAACAAGACGACCATCAATATTGGAGAGATCATCCTACAGGAAATTCACGAGTGCGGTAAGAAAGATAGGGGACCATTGTATTTCCCATGTTTGATCACGGGTTTATGTGTTGCTGCAAGTGTGCCCATTGAAGATAAGGACGAATACACTCCCCCACGGTGAGGATGGACCCGAGACTTTTGTCACAAAGTCATGCAGATCACGCAGGCGGAGCCAGTCCAAGCAACGCCCCAGCAGTTCACTGGCGATACTGTTGTCGGGGCCCAATACACGGCTGACATGCCTGATACTGCCCACACCTCTGCCGCAGTAGACCCGTACCAGGAAATTTTGCAACGGATGGCAGCAATGGACCTCAGGCAACAGAGGTACATGGAGTACCAAAGAGATTTTAACGGCACATTAGCCCAGATGATGCTGCAAGCTTTTCCGGACCAAGGAGCGCAATTTCCAAATTTCCCTAGCAATATGTTTGTCACAGCCGCCCCTTACACCGAGACTACACCAGCTCCGGGAGGACCAAGGTCGTTCTTCCATGCGGACCCTCATCCCCAATACCAGGCTGTCGGCCCATCAAGCGCAGCGGATTCTGCCGCGGCCTCGTCTACTAGCAGAAGACCATCCAAACGGAGGGTCGTTTTCAGCACTCCACCCCGATCACCAATCATCATGGGCAGTCTATCAGCCGAGATAGATGTCTATGTGCACCAAAGCTCCACCGCCGCCGGACCAAGTACACACCACACCGGAGGAGCAACAACAATGGGAGGAGGAACGGACATAATGCTAACCGAAGAGATGGCCGATGTAGAAGAAGGAGAAGAGGTGGAAGCCCCAATGCAACGGACGTCACCCACACGAGTCCAACCGCCCCGGCAAGCAAAAGCTCAACCATCGCCCTCACCAAGAACAAAGCAATCGGCAGCAAGGCCGAGGAGAAAAATTGTCACAAGCAGCTCTTCGGAGTCACTTTATAATTTTTGTTCTTAATTCAATATTAATTGCTTTTGTTGTCTTTATATGCTGCTTACTTCATATTTTGTTGCCCGCTTATTTCTTCAAATATAAAGCATTGAGAACAATGCTTGGTTTGAGTTTGGGGGTGCAGATTCACTGCCAAGGCAGTAATCTACTGCCGAGGCTTGCCAAGAAAGGAGTATTCTAGTGATTTTTTTAAAATTTTCATGCTCACTGCCTTACTTGAATTAACTGCCTACACTTTTGCACTGCTTATCATCGGTATTGCCTTAGTTTATTTTTTAAGGCTATAGAAATCTTTCTCCTTACCATGATTAGGTTCTGTTAAGAAGATCTAACCTTAGGATACTTAAGGATGAAAACTTAGAAGCTTATTATAGGAAGAACTTTAAACACTTTTGGGACTTGTTGGATTAGAGGAATTCTTTTAATAAACTTAGGTGATAAAGACTTAGATTTTTTGGAAAGTAACTAGAGATGCCTACCACCGGCTCTAGAAAGTCTCTTCTTCATGCTAGAGGTGCCCGAAATTGGATCTAGTATGTTTTAAGGAATATTAAAAAGAAAGAAGGAATTTAGTGAAAAGAAAAACACAAATCCTTGAGGTGCCCGAAATTAGCTCAAAGATTTGGTGGTTGAGAAAAGAAGAGAACACTTAACCAAATTCACTTGTCTTGAACTTAGAGTTTGTCTAAGAAAGCCTTAATCAAACTTGTCCACAAAAACGCACACACTTACAATTCTTATAGTTTGTTTCTAGGTAAACCCTTGGGTAACCGAATGGTTAAGACTAAAGAATAGGCCTAGCTATGGTGGGGAGAATAGATGGACATGTAAGACCAAGAAGAGAGTAGAGTTCGGCAAATTGATGGTTTGCATTGCTTGAGGACAAGCAATAGTTCGAGTTTGGGGGTGTGATAAGTGCTCAACACACTATCACTTTTTACACCTTTTGTTGGCATTAATTACCAAATATACACCCAATCTGACCAATTCATATACTCAATGTGATATATTTAGAAGTTATGCTTAAAGAGTTAATATTTACAGAAAAGGCACGTTTTGCATTGCTTGAGGACAAGCAATAGTTCGAGTTTGGGGGTGTGATAAGTGCTCAACACACTATCACTTTTTACAACCTTTTGTTGGCATTAATTACCAAATATACACCCAATCGGACCAATTCATATACTCAATGTGATATATTTAGAAGTTATGCTTAAAGAGTTAATATTTACAGAAAAGGCACGTTTTACTGCGTTTTTATATCTGTGCAGGAGAACCAGTGTCGCGGCAGCAACAAGGCCGAGGTAGGACTTGATGCCGAGGCAGCAGCAGCAAGACAGGAAGCAAGACTATAGGCGATGGAAAGATAAAAATCCAAGGAACGTGTCTGGACTTAAAGCCCATGAATTGGAGCTGGCTAGCATGAGGAAAAGCCCAGGCAAAGACCACGCGGGAAAGCCCCCTTAGCCGAATCAAAGTTGGAAATATTTTAATTATGTACTTAGGAAAGGTTTGCCCTGAGTCTAGCCTATATAGGTGAAGAAGACATATTAAGTCTACCAGTCCCTATGGAGACGGTAATCCGATAATTACTTATCACTTATTACTTTCGATGTGTCCACTTGCACTAAACGCGCACTTTTAACACGCGACAACAATTTTTCACGACATGGTGGAAGACTTCATGGAGATATTCATGGATGATTTTTCAGTCTTTGGAGATGACTTCAATCATTGCTTCGGCAATTTAGAAAAGGTGATACAAAGATGTGAAGAATCTAACTTAGTACTCAACTGGGAAAAATGCCACCTTATGGTCAAGGAAGGTATTGTTTTGGGTCACAAAATCTAATCACAAGGCATGGAAGTTGATAGGGCCAAGATAGATGCGATAAAGAAATTGCCTCCACCAATTTCAGTCAAGGGAATCATAAGCTTCTTGGGTCACGACAGGAAATTTGAATTTAGTGAAGAATGTATTGAAGCATTCGAGACCCTCAAAGAAAAGCTGATCACTGCATCAATCGTAGTCCCCCAGACTGGGCCTTGCCATTTGAAATAATGTGTGATGCCAGTGATCATTCTTAATAAGTTCTCAACTCACTATCACTTTTTACACCTTTTATGGTCATTAATCATTAAATCTACACCCAATTGGAACAATGCATATACTTAATGTGATACATTTAGAAGTTATGCTTATAAAGATGATGTTTACAGAAAAGGCAAGTTTTACTGCATTTTTACATCTGTGCAGGAAATACTATTGCCGCGACAACAACGTGGCCGAGGCAGGACCTGATGCCGAAGTAGCAGCCAAAAGACAAGTAGAGATACTATAGGCGATTGGAAGAGAAAAATACAATAGACATTTTTGGACATGCAGCACAAGGATCGGAGATGGTTAGCACGAGGAAAAGCCCAAGACAAGGCCACGCGGGAAAGCTTCTTATTTGGAATAAACTTGGAAATATTTTATTTATGTAATGACTTGTTCCTTACTCCAAGTTGTATTCTACTTAGGAAAGGTTTGCCCTAGGCCAAGCCTATATAAGACCTAGCCGACCAAGGGAATAGGGAGAGCCGATTCTTAGAGAGTTCACCCTAAGACTCATTGTTTTCTTTCTCTCAAATTATGTTCTAAGTTTTCTTAGGGTTTAGGTGAAGGTTGTCGAGTACTTGTCAGAGGAGATTGTACTTTGTTCTTTGTTTCAATGCAATAAAATATCAATGTTTGCTTATCCTTTGACATTCTTCGTTCTTGCATTCAAGCTCGGGAGAGAAGTTTGTAGGTAATTTATTTATCTAGACTCGGGAGAGTTAGATTCACGAAAGGGATAAGTACGGTATTTCAATCGCGAAATACTAACTCGGCCTAGGGATAGGTTAAGAGTTTCAGCGGATAAAAGAAGTGTGAGATTGGTTGATGATTATAATTGATTCATGCCGGGAGGTATCATCAAGGATTGATCACCAACAGTACTTCGACTTAGGGATAAGCGAAGTCATCCAAGGACACTTTGCCGAACTTTGATAAAGTCCACCCACGAGCAAGGGATTGCCGCAGCGGACAAGTATCGTTGCTGCCAAGGCAATAATCTGCAGTACTGCCGAGGCAGTGATGTACAATTGCATTGGACAGAACAAGTCAATCAAATCCACAATACAACATAACCGGATCCTGCCCTCTCTCTTAATCAGATCTCATCCTTTTACATAGTTTTCTTTACTTCAAATTATTTAGTTTCATCAAAACCCAAATTACCTGTGTCTTTATTTTATTTCTTTTTACAGAGCAAGAAGACGAAGGAGGCATATTAAGTAGACCAATCCCTGTGGAGACGATACACGATTACACTGATCACTTTATTTCTTGCGATGTGTCCACTTGCACCAATTGCGTACTTTTGACACGCAACAAGTTTTTGGCGCCATTGCCGGGGATTGGCAACTAAATTTTGTTTTCTTTATTTTCTTGCTTTTTAATTTTTATTTGACTTTGTTGCTTTTCTTGGTGTACGACCAGGGCCAACCCAACCAACCCTCTCTACGAGTTAGACCCAGAGATCGAACGTACACGACAAAGGTTGAGGAGACAAATCCAAGGAGCTATGGCAGATCAACCGGCAGGACAAAACTTACCTGCCGGCAATGGAGGTCTTCCGCCGCCACCAGGGCCGCAGCAGCTCACTGTCAGAGATTTCCTGGAAGAGGACTTAAATGGGTTAAACCCAGGAGTCGTTACATCGGAAATAGAAGCAGCCCACTTTGAGCTAAAACCTATCATGTTCAATATGCTCAACACTATTGGACAATTTGATGGGTCTATGACTGAAGATGCCAGGCAGCACCTCAAGTCATTCATGGAAATATGCAATTCCTTCAAAATCCAAGTAGTCCATGAAGATGTCTTGAGATTGAAATTATTCCCCTATTCACTGAGGGATAGGGTAAAAACCTGGTTAAATAGCATTCCAGCAGGATCAATAGGATCTTGGAGTGAATTATGCCGAGATTTCATTACACGTTTTAATCCTACAAATTTATATGATCAAATTCGTAATGAAATCACTTCTTTTCGACAGGCAGATGATGAACCTATGTACGAGGCATGGGAGCGCTACAGGGAGTTACTGCACAAGTGTCCTTTGCATGGATTTCCCCTATGGACACAAGTGACCATGTTCTATAATGCCACTAATGCTCCGACAAGGATGATGTTAGATGCCTCGGCAAACGGAACACTCCTTGACAAAGCACCTGAGGAAGCTATTGAGATTCTAAACAAACTCGCAAAGAATGATTTCCAATTCCCTACATCTAGGCAAGGAGGAGTAAGACGCCAAGCCACAGTGAATGAGTTAGACACATCAAAGTCAGTGGCAGTACAATTGGCTTCTATTACCGAGATAGTGCAAAATTTGCAACTACAACAAATTACCCGTGAGGTTAAGGCCATTGATTCTTTTTGCGATTTATGTGGAGGTAACCACAATTCTTCTGACTGTATGAATCAAGAATCCAGTCTGTATGTTGGAAACTATAACCGAAACAACATGATGTCCAACACATACAACCCCTTATGGAAGAGGCATCCAAACTTATCATGGAGTAATCTTAACAATGCCTTAAATCCAACCACCCAACCCCCAGGATTCCAACAACCAATGCAACATCTGCCGCAACAGCAGGTCCAGCAGCCATTGCCGCAGCAGTAGATGTAGCAGCAGTCTATAAGTTCCTTGGAAAATTCTCTGAAAGCATTCATGATGAAAACTGAGTCATACATGGCAGAGAATAGCAACATCATCAAAAGAACAGATGTGTTTATAAATAGGATTGAGATGAGGTTGCAAAACCAACAGACAACAATTAAGGCATTGGAAACTCAGGTTGGGTAATTTGCTCAAAACATAAACACTAGACCACAAGGAGGACTACCTAGCAATACTGAAGTTGCTAAGGTAATAGGCCATGAATAGTGTAAAGCAATCACTACTAGGAGTGGTCTAAAGCTGAAGGAAAACATAAGAATTCCAGCAGGCCAAGTTCCATCAACAGAACCAGCAAAAGAGGATTTAGATGCTGAATAAACTGATCCTGATAACACTGCCCCAGCAGAGAGCTCAGCAGTTCCTGAACAATCTACCGAGACAGCAACAACCCCAGTGGTGCCAGGTATTAAGTTCCAAACTAAAGAAACCCTAGATGAGATGAGACCACCACCACCCTTCCCACAAAGATTGAAGAAGCAAAACAGGACCATCAATTCAAGAAATTTCTTGATATTTTAAAGTAAGTCCACATCAACTTACCATTCGTAGAGGCAATTGAACAAATGCCTAATTATGCTAAATTCTTGAAAGACATTGTGTCTAATAGAAAAAGACTAGGTGAGTTCGAAACAGTGGCTGCTACCGAAGGATGCATGGCAATGCTACACAATCGCATGCCACCAAAATTGAAGAATCCTGGATGCTTTATCATACCTTGTGCGATAGGTAATAACTATGAAGGTAAGGCCATATGTGACCTTGGAGCAAGCATCAACCTAATGCCCAAATCCTTTTTTCAAAAGCTTGGAATAGGAAGAGCAAAACCTACAACAATAATGGTCCAACTTGCGGATCGATCATATGTGTAACCCGAAGGCAAAATCGAGGACGTACTGGTAAGAGTTGACAAATTTATTTTTCCAGCTGACTTTCTTGTCCTTGATTGTGAAGCAGATGATAATGCACCAATCATTCGTGGGAGACCTTTCCTTGCCACTGGACGAACACTGATTGATGTGGAAAAAGGAGAGTTGACAATGAGGGTTAATGACCAACAAGTCAAACTCAATGCCTTCCACAATTTGAAAAGGCATGATGATGCAAAATAGTGCAAAGTCCTTCACAGCACAGATACAGGCACAAAGACATCATGTTTCAACAGCCACTGCCTTGGCAGTATGCTCGGCAGAAAAATAAAAATACATTATGGCAGAATATTTAGCAGGAAAAGTAAGACAGATGTGGAGGAAACCAACAGGACAACATACTGTCCAGTTATAAAGGGCGCGGTAAATATCAGGAAAAAACAAAGATGGACATAAAGCCAATAGCCAACACTTGAAGAGCCACTTTGGCCAGCGAGAGAGAATCACTTTGGGAGATGCATTTGCATGCACTCCACCAGTTACATGATATATCATCTTTCTTTTTATTATATTAGGATTAGTTTAGTTTATATTTACTTTCTATAATTTTTGCTTTTGCTTTAATTATTTTTCTCGTTTGTGTTCAATTTTTATTTAGGATAATAAGCAAGAATAAAGGAGAAATAGTTTACAGCAGGAATTCTACCGGGGCAAAAAACAGTGTCAAAGCCGCAACAGTTCCAATGGGCAGAACAGTGTAACGGCTAGTCTGCCGAGATTTCCGCCGCGGCAGTAATTGCAAATGGCAGTAAAAGTTTAACGGCTATAAAACGGCTTGTGGTTTAAACGGCTACAAGGCCAAGGCCTATATAAGCAATCTCTCCCTCTTGAACTATTCACTCTTGCATTCTTGTTTTCTTTAGAATATTTGCTAATCTTGCTCTCACGATACTCTCTGCCTACTCACAACCCTTCTTGAAATTTTCAGAATTTCTTTAAGAAAATCTCCAAGAATCTCAACTCTCAAAATCCTTATGGCCACCTACAAACGTTTTGCCCCAGCCAACGTTGAAGACCGTTTCAACAGGTCTTTCATTTCTCGTTAGTTATGGGAGGAGCAAGGGTTCCAACATTCCGACGAAGAAAATTATGGCATCGAGCACTATTTGTTCGATAGAATCAAGTATAAAGAATGGGAAATATTTTGCCTACAACCTGCCCAGGCCAATGTCACCATCGTGCGGGAATTCTACGCGCAGGGGCCAAGCAAGGACTCTCTTTTTGTCCACTGCCGAGGCAGGCCTGTCCAGCTTGATGCCGAGACCATAAACCAATTCTACGACCTCACACCTAACCATGATGTACATGCTGAATTCATGAAGGATATCACTACTGAAGATTATGAATTGATAAAAGACGACCTTTGCTACGAGAAGACTCCTTGGGAAACTGGTGCCCATAAAGGACCGGTAGCAGGGCAAAGTCTGAAACCCGAGGCCAAACTTTGGAACACCTTTGTCAAGAGACGCCTTATCCCAACCTCCCATAACCGTACGGTGGATCGGAGAAGATTGGTGCTCATCCAATCAATTATCAAAAAAAGGAGCATCAACGGTGGAGAAATTATCTTAGGAGAAATTTACGAATGCGGTAAGAAGGATAGAGGACCATTATATTTCCCGTGTTTAATTACTGGTATTTGCAATGCTGCAGGTGTCCCTACGGCCGAGACAGAGGAATTTACAGCCTATAGGAGAGGGTGGACAAGAGAATTCTGCCATAAAATCATGCAAATCACACAGGCAGAACCCGTCTAGGCAACGCCCCAGCAGTTCACTGCTGATACTGCTGCCGGGGCCTAATACACGGTAGACATGCCTGACACTGCGCACAACACTGCCGCAGTAGACCCATACCAGGAGATACTTCAAAGGATGGAAACTATGGATCTGAGGCAACAAAGATACATGGAGTATCAGGGGGACTTCAACAGCAAACTTGCCCAAATGTTGCTCCATGCCTTTTTAGACCAAGGGATGCAGTTTCCAGAATTCCCCACCAACATGTTTGTTACAGCTGCACCCTATACAGAAACTACACCAGCTCCAGGAGGACCGAGGCCATTTTTCTAAACTAGCCCTCAGCAACAATTTCATGCTGCTAGCCCATCTAAGGCAGTAGACTCTGCCGCGACATCATCTGCCAGCAGAAGACCATCAAAGAGGAGGGCAGTCTTCAGCACTCCACTATGATCCCCCATCATCATGGGCAGTCTATCAGTAGAGATAGATGCCTATGTACACCAAAGCTCAACCGCTGTCGGACCAAGCATTCACCATGCCAGGGCAGAAGCAACCAATGAAGGTGGGACAAACATCATGATCACCGAGGAAATGGCCGACGAGGAAGAAGGTGAAGAAGTGGATGGTCCAATGCAACGAACACCACCAACAAGAGTCCAACCACCAAGACAAGCAAAAACCCAGCCATCGCCATCACCAAAGACGACACAATCAGCGGCCCGACCCCGACGAAAGATTGTTACAAGCAGCTCTTCGGAGTCCCTTTAAATTTTTATATTCAATACTTTTACTCTTTATATGCTGCTTGTTTCTGTATATGCTGCTTGTTTCTTTTCATATTTTTGTTGCCCAATATTTCCTTCTAATATAAAGCATTGAGGATAATGCTTAGTTCGAGTTTTGGGGTAGAGCCACTGCCGAGGCAATCTACTGCCGAGGCCCTGCCAAGATAAGGGAGTATTTAAGTGAATTTTTAGTTTAAAATTTTTTTATGCTCACCGCTTTACTTGAATCAATTGCCCATACTTTTGCACTGCTTATCATCAGTATTGCCTTAGTTTATTCTTTAAGGCCATAGAAATCTTTCTCCTTACCATGATTAGGTCCTGTTAAGAAGGTTTAACCTTAGGATACTTAAGGATGAAAACTTAGAAGCTTACTATAAGATAAATTTTAAAAACACTTTTGGGACTTGTTAGATTATAGGAATTCTTTTAATGAACTTAGGTGATAAAGACTTAGATTTTTGGGCAAGTGACTAGAGGTGCCTATTACCGGCTCTAGGAATTACTCTTCTTCATGCTAGAGGTGCCCGAAATTGGCTCTAGTATGCTACAAAGAATATCAAAAGAAAGAAGGAACTAGTGATGAGAAAAACACAATCCTTGAGGTGCCCAAAATTGGCTCAAGAATTGGTTGTTTAGAAAAGAAGAGAACACTTAACCAAAATCTACTTGTCTTGAATTTAGAGTTTATCTAAGAAAGCCTTTAATCAAACTTGTCCACAAAAACGCACACACTCACTAAATCTTATAGTTTGTTTCTAGATAAAACCTTGGGTAGCCGAAAGGTTAAGTCTAAAGAATAGGCATAGTTATGGTGAGGAGAATAGATGGAAACATAAGACCAAGAGAGAATAGAGTTTGGCAAATTGATGGTTTGCATTGCTTGAGGTCAAGCAATAATTCGAGTTTGGGGGTGTGATAAGTGCTCAACTCACTATCACTTTTTACACCTTTTATGGGCATTAATCATTAAATCTACACCCACTTGGACCAATGCATATACTTAATGTGATATATTTAGAAGTTATGCTTATAAAGATGATGTTTACAGAAAAGGCAAGTTTTACTGCATTTTTACATCTCTACAGGAAATACTATTGCCGCGGCAGCAACGTGGCCGAGGTAGGACTTGATGCCGAGGCAGCAGCCGAAAGACAAGTAACGATACTGTAGGCGATTTGAAGAGAAAAATACAATGGACGTTTCTGGATATTGATAAGTGCTCAACACACTATCACTTTCTACTCCTTTTATCGGCATTTATCACCAAATATTCACCCACTTGAACCAATGCATATGCTTAATGTGATATATTTAGAAGTTATACTTAAATAGATACTATTTATAGAAAAAGGCTTGTTTTACTGCGTTTTCATATCTGTGCAGGAGAACCAGTGCCGCGGCAGGGACATGGCCGAGGCAGGACCTGATGCCGAGGCAGCAGCAGGAAGACAGGAAGCAAAGTGATAGGCGATGGAAAGACAAAAATCCAAGGAACATGTTTGGACTTGAAGCCCATGAATCGGAGCTGGCTAGCACAAGGAAAAGCCCAAAGGAAGACCACGCGGGAAAGCCCCCTTAGTCGAATTCAAACTTGGAAATATATTATTATTATGCACTTGACTTGTTCCCTACTCCAAGTTGTATTCTACTTAGGAAAGTTTTGCCCTAGGTCTAGCCTATATAAAGACCTAGCCACCCAATGTAATAGATATCGAAATACCGAGGGAGAGCCGACTTCTACTCTTGTTTTCCTTCCTCTCCATCATGTTCTAAAACCTTCATAGGGTTTAGGTAATGGTTGTGGAGTATTTGTGAGAGGAGATTGTACTTTATCTTTCATTCAATGCAATAAAGATTATCAAGGTTTGCTTATCCTTTGTTATTCATTGTTCTTGCATTCAAGCCCGGGAGGGAAGTTTGTAAGTGATCCATTTATCTAAGCTCGGGAGAGCTAGATTCACGAAAGGGGTAAGTACGGTGTTTCAATCGCGAAATACTAACTCGGCCTAGGGATAGGTTAAGAGTTTCAGCGGCTAAAAGAAGTGTGAGATTGGTTGGTGAGTATAATTGGTTCACGCCGGGAGGTATCATCGAGGACTAGTCATCAACAGCACTATGACTTAGGGATAAGCGGAGTCATTCAAGGACACTTTGCCGAACTTTGGTAAAGTCTGCCCACGAGCAAGGGATTGCCACGGCGGACAACGTTATCGCTGCCCAGGCAGTAAACTGCTGTGCTGCCGAGGCAGAGATATGCGATTGCATTGGATAAAGACAAGTCAATCAAGTCCACAATACAATACAACTGGATCCTGGCCCATCTTTCTCTCAGATATTTCGACCCTTTTATTTTTTCAATTATTTTAATTTAATAAATCACACTCATTCACTTGTGTTTTTATTTTTCTACAGAGCAAGAATATAAAGAAAGCATATTAAGTATACCGGTCCCTGAGGAGACGATAACTCGATAAATACTTATCACTTATTACTTGCGATGTGTCCACTTACACTAAACGCACACTTTTGACACGCGACAAGTTTTTGGCACCGTTGCCGGGGACTGGCAACTAAATTTTGTTTTCCTTATTTTCTTGTTTCTTTTTCTTTTTCTTTTTATTTTACTTTTGTTTTTCTTGGTGTATGACCAGGGCCAATCCAACCAACCCCTTATACGAGTTAGATCCTGTGATTGAAAGAACAGGGCTAAGGTTGAGAAGACAAATCCGAGGAGTCATGGCAGAGGTTCAGGCAGGACAAAACATACCTGCCGGCAATGAAGGTCTACCGCCGCCACCTGGGCCGCGGCAGCTGACTGTCAGAGATTTCTTGGAGGAGGACTTGAATGGACTAAACCCAAGAGTCGTTACACCCGAGATTGAAGCAGCCTATTTTGAACTTAAACCTGTTATGTTCAATATGTTAAACACAATTGGACAATTTGGTGGGTCTGCAACTAAAGACGCAAGGCAGCATCTCAAATCTTTCATGGAAATCTGCAACTCTTTCAAAATCCAAGGAGTCCATGAAGATGTCTTGCGATTAAAGCTATTCCCCTATTCACTGAGGGATAGGGCGAAAGCTTGGTTGAATAGCATTCCAGCGGGATCTATTGGATCCTGGAGTGAACTATGCCGTGATTTCATTACTCGTTTTACTCCTACTAATCTATATGATAGAATTCGTAATGAAATTACTTCTTTCCAACAGGCTGAAGACGAACCAATGTACGAGGCATGAGAATGCTACAGAGAGCTATTGCACAAGTGTCCACTGCATGGATTTCCCTTATGGACACAAGTGACAATGTTTTACAACGCCACGAATGCCCCGACAAGGATGATGTTGGATGCCTCGGCAAACGGCACACTCCTGGACAAGGCACCTGAGGAAGCTATCGAAATTTTGAATAAACTCGCAAGGAATGACTTCCAGTTTCCCATATCTAGGCGAGGAGGAGTAAGACGCCAAGCCACGGTAAACGAATTAGATTCATCAAGTTCAGTGGCAGCACAATTGGCCTCTCTTACGAAGATGGTGCAAAACCTACAATCACAAAACAATACCCGTGAGGTCAAGGTAATTGATTTATGTTGTGAATTATGTGGAGGTAACCACAGTTCCGTTGATTGCATGAATCAAGAAACAGGTATGTATGTTTTGGAACTACAACCGTAACAATGTGATGTCCAACACTATAACCCCTCATGGAAGAGGCATCCAAACTTATCCTGGAGCAACCCAAATAATGCCTTAAACCCAATCACCCAACCACCGGGATTTCAGCAGCCAATGTCGCAGCAGCAAGTCCAACAACCGATGCCGCAGCAGCAAATGCAGCAGCAACCGGTCAATTCATTGGAAAACACGTTAAAGGCCTTCATGATGAAAACCGAGTCATACATGGCGAAAAATAATAATTTCATCAAGAGGACCGACGCCTTCATGAATAGGACTGAGATGAGGCTACAAAATCAAGAAGCGGCCATAAAAACTGTGGAAACTCAGGTTGGGCAGTTTGCTCAATGTATAAACACTAGACCACAAGGAGGCCTACCTAGCAATACTGAGGTTGCTAAGGTACTAAGACATGAACAGTGCAAGGCAATCACTACCAGGAGTGGTCTACAGTTGAAAGAGAAGATCCCAGAGAACCGAACGCAACCGGCGGATCAACCAAGAGAAGAGGCTGAGCAAACCGAGACTGACAACACTGCCCCGGCAGCAAGCACTGCAGCACCTGAGCAGTCTGCCGAGGCAGCAAAAATTCCAGTGGTGCCAGGTATACGATTCCAAACTAAGGAAACACTGGATGAGATGAGACCACCACCACCTTTCCCGCAAAGGTTAAAGAAACAAAAACAGGATCAACAGTTCAAGAAGTTCCTCGATATCTTGAAGCAAGTCCACATCAACATACCATTCGTTGAGGCCATTGAACAAATGCCGAACTATGCCAAGTTCTTAAAAGATATGGTATCAAAAAGAAAACGAATAGTTGAGTTTGAGACAGTGGTTGCCACAGAGGGATGCATGGCAATGCTACATAACCGCATGCCACCAAAGTTAAAAGATCCTGACTGTTTCACTATACCTTGTGCAATAGGAAAGAGTTATGAAGGAAAGGCCCTTCCGATTAAAATATTTAACTTTTTTTAATTGCACAATGGTATTGAGACGCTTTTGAAGGGGTTTAAAAATAGAAAATTACAGTTTAAAATGGTTTCGGAACGGGTTTGTACATATCGATACGCCTGGAAAGACTCAAGAGCATTCTTTGAAATTTTAAGCATGATATTGATACCATGAAAGGTATTAAGTAAAACACATTTTGGGTTATTGTTTTGAGCTGAAAAACTTTGTTGACTTGTCAAATTGTTTTGGCCTTAAAAATTTTATTTACAAAATAGTCTATTAGCTTATTTGTTATATCAAAATCAAATTTGGTTTTACAATCTCCCCCTTTTGATATAACAAAACCAAAATAAATTTTTAATTAAAAACACTCCCCATTAATAAAACTCCCCCATAATATTTGCATAGGTTTGAAAATTTTGTTTTAAAGATTTCTCCCCCTTTTTGTTAGAGCAAAATAAAAAATATATATAAAAGAATAAAAAAATTGAAGCAACAAGATATAAACCATAAAATTCATAATCTATAGCATTAAAATTAAAAGCAATCCAAAATAACGAAATTAAAGCATAGTACTTAAAACATAAAGCAAAGGTGCATAAATCTTAAAACATAAAAACATGACATGAAGTGAAATGCAACTAATCCTAAGAGCAAACTAGCCTAAAAGCTCACAAGCTACTCCTCTTAACCATCGTTCTCATCATTATCATCATCATCTTGGGTGGCACAGTACTTACGCCATTCATCGTGAAAGGCTCCGATAAACATAATCATGGATATGTGTGAAGCTTCAAGCTCCGTCACACGAGTAGTCAAAGCTTCGAATTGGTCTTGAAGGTTGTGAAAACTAGTGTCGATGCGATTGTTAAGTCCGGCGAACTGATCGGTGATGAAGTCCATGAGATCGGTATTCGAAGCAACTTGGTTGACCGGTTTGGGATCAATACGTTGAGGAGGAGAAGCCTCTTAACGAATCCATTCACCTTCAATAAATTCAAAGTGAGAGTGATTAATTGACGTCTCACCTATTAGTTCCTTCACCATCTCGAGAAGATCATAAGAACAATCAATCCCCAAATGCAAGAAGAGTGAGCTTAAAGCACAACCATAGGACAAAGATTGGCATTTCTTGGTGTGACAATTTTGAATTTGTCATACAAGATTGGCAAACATGATCTTCGTGAGATTGGGACGCTTCCCTTGGAAAAAGCAAGTGATTCGAAAACCATCAACATTTAAGATCCAAGAGTATTTACTGTTAGAAGGACAGATCCACCAAGAAATGATCAAGTGTAGAAACCGATCATGGACATCTAGGTTGATGAAGGATCTGATAAGATTATGGCCAAAAGATTTCTCATTTTTATTTACTAAATCTTTGATTCCAAAGACTTCACAGAAAAGCTTTATGTCGACACGAAATCGACGCCCCAGTTAAGATTCTATAGCCACAACTTGAGATTTTCCTTGGAAAGAACACAAGTGGCATTAGCATAGAAAATAACCACAAGAGCAGAAAATAAAATATCGGGCAAGGATAAAAACTTCATGAACTTCCAACTTTGGATGAGATCGAGATAACAGAATTAGAACTTTTTCGATTCTAAGAAGTTGATATCGACACAATGGTCCTTCTTGAGCTTGTGATTGCGATATTCATAAAAGTTCTTGTAAGAACCATGATTGATAAAGCAATTTTGATAGATAAAACGGAAGGTTCAATCTAGTGGCTTCCTCTTCGGTGGTCGTTGAACTTCCCGCCTCATTACGTTGACGTTTCTTAGGAGCCATTGATGTAGATAAGTAATTTAGGATTATTATGCTCAAGAAAAAATATAAGCAAAGAAAACCATATTTAATCCTATAAATCAACAACTCAATGGTTTTAAAAAGTAATTAAAAACAAAGTTTAAAAACAAAATTTGTAAAAAGAAATTCAAAAAAAGTGAACAAAACAAAAAAATACGAAAAAAATATTTTATATCCGAATGAAAAATTTTGGAATTTTGAAAATTTTAGTTGGCTTTTGAAAAACCATACATAAAATAAGTATAATCTTTACAAAAGTTGAATTTTAACAACCTAATATTAAACGAAAATGAAGATTTTAGAAAATTACCTTGAGTAGAGATTGAAGATAAAATTGAGTTTTTCTAATCACGAAACTTTGATAAAACCTTAGGTTGATTTTTTGAGTATAAACCCTCCAGAAAATTTGATGATTTTGTGAAGAATTTAGGAGAATGAGAGGGTGAATTTATAAGGTTTTCGACCTAGGGTTTGAGGAGGAAAAGGGGTTGTGTTTTAATGAGATTATAATTAGTTTTTTTAAGACTTAAAACACAACTACCGTCGTGAGTATAGATACCCCACAAAGTGGTATTGATACGCAGGTATCAAAATAAGAGAACTTCGTTTTGATACGGTATTGTATCGATACAATCTTTACCCGTATCGGAACCAGAGGTGTCATTTTGATACTGAATTGCCCAGAAACGTCCTAATGAAGTGTTCTACGAGAAGGTATCGAAATCGTTCCTCTTTATTTCGATACCATTATGCTAGGTTCTATATGAAAGGCTTCTAAAAGTCTACGAAAGAGTTTTTAAAGACCCTAAATGCAAGGTAATGATCGAATGCTACCAAGAGTTGTTCCCCTCCTCCTCTCGTACAATTCCTCCAGAAAATGCAAAGAAACAAAAGACAAGGATATTCAAAGGACAAGAAATAAAAAAATACATCATTTATTTTCTATTTTTTTATTGTAATCAGGTATAAAACCCCTAAATTTAATCAATGTAACCCTAGACGAGCACATTTTATCAAGCAATAGATAAGATATTTCAAAGGGTTTTTTCATTATTGTTCTACTTTTCGAATAGAAAATAGGATAAGTAGTATTTTGTGTTTACCTTTTCGAATCAGATCGGCTCCCCGTCGTCGGTCTCTTCTTCATCGTTTTTCTTTCGATTTCAACTAACACTTTTTTCAGATCTCGGTTTAAAAGGTTTTTTATTCTGTTTTGGTTATTTTGAAATAAGGAAGTTGTATTTCTTTTTGAATTCTTTTTTCTAAGCAAAAGAGAGGTTTTAAATTTTAGAGAACGGTAGTTGGGTTTTAAATTTCAGAGAGAATTCCTCTCCCTCTCGTCTGGAAATAAAGAAATGAAGGTTATGGTCGTTTTGGCATATATATATATATGTGTGTGTGTGTGTGGTAATTAAAACGTTGTTGTTTTAGGAGCCCTTAACCTGTGTGGTGACCCGATACAGAGGGAAGGATCCACGTATTTTAGAAAAATGGGATAATAACCAAATAGGTCATTGACCTTATCGTGACCCTTTTTTTTCTTAGGTGTAAAAAGTTGCTAATTTGAAAGGTCAAAAATCGAAAGTTGGGGTTTAAATTGAGAAACGGGAATGATTTGAAAATTATGTATTAATATTTAGGGATTAAGAATCTAAGGTTTCAAAAAGGGAAATTTTGAGAAATTAGAATTTGGGAATTTAGGTTTAAAAAATGAATTTGAGGATTTTTATTAAAAATTTTAGGATTAAGATCTAAAATTAAAAGGGGGATTTTAGAGAACAAAATGAAATTAGGGTTTGGAGAATAATCTAAAAAATGATTGAGAAATAATTTGAAAAAGGGGTTGGAGTCGCCACCGGTCACTTTGGTAGACCGGACACCGTAAAAACCAGAGATTCGAATAAATTAGGGTTCGCGAGTGGGTTATGATTAAAAACGGAATTAGTGTTTAAAACCGTCCAAAATTGGCACCTTTATCAAATTACCGCTTTGTAACCCCTTATTTTTGACTTGAGGTGTACGGTAGGTTAAAATTGATATTCTAAAACTTGGTCGATAAGTAAAACGGATAGAATTTTCAAAAAAAAATACTGAGTTTATAGCGCAATGGTAAAATATTGTTTAAAATAAATAAATAAATACCCCGAATAATATAATAAAAGTTAATTATCCAAAACAATGCATGAAATTTTAAAAACATCTCAATCCCTAATAACCCCAAAACAACTGAAGTAAAAATCTATGGTAACTAACATACTGAAAATAATGGAAAATAAGTATCCGGTTGAGAGCTCCGAGTACCAACTTCTAGGGCCGGTTATCTGAAAAGTTAAATTAAAGGGTGAGCTATAAAGCCCAGTGTGTCACTAAAGTGCAGTCACAGATCACAATGGTATTCAGTTCTAGTCACAGATATATATAATATTTAATGTTCACAGTAAATGAATCAATGATAAATGAATGCAATGTCACAGAGAATGCAGTCCCATACTCCGAACGCCAAACACAGTGGTGGCAAAGCCAACCGATCACAGTGGAGGTAGTTCCCCAGAACCCCTCACCCCTTATTTCTCCAAAACACAGTGTGGTAAAACCACCTTCCTCCGTACAATCCACCCCATGAACATGTATGCAATCAATGCTAATGATCTCAATATCTCAACACAATTACTCGTATAGAATACGAAACACAATTCTCAAATAGTCTAATCACAGTATCACAGGAAATCATAGTGTCATATTATACAGTTAGTCACAGAACACAAATTTAGCATAGAAAGAGAACACACCTCTCGAGGCACAAATATTACTGCTGACACGGACGTTTCCCACGGTCTGAGCTAGGTACTGCTCTAGCCGAGTCACAGCCTACAACAAAGTTCTAATAAATAAATCTTAATCTATAATAAGGTACTATGCCACCTAAAGAACTAAAAAGAACACATACGTGTATCACGAGCGGTGCTCGCAAGAGCCGGACGAACTCAAGTCGGAGACGGTGGAGGTAACACTTCCTCTTCAGAGTCCACGTCTGAAAAAGACCATAAAAAATTCCGATTAAACCTTTATTCGAGTCCACTTACTCAAGTTATACTTAAAAGGGGTCAAACAGGGCTTTCGGGTTTGAATTTGACAAAATGGACTGCAAAAACAGACTCAGGATGTCGAAAAAGGTCAGGATAGGGTCTTTCGGAAAAAAGTCACCTCTGGTCAACGGTCAAAGTCAACTGTCAAAGTTAACGGTCAGGTCAACGGTCAACGGATGACGTCACTGCTGATGTCATCACTGACGTCATGGATGACGTCATCGATATGTCACAGATGACATCATCACAGGTTTGATAATCGGGTCACGGGTCATGGGTTACGGGTCGGGTAACAAAACGGGCCGGTTTCTAGGCCATAACAGAAGCTCGGTTCGATCCAGTTTAGGTGGTCGGTTCATTCAAATGGTTTGGTTCTTCCCTCCCTTACACAAGATCCGGCCCGGTTCTCCACCAACCCTACCCTAACACTCAATACATGATCCCCAGCAGGGGTTCACCCTCACATCCAAGTTGTCGGCGCCGACAAAAACAGACGACGACGAGGCGGCGATAAGGCGACCGCAACCGTCCCTCTTCATCAAGCTCAACCGAAACCAAACCCCCTTCCAGACCGACGAGGCTAACAAAGACCCAAAATCAAGGATAAACACCACTTACCAGATCCAGACGAGACTCAAGATCATTCGAAAAACACTCAGGCAACAACGGATTTGACTACGGAGGCGAATCAAACGGACGGCGACGAGAACTCCTTCGCCGGAAACACAAATCAGAGAGAGGGAAAAGAAAGGATATGGGAGGAGGCTCAACCGTTTATAACCAAAAGAGGTGTTTTAGTTCAGATAGGTTTAGGTTAACCTTGAAATTTCGATAATGCCCTTAATATAATCCAAAATCGAATCAAATTAGGGCACAAGTTAGATTGGGAAATTTATAAAATTAGGGTTTCCCCTTATTTTAATTTCCCGAGTGTTACACGCTTAATTTATTTTTGGATTTTTGATTTAAGGTGGCATTAAATCATTTATTTGTTTGAAAGTCCGATCTTAATTTTATTTTACCCGTATCTTTATTTGAAGGTAAACGCATACCACGCCACCACTACGTTTGGTGTCGGGCCCGTTACGACCGAATAAAGACGTATCGAATTAAATTCATTAATTAAGTGATGTGATTAAACAAAGATGATATGAACAATATATACAACATTTTGTACATAAATAATACAAATAAAAAGATGTATGTGCATTAAAGTAAAATGCGTAAATAAAAGCATAACCAAAATTAAAGGCAAATAAGTGAACAATAAGATAAAATACATAAAATGAAAACATGCAAGGCATAATAATGTGAATGAAGTACAAAATAAACTATATGCAAAATATATGTATATATGAATAAGAAAAAGATATGAACAAATAGAAAAGACAATATGACATAAAAAATGCATAATAAAAATTCGATACATATAAACATGGTACAAACAAAATAAACATAAGTACATCAAGTATTTCAAATAAATAAGCATGCATGTATATAAAACATTAGTAAAAAAGACCAAAAAAATTAAAGAAAAACGTCACTGGAAGTGACTAAATTAGAAGAAAAACAAAGTTTTAGAACGAAATTAAAAAGAAAAGATAATATAAAACTCAAATCAGTGACCAAATTGTAAATCCATTTAAAATAAAAAGGGTCTTGAGGGTAGTTTCAAGAGGAGGGATGACTTAAAAATAGAAGGAAAAACACGGAGGGGCCTTTGAAAAATAAAACATTTATTAAAATAACTAATTATATCCCAAATCGGGATTAAATTGAAAACATTAAAGAACATAGAGGGACCACGGGGAGTATTAAGAGATGGGGAATGACTTAAAACCGAACTCCAAAACGCGGGAGGACCAAAAAATAATTAAACCATTTTAAAAATAACGATTACAACCGCATCTGTGACGAAATTGAAATGCAAGATGAAATACGGGGGACTGCGCGCGTTATTTATAAAAAGCGGAGGGGTTTAATGAGCTAATAATCCCATTTTATTTTAGTCCTCTAGTATAAATCACAAACAAAAAATAAAACACTTCCCTCTTTATCATTTTTCAAAACCGAAAACAAACCCCCTCTAAACTCTGTAATGTTCATCTGAAATACCAGAAACGATGAACATTCTTTGAATGTTCTTCTAGGATTTTCAGAAGAGATGAACGTCGGCCATCCTTCGCCGTAAAAACCAGATTCCGGCCACCGCTAACGGTGGCCGGCGAAGCTTAAAACCCTTTTTTTGCTTTTTTCGAAACCAAAACAACCCTTTCTCCCCTTTGAAAAGAGACCAAAACGTCCCAAATTTTTCAGTTTTAAAAAAACGAAGGTCTAAAACCTTCCTTGTTTTGGATCTAAAAACAAAGAAAAGGAAAAGAAATCTCCTCCTTCTCCCTCGCGTGGCTCACCCTTAGACGCACGAATGTCACGGGATTATTGCCGGAGAAAAAACAGAAAGAGAAGGAGAAATGATGAAGGTAAAAAAACTAACTCTAATCTATATATTTTTTCTATGTGATAATGGAAGAGAGGTTTATTTCTACCTCTAAAAATTTCTTGTCTTTTGATATCGAAAAGTGGTGGGAGAGATCCTTACATAGTGTTTCGGATTTTCTTTTTATAGCCGTTTGAATTTACAACTGAAAATTCGAGAGAAAAAATATCATTGGTCGTTCTGCTATGGTTTTGTCTTGTTTCGCCTGATTTCTCTGAAATTTGGTGCCGAATTCGTATTGGAATTTCTGGTATTGGTGTTGTTATGCTCTGAATCTTGTCGCATTGTCCCCTAGATTTCGTTGTTATGGTTTAAACCTCTAAAAATTCTGCGTTTTTGGTTCCCTTGATGTTGTATGAATCTAATTTTTTGTTTCTTATGCATGCGTAGCTTGTGGAGAGGCAACGGGGACCACCGAAAACGGCGACAACGACCGGCGAAGGAAGACGAATGGGAGATTGGTCATTCGAAGAGTCACGAGGATCTGAATCGACTCGCACATGGGATACACTCGCGCGCATGAGGTTCTCCAACAGCCGCACGTGCTCGTGCATGGGGAATCCAGAGGGTTCATCCACTTTAATCGTGATCGTTAGATCTGATACAGATCCAACGGTCACAAGTGGGTTGCGCAAGGAGAATAATAAAGCTGTTAGGGTTTCAGGTTTAGCTAATTAGGGCTATGCTTGTTATTAAACCGGTTTGGGCTTTAATTGGGCTCTTGTAATATTTAAATGTGGGTTGTTATTATTTGTATATTGGACTTTAAATAATAAAAGCATTGGGCTGTTGTTTATTATATTTTTTTAAGTGTTGGGTTTTAATTTAAATCTGAAATGAGTTATGTTTATTTGAATGGGTTTATTTATAAACAGATTTATAATAATAATAATATAATAAAATAATGAAGTAACAGAAATTAAAAGAAAAGAAAAAATATATATTTACAAAGTTAGAGGAAAATAAATATAATTATATTTAAAATGTAATAAAATATTTTTTAATTTTCTTCTAACAAAGTAATAAAATTTAAAAGGTTAATATATATATATATATATAAAAGAAATTAAAGAAATCATAAACTATGAATTAATAGTACATTAAGCCCACAATAAAAACACCCACATATATAATTTTTTTATTTTAACATAATGCCCATTATTCAAATGAAATTAAAAAACCGGGTTTTCACCCCGAATAAAATTAGTGATTACAGAACTTGTTCATCAATTCGACTTCGGCTCTAGTTTTATATCCATTTTGGTGCCTTGATATTTTTTATTTTAATTTTAACAGTTGTTTATATTTTATTCATCTTGATTTCACCTGCGAGTTTTCTTTTTCTTTTAATTTTGTCCTTCTTTATTTAGTTTTCATTTCGAAATATTCTTCGATCTTGCTTTTATTTATTTTCATCCCTATTTTATACTATAATGTATATATATTTTTTAAATATTATGTATTATATGATATCCAATGTTATATGCATAATATTTATATTTAGCACTTATATTATATGTATACTAAATATTTATTTTCCTACTATATGTATATGTGTTACATATGTTTTTATTTACTTATTTTGTTTGTATATAGTTGATAGTTTTTCTTTATTCATATATTTGTTTGAACATTTATTCTCTATTTAATAATCTTTCTTATTTGTTTTAAACGTTGATCTTACGGTGATTGATTTTAAGGAAGGATCCATATTATTCACTGCCCATTTAGTGTAGTGTTTATTTTATCAAGCCTAATTCAATTTAATTAATAATTAATGTGGGACCTAAAATATTTGGTCATAAGCGAGGCCGATATCAAGGGCAATGGTCGGGGTTTGGGTGCTTACATTCGAATATTGAGGTCTTTAGAATATGTTCGCATTCCTAAACGGATAATAAAGTAATAAAAATTAAACTTTTAGATTTGCAATTCAGGCAATATATTCGATTAGGTTCCAATTTTTGGGCAGTGTGGGGTATTAATTATATCTCATCCGTAACCCACTCCTGAACCCATTTTTTAGAATCTTTGGTTTTTACATTGTTCGGCTTATCAAAGTGTCCGGTAACGACTCCATTCTTTTTCAAAATAAATTACAATTTTCTTTTAATTAATTCCTAAGTTTTCATTTACAAACCCTAATTTTAAATCAAATCCCTAATTTTTTATTCAATTTTTTCACTTTTAGCCTAATTTTTGAATCTTTATTAATTAAAGCCTAAATTTTAACAAATCTCCAATTCACCAATTTTAACCCAAATTCTCGATTCTTTAAACATTCTCCATTTTCACGATAACAAAAAATAGATTTTTAATGACCTGATTTCTACCTCATTTTCTACTTTTAATCTTTTTAGGGTCGTTAAAGTTGGCGAATCCGCTGGGGACAATTTTGTTTCTAAAAAAAGTGAGTCAAGCTTTAGGATGAATATTTTTGCCCTAATTGAAAATTACAAGTTTATTTTTTGAATTAATTTAATATATTTTTAAGAATGCGAATTTATTTTAATGTATTTTAAAATATGACGTATAAACTCGTCCGTTTAAGTGGGGGAAATGCTAACATTTTCCTGGGGATATTTTTCTTCCGTATGGGCCTAATAAGTACCTTTGGAGCTCGACTACTCTATGTTTTCGTGGGAATATTGTTTCCCCGTATGGACATAGCGAAAGGGTCCCCTCGAATGGGGAATGCATGATACCTCAACCGATACACAAAGACGAGCCTCATCCACAAGCCTGATAATCAGCATCTACAAATAGTGAAATTAGTCACACATTTGGGGCACCCTGATAAGTAAAAAAAATTCAAAAGCAAAAATGAAAAAATTGACTTAAGATTACACCTTTTGGGTTTAAATAAAAAGATGATATTTGCGAGCCTCGTATATCAGTTGCATAAGGGACATCGAATTTGAACCAGAGAAGTATTCTAAGCAACTTTTGTCTAATTAAACTTTTATGTTGCAGAGATTATGAATATATAGCTCGCATATCACATTAAGGACCACATAAACCGGTACAAAGAAAAAAGAATCAAAAAAGAATAAAAGAAAAAGGGAAAAATTAAACTCAAAGCAGCACTCCAATGTTAGAAACCTGGTAATAGGTTTTTCCGAATAAGAGAGTGGAACTTTGGGGGCACTCCGCTGAAGCCCATTCTAATCGAATAACCACTACTTCATGAGTGATGATAATATTTTCAAAGTCAAGACAATGCCGAATAACTCGAGAATTGTTAGAGTATGCCCAAAGACCAATCATATGATGATTGTAAGGATACTTTTATTTACCAATTTTGTTGAATAAAGGCATTGCCATTGTTGTTTTCAGATATATGTGTCAATGTATAACATAAATTGAGAAACAATAAGGTCCATATAATAATATATGTATTATTATTACAAGATCCTTAGTCAAGTATTATTATGGGTATGGACAATAATAATACGCTTAAGATTAACATGTGATTAATTGATGACAATGAGTTGTCATTGACATAGAGATGTCAGAATTAATACATGAATATATTAATAGAGAATAATATATTGGATTGACCCACTATGAGCATATATCTTGGATTATTATGTGACGGTCACGATATTGCTCATAGTGACAACTATATGTATGGTCCTTAGACTTGAGATTATTACTATCTCAACATATGTTACAATGTATGTATGTATGTTTTGATGCAGTTAAACGTGTCGCGTAATTAGTTACACTATAAAAACTGACATTGGACATATTACAATGTATGTAGTGAGATGTGAATGATCAAGATAGGATTTATCCTTCCTACATAATAGGAAAATATATCAAAGGCCACTTGATTGAGTGACACTAGAAATGCATGGCCATGCTTGAATACGTTGATATGAGATATCACAAATTATTCATTAAATGTAGTTCACTCTAGATATCAAGAAATATTAAAATAGGCTATACAAGTGTGACTATTCCAAAACTTGTGCCTATTAAAGATATAAAAGGACAAAAGGATATAATACATTAAGATAGTTGGTCACGGACATGATATATCGAATTATGATCTCTTGTAACTTAGATGACAATGATATATTGCTAGATGTCACTCCTTGTTTGTAATATTAGAATTGTTATAATATTACTACTAACGTTACAATGAGCCTACAGGGTCACACCCAATGGTTGAAAAGGAGCAAAAGTATATATAAGTATAAGAAGAATATATTTAATCCCGAATTTTAATAAAGGATATAATAAAAGTAAATATATCCCTTTTAAATTCGAATTAAATATATAGATTCCGAAATTTAAGGAAATAATTAAAGTAATTATTTCCTATAAACAAATTCGGAATCAAACTCTTATACCTAGGGTTACACCTATTTAAAGGATCTTTGGTCTAGCAGCCAGAACACAGAATTCCGAATTCCAAACCCTAGAATCACAAAAATAGTTTTTCGAGATTTGCTCTCTCAACCGGGTGAACTGAGTAGAGGCTGAGACGATATTCGTGGAGGCTAAAGATTCGATAGTTGAACGATCGTAACTGCAGCAGATCCCGTTGCTTTCTTTGTTGTTTATCAAGGAACCCAATGTAAGTTATCGCATCTCTTCCTCCCGATTTCGGATTAAATGTACATGGATCACTCGAAAGACCGTCGTAATTTTGTTTCGTTGTGCCATGGGGTGTCCCGGCGGTCCCAACAGGAATTTGTTGTTTGCTCCATCATTTATTTCGAGCCAAAGAATTCTCTTGGGGCAATCCCCGGTAAACCTTTTTTAGTGTTGTTTGTGCACTTAATATTTGGGGCACTCAATCTAGCTCGATACATTTACAACCCGAGAAAGAAAAAAGAAAAAAAATCTATCAATAAGTCTCTTATGCTCACAAAATCCAAAAAGTACAAGGACCAATGATAAGGGTGCCTTTCCGTTTTACTTACAAGGCCCATCAATTGACCTTCACAAAGAAAGGTAACAATTCTAAAGAAAGTGGTCAAACCTGCAAGAGGTTGTAGCATCATCACATTATAAAAGATAAAATCAAGGAGCAACCCTAAAAGTTAACATCATTTTACAAGCATCTTTACAAACATTATATCACTATCACACATCAAATGTACATAAAAGATCTTTTTTTATTACGTATCATTCATGAATCATGTCATCCTTCTCAATATCATGAATTCACATCATGCATACAAAGGAAGTTAAACAAGGAAAATGCAATTTTAAATGAACTACTAACCATTCATTTCTCTCTCATATAAAGGTCTTGTCTCATCGTCAGTGGTGTAGCGGATCAACCAACATTATCACTTTGATCATGCCTCTTCGTCAGAGTTCTAGCTTGATACAAAAAATTTGATCATGCCTCTTCGTTAGAGTCATACCTTGATCATCCCTAATTAAACCGATCATGCCTCTTCGTTAGGATTCGTAGTTTGATCACCCTTAACAAAACCGATCATGCCTGTTCGTTAGAATCGTACCTTGATCATCCCTAATTAACCCAATCATGTATCTTCGTTAGAGTCGTAGCTTGATCATCCCTAATTAACCCGATCAGGCCTCTTCGTCAGAGTCGTAGCTTAATCACCCTTAACAAAACCAATCATGCCTCTTCGTCAAAGTCGTAGCTTGATCACCCCTAAATATCCCGATCATGTCTCTTCGTTAGAGTCGTAGCTTGATCACCCCTAACAAAACTGGTCATGCTTATTTGTCAGAGTCGTAGCTTGATCACCCTTAACAAACTCGGTCATGCCTCTTCGTTAGATTCGTAGCTTGATCACCCCTCACTAAAATCTCGATCATGACACTTCATCAGAGTTTTAGCTTGATCACCCTTAACTTCCCGATCATGCCTCTTCATCGGATTCATAGCTTGACCAACATACTCACTGGGCCATTCATCTTCGTTAGATTCGTAGCTTGACCCAACCTACAGATCTCGTCTCGTCTTCGGTGGCTTAGTGGATCACCCATATCCAAATTTCTCTTTACTCTTATGTTTTAATTTTGCAACTTTAAATAAAATATGTTGATACCGTGTGTTGAAACACATTTCCCTTTTATTTGTCTAAGTTTTATCTTTCAATGAAACGAAGAGATGAACAAATCAACCAAACCTTGACTCTCCTTCGGTGGTGTAGCGGGTCAATAAACGAGTTTATTTCTTAAGCAAATGGAAAGATGAGCTAGTTCGAGTATGAAGGAATCGAGATGCTAGTGTTATCATTTAGCAGGAAGGAGTGGACAAATTGACCAGATTATAGTGGCTTAACGTGTCAACGATTTTTGTCTGGTGGAGCAAGATGAAATACCAACCAATTCAAATTCAAAGGAAAATCATGGCATGGATAGAGTTGTAGTTGGATCAAACAAAAATGATCTTTTTATATCTTTGTTTTGTCTTTGTTTCACAATGACAAACAAAGAAGGACAATTATAATAACAATTTTTTTCCTACCTTCAACCCAAAATATTACCTAATCTGTTAGCCCATTACACATTACAAACCAACAACAAATTTACCCGAATCATGAAACCAAATACCCATGACCGGATAATTGACCCAGGTATTCAACCCGAAAACTGTCCAGCTCCATGAATCGACTTTTCCTCTCCTATCTGCGACCTTTTGTGTTCTGGAAATTCCAGAAACTTTTAGAATGAAGCCTTTTAATCTTCCCGGCCAACCAGCTGCCAACCATGTCACCGGCCATTTTAGTGCCACCTCAATGCTGCGTCACCATCACCAGCAACAATGATCAAGTAGTCCCCAATTTCCTCTTCAATCATCACGTCGAATGTTGCCAAGAGTTGTCCCCTCCTCCTCTCGTACAATTCTACCAGCAAATGCAAAGAAACAAAAGACAGAGGATATTCAAAGGACAACTAATAAAAAAATATATCATTTCCTTTCTGTTTTTCATTGTAATTGGGTATAAAACCCTTAAATCTTAGCAATGTAACCCTAGACGGGCACATTTTATCAAACAATAGAAAAGGTATTTCAAAGGGGTTTTTCACTATTGTTCTACTTTTCGAATAGAAAATAGGATAAGAAGTAGTGTTTTGTGTTTACCTTTTCGAATCAGATCGGCTCCTCGTCGCCGGCCTCTTCTTCATCATTTTTCTTTCGATTTCAACTAACACTTTTCTTTTTCAGATCTCTGTTTAAAAAGGGTTTTTTGAATTAAGGAATTTGTGTTTCTTTTCGAATTCGAATTTCTAAACAAAAGAGAGGTTTTAAATTTCAGAGAATGAGATTTGGGTTTTAAATTTCAGAGAGAATTCCTCTCCCTTTCGCCTGGAAATAAAGAAAAAGATGAAGGTTCTGGTCGTTTTTGCCTATATATATATATATATATATATGACAATCAAAATTTTGTCGTTTTAGCAGACTTTAACCCGCATGATGACCCGACCCAGAGGGAAGGATCCACGTGTTTTGGAAAATGGAATAATAACCAAATATGTCCTTCACCATATTCACCGATTTGACTTCGACTCTAGTTTAATACCCTTTTTGGTCCCTTGATTTTGTTTTTTATTTAAATTGTAACACTGGTTTATATATTTTTAATCTTGATTTCACCTCCAGAGTTTTATTTTTCGTTTAATTTCGTTTTTCTTTATATAGTATTTATTTCGAAATAGTCTTCGATTTTGCTTTTATTTATTTTCATCCCTATTTTATACTATATATATATATTGTATTTAAATATTATGTATTATATGATATCCAATGTTAATATACATATTATATGATATATATATATATATAGTACTTATATTATATGTATGCTAAATATTTTATTTGTATATAGTTGATAGTTTTTCTTTATTCATTTATTCATTTTTACATTTATTCTGTATTTAAATATCTTTATTATTTGTTTTAAACGTTGGTCTCACTGTGACCGATTTTAAGAAAGGATTTGTATTATTCAGGGCCTGTTTAGTGTAGTATTTATTTTATCACATTTATTTTCGCGCATTTGTCTTATTTGCTTGTATATGTGATTTACTTATTTGTACAAATTAATTTATTCATCACTAATTCAATTAATAATTAATGTGGTACATCAAATATTCGGTCGTAAGCGGGACCGATATCAAGCGTAATGGTGGCTGTTTGGGTGCTTATTTTCGAATATTGAGGTCTTTAAAATATGTTTGTATTCTTAAATTATAATAAAATTAATAAAAATTTTAACTTGCAAATTTCCAATTCCGGCAATATATTCGCTTAGGTACCAATTTTTGTGCGGTGTGGGGTATTTACGGTGTCTGGATTTTATAGTGTCTGGCCTACCAAATGGCGGGTGGCGAATCGATTCGTTTTCAAAATAAATTACAATTTTATTTTAATTAATTCCCTACTTTTCATTTTAAAACCTATTTTTAAATCAAATTCGTAATTTTTAATTCCAATTTTTCACTTTTAGCATAATTTTTAACCTCTATTAATTGAAGCCTAATTTTTAACAAATCTCCAATTCACCAATTTTGACCCAAATTCTTGATTCTTTAAACATTGTCCATTTTCACAATAACAAAAAATAGATTTTTTTATTGACCCGTGTAACCCCCTCGACCCGGTCTAGTCATCACCTGATTCAAACGAGTTACACGGGAAATACCGATGCCAATCCGAAGACTAGCCCTGATAAACAACCCTAAAATATATTCTTTTTATCTTATCTAGATGCTTTATTTGTATCCTACACGTTCATTCAAGGAATGAGTTTAATTGCAGCGGAAACCGATAAGAAACGAGTCCTAATTTAATCGAACAAGTTATAGGGCCCTAATTGTAATTTTTCCATAAATTTATGGACTAATCATGATCTTAAAGTTACCAATCCTTAATAAAGTCCATTACACGATTAATTATCAAATTGCAGCTTAAAATAGTATCTACATGTAATGCCCCATAATTGGGACGAGAAGTTTAGTGAACCTGTTTCGACGATTTAGCCTAGTTCGGGATTAAATACTTAAAAACTAATTTTGAATCCAAATAAATTATGTAAAAATATCCTAAAATCTTTATTTAATATATATTTGACTTAGGTCAAATATATTTAGAAAATTAACCCTTGAATCCCTAGAATTTTGAAACTAGTGACTAATTTGTAAAAATTAAAAACTTAAGGACAATTTTATAAACTAAGCCAAAACTTTGAATCTTTAAGGGGCTTTGATAAAATCCAAAATATAATTGAATTAAACTTCTATGGGCTTATTTAATATATTTAAAAACACAAATCTTAAAACATATAACCCAAATCACTTTATTTAATTCCTAAAAATCTATTTTATATCAAAACCTAAACCCTTATTTTATTATTTTCGTTTTTCCTGTTCCCAAGGCAGAGAACAACCGTCTTTTCAAGGTAAACTCAATTTCTTTTCATTAATTTTCTTTCTAATAATTATTTATAATTTTTCCATCTTCAAAAAACTTGTTTTTCACTCGTTTTCCTTCTCAAAAACCATGAAAGTTGGTTGGGTCAGAATTGGAGGAAATAAACTTTCAATCCTCTGATTTTAAAAGGTTCTTCATTGAAATTCTCAAGTTATTGGCTTGGTAAAAACATTTTTACTCTTTAGGTTTAAGAAAAATCAGTTTTTGATCAAAACCTATAATTTTCGTTCAAAGATTTTTACTCAATGTTTTTGGATACTAAATGGATTATTTTTAATGTTTTAGGATGTTTAAAAAGTGTTTTTAAAGTCCCTAATCCCGGACTATAGGTTTAGGACAAGTTTGGTAGTTTTCAGAAAGTTTTCGGTTAAGGGTTTGATAGGTTTTAAGGGTTGTTGATTGAGGGTCCAACTTAGGGTTTGTTTTGTGCGATTAGGAGAACTAAATCCTTAGTTGATGTGAGTGCATCTTCGCCAGCACTTGATGTTGATCCGAAAGTCTTGCCTTTAGGACCAATTACTCGATCTAAGGCAAAATATTTCAGGGAAGCACTTTTTCTTACTTGTACCAACATGTCTAATTCATTTGATAATATTTGTGCCTTAGGAGATAAGACTTTTAATGTGTTACATGCTACAATGTGACATATTAGATTAGACTATTTATTAGGTGTGTTTATGTGTGTATATATATATATAATATATATATATTAGGTATGATATTTAAATATATAATATATATTGTTTAATATATATATATATAATGTATACGTGTGTGTACATATTAGTCTTGTCTGTGTGTTTACTATTATAATGTTTAATCATATAATATATATAATGTTTCCATTATTTTGCTCTTGCATGGCTGTTGTCGAGTACGTGGAGAAGCATGCATGTCTCCAATTGTCAACCCAAATGGATAAGATCAATTTCAATACTTGGACCACGTGATGCATGGATGGAGATAAGTTTGTGGTGTCCAATTCCATCACATGGTAAATGTGATCAACCGGCCATTTCATGGATAAGAATTTTTGAGACCGAATTGGATAGTTATAGGTTCAAATTTGATTTTTGAATTTGTTGATTTCTAGCCACAATTGTTAACCGGACAACTTCCCCTGATTACCTATATATATATATGTACTAAAATAATGTAACATGGTTACACATTTTGAATGAATAAAATTTATTTGAGAGTTTCTTTCTCATTTCGGTTCTTTTTAGAACTATTCGACACTCAATTCGTTTGATTGTCTTGATACTTTGGGTTCCTAAATTGGTATTTAGCGGGTCCAAGTCCTACGGCGTTAAACAGATTCGATTCGGGTTCGTTCAACATATTGTTCGAGTTCTTCCGAGTTTAGCGTTTTCTACCACCGGTCGTTTTGAAGTCTTCACCGTCGTCGTCGTTGAAGTTCTTTTCGAAACGCCAAAATTATCACCTATATATCTATATATTTTTTTATGTCATTTTTGTTCATTTTTAAATTTCTACTTAATATAATTATGTCGCATAATTATTTCTTTATCGTTTTTATTGCAGGAACGTGCCTACTAAATTCCTAGATCCGAAACTAACGAGGAAAGTCTGTTCCGACGAACTTCGCGTTATATTATGTGGTATCAAAGCATTGGTTGTTGGATTCGTTGTAAGTTTCTGCACGTCGAGTCTTGTAAGTTTGTATTGAATATATCTATATATTTTTTAGATTAGAATATATTTAAAAAAACAGATTCGAATATAAAAAATAGTTTTGAAAAAACAGATTCGAATATATAAAAAAACAGTTTAAAAAAACAGATTCGAAAAAAAAACAGATTCGAATAAAAAACAGTTTCGAATAAAAAAAACAGATTCAAAAAAAAGAAGAAAAAAAACAGATTCGAATTAAAAAAATTAATAATAAGATTCGAAAGAAATATTATTATTATTATTATTATTATTTTATATCTATATGTATTTATTATATATCCCTATATGTATTTAGTATTGTGTCTTTGTATAATTAGAAACTTTGTATGAACTCTGAACTGCAACCTCAATATACTCGAAAATCGCCGGAGCGTACTTTAACTGTTTGTTCGGTGACAGGGACGTTGTAAACTCATCTTTGCTGTAAGACTTTGTAACTTTTTCATTTTCATCTTTTGTTCGTTTTAGTGTCATCTTCCTTATTTTCATTATTTTTCTTTCTTTTATTTTATTTTCCATCTTACTTGCCTGTCTTTTATTTCGTGTCATCTTTATTGTCATCTTTGTTCTTGTTATTTGTTGTCCATTTAGCCACACCATTATCACGAGTTTTGAGACGTTGAATTAGTTCTTTAAAGAGCTGATTTTCGAGAAAGTGTAAGGGAAAAAGGCATTGAGCGTGTGAGAATAGAAGGGGAGACAAAAAGAGCCATTCAAGTATTCTCCCGAGTGAAACATGAGCGTTGAGTGCTAAATTTTGAGTGCACTGTTCTTGGAGTGACCATTGCGAGACTTTTTGTTGAGTGTGCTGTGAGGACCTTTTATTTATTTTTCACTAACTGATAATATTATTGTCCTTTTTTTGTTATTTTAAACATGACAGGTTACGAGGACAATACCGTTGATCAGAATCCACCATTTCCGCAAATGCAAGCCTTAGAACGAATGATGCAACGAGTAATGGCTTCTGCCATAGAGCCATTACAATCGAGGATGGATAGGCTTGATGGTGGTTCCAACTCTGTTCATGAAATATTGAATGAAAATGAAGTCGATCCGTCACCGAGACAGCATACTCCTAGACAAGGACGTGTGCAACAGGTAGACGATAATTTGACTAACATTAAGATTGTTATTCCTTCTTTTCAGGGACGTTCAGATCCTGATGCATACTTGGCTTGGGAAAGCAAAGTTGAGCATATTTTCGAGTGTTATAATTACTCGGAACAGAAGAAGGTTAGATTAGCAGCGACAGAGTTTGTTGATTATGCCCTGATATGGTGGGACCAGTTATTGCTTAACCGAAGGCGTTCTGGTGAAGGCCCCATTGCGACGTGGAACAAGATGAAGCGAATAATGCGAAAGAGGTTTGTTCCTATTCATTATCATCGTGATTTGTTTCAAAAATTGCAAAATTTGAAACAGGGAAATAGGAGCGTTGAGGATTATTTTAAGGATATGGAGATGGCTATGATGCATGCAAATATCGAGGAGGATCGAGAAGCGACCATGGCACGTTTTCTAGCAGGGTTGAACACCGAGATTGCCAACGTTGTTGAGTTGCAGCATTATGTCGAGGTTGATGATATGGTGCAAATGACGATCAAAGTGGAATGACAGCAGCGAAGGAAGTCTTTGAATCGAGGTAATACTCTATTTAAATCTTATTGTAACCCTTTGTACACTCCTAACACTACCAGGAAGCAAGCACCACAACCGCCACTTCGAATTCGCGAACAAGGCGAAACCACCAAGCCCAAGGTCCCCGTTGCTGAAAATGGGCGTGGTAAGCATCCAGTGGTGTCACAAGAGCGAGTACGAGATATCCAGTGTTTCAAGTGTCTAGGACGAGGACATGTCGCCAGTCAGTGCCCAAACCAAAGGACCATGTTGATGATGGAGAATGGCGAGATCGAGTCTGAGTCTGAGGATGACGATCAGATTCCACCTTCAGTAGGTGATGAAGAGGACGATGACAATGTGCAGACTTTTGCCACCGGTGAAGCACTTGTTGTTAAGAGAAGCTTGAGCACTCAACCAATTCAGGATGAACAGCAGCGAGAGAACATCTTTCATACAAGGTGTCTCGTGAATGACAAGGTATGTGTTGTGATTATTGATAATGGTAGTTGCACTAATGTTGCTAGTTCTATTATGGTTGACAAGCTAGGTTTGAAAACGACAAAGCACCCAAATCCTTATAAGTTACAGTGGTTGAATGACGGAGGAGATATTAGAGTGACCAAGCAGGTTGTATTCCCGTTTGCCATTGGAAAGTACAAGGATGAAGTACTTTGCGATGTCGTTTCCATGGATGCGAGCCATTTATTGTTAGGACGCCCGTGGCAGTTCGATAAGAGGGCTATGCACGATGGCTTCACGAATTGGTATTCTTTTGTACATGCAGGTAAAAAGATCACCTTGGCACCATTGACTCCAAGTCAAGTGCAAGAAGACCAAGTAAGATTGAGAAAGAATATTGAAGAATCGCGAGGGAAAAAGAAGATGAATGTGTACGCGAGAAGAAAGAAATCAGGAAATGTCTTTCCTCTCAGCTTTATGTACTTGTTTTGTTATTTAAGGATAATTGTTTATTAGCTGAGATTTCTAGTGATTTGCCTGTTTCGATTTCATCTCTTTTGCAGGATTTTGAGGACGTGTTTCCGGATGAAACACCTAAGGGATTACCCCTTATTCATGGCATTAAGCACTAGATTGATTTTATTCCAGGTGCCACGATTCCGAATAGACCAACATACCGAAGTAACCCCGAAGAGACGAAGGAGCTTCAACGACAAATTTCTGAGTTGTTGGACAAAGGTTACATTTGAGAGAGTCTGAGTTCATGTGTCGTACCAGTGTTGTTGGTACCGAAAAAAGACGGAACTTGAAGGATGTGTGTTGATTGTCGAGCAGTGAACCAGATTACAATCAAGTACCGACATCCCATTCCTCGACTCGATGACATGCTGGATGAGTTATGTGGAGCGACTATCTTCTCCAAAATTGACCTGAAGAGTGGATATCATCAGATTCGCATGCGAGAAGGTGACGAGTGGAAGACCACCTTCAAAACCAAGCTAGGTTTGTACGAATGGTTAGTAATGCCTTTTGGTTTAACTAATGCACCTAGTACTTTTATGCGATTGATGAATCATGTTCTGCGATCTTTTATTGGCAAGTTTTGTGTTGTATATTTTGATGATATCTTGATTTATAGCAAGACTTTACCCGATCATGTAGAACATTTGCGAGCTGTTTTGCAGACTTTGCGAGAAGAAAAGTTGTTTGGTAACATTGAGAAATGTGTGTTTTGTACTGACAAGCTTACATTTCTTGGTTACATTGTTAGTTCTCAGGGAGTTGAAGTTGATCTTGAGAAGGTCAAGGCAATTCAGGAGTGGCCACGACCGACTTCAGTTAGTCAGGTTAGATCATTTCATGGTTTAGCTAGTTTTTAGCGTCGGTTTGTTCCCCATTTCAGTTCTATTACCGCTCCCTTAACCGGGATTATAAAGAAGAATTTAGTCTTCTCTTGGGGTAAAGAACAGGAAGACGCCTTTCTGAAAATTAAAGATTGTTTGACAAGAGCGCCTGTTTTAGCATTACCTGATTTTGATAAAATGTTTGAAATTGAATGTGATGCTTTTGGAGTTGGTATAGGTGTTGTTTTGTCACAGGAAAAGAGGCCCGTTGCGTATTTCAGTGAGAAGCTTAGTGGAGCGACGTTGAATTATCCTGTCTATGACAAGGAGATATATGCACTGATTCGGGCTTTGGAGACTTGGCAGCATTATTTTTTGCCTAAGGAGTTTGTGATCCACACTGACCATGAGGCCTTGCGATACATTACAGGTCTGCATAAATTAAACAAACGAAATGCTAAATGGGTTGAATTTTTAGAGTCTTTTCCTTATGTCATTCGTTACAAAAAGGGTAAAAACAATGTCGTAGTTGATGCTTTATCACGTAGATATGCGTTGTTGAGTTATCTTGATTCACATTTGATTGGATTTGCATATATTCATGAGTTGTACTCTGATGATCCTGATTTTCGAGATAATTATAATGCTTGTGAAAAAGGTGTTGCTGGAAAGTTTTTCAGGCACGATGGTTATCTTTTCAAAGAAAACAGGATATGCATTCCACAAGGTTCTATGTGTGATATTTTGATTCGTGAGGCGCACGAAGGTGGATTGATGGGACATTTTGGAGTCACCAAGACGTTACAAACATTGAAGGAGCATCTATTTTGGCCTAAGATGTACAGAGACGTTGAAAGGTATTGTGAACGTTATGTGACTTGTAAGAAAGCAAAATCGAAGGTTTCACCACATGGTATGTACTTACCTTTACCTATTCCTGATTCTCCTTGGACTGATATTTCTATGGATTTTGTATTGGGGTTACCTAAAACTAGGACAAGTGGAGATAGTATTTTTGTTGTGGTTGATAGGTTCTCTAAGATGACACATTTTATTGCATGCCATAAGACTGATGATGTTGTTAATGTGGCTAACTTGTTCTTTAGAGATGTTGTACGTTTACATGGTATTCTTAGGTCAATTGTTTCTGACAGTGATGTGAAATTCTTGAGTCACTTCTGGAGGACTCTTTGGAGCAAACTAGGTACGAAACTTATGTTTTCTACTACTTGTCATCCCCAGACTGATGGACAAACTGAGGTTGTTAACAGGATTTTATCTACTTTACTTCGTTCCATCATTAAAAAAATATTAAGACTTGAGAAGATTGTTTGCCACATGTTGAATTTGCATATAATCATGTTGTACATTCTGCTACTAAGATGTCACCATTTGAGGTTGTTTATGGTTTTAATCCTATTACTCCTCTAGATATGTTGCCTTTGCCACATGAACAGGTGATGAACAGAGACGGTAAAGCAAAAGCAGAATATGTGAAAAAATTGCATCAACAGGTAAAGGAGAATTTAGAACGAATAACTCAACAATATGAAAAACAAGCAAACAAAGGAAGGAAACAAGTTACCTTTGATGTGGGAGATTGGGTCTGGGTTCATTTTCGAAAGGAACATTTTCCAGCCCAACGACGATCAAAGTTGTTACCACGAGGAGATGGTCCTTTTCAGGTGTAGGAGAAAGTGAATGACAACTCCTACAAATTGGATCTACCGGGTTAATACAATGTAAGTGCCACATTTAATGTTTCTGATTTAACCCCTTATGATAATTCTGCAGATTTGAGGACAAATACTTTTCAAGAAGGGGGGATGATGTGAGCACATCTTCGCCAGCACTTGATGTTGATCCGGAAGTCTTGCCTTTAGGACCAATTACTCGATATAAGACAAAATATTTTAGGGAAGTACTTTTCCTTACTTGTACCAACATGTCTAATTCATTTGATAATATTTGTGCCTTAGGAGATAAGACTTTTAATGTGTTACATGTTATAATGTGACATATTAGATTAGACTATTTATTAGGTGTGTTTACGTGTGTGTGTGTGTATATATATAATATATATATTAGGTATAATGTTTAGATATATAATATATATATTGTTTAATATATATATATATAATGTATACGTGTGTGTATACATATTAGTCTTGCCTGTGTGTTTACTATTATAATGTTTAATTATATAATATATATAATGTTTCCATTATTTTGCTCTTGCATGGTTGTTGCCGAGTACGTGGAGAAGCACACATGTCTCCAATTGTCAACCGAAATGGATAAGATCAATTTCAATACTTAGACCACGTGATGCATGGATGGAGATAAGTTTGTGGTGTCCAATTCCATCACATGGTAAATGTGATCAACCGGCCATTTCATGGATAAGAATTTTTGAGACCGAATTGGATAGTTATAGGTTCAAATTTGATTTTTGAATTTGTTGATTTCTAGCCACAATTGTTAACCGGACAACTTCCCCTGATTACCTATATATATATATGTACTAAAATAATGTAACATGGTTACACATTTTGAATGAATAAAATTTATTTGAGAGTTTCTTTCTCATTTCGGTTCTTTTTAGAACTATTCGACACTCAATTCGTTTGATTGTCTTGATACTTTGGGTTCCTAAATTGGTATTTAGTGGGTCCAAGTCCTACGGTGTTAAACAGATTCGATTCGGGTTTGTTCAACATATTGTTCGAGTTCTTTCGAGTTTAGCGTTTTCCACCACCGACATTTTGAAGTCTTCACCGTCGTCGTCGTTGAAGTTCTTTCCGAAACGCCAAAATTATCACCTATATATCTACATATTTTTTATGTCATTTTTGTTCATTTTTAAATTTCTACTTAATATAATTATGTCGCATAATTATTTCGTTATCGTTTTTATTGCAGGAACGTGCCTACAACATTCCTAGATCCGAAACTAACGAGGAAAGTCCATTCCGATGAACTCCGCGTTATATTATTAGTTTTTTTATGGTTGAAAGATATCAAGAAGTTGAGGATCAAGTTTGAAGTGATCGAGTGAAGTTTCGGCGACTTGTCGGACAAGTAACGGTTATTGGTGAGTGGATTTTGAGAGTGGGCTAATTCGTCAGTGTTTTACTTTATTTTTCAAAGGTTTAGGGGTGTAGGGAAGGTGTTAGAAACCTCCCTATACTCCGAAGTAAGTTAAACATTTTACTTTCATAAAGGTTCCCATATTACGCCGTGTTTTAATTATGTTATTTGTCATGCTCTTTTTGTGTTGTATATATGTGATTATGCATATATATAAATGCTCATGAACTATTTTTAAAAAAAGATTTTATAAGCATTCGATGTTCCCACGGTTTTGTTTTGAAAAATAAGATAAAAGTGTTTTTATCGGTTTTTGCAAGTGATGTGTGAAAAGTGGGATATATGTGATTTGAATTAAGTTTTGAGCATTGATTTTTGAGAATATATTTTCTAGTTAATTGATGAACATTATGGGATAAGTTGATCGATCAATAGGGTCTAGAGTGCACTATAAATATTTCGTATGTGTATAAATTCCTTGTGTGTTGCATTTAGGATTTTAGTCTAATGTTATATGATGGGAGTGGTACTGTCACATCAGGGCTGATAAGAGTGTACTGTCACCGGACACTAAGGTGAGATAATTCATGTTGAGAGTGATATCAACATGCGCATACTCTGGGAGTGTTACTAACATGTGGTTGCCCGTTTATCCTTACAATTTGGAGTGGTAAAATTGGATCACTAGCACCAATATATGTTTTTATTTTTCAAAAGTAAGTGTCATGATAATTACTTGTCTGTATATAAGATTATGCATGTGTTTTAATACGGTTTTTGTGCATTGATATGCATGTGATTTGAGCATTGCTATGTTGATAGCATCTAAGACTAGAGACTTATGCGTTGAGATGCATGTGTAATCATTGCTATGCGAGTAGCATGTAAGACTTGTAGTTTTACTTATAAAGCATGAAATTTCAAAGAGGTATTTTTACTAGATTTTAATGATGGCATTGTAAGCCATGGTTTGATGACACTCACTGAGTGTTTAAAAGTGGTGTTGTTAGCCATGAACATTTTCTTTTATAAAGAGCATGACATGAGTTTTAAATTGATGAATTCGGTTTATTATGGGCTACATTGCAAGGTGTTTTCAAATTAGTTTTAAATGTGTTTTATTTCCTCACTAAGTTTTATGCTTAACCCTCTCTTTTACCTTGCAATGCAGGATAAAGATGTTGAGGCAACAAGGGCAAGCAAAGATTCCATGTAATCTCCATGTAAGAGCACAAGTATGTCTTTTGTAACATTAGTAGTAGTGAGAGAGCAATGGGGATGGGTTACCATGTATGATGATGAGACTTGTTGTAGTCGTATGCTTATATATATTTGATGTTTATCAACGTCGTTATTGCTTAAAAGATATCTTAATGAACCTATGTGTTTTTGGCTATTTTGGCTTGAATACCATATTTAAGACCCTTTTATGTTAACGAGGTACTTTGAGATTCATTATATATTAATTTCAAAGTATGATATACCATGCTCGTTATTGTTGAAGTATGCTTATGAATTATGCATTTCGGGTACGAAATTAGGTGACTATGCATCTAAAGATGATGTTTGAAGTATGGTTTATTCCTATAAGGTCTTATATGCATCTAGAGAACCTTGTTTTTTCGGTTAAGGCATGAAAACTGGGTAAATAGTTGTGTCTGGGTAGGGGGTTTCGATACTTGTTCATAGGGTATCGATACCTAGGCAAAAACATAACGATTTTCTGGGCAATTAAGCCTGGGTATCGAAACCACATGAACTTGTTTCGAAACATTAGTAATATTTCATCAGGTGTATCGATACGGTCCAAATAGGTTTCGATAACAACCTTTATAGTCCCAAATGGTATCGAAACGGTCTTTGAGGTGTATCGAAATGCGAGTTTGTTACACAGGCAATCTTCTAAGTTATCGTAGGTGTTACGAAACCTTTAATACCTATTTAGATACCCCTTTGTCGTTTACGAAAATATTGATACCGGGGAAGGGTGTTTCGATACCCCAGCCAGGTAAAGTCATTATAGGTTGTAGAATAACTTGAAATCTTCACGTTTTAGTCATTAAACATTTAGTAATCAATTAAGTAACTTGTAGACCTCGTATTAAGCTGAAATTTGAAACATAAGCTTGTAATGAACTTAATTTAATATTGGTAATATTACTTTCACAATTAGAGTACATATTTCTGGAAATATACAATTAGGTCCCTAAAACTTGTTCTATTAAATTAAGACTCATTTCATATTAAACTTTTGCTGCAATTGAACTCAGTCCTTTCATGAACATGTATGATCTAATTAAAGCATCTAGATAAGTTAAAACAAAAAACAATATAGGGTCGTTTATCGGAGCGAGTCTCTGGATTAGCCTCGGTATTCCCTGTGTAAATCATTCGAGTCGGGTGGCATCTAGACCGGGTTGAGGGGGTTAGACTACAAGTCATTAATTGCATGCTCAATGTTTAAGGACTAAAACGTAAAGTTTAAAAGTATAACTATAGATTTTCTATATTTCAAGCCTCCAAAAGTTTCAAGACATTATCTATATGCAAATTCACCTAAGAACACTTTAAGCACATATCATGGCATATTTGCTAAATACAATTCAACCTAGTTAGAAAAAATGTATTCAACTCCCAAGAGTATGCTTCAACATCAACAACACTCAAATTCATACTTTGGGGTACCAAGAATTAAACTTTAATATAACTTTTATTATAACTAAAGGAATACCAATAGGCAATTCAAATACAAGTTTTACGAGCTAACATTAACTTTGATATTCATCAAATATGTATAAGTATATAACCATTTCAAGTCTCAAAAGCATAGATAATATTCACAATATGATATCTCTTAGGCTTGAAGATGCTCGATTGATAACCGATTTAGCTTAGCCAAGTGATGGAGAACACTTAATTTGGATTTTAGTTGTGGAAGCAAAAAGGATAAGAATTTGACACAAGGTTTTAAGAGTGATTCGGCCTTCGAACAAGTACCTACATCCACTACCTTAGCTTCCCACTAAGGATTTCCCAAATTCACTAAGAATGTCTTCCTTTTGAGGGAAAAGGGTTAACCTTTCAAACCTTGATTCAAACCCGAATCAAACATCCAAAGTTCACAACCCGAACTTTGGGAAACCTCTCAACAAAGAGATAAACTAAGCAAACTTTGATAATCCTTCTAATAAGGCTAATTGTTTGCAACTAAGATCTCACCCAATCCTAAGACACTTGAGCATACATTGACAATTTAACTCACAAGTGTTTTTGTCTACCTAAAGATTGGAATTTAGCTCTAAGACAATTTCCCCATCATAATATTGTTACAATGTAAGCATTTTTCTTCTCTTGATGCTTGAGGCTTCCTTTTATCATCCCAAAGCTTCTAGTCGTTGGTGATTGTTGGGATTGATTTGGAGCCGTTTGGAGTTGATTTCAAGGCTTATTTCTGCTTCTAGTAAGATTGGTATCGAAACGCGTGTGAGCTATTTCGATACAACTGCTTTGAGAAATAGCCTTTGAACCTGCATTTAAGAACCGATATCGAAACACCTTGGAGGTGTTTCGAAACCCTTAGCTCATGGTATCGAAACAAGCCTTAGTCGTTTCGATACTCCTTCTAGCCATTGGGTTTTTTTTTATAAACTTGTTGGGGGTTTTAAATGACCGTTGGAGGTTTATTGAAACACGTATCGAAACCATTTTGTCTGGAGACAAAAGTGTATCGAAACGCCTTGGGGAGTATCGAAACACCTGGACATTTTCCTTTGAAATATCAAGTTGTTTCGAAACACTTGGGAAGTGTATCGAAATGCCTGAAACAATTTGTGTTCTTTGGATTCTTTAAAACATTTAAAACACATTAACAAGTCTTTGAAAATGTCTCAAACTTATTTTCAAGTTGTTTGGACATAAAACCATTTTTGAAATATTTTCAAATTTAGTCCAAAACTATTTTTCAATTATTATATCAAAATATTAGTTCTACAATCTCCTCATTTTTTATATAATAAAACCAACTTGAAAAATTATTTTTGAGATTGTTCCCCCTTTGTGAAATGAAATTTGAATAAGAGAATTAAGGATATCAAAACATTAAAGCTCTCCCTTACTCATTAAACCATTTGAAAAATCAATTTTTTATAACATTCTCCCCCTTTTGTTATATCAAAAATGGTTCAAAACAAATTTGAAAATCTTTAAAGCTCATAACATAGGAGAGTTTTACAATGTTAATTGTTTTAAAATAAAATCCCAAAAGTTTGTTTATAAGAACAAAAGGCTCCCCTTTACTCAAGGCATCACTAAGGTGTTAGTCCAACATATATGATAATCCTAATTGAAATGAAAGACAAATAAGCAAAAGAAAAGCAAATTCAACTAGAAATTTTACCACACTTGAATCAAAGGTAGGATGTGAAGCCTTCCTTCTTCAAGTGTCCTACATGTGTGTATGGAGCTCCCCCTTAATCTTGCACTTGGTTGCTCATACCTCCATCACACCTAAATAAGACAATCAAGTAATTTTCGGTATCCAAATTGCTTTGGATCTTTTAACGTTAGTAGCACATAATTTAGTCCCCTTAGGAATCCATTTTTCAATTTCATCCTTTTTAGTTGAAGTGGTTAGTCCTTTTGGGACCCAAACACTTTTAAAACATTTTCCGTTCACAAATTTAGGGGAACTAGATTGTCTCATATAAAAATTTGATTTTCCCAAATCATTTTTCTTTTCAGGCTCTTTAGAAATCAAATCTTTTTCTTTCTTAAGATCATATAAAGCAATTTGATGATCTTTTTCCATCTTTTGAAGCAAGTTTTGCAAATCAAAATCTTTAAGTTCAAATTCTTTTAACCTTGCTTCAATTTCTAAATTGGTTTTTGAAAGCAAATCATTGCCTAATTTGAGCTTTGAAATCATCTCTTTTTTTTAGAAAATAAAGCCTTAAACTCAAAAGCCAATTTATCATAGGCTTCTTCTAACTCGTCAAAAGTATATGAATTTGAAGTAGATGATTTAGAAGTTACCTCCCCCTCATTGGGGGCCATCAAGCATAGGTTGGCTTCTTCATTTTCGGTGTAGTCTCTATCACTCCGAGTAGCCACATATGGTTGCTTCTTTGAAGATGATCCCTTTATGGTTTACTTGTGGGAGTCCTTCATCTACTTCTTCGATTCGTGCTTTGAGGATTTCTTACTCTTGTTCCTCACGAATCAATCGAAGTCCATGAAGAGTTGGGCAAGCTCTTCATTTTTTCACTATCCTCCTCACTTGAATCTTAAAAGTGAATGACTTAGAGGTCTTGAGAGCAATGATTTTGACATTTACACCAAGATCTTAGATCTTCTTCTTCCCCATCGATCTAATCTCTTCCTTCTTCTTCTCTCTTCTCTTCCTTTCATCATGATTTGATGTGTGAGGAGTAACCTTATGAGTTCATCAAGCTTAAAAGTCTTTAAATTCTTTGCTTCGGTGATGACAGTCCTTTTCGAGTCCCATGACTCGGAAAGGGAATAGATGAGCTTACGAACAAGCTTCCCCTCCGGAATGATCTCTCCATATCTTCTAATTTCATTAGTGATGTTGGAGAACCAATCGAACATCTTTGCAATGTCCTCTTCCGGATTCATCTTGAAGTTCTCATACTCTTGGTTGAGGAGTCCAATCTTGGTCTCCTTTACTTCGTTTGTACCCTCGTATGTGACTTCTAGCTTGTCCCAAACTTCCTTGGCACTCTCACAAGAAGACATCTTCTCATAGATGGTGGGATGGAATGCACACACGAGAATGTACAAAGCCTTGCTATTTAGCATTATTTTCTTGCGATCTTCCTCGCTCCATTCCGCCTTAGTTCCTTTTGGCACAAATGGTTTATCTTCCACTATATCCCAAATCTTGTAGTCTCTTGAGTTGATGAAATAATTCATCCTTATCTTCCATTGGGAGTAGTTAGACTCGTCAAAGAATGGTGTCTTGTCAATGGATTGAGCCATGGAATGTCGGTTGATCAATAATTGGTCGAGCTCGCTGGATCTTCTCAATAAGATGTTAATCCCTCTCGATTGAGCCTTGCTCTGATTTGGCTTAGCCAAGTGATGGAGAACACTTAATTTGGGTGTTAGTTGTGGAAGCAAAAAGGATAAGAATTTGACACAAGGATTTTAGAGTGATTCGGCCTTCGAACAAGCACCTACATCCACTACCTTAGCTTCCCACTAAGGATTTCCCAAATTCACTAAGAATCTCTTCCTTTTGAAGGCAAAGGGATAACCTTACAAACCTTGATTCAAACCCGAATCAAGCATCTAAAGTTCACAAACCGAACTTTGAGAATCCTCTCAACAAAAAGATAAACTAAACAGATGATTTCAAAAACACTTAATTTTCCACATTTTAATTTTATGAAAAACTAATTTTTATGAATTTAATCCCGAACTAGGCTTAACCGACTAAACAGATCCATTGGACTTTTAAACCGGCCTCTAAACTTCTAGGGGCAGTTTTAGGGCATTACAACCCGGTTTCTACCTCATTTTCTACTTTTAATCTTTTTAGGGTCATTACACAAGCATCCAAAGTTCACAACCCGAACTTTGGGAAATCTCTCATACAAGAGAAATACTTAAGCAAACTTTTAATCCTTTTAATAAGACTAATGTTTCCAATCTAAAGCCCTAACCCAATTCTTAAGACAGTTGAACATACATATACATTAAGTTTACAAGTGTTGTCTACCCAAAGATTGATATTAAAGCTCTAAGATATTTCTTTGATCATAAGATATTGACAATGGAAGCATTAGTCTCTACATGATGCTTGAGCCTTCCTTTTATCATCCCAATTAAGCTTCTAGTCGTTTATGACCGTTATGATTGATTTGGAGTTGTTTGGAGCTGATTTCAAGGCCAATTTATGCTTCTGGTGAATATGGTATCGAAACGTGTGGAAGTCGTTTCGGTACTACTACTTTGGGAAATAGCCGTTGAACCTATATTTAAGAAACGGTATCGAAACTCCTACAAGGCATACCGAAATAGTCATGCTCCTACAATATTTTATAGTTTAGAGATTTTGATGTAATTCTAATTTTTTTAATAAAGTTTTGGCTCAACATGTGACGATTAGGCGTAAACTCTCAATTTTCTTTTACTTTCTAATTGTTTTTATATTTTTATTAAAATTGAATTATTATTAAATTTATCATATTATCATATATGATATTATAATAAAAAATTAAAAATTATTACCCACTAAAAATCCCTCTCCCACTGCCCCCACTCCCAATTGCATACCTAATGCACTACTTCAACTGGACTGCCCTCATTGTGGTTGACTGTCAAAGTCGAAGGGAGGGAACCCCGCCTTTGAACAGTGCCTCTCCCTTCAATCAAACACGTATTGCACTTGTAATTAAAAAAAATTAAAGTTATTGTTTGAAGACGGGCTTCAAGGAATCCGTCTTTGAAGAGTGCTAGAAAGTGAATTTCCATTGTTCAAAGACAGGTTTCTTTCACCCCATCTTTGGATAAATTTGATTTTTTTTATTCATGCAATGTTCAAAAACGGGTTGAAAGCATCAACTCTTCTAAACTCAACAATAATATGATATATAACGAGAAATAATTTAGTTGAAACAATAAATTTAAAATTAAAAAAAAACACAAAACAGTATTAAAGTAATTCCTCCCTCTAATAAATGCTTATATAAATTAACATAAATATTAATTTTACAAACCATAAAGCCAAAACTGAAAGTTGGTTCATATTAATTTTTTTTATTCTGGTCATTTAATACTGATAAAGCAAGATGAATATCTTTTCAAAATTGCAATTAATGTGGTGTGTATTTTTAAAAGCACAAGTGATAAATAAATTTTGAATAAACTAGAATTTAAATTTTTAATTTAATGATTTAATATTTAAATTACTTTTATTTTGATTACTCTATAACAAAATTATATATATAATTTAATTTTAATACTATATTTTTAACAAATTATTTTGATTCAACTAAAGCTTTTAAGAAAAATTAATTAATTAAATTGATCTATTATATATAATATTTATATTTTCTTTGCATTAAAATATCTTCAAAATTTAGAAATTTTGATATTTTTATAATTTTTCAAGACATTTTAACAATGGGTAGTATTACTAATTGCAAATATATACATTATCATACACCATTAATATTATATATTATTATATAGTATAAAATTATTTCTATATATTATTAGTATCTATTAAGAGCGTGGAAAATTGGGTTCGATTAACTATTAGTAAATTATTTTGATTAACCAATAAATGTAAGTCAAACAATTTTCAATATTAAAAATAATCATTCCACAAGTTAATTATTTATTCGGTTAATCAAAATATTCGATTTAGAAAATAGTTTTTTAATTTTTATTAATAATCTAAATTTTAATAATATATTAAAAATATATATAATTTTAAAAATTGATATATAATATTAAAATTTTTTAATACTAATAAATTAAAAAATTAAGCTTTAAAAAATGAAATTATGATTTTGTTTTGAGGATGAGAAGAATTGAAAATTTTTATATATTTTTAATATATATTATAATTGATATGTTCGATTATTTAATTTTTAAAAAATATAAACTAAAATCTAATTTAACAGTTTGATTAACTAATTTTTTGGATGCTTTTACAGTTTCATACACATTATTATTATCTTTATTAATTTTTAACGAATAAATTACATAAATAGTTACTTGATTATAGGAAGTTTTTTTTTTTTTTTGAGTTTTTTTACTATAACAAATAATTTTTTAATTTAAAAAGTAATAAATTAATTTAATATCGTTAAAAATTAACAATAAATAACGTGTCATAATAACTATTTAGTTACGAGCTTATTGTTTTAAGGGTAAACTAATCTAGTGGTCATCCAACTAATTATAGATACCTATTTTGATCATCGAATTATCGAACTCATCAATCTAGCTAGTCAACTTATTAAATCAACCTATTTTTGTCACCGTCTTTAAAATCCTAACGGAGAAGGTAATGTGTCATTTAAATAAAATCATTAAAATTATATAATTAATACCTATAATTTATTTATTATTTTAATTTAATCCTAATTTTAAATTAATTTTATTTTTTAATTTATTTTTATTTATTACTTAATATATTTTCTCTCCAATCAAGTGGTGACTCGTATTACCAACTGGTTGGTGAGAAAGAATGGAAAGAAAAATTATAAATATTTTGAGCTCGAAACCTATGTTGAAAGGATGGAAAACAAGCATCCAAGCTATTGGACGAAGGCTTCATTCATGTACAAATTTTATAAGATAATGTATTTAAAAACGTGTCACCACTTGGTTGGTGAGAAAGAAATAAAAGAATAAACATAAATATTATTTAATTATTTTATTCATGAATTGTTCAAAGACGGTTTTCTTTCACCTTATCTTTGGATGAATTTGATTATTTTATTCTTGCACTATTCAAAGACGAGTTAAAAGCACTAAGTCTTTTGAATTGAACAATAATATGCTATATAACGAGAAATAATTTACTTGGAACAATATTTTTAAAACTAAAATATCACAAAACGATATTAATATAATTCCTCCCTCTCTAATTAATGCTTATATGAATTAACATAAATATTACTTTTATAAAACATAAAGCCAAAACTGAAAGTTGGTTCACATTAATTTTTTTTTTATTCTGGTTATTTAATACGGATAAAGCAAGACGAATGTGACACTCTTCTCAAAATACGATTAATGTGGCGAGTTTTTTTAAAAGCACAAGTGATAAATAAATTTTGAGTAAAATAGAATTTAAATTATTTAATTTAATGATTTAATATTTAAATTATTTTTATTTTGATTACTCTATAACAAAATTATATATATAATTTAATTTTAATACAATATTTTTAACAAAAATATATTGAATCAAATTAATTAGTCTCTCTTTTTGTTTTTCTTTGGTTTTGTGAAGGGGGTGTTTGCTTTGTTAATTTATTTGTATCATCAGTGCTCCTTGGATAGTTAAGAGTTGTATACTTGATTGTATGGTGTCACGGTTAGTAGATAAGAGTGGTAGGTTGTATCTTGATTTTAATAATGATGTACTTTTCCTCATTTATTTAGTTGTAGAGAGATTTTTAACAAATTTTTTATTATTTTTTAAAAAAATTATAAATAGTTTGTTAATAAATCATACAATTTTTAAAGAAATTATTTAATTTAATTTATAATCAAAAAAAATAATTTATATTTATTAATTAATCAAAATGATTTTTAAAGTTTAATTGAACATGGTTTTAGTAAAGATTTTTAAATAAATTATTTTAACTCGCTTGTTGTTCATAATTTTAAATAAAATTAATTAACTGATATGATCATTAACATATAATATTAATAAATTTTATGCATTATTATATATTTTATAGTTTATAGACTCTGATGTAATTCTAATTTTTTAATAAAGTTTTGGTTCAAATTATGCCCATTAGGCGTAAACTTTCAATTTTTTTATAGTTTCTAGTTGTTTTTATTTTTTATTAAAATCAAATAATTATTAAATTTATCATATTATCATATTTAATATTTTAATAAGAAAATTAAAAATTATTATCTGAATTAAATATTCTAATTAACTAATCATTTGATTATCCTATTTAATTGGCATAATATAAGATTCAAAATTTAATAATCCAAACTTACTAATTAAAAAAGATAATTTTTAAAGACTAATCCAACTTGATTTTAGTACAAGATTTTTAAAATAAATCATTTTGATTCGATTACAATTTGCGGTATTAAATAAAAATGACAATTTGATCAGTTATATACTATATTTGTAGATTTTATTCATTAAAACATCTTATAGTCAAATGATTTAGATATTATTCTATTTTTTAAAAAAAAAGTTTTGATTATAGGTAAGATTAATCGGTTTGAACTATCAATTTTTACTTTCTAGTTATTTTTACACTTTTATCACTATAAAATAATTATCAAATTTATCATATTAATATATTTTATATTTTAATAAATAGAGTAAAAAATCATTTCTAGAATTAAATATTTCGATTAACTGATTAATCGATTATCTAATGTAATTGATACAATATAAAGTCGAAAAATTAAATAATCTGAATTTACTAAAACCAAAATATTTTTTAAGGATTAATTATAATTTTCTATTTGTATAACTATATCATTTGAGAGTGATCAAAATATAAAAAAATCAAAAGTTAAGTTATTAAATTAAAAAATTTTAAACTCTAATGACCAAAAAAGGAGTGATAAGAAAATTTAGTGATAATTGATATAGTTTACCCATTTTATTAAAAAATGAAATATAAGATCAGTTTCTAACGGAAAGTTACATGAGATATTATATTAAAAGCGAACTAAAGTTCAATGACTATAATAAAACTTTTAAAATATTGTATACCAAAATAAAAATACCTTGAACTTTTAATGATCATTTATGTTGCTCACCCATATTGATAAAGTGTAACCGATTCTATAAATTTATGTCGCTTTCTTTCCTTCCCTACAAACGCATCAAAGTTTCCTAAACTCACAACATGAGCTCGTGGTTGTCTAGCGTCGTTGGTGCTACTAGGGCAAGATTTCCTTTTCTCACAATTGATGTTACTCTTTGAAGTTGATTTTTATGAAATTTCTGATTCCTTTTTGTTTTTGCTTCTACAGAAAAATTACGAGAAAGATGAAACACCGAGAGGTTTCCAAAGCGTTGCACTAGTAATTGGAGTGACCGGCATAGTGGGCAACAGCTTGGCAGAAATCCTCCCTTTACCCGACACCCCCGGCAGTCCATGGAAAGTTTACGGTGTGGCTCGTCGACCTAGGTCGAATTGGAACATCGATCATCGAATCGAGTACATCCAGTGCGACGTATCCGATACCAAGGAAACCGAGTCGAAGCTCTCCAAACTCATCGATGTCACACATGTCTTCTATGTCTGCTGGATCATGCGATCATCCGAGGCGGAGAACTATGAAATCAACGGTTCAATGCTCCGCAACGTCTTGCGTTCCTTGATCCCCAACGCACCTAATCTTCGCCATATATGCCTCCAAACCGGAGCAAAGCATTACTTCGGGCCGTTCGAGTTGATGGGAAAAATCCAAATGCATGACCCTCCTTTCACCGAAGATTTACCACGCTTAAATTTTCCCAACTTTTACTACAATCAAGAAGACATACTCTTCGAAGAAATCAAGAAAAAAGAAGGTCTAACATGGTCAGTGCATCGACCCGAAATGATATTCGGATTCTCTCCTTGCAGTTTAATGAACCTCGTTGGAACACTTTGCGTTTATGCCGCCATTTGTAAACACGAAAGGACACCGTTGTTGTTCCCCGGATCCAAAGCCATTTGGGAATGTTATTACCACGCTTCGGACGCAGATTTGATCGCAGAGCAACATATATGGGCGGCGGTGGATCCATTTGCGAAGAATGAAGCTTTCAACGTGAACAACGGGGATGTGTTCAAGTGGAAGCATTTGTGGAAAACTTTGGCGGAGCAGTTTGGGATAGAGAAATATGGATTGGAGGAAGGGACGAACGTGGGGTTCCAGGAGATGATGAAAGGGAAAGAAAAGGTGTGGGAGGAGATAGTGAAGGAGAAGCAACTGCAGAAGACGAAGTTGGATGAGGTGGGAATTTGGTGGTTTGCGGATATCGTCTTGTCGTTTCCGGGAGAGGCTCCACTGTGTAGTATGAATAAAAGTAAAGAGCATGGTTTTTTGGGGTTTCGGAATTCCAAGAATTCGTTCATCACATGGATTAATAAGTTGAAGGCTTTCAAGTTTGTGCCTTGACCATCTCATTCCTTTTGTTTCCAGTTTCATGTTTTCTTTTTCTAAATTTCTAGTTTCACGTTTGTTGTAATGTATTTTAGCATAATGTTTAAACTTCAAAATAAGATGATGTTTGTTGGAAGAGACTTAATTTTTTTTTTATAGAAATAAGACTTAAATTTCTATATGAATTAAAAAAAATTTAAAATTGAATTAAAAAAAACATATACATTATCATACACTATCAATACTATATATTATTATATAGTATATCACTGTTTCTATATATTATTAGTATCTATTAAGAGCGTACAAAATTGGGTTCGATTAATTATTAGTAAATTCAGGTCAAACAATTTTCGATATTAAACAATAATCATTCGACAAGTTAATTATTTAATCAGTTAATCAAAATATTCGATTTAGGTAATAGTTTTTTTTAATTTTTTATTAATAATATAAATTTTAATAATATATTAAAAATATATATAATTTTAAAAATCGATATATAATATTAAAAAATTTTAATACTAATAAATTAAACACTTAAGTTTTAAAAAATAAAATTATGATTTTAGTTTTGAGGATGAGAAGAATTGAAAATTTTTATATATTTTTAATATAAATTATTTAAAATATATATAATATATAATTGGTCTGTTTGATTATTCAATTTTTTTAAAAAATTAATTTTATTTTTTAATTTATTTTTATTTACTACTTAATATATTTTCTGTCCAATCAAGTGATGACTCGTATCATCAGCTGGTTGGTGAGAAAGAATGAAAAAAAAATAAAGATTTTGAGCTCGGGAGGATTTAAACTTCTATTGGAAGGATGGAAAATAAGCATCCAAGCCATTGGGCCAAGGCTTCATTTATGTAGAGATTTTATAACATAATGTATTTAAAAACATGTCACCACTTGGCTGGTGAGAAAGAAATAAAAGAATAAATAAAAATATTATTTGATTATTTTATTCATACACTCTTCATAGACAGGTTTCTTTCACCCCATCTTTACACAAATTTGATTATTTTTTTCATGCATTGTTCAAAGACGGGTTGAAAGCACCAAATCTTCTAAACTCAACAATAATATACTATATAACGATAAATAATTTAGTTGGAATAATATTTTTATAATTAAAAAAATCCCAAAACAATATATTAGGGTTAGGGAGATTGTTGAGATTAAGGTTTTTAGGCTTCAAACCTAGTTTTAAATGATATTTTTGGTCTATAAAAATCTCTATTAATATTATAATTCGTTTTGCAATATTTTTGTAGTAAAAGAGGTTGAGATTTCTTCCAAGGTCCAAGAAGTTTTCAAGAAGGCTTGGAGATTTTAGAGGAAGGTTTCATATTAGCTGTAAATCCAATATTAGTGGACTATTAATTATTATGGGTTTGTGCAAATCCAAAATTTGTTTGCTTGTATTGATTTTATGATATTTTTGTTATCAATGATGGTTTGAGATTTTGGTGTTAATAAAGTGTAAAATGACATGTAATCCACTAAAATAACTTCATATTACATGTAGGAATGATTTGGGTCTTGATCATGTAGGTTAAGTGGGTTTTCATGAAAAATTTGAGGTTTAGAAAATAAATTTTGGACTTGCGTATTGGTACTGGATGGTCTAGTATAAGTACGTCAATGTAAACAATAACAAGACTTATAAGGAACGTACTAATATTGTTGGTTGTATACCAGTACCCCTTAATTAAAATTTTAGTAGCGTTCTTGTATTAATATGGTGTGGGTGTATCGGTACCAGTGTTCTATTTCTCGATAAAACCTTTTTATGTATCAATACACCAAGGTAGGTGTATCGACACTGATGAAGATCAATACATAAGATTTACGTACCAGTACTAAGTGTCGATATATAGGGTAAGCCTAAAAGTACGAGCATTAGGCTTAATCTTTTGAATGGTATTTAAGTACCGATACCCATGGGGAAGTATCAATACTTATTGAGTAATATACCTTGGTTTATCAATACACAAAGGTAGGTGTATCAACATTGATGAAGATCAATACATGATATTTACGTACTAGTACTAGGTGTCGATATATAGGGTAGTGTAAAAGTACGCGCATTGGACTTAATCTTTTGAATAGTATTTAAATACTGATACCTATGGGGAAGTATCGGTACATATTGAGTAATCTACCTAAGAAATTTAAGTTTGCATTTGAAGGTTCTATAATTCAAGGTAAAAGGGACAATCGGTGACCTAAGTGATAAGTGCATAAAAGTCTTATATTTTATACCACTTTGTACTCAATTATTGTTGGTAATTAATAAACTTTGATGACAATAATAGATAATTCTGCATATTTTCTACATTTGAACATCCAAACACTTAAATATTGTTTTATATAATATTTGGTAGAAAATGGGTACGAATATGATTTTATTTCTTATATAGGGAATAGACCGCCCAATGATGCCATATATCTTCAATAGATATTGAATGAAGAAAGATGTAGATCAGACCAGATGCAGTGAAACACCCGCTAGGGCCGCAACTTGGTTGCTGCGACAAAAATGCAACAAAGAAATATGGTGTTGGATAGAAAGAGAATAAAGAGACAAAGCTGATTGAGACTATTGAGAGAAGAAACAGAGAAAAAGAAAGCAAGACAAACCATGGTCAAAGCTACGAGAATAAAGAGTCCAAGAGGAGTAAAATTATGAAATAAAATAAAGATCTTATATTTAATATATTCTAATTAGTACTCCTACTTTTGAGATGTTTTAACCTAGGTTTGGCCTATATATACCAAACCCTAGACAAAGGAGAAAGCACTACATACCACCGATTACCAGCAATTAGAATTCAAGGCTAAATTCCTTTACCCTAGCCGCCACCATCATTATGTTTTAATTCTTTCATAGGTTTAGGTTATTTTTTGGAGTAGTTAGGGAAGAAGATTGTACTATTATTTGAGTTTTATTAATGTAATTTCATAATTCATAGTTTATTCACTCTGGGTATTTACTATTTCAAGACGTGGCCTTCAATAGCACTCCGAATTAGGGATAAGGAGGAGTCAATAAAGGATGCTCTGTCAAGCTATGAGTTTTTGACCTATTGTCGAAGCATAACCCGTCGAGGCAACTAATGTAACACCCGACCCGAATGTCACATTGGGCCTCTGGCCTAAAACCTGTATTCCAAAATTTCTTTTCAAAGCCCATCAAATAAAATCAAATTCAAGTCCAAATACGATTCATAAAACCCATTAAGTTAAAACGTAAGCCCAAAATAATATAAAGAAATCGGAGCTCCAAAATATTACAAACCATTAAAACATTCGATCCAAATTAAAATAAATAGAGTTACATTACATAGGGTTCAACATAGTACAAGCCCACTAAATCTAATACATGTACTCTAACAACACGGTCGATGCTGAAATTCGAACCTTGATGGTGCTCCACGAACCGGCTTCACCTAACCTACGCACGAAAACATATTTCGAACACTGAGCTACGGAAGCTCAGTAGGTACGCCGAACTCGGCCAACATCATGCATCTCATAAGCAGTAAAGCATAACATATAAAATATCGTGCATGATATGATGATCTAGCATGCTTGCCTACCATATGGCATAAACAATGTATAATATCGCACACAGCATATACATATCACATCACAAAATAACACACAAGAGTGAGGCCCGCGTCCACACAGCATCGGGATCCTACACTCAGGATTGAGGCCGCCCTCAAATCCTATGCCCAGAATGTTACATCGGACATCTTCGAACGAGGCCCAATGTTCGGAAAGGGGTGGAGGCCGCCCAACCAACCCCATGCTCGGAATGTTACATCGAACATCTTCGAGTGAGGTCGCCCAACACTCGAAATAAAAGTCTTCAAAACATCATCCGGCATGTTACATCGAATGGCCCAACACTTATGGATATCCAGATTTCCATCACACAAGAACTCAAAACACACAAACGATCCACCTAGGATCTTAGCACCACAAGATATATTAAGACTTATCATAACTTAGTCGTTAGGGGTTATAGTATCAATCTTGTGTCTTCAATTCATTTCATTAATTATAAGATTCATTAAGACCTTAATCCTCTTATCGAACCTCAACAAAGCTTATCTTGTTAAGTTCTCGCAGGGGTATCGATACCCTTATGTGGGGTATCGAACCACCCTGCTTCGATACCCACCCAAAGAAGGCATCGAAACATGGGTATCGATACCAGTATCGATACCCTTTGACCTTTTTTTAAGTCAACGAAAGAGGACCCTCCAACATCGATACGGGTATCGATGCCATTATGCCACTGGAGGTCCCGGTATTGAATCATGGTTCGATACACCTGGTCACTTAGCCTATTTCCACTCATGGGTATCGATACCGGTAGCCCGAGTATCGATACCCCTGCACAAAATGCAGGTTTGCACTTAGAAAATTTCTAGGAATTCATTCCAAACTTGATCTAATCAAACCTAAAGTATTCCCATTAGATCCTAGAGATGTTTAGGACGTTTTAACACCAATTTTTAGCCATTTAACTTACTAACACAATTTCCACCATTAAAGCATATCAAACTCAAACCAAGTACACATACACTATATCTACATAGATGTTTTCTACCATAAAATGCATAATGATTAGAAGAGTTGGGAGTACCAACCTTGAGCTAGCTCCTTTTCCCCCTCAAGCCTTTCCACCTCCAAAGCTTGTAGATGGCTCTCCCACTTGTTTCTCTACAAAGTGAAAGATGAGCAGTGAATTAGACACTAAGGGGAAGATTCTTAGGGTCTAAAATACTAGAAAAACCAAGATTAACTCCCTTAAAAACTCATTCCCGAACTCACCCTTAAACCCCTACTAAAACCCTTTTCTCCACCAACCAAACACTTACCTTGTCTTGTAGATCTCCTTGAGACTAAAACCTTCCTTCTTTCTCTAAAACGAGATTTCTAAACAAACTCTCAAAGATCTCAACTTTAGCATTTCTCTTCTCACAAAGATGATTAAGGGAGGATGGAAGAAAAGAAGAAATGAGGTCACCCTCTGCAGAGAAATAACACTCCCCCTAACCTCTCTTGTCTTCACATTTAGACATTTACCAAAATGTCCCTCCAAACCAAGCCGAACATAAAACCCAACAACCTAAGGCCCCACAAGGCCCAAACTACTCAACTCGGAGCCCAAAACCAAAGCCCAAACTTCTCAGGTTAACCCGACACTCGAATCCAAATCTGGGTCGTTACAGCTAAGGCGACCCTTCAGCGACCTGCCGAGGCAACACTTCAACCTTTTGCATTAATAAGAAGAGAATATTGTGCAATTGGATTCCACACTACGAAGCAATATAACATAGCCTTCCTATCATATCTTGATTTCAAATTATTTGTTTTAGTTGTTTAATTACTTTAGTTAATCATAATCAAAATCAAATTAATTATATGTGTTTTTACTTTTTCTTAGTGTAGGAGCGATAAGTTGCATAGATATCCAGTCCTTATGGGATCGATATTTTAAATACTATAATTTGGCAAAGGTGTGTGCTTGCACCATAAAAGTGTAGGTCTTCCTACGTGCAACACTAAGGTATAAAATGAATTGTAAAACTACGAAACTGAGATTTAAAACCCATTTGTGAATTGAATGATTAATAAATTTGTAAACATTGAGTAAATTGATTGTTTTAGTAACTCATAGGGACCCTTGATGGATCGATTGATGTTGTGTTGAAGTAGAGTCTTTGTTTTATGTTGATGAGACACCTACTTAGTCAAGCCTTTATTTGGTGGGATCCGGATACCTAGTGAGAGTATTGCAATACACGAAGGTCACTCGTTGTGAGATTTCGAGTGATGATATGATGATCACTCCATGTGAGATTTTGAGTGAAGACTTGATGTGAGATTTTAAGTATTAATGATCGATGTGAGATTTCAAGTACGAATTTATGTTCTAGATGTTAGATGCCATCGGGCCTCACCTTGATTTTGTGTTTTGATGTGCACGTGTTATGACATGATGCATTTATGCTTGATATGTGTTTTAGGAGGTTATGGTGACATCCTTATTTTATCTTTCCTTGATATCATATTATCTAGCATGCTCTTATTTATGATTTGCATAAAACATGGTTGAATTATTGTATATCCACTAAGATTTGTTAGCTCAGAGTTCGGAATGTTGTTTTCGTTCGCAGGTAAGTAGATTGATCGTGGGTTGTGAAGCACAACGTAGAGGTTTTAACATTGACCAGTAGTGGTAGAGTGCAAGTACTTAGATGTAATGGACTTTGTATTCGTAAGACCCTATATATATTTTGTAACTCAATTTTAAATTAAATTATATTCGATCAAATGCTTTAATATAGTTTATTTAGAAGCTCCTATAAAATGTTTTAAACACTTACAGATTTATATATTTAAAGTATTATGAATATGAACTTTTTGATTAATATTCATTTGAGCTTACAAATTAAAACAAAAATATAAGAATAAATTGGGTTTTTGGCCTAATATAACATCGGATCGAGGGTGTTATATCTTGCGTACGCAAGAATCAAAGGTTAACGTCCAATTACTTCTGCATAAACAAACACTAATAATATTTTTAATAATCATGAATCTTATATCGAAAAAAAAAACAAATTTAATCTTATATCCAATTACTTTCATCCCATCTTTGAACAATGCATGAAGAAAATAATCAATTTTTTTCAAAGACAAGGTGAAAGGAACCTGTCTTTAAACAATGGAAATTCACTTTCTAGCACTGTTCAAAGATGAGTTCCTTGTAGCCCGTCTTCAAACAATAAATTTAATTTATTTTTTTATTATAGCTGCAACACATATTTGATTGGAGGGAGGGGATTTGTTCAAAGACGGAGTGTCCTCCCTTCGACTTTGAAAATCAACCATAGTGAGGGCAGTCTAATTATAGTGGTGCAGCAAGGATGGAGGGGGCAATGGAGGGCATGGAGTTAGATATGTAACAACTCGTTTTTTATGGTGTTTAAAGGTATAAGTAGGTATTTTTTAAAGTAATATATAAATTTTAAATTATATAGAGGTAGTAAAAAAATTTATTTAAAATGTATTAGTGATTCTTAAAATTCATGTAGGGGTAATTAAGTAAAAAATATTTTTGTTTATTTTAAATTTTCTATGTTGATGTTGAATATAATTTATTTGAAAATTTTTGTTTAATAGATTGAGTAAAGAGGTAGAAAAAGGAGGAGGAAGATTAGGAGGAGGAGGAGAAGAAAATTGTGGATAAAATATTTTAAATATTTTAAGAAATTTAAATTTTCCTTATAATATTGATGTTGATTTTATTATTTTTTCGTAAAATATTTGATTTGTATAAAAAATATGGTATTGATAATTTAGAAGAATTTTATTCTAGTATTTTTATTTTTTTAAAACGAACAATTAAACTTTTTAGTTTTAGGAAATTTGTAGAATTTTAGAAAATTATTTCAAATATATTTTTAAAATATTTTTGTGGATTAATTTTATGTTCTAAAAATGCTAGTATTATTTTTTAAATTTAGTTGTGTTCTAGTTTTTTTTTTAATTTTGTATATTATTATTCACATTATTTCTCACAAAAATGTAGGCAAAATGAACAACAACAACTTTGTCACGAATGTTCATTACAATGGAAAAATGGTTAAATCGATGTCGGTATTGTATTCAAATGTGATAGCCTTACAAAGATGAGATTTAAAAAAGACATCACGCTTCGAATATTAAAGGAGAAGATATCAGAAAAAATTGGAGGTAAGATTCATGGTTTGCAATATATGTGGCTTTGTGACATTCCAGTTAGATATTCTGTAATAGCTCTCGAAGATAATACTGATTTGGAAATAATTATCATAGAGCATGAGTCAATGAATATTCTGAATATTGATTTGTTTACAGGGATTTGTGATATTTCTATCCCATCTAGAAACGTTGTTGGAGAATCTAGTTAAAAGTGTATTGCTAACGAATTTGATCAATTTGGAGGTAGTTTTGCTTCACTGATGAAAATTGGGGAGAATCTACGAGGTCAATGGGCGGAATCACTTGAAGATTCAAGTGAAGATAAAGATATTGATGATCCTAATTTGTTCCCTGATAATGTTGTTGAAGTCCCTAATTTCGTTGTTGGAGAATTTGTTCAAACGGGGGATGGCGCTACGTTCTATGAACCTCTAATTCATATGAAATCAATGGATTTCGAAGCGATGAGGAAACCAAAATTCCCAGATATGCCTCATTTAAATTCTAGTCAGCGAGTGATTTATTTGTTGGGCTTCGATTTTATTTAAAGAATGAAGCAACATTGAAAATTAAAGAGTATAGCATTATGCAACATGTAGATTATGTGGTTGTGGAATCCACTCCGAGAAATTTCTTTGCGAAGTGCGTGAAAGTTGGACAAGAATGCAATTAGAAGATTCAAGTGTCATATATTAAAAACATTGATCGTTGGGAGGTGAAAAATTACAATGGTGATCACATGTGTCTACGAACATCTATTGATCAGGACCACACCAAATCGGACTTAAATGTAATAAGTCATCACATGATGAAGTTGTTTGAAGTGAATCTAATGGTTCCCGTTTCTATAATACAGGCAACCATAGTGCAAAAATTTGAATATCAAATAAAATATAAGAAGGGGTGACTTGCTAGAGAGAAGGTATTGCATTTGGTGTACAATGATTACGATAAATCATGCAATGATCTACCGGTTTTCTTGGTACCAATGACCTGTTTTATCCCATGTACCATCGTAAGGTATGAAACCAAGGATGCATACAATCGACAAGGACAATTGATTGAAAGTACCAAATTTTTTCATAAACTGTTTTGGGCATTCAAGTAATGCATTGAATGTTTTCCATATTGTAAATGAATGATCCAAGTTGATGGTACGTCGTTGTGTGAGAGGTACTCTCATGTACTATTGATTGCAGTTGCGCAAGATGGTGAGAGCAATATCATTCCGATTGTATTCGTAAGTCTGGAAGGAGAGACGGGAGAAGCTTAGAATTTTTTTGGCCAATTTACGTGAACATATTGTCCTACAAGATGGTGTGTGCATCATATCTGATCGAGAGACTGGTATCATTGCAACAATTATTCGAGTTGGAAATTGTTAGACACCTCCACATGCATACCCAACATATTGTGTTCATCATATTGGTAAGAACAACGTTGAGAGTTTTAAAAATCCATATCTTCGCAGTGAGATAGTAAGCCTGGGTAAGTAACATTTCTTGAAATATTTTTAAAAAAATACATATAAACAATTTTTAGATGCTAACAATATATACTTTTTCTCATGGTATCAACTTGTATGACCCAAATTTGAGAGGAAGATGGAGAATTTAAAGAAATACGACAAACGTGTTTGGAGTTGGACCAACAATATAGAAAGAGAAAGATGGGCATAATCGTATGATGAAGGTGGTACAAGGTACGGACAAATAACAACAACCTTGTAGAGTGCATAAATGGAGTTCTTAAAGGATCACCTCATCTGCCAATAAAAAGTTTGGTGAAAGAGACATACTATCGTTTGGCTAAGGTATAAACATTTTTTAAAAAAAAATACTAAATATTTTTTGAATTTTTTCTTTAAAAACTACTGACCATTATTATTTTACTTCATATTTTTTTTACAAATATTTTTTACTTTATAATTTCTTTAAAAAAATATTAATGTTTCTAATTTATTTTACTTCATAATTTTTCATTTTTAACATTTTTACAAATATTCACACATATTTATAAAATTAATTATTTTGCTAAATTAGAAACTAATTATTAACAAAATTAATTACTTCATACCAAAGAATATGGTTGGAGTTAATTTTTATTATTTTCTAGTCAAAAAATTACAAAATTAATTAATTTGCTAAACAAACTAATTTATAAATATACTACTACCTTATTTGCTAACATAGAAAATAATTTTCTAAATTAATTACTAATTATTTTGTTCAACTAGAAACTAATTTACAAATCTAATTTGAAGAAATAATTTTTATTAATTATTAACATAACTGGTTAATAAATCTTTGATATTTTTTTAAATTTGAGAATAAAATAAAATCAACCACTAAATCACTAAATTAACCACTAAAGTTATAATAAACATTATAACTTTTAAAAAATAATTACAATATTTTTTTAAAAATAAAAAAATATTTTCACTTACACAATATTATAAAATCTTCTCCTTTTTGTTCTTCTCCTTCTCTTTCTCCTTTTGTTTATATTTTCACTTCCAATTTCAAACCCAAACATCTCTATTTAACACAAACTCCATCAAATATCCATCACCCAATTCACCTACATTTTAACTACTTAAAATCTCTGCATCACTACCCCTCGTCCCCCCTTGCATCCCTATTGCACTACTACAATCGAACTGTCCTCATTATGGTTGATTGTCATAGTCGGAGAGAGGACACCCCATCTTTGAAAAATACTCCTCCCTCCAATCAAACACATGTTATATCTCTAATTAAAAAAATTAAAGTTACTGTTTGAAGACGGGCTGCAAGGAACTCGTCTTTCAAGAGTGTTAGAAAGTGAATTTCCACTGTTCAAAGACGAATTTCTTTCATCCTGTCTTTGGATAAATTTGATTATTTTATTCATGCACTGTTCAAAAACGGTTTGAAAGCACCAAATCTTTTGAACTCAACAGTAATATGCTATATAACGAGAAATAATCTAATTAAAACAATATTTTTGGAATTAAAAAATCTCAAAGCAATATTAATGCAATTTCTCCCTCTTTAATTAATGCTTATATAAATTAACATAAATATTATTTTTACAAATCATAAAGCCAAAACTAAAAGTTGGTTCACATTAATTATTTTCATTCTTGTTATTTAATGCAGATAAAGCAAGACTAATGTGATACTATTTTCAAAATTGGGATTAATATGGCGTGTTATTTTGAAAGCACAAGTGTTAAATAAATTTTGAGTAAATTAGAATTTAATTTTTTTTAATTTAATGATTTAATATTTAAATTATTTTTATTTTAATTACTCTATAACAAAATTATATATATAATTTAATTTTAATGCAATATTTTTAACAAATTATTTTGATTCAACTATGGTTTATACTTTTAAGAAAAAATAATTAATTAAATTGATCTATTATATACAATATTTATATTTTTTTGTATTAAAATATCTTCAAAATTTAGTAATTTTGCTAGAAAGTGCATTTCCACTGTTCAAAGACGAATTTCTTTCATCTTGTCTTTGGATAAATTTGATTATTTTATTCATGCACTGTTCAAAAACGGTTTGAAAGCACCAAATCTTTTGAACTCAACAGTAATATGCTATATAACGAGAAATAATCTAATTGAAACAATATTTTTAGAATTAAAAAATCTCAAAGCAAAATTAATATAATTTCTCCTTCTTTAATTAATGCTTATATAAATTAACATAAATATTATTTTTACAAATCATAAAGCCACAACTAAAAGTCGGTTCACATTAATTATTTTCATTCTTGTCATTTAATACAGATAAAGCAAGACTAATGTGACACTATTTTCAAAATTGGGATTAATGTGGCGTGTTATTTTAAAAGCACAAGTGTTAATAAAATTTTTAGGAAATTATAATTTAATGATATAATATTTAAATTATTTTTATTTTAATTACTCTATAACAAAATTATATATATAATTTAATTTTAATACAATATTTTTAACAAATTATTTTGATTCAACTATGGTTTATACTTTTAAGAAAAATTAATTAATTAAATTGATCTATTATATACAATATTTATATTTTGATATTTTTATAATTTTGATATTTTTATAATTTTTGAAGACATTTTAACAATGGGTAGAATTACTAATTGCAAAATCTCATTTTTTAACTTTCTAATTATTTTTTATTTTTATTATAAATAAATAATTATTAAATTTATTATAATATCATATTTTATATTTTAATAAAAGTTTAAAAATATTGAATCAAACTAATTAGTCTCTATTTTTTTGTTTGGTTTTGTGAAGGGGGTGTTTGCTATCTTAATTTATCTGTACAATCAGTGCTTTTTAGATAGTTAAGAGTTGTGTACTTGATTGTATGGTGTCACGGTTAGTAGATAAGAATGGTAGGTTGTTTTTGTTTGTATGTTGAACCAAGTGTGTAGGACCAATTATTGTATCTTGATTTTAATAATGATGTACTTTTTTTTCATTTATTTTGTTTTAGAGAAATTTTTAACAACTTTTTTTTATTATTTTTTAAAAAATTATAAATAGTTTTTTTAATAAATCATACAATTTTTAAAGAAATTATTTATTTTAATTTGTAATTAAAAAATAATAATTTATATTTATTAATTAATCAAAATCATTTTTTTAAAGTTTAATTGAACATGGTTTTAGTACAATTTTTTTAAATAAATTATTTTGACTCGGTTACTGTCCATAATTTTAAATAAAATAATTAATTGATATGATCATTAATATATAATATAAATTTTATGCATGAACATATTTTATAGTTTAGAGATTTTGATGTAATTCCAATTTTTTAATAAAGTTTTAGCTCAACATATGACGATTGGGTATAAACTCTCAAATTTTTTTTTATACTTTTTAGTTGTTTTTATATATTTTTTAAAATTGAATAATTAATAAATTTATCGTATTATCATATTTGATATTTTAATAAGAAAATTAAAAATTATTATCAGAATTAAATATTCTAATTAACTAATCATTTGATTATCCTATTTAATTGGTATAATATAAGATCAAAATTTTAATAATTCAAACTTACTAATTAACAAAAATATTTTTTTTAAAGATTAATCAAACCCAATTTTAGTACAAGATTTTTAAAAATAAATCATTTTATTAGATTATAGTTCAGGATTTAAAAAAAAGAATTGATAATTTAATCAGTTATATATTATATTTATAGATTTTATTCATTAAAATATTTTATAGTCAAGTGATTTTGATACCATTTTATTTTAAAAAAAGTTTTGATTACAATTAAGATTAATAGTTGTGAACTCTCAATTTTTGACTTTCTAATTATTTTTACACTTTTATTACTATAAAATAATTATCAAATTTACCATATTATCGTACTTTATATTTATTATAAATAGAGTAAAACATCATTTCTATAATTAAATATTTAGATTAACTAGTTAATCGATTATCTAATGTAATTGATACAATGTAAAGTCAAAAATTGAATAATTTGAATTTACCAAAACCAAAATAATTTTGAAGGATTAATTATAATTTTCTATTGGCATAAAGATAATTTTAATCCTTAACGTTTATAATTTTTATCATTTTGGCCCTTATTCTTTTTTTGGGATAAATTTAGCCCTTAACCTATATCTTTTTTACAAATAGCTTATTTTTTAACTACCATGATAACTTGACCGTTAAAAATCTAACAATGATGACATGTCATATGCATATGATAATATATTTTAAATGACATAGCATCTAACCTATCAAATATATATATATATATATGAAATATAATTTTATTCTAATATAAAATATAAAATAATTAAAATTCAAATAAAATATTAAAAATTAATTGATTCTAAAATAAAAGGCTACTAAACAATCCTTACACTAACTACGATAGAATCAAAGTTTTATCTTAAAAAAATATGAACACAGTTCGAAATTAATTATTTTTTTAAGGTAGGATTTTGATTCTATCGTAGTTAGGGTTAAGAATGTTTAGTAGTATTTTATTTTAGAATTAATTAATTTTTTAATATTTTATTTAAATTTTAATTATTTTATATTTTATATTAGAATAAAATTATATTTCATATATATATATATATATGTATTTGATAGGTTAGATGCCATGTTATTTAAAATATATTATCATATGCATATGACATGTCATCATTGTTAGATTTTTAACGGTCCAGTTATCATGATAGTTAAAAAATAAGTTATTTGTCAAAAAGATATAAGGGTTAAATTTATCCCCAAAAAAGAATAAGGGCCAAAACGATAAAAATTATAAACGTTAAAGGTTAAAATTATCTTTATGTCATTTCTATTTGTATAATTATATCATTCGAAGTGATTAAAATACAAAAAAAAATCAAAAGTTAAGTTATTAAATTAAAAAAAAAATTAAACACTAATGACCAAAAAAATTAGTGATAAGAAAATTTAGTGATAAGTGATATAGTTTATCCATTTTTATTAAGAAAAAAAATGAAAATAAGATCAGTTTGTAACAAAAAGTTACATGAGAGATTATATTAAAAGCAAACTAAAAGTTCAATGACTATAATAAAACTTTTAAAATTTTGTAGACCAAAATAAAAAAACCCTAAACTTTTAATGATCATTTATGTTTGTTTACCCATATTGACGTAACTTTGCTCCATTTAATAAACTATAACCCATTCTATAAATTTATGTCGATTTCTTTCCTTTTACTATAACCCATTAAAGTTCTTTCTTTTACAATGGAATGAGTGCCTATTTATAGGTCTAAGACAACAAAAAATTGATTGGCTAGACAAAGATTAAAGACTCATTATTCTATTCTTAAAGGCCTATTAGTTTGTAGGTTATCTTATCTCCAACTGACAGTCAAAAAGTTTGATTTAGAAGGATGAATGTGGACATTCCTAGGATGAATGTAGACATACATATCATCCACATGGAGAAACCCTTGGGGTGATGAACTTGATTAAGTTATCATTCATCCTCCTTTAATGGATTGTTGATAAAGCATTGAATTCAACAATTGAAAGGCCTCTTGAATTTGTTGAACAAGCATCTTGTGACTATTCCCGTACTGAATTTCCAGCATGCACCGTCTTCACTAATTTAATTTTATCTTAAGCTCCTGATATCGGATTGATGTGATTAAAAGTGCGTTGGAAAGCTAAGAAATAGGTGAATAAGTTTGAAGAATATCTCAAGACTCATACGTACCCGTATCGAATCCAAAAATGGCGTACAAGTTGACTGATATTTCTTAAATTCCTTCCTTAAGTGTTGTTTTAAGTCATGCCTTTCCTCTCCCTTAAGTGGTGATAATGAAGGCTTTCATTGCATGTCTTCTCTGATAAAAAACTGATAAGCTTTATGGTGTGTTAAAGTAGCTCTTTAAGTGGTGTATTTAGGAGCTCTTTAATGTCTTATAACATTGTTGAAACTGACAGTCTTTATGTGGTGTAAATCTCCCTTGAATGCCTTGAAAACTGATCAGCCTTCATGGTATCTTCAAGTGTCTTCAATTGGTGGTAAATGACTTATCATTCTTGTAGAAAATGATCAGCCAATTGATCTCAAATGAGTACCCTAGTTGAAAATATATGAGCAACCATTAGATAATATCTTTATTCAATAAAGTAAATACTTGGAAGAAACTTAATGAGCTACTTAAATTAAATGAATCAATTTAATTAAATGAACTAACTCAATTAATGAAATAAAAGAACATCAATAAGCTCTCAAACTTTAAATGAACTAATATGCATAAACTAACATGCATTAATTAAACTAACAAGCTTAAAAGAACTAACATGCTTAAATGTTCGAAACAAACATAAGTGAAACAATTTGTTTAAATAAACAATAAGACTTATTTATTCATGAGAAAAGTGCTGAAATTAATTATGCAAAATACAGTAAACTCGTGCTAAATAAATACTCATGCAACTACACGCAACACACTCCTAAGCCAACACTCAATGCATGTATCAAAATACATTAGTAGCTTGCTAGTTTGTTCAAAAAGATGGCCAAAGTTCTAGATTCAGATCTTGGGTAAAAAAGCAAAAGTTTAAGCATTGTGACTTCAATGATGTGATCTTGGTTTTTAAAATTTTGGTTCTCGCCAGGATCACATCATCTTTATTATTTGCCGACGCCGTTGTTAAATCTACGCAATTTTCTCTTCATGTATGATTACCTGATGCCATGGAGGGGCCTACTCCTATTTCAGCTCTTATACTACATTGAAATTCACAATCAAATGTATCTTTGTTCCAACCACCATGTAATCCCCATACAAAGGATATGAACAGGATCACTCTTTTCATTGCAATCACTGTTTCACAAATAACTTGGGGTTTCTTACATTTCAAATGTTAACAAATTTCTGCAGTTTATCTCCATTTCCCTTTATGCTAAGAACAAAAAAGAATATTTATGCATAAGAGATTATTCTGCTTGTAATGCTTTCAGTCTTCCTTTCCTCGGTCTAATTTCGAAATCAATGAGGAAATAGCATTTGTTATGTTCCCGAACATTCTGAACATGTCCATTCATCTTGTCTAAAAGTTTTTGCGGTATGTTCAGCCCTACTCCTTCATGTGTTTTCCAACTACTTTCGCCGTCATTCATTTCTTGAATAAGAGTGAAAGGAAGAACCTGGGTTTGTCATCCTACAGAAACATAGAGAAATGACACCATTACTCAAAGAATACCTTCTTATAGACTAAGGAACCAAACATAGCAAATCTAATATCGTTCATTTCTTTGTTCTCATGCTTATGTTCTACACTAGACTGTTAGAGTATGCCCAAAGACCAATCATATGATGATTGTAAGGATATTTTTATTTAACAATTTTATTGAATAAAGGCATTGCCATTATTGTTTTTAGATATATGTATCAATGTATAACATAAACTAAGAAACAATAAGGTCCATATAATAATGTAAGTATTATTATTAAAATATCCTTAATCAAGTATTATTATGGGTATGGAAAATAATAATACGCTTAAGACTAACGTGTTATTAATTGATGACAATGAGTTGTCATTGACATAGAGATGTCTGAATTAATACATGAATATATTAATAGAGAATAATATATTAGATTGACCCACTATTAGCATATATCTTGGATTATTATGTGACGGTCAAGATATTGCTCATAGTGACAACTATATGTATGATCCTTAGACTTGAGATTATTACTATCTCAACATATGTTTTATGTTTTGATGCAGTTAAACGTGTCTCGTAACTAGTTACACTATAAAAACTGACATTGGACATATTACAATGTATGCAGTGAGATGTGAATGATCAAGATAGGATTTGTCCTTCCTACATAATAGGAAAATATATCAAAGGCTCCTTGATTGAGTGAGACTAGAAATGATGGCCATGCTTGAATACGTTGATATGAGATATCACAAATTATTCATCAAAAGTAGTCCACTCTAGATATCAAGAAACATTAAAATAGGCTATACAAGTGTGGCTATTCCAAGACTTGTGCCTATTAAAGATATAAAAGGACAAAAGGATATAATACATTAAAAGAGTTGGTCACAGACATGATACATCGAATCATGATCTCTTGTAACATAGATGACAATGATATATTGCTAGATGTTACTCATTGTTTGTAATATTAGAATTGTTCTAATATTATTACTAACGTTACAATTAGCCTACAGGGTCACACCCAATGGTTGAAAAAGAGCAAAAAATATATATGTATAAGTAGATTATATTTAATCCTAAATTTTAAAAAAAGGATATAATTAAAGTAATTATATGACTTTTCAAATTCGAATTAAATATAGATTCCGAAATTTAAGGAAATAATAAAAGTAATTATTTCTTAAACAAATTTGGAACAAAACTCTTATACCTAGGGTTTCACATATATATAAAGGATCTTTGGGTCTAGCAGCCATATTAGAGATTCCTGAATTTCCAAAACCCCTAAAATCATGAAAAATAGTTTTTCGAGATTTGCTCTCAACCGGGTAAACTGAGTAGAGGCCGAGACGATATTCATGGAGGCTAAAGATTCGAATTGTCGAACGATTGTGATTGTAGCAAATCCAGTTGTTGTTTTTGCTGCTTATTAGGGAACCCAATGTAAGTCATCGCATCTCTTCCTCCTGATTTCAGATTAAACGTACATAGATCACTGGAAAGACCGTCGTAATTTTATTCCGTTGCGCCATAGGATGTGCCGACGGTCCAAACATAGACTGCTGCATACCAGGCACAATGATCTGAAGAAGCAGAAACAACCAATTATGTTCCCATTGGCATTGGTCCGCTTGTTTGCCATTAAGTAAACCATCAAAGACTTCTGCCAGCATTTTCCTTATGACCTCACTTCTGCTGCAACCAGGTAGTTTTCCATGTTGCAACATTTAACCATACATAGAATGGAAAAAACTAATGCTGAAGATGGAAAGAAGATAATTACAGAAAGGATGTAAATAGTAAATATATATTTATTTTAAGGATTTATATCATACGGTTAAGTTTGATCTAGTAGTTTAGTTGTTGAGTATTGTTGTCGGACGTCCTAGTTAAAAATCCCTTTGAGTGCAAAGTGTTGAAATTTTTATTTTCTCCTTGGTGACAATTAATTAAATAATTTTATTATATTAAAATTAGGATTAAATTAAAAAAAAATTGTATGAATGACATAGAGTAAATATGTAATTATTCCATTTTATTTTTAACTGTCGCGTCATCAGTCCGTTAATTTTTAACGATCGGTGGCTATTTCAATACCATTTTAATAGTTGACCGGTGCATTTGATGTTTTTAAAGTATTGTGGCCATTTCTATACCAACCCTATAGTATTGTGGCTATCCGTGTAATTTACCCTAATAATAATAATAATAATAATAATAATAATAATAATAATAATAATAAAGGATAATAAATATTCACCTTAGAATTCGAATGGTTGCTGGAATGTTGGAAAGCCATCGGAGAACAATCGAAATAATGAACAATCGTTACTGATAGACGACCAGAGAGGTAAATTATCCTACCTTTTCAATTACTTGCAAAGTAAAACAAACATTAGATTAAGAATTTAGGAAAGAATAATAAAGAAAATAGAACCGCAATCGAAAGCTTTTTATGTTCGATGATCGGAGAGAAGTCGACGAAATTGAAGAGGGTATAAATCTGGGTAGGTTTAGTTTTAAGTAGAATAAGGAAGATGATTCAGTTGAATCTTGATGTAGATATAGGATATAGATTAAAAAAGAATTTTTTTTGGAAGACTTGGGTAACAAAATATTAGCTAAAGTCCTTGGTTGCCAACTAGGATTCAGTTTTTATTTTATTGTCGGCTAGAATTATTTCTTAATTATTATTTAGTATAAATAAACCTCTTTTGTACATTTTATAATTAATATATAACTTTTACTTCTTTTCTTCATCTTTTCTTCTCTCTTACGATAAAACCTTAAAAACCTAAATCAAAGAACTTCCTAATTCAACATGGTATCAGAAGAAGATGATTCTCGTTCCTCGAATTAGATTTACAAAGTCGAAGATCTGACGAATGAGTATTATATTCATCCCAATGAAAACCCCGCACTCGTTCTGACGATCAATCTTCTTTTCGGTAGTAATTACCACACTTGAGCGAGCTCAATGAGGATGACCCTTATTTCCAAGAATAAATTTAATTTTGTTAATTACTTCGTAACCGGTCCGGGTGAAACGGATTCAAGGTACCAAGCATGGGTGAAATGCAATAATTTGGTCCTTTCTTGGTTTCAACGCGCGATTCATCTCGATATTGTTCAAAGTGTCCTTTGAATTGACATTGCTTATGAACTCTGGGAAGATTTGTTTGATCGTTTTAGTCATGGTGATCTTGTGCGATTGTCTGATATACAACAAAAATATTATGGATTATACAACAAGATAATATTTTTGTTACTTCTTTTCACACTCAATTGAAAGCTTTACAGGACGAAATCTGTAATTTATGTCCTTTATCATCTTGTTCTTGTCTGGCCATGAAATACAGAAAACAAGATTTTTCACTTCAGTTTCTTAGAGGCTTAAATGATAACTTTAGCGTTCCGAAATGTAAGATTCTTATGGTGAAACCCCTTCCTGGTATTAATCAAATATTTGCTTTAGTCATTCAACATGAAAGAACCATTAGTCCTTTAAGTGATCGTGCTATTATTTTCGATTCAAATATTCTTATGGTTGATAAAATTAATGGTGGTAAGTCTGGGGATAAATAAGATAATAGGCCTTTTTCTAAGAAATTTTTTAGTGGAAATAAGAAACCGATTTGTACTCATTGTGGTTTGTTTGGGCACACTATTGAGAAGTGCTATAGGAAACATGGTTTTCCTCCTGGTTATAAGCATAAAGGCTAGTTGAATAAGAGTCAAATTGGTTCTGTTTCTAATGTTGTTGAACAAGCTGCATCTACCCAAGAACTTATTTCTTTTACTAAAGAACAGTACTATAGTTTGTTGCGCCTAATCTATGAAAGAAGTAATTCTGAGTCTACCCCATTCATGCAATCAAAGGTAAATATGCTCTCTTCAACCTTTGACTTTGCTATATCCAATGCTTTAGGTAATTTTTTTTCTTTTAGTTATACTTTTCATTGTTCTAGTACTATCAATGAATTAAACGATTCTTATTTTGATACTTCTTGGATAATAGACTCGGGAGCTCCTGATCATACTGTTAGTTTCTTAGTTTTTTTTAGTAATTTTAAAAGAATATTTAATAAATTCATTAAGTTGCCTAATGGTACTATTGTTGAAATTTTACATGTAAGAACTGTCAATATTAGTTATGATTTAAAATTATTTAATGTTTTCATATTCCTTTATTTCATTTTAATCTTATTTTTGTTTCACAGTTAGCTAAACATAACATTTCTTTACTTTTTAATAATCACAATTGTTTTCTATAGAACAAGTCGAAGAATAAGATTGATTCAACTAAAGTTTATAATAGTCTTTATCTGTTGGATACTCAGAGTTTATTTGTTTTGGCACAATGTTCTAATAAGCTTCCTGTTGTTTGTACTATTTATGATAATTCTGATCTTTGGCATCTTAGACTAAGGCATCCTTCCAAACAAAGTATGAAAGAATTTAGGTTGTTAAACAATAGTATACCTTCTGATTTTTCTAGTTTTTGTGATGTTTGTCACTTGGCTAAGCATAAATGTTTTCCTTTTCCTAATAGTACTTCTGTTTCTCAGTTTATTTTTGATCTTATACATGTTGATGTTTGAGGACCTTTTCTGTTAAGAGCATATATGATCATTCATATTTTCTAACTATTGTTGATAATAATAGTTGGTTTACTTGGGTCTATCCGATGCAGAATAAATCTAAGGTTAGAAGTTTGGTAATTGATTTCTTTTGAATGGTTGAAACACAATTTTCTAGAACAATTAAATGTATTATGTCTGCTAATGCCAAGGAGTTTGATATAAACGATTTTTATAGTTCCAAAGGTGTAATACGTCAATTATCTTGCGTGTATACTCCTCAACAAAATAGCTTAATTGAAAGAAAGCATCAACATCTATTATCTTTTGCTAGATCTTTAAGAATACAATCTATTGTACCTTTTCATTTTTAGGTTGATTGTGTTTTACATGCATCTTATTTGATCAATCTTACTCCTACTCCAATTCTTGATAATAACTCCTTTTGAAATGTTGTATCAAAAATAACCTAAACTTGAGCATCTTAAGACTTTTGATTGTCTAGTATATGCTTCAGTTTTATCAAAATTTGAAACTAAATTACATTCTAAAGCTACAAAATGTGTTTTTATAGGATTTCCTAAGCACATTAAAGGTTATAAATTATGTGATCTCAATAGTCATACTGTTTTTGCTTTCAGAGATTTGTTTTTTAATGAAAATATTTTTCTTTTCAAAATTAGCATAAAATTGTTTTTCCAAAATATGGTAATGATGTTTTACTTGAAGATTTTACTAAAAAGAAATCTTTACTTTCTAGTTCTATTATTAGAGAAGACAATACTAGTAATACAAATTCTGAACAATTGAAAATTGCAATGATAATACAATTATTGTTAAGAATATTTCTCCTCCTCAGAACAATGGTGAAACTTTGCGAAAAATTTTTTTCAGGACAACAAGGGTCAGACAATTATCTCAAAAGTTTAAATATTATCAAGTCAATCTCCCGGGATACAAGACTACTCCTCACACAATTTCTCAGGTGCTATCTTATCAAAACCTTTCTTCTTTACATTTGTCATATATAAATAATATTAATACTTTGGCAAAACCTAAATCTTTTAAGAATGCTATATTACATGATTGTTGGAAAAATGCAATGAATGAAGAAATTGCAGCTTTAGAGAAAAATAATACTTGGTCTTTTGTACCTTTGTCACCTGATAAAAAGACAATAGGATGTAAATGGGTTTACAAGACTAAGCTTAAATCCGATGGAACTTTAGAAAGATATAAATCACGATTAGTAGCGAAAGGTTACTTAACAATTAGGGGTTGATTTTATCGAAACCTTTTGTCCTATTGCTAAAATGACAACAATAAGAGTTTTACTTGTTTCTACTACAAATAACTGGATTTTGTATCAATTAGATGTGAATAATGTCTTCTTATATGGTTTTTTAGAAGAGAAAATTTATATGAACTTGCCTCTTAGATATTCTACTAAGAACACTAATCTTGTATGTAAACTAAACCGAAGTTTATATTGTTTAAAATAAGTAAGTAAAAAGTAGAATGAAAGACTAACATCAACTTTGATAGAACAAGGTTTTCAACAAGTTAGTTCATATACTTAACATTTTCTTAAAGGAAATGCATGCACTTTCATTGCTCTCCTTGTTTATGTAGATGACATAGTTCTTGCAAGTCCTAACATTGATGAGATTAACAAAATTAAGAAAGTTTTTCATGAAAATTTTCGGATTAAAGATCTAGGTTAATTAAAATACTTTTTAGAAATTAAAGTTGCACATTCTTCTAAAGGAATTAACCTATGTCAAAGAAAGTATACTCTAGAATTATTAAATGAATATGATTTTTTAGGTGCTAAACCTACTTCAACTCCCATTTTCAAATGCTAAAAAGTTATCTAAAACAGAAGGAGAATCAATTAATCCTTACTGAAAACTAATAAGAAAGCTTCTTTATTGTGCATCAGTTTTCTCAATTTGTTTCTGCTCCAACTAATATACATATGATGGCAGTTCATAGAATCTTAAGGTATCTTAAAGGGAGTCTTGGTCAAGGCTTTTTTTTCTACTAACAATCAAATATATATCAATATCTTTTCTGATTCAGATTGGACGTCTTGTCCTGATTCTCTAAGATCCACTACTGGTTTTTATATCTTTCTTGGTTCTTCTTTGATTTCCAGAAAATCAAAGAAACAAACGACAATTTTCAGATCTTTTAGTGAGGCAGAGTATAGAGCATTAGCTGCTGTGTCTTGTGAAATTCAATGGCTTACCTTCTTACTTTCAGATTTAAATATTTCTTATTCCTTAGTAAATCTTTTTTGTGACAATTTTTCTACTACAAAAATTATAAAAGATTCAGTTCAACGTGAGAGGACGAAACATATTAAAATTGATTGTCACCTTATTCGAGAAAAGTTATAAACTGAACTTATTACTCTTCTATCTATCTCCGGTTCAAATCAATTAACAGATAGCTTCACTAAAGCTTTACCTTCTTCTTTTTTTCTTCATTTTGTTTCCAAGCTGGGCATACAAAATCTGATGCTCCACCTTGAGGGAGGATAACAGAATATTAGCTAAAGTCCTTGGTTGCCAACTAGGATTTAATTTTTATTTTCTTGCCAACTAGGATTATTTCTAGATTATTATTTAGTATAAATAAATCTCTTTTGTACATTTTATAATTAATATATAGCTTTTACTTCTTTTCTTCCCACTTACGATACAACCCTAAATACCCAAATTAGAGAACTTATTAATTCAACATTGGGTTCGAAAAGATATGCGATCGACGACGATCGATGTCAGGAGAACATGGTAGTTAGAGATTAAATATGGTGGCCAGTACATAGGTTGATATTCATTCCGTGGCGTCGAAATGGATCTGTAGCCGATTTTAGTTACTAAGGTGACCGAAAGTTGGTTATTCATCTATGTTCATCCAAGAACAAGATGAAAACCATGAGAAAATATTATAATTTGATCCACTTTTAGGTGTTCATCTAGAAATAAGGGGTTTGTTGCAGAGGCAATAGGAGAAGAGAGAAATAAAAGAGAGGGGGTGAGGGGAAGAAATAAATGATTAAGCTTTTGGGGGTTATAGAGGATCCAAACTCTGTCTTTTTTGCAGTGGGTAGGATTAGGTCCGAAAAGGTGGTTCGAGTCGGGTAAAAAATCTGTGTTTTTTGGTTGGTTTAGGGTAAATTGGAGTTTAAGTCCTCAAGGTTTTAGCGAATATTCCAATTAAGGTTTTTTAATCGGGCCATATAATGTGTATTTTTGTCCCAAATTAACCCCTAATCTCTGTTAATTGAAGTCTTAGGTTCCCAATTATTGCATTTAGGTCACCTTGATATTAATCTAGCCTTTTAATTTTGTTTTTATTTCAATTTAGTCCTTTGTTTATATTGATTGAGTCATGTACTTCTGTTTTCCTTTTAATTTAGTCATTTTCCATACAATTGGACTTTAAACTTTAAAATTGTAGCAAATAGGTCGGCAGGACTTTGTAATTTGGGTATATGGTTCTATGTTTAGTTCATTTGGGTCCCCTAGTATTGTAATTGGGTTGCTAATTTTGTAATTGTTTCAATTTAGTCACAAGAAATAATAAAATGAATTTTTTGTTTGTAATTCTTTTATTTTAGCCATTAAATTAAATTGCTTTAATTATTTTATGCTTGAATAATTTATGTCATATTAGATTTGCATGTAGATAATTAAAAAAAAACATAGAATCTAACTAGATTCAAGCCTTTTAAGATAATTTCTTTAATTGGAGAAACTATATCATAGGCCCGACCTACCACGTAAGCCGTGGTTTCATCCAATAATAACTACCCACTTCACCACTAATTGCCAACTCAATTTTTTTAAACCAATGAATCTTCACTCATAATTTTCATGTCATTTTAAAAATATAATTTTTGGAAATTATATTAATTACATGGTTGATTAGTGGCGGAATAGGTGGTTTTCATTAGCTAGAGACCATGACTGACATGGTAGGCTGGGCCTATGATATAATCTCTCCTTTAATTGGGTTAAATAATTAATTTAAGTTTGATAATTATAGTAATTTAATGAGTGTTGAATAAGAAATTTGGGAGACCATATTCGAGTAGTGTCTTAGAGTAACTGGACGCTATTCAACGGTTTTTTAAAAAGAATATTCGATGCCTATTATCACGTTAGAAAATTAATTAAATCACATAGATAATTAATTGAAGCCAAATTATGGATAAACCTTAAATTAATTATATTCGAGATCCAAATATGGACGATGACCTAATGTAATTGGGTGTTGTCACATGAATTTCTAAATTAAATAATATTTGAATAATAAATATAAATTGTTAGAGTATATTAGTTTATGTACTTAGAATTTATAAGACCATAACTAATCTTGAATAATTTTTTGTGTATAGACGATATTCTTTTGGAATATAAATAGGGATGCCCTAATGAACCAATATGGAACATGAAATACGAAGTACCGATATCGAATGCTCGTAAGGGGTGCTAATCCTTCCTTATGTGTAATCGACTCCCAAACTCAAATTTTACAAAATGAATCTTTGGTTTGTTTTTATGGTGTCTGACCTACTAAATTTGCCGGTTGCGACTCCAAATATTTTTTAAATTCGAATAAAGGCAAAATTTTATTTTTTAATTAATTAATATAGATTTAAAATAATTATGTTAAGCTCGATGTACAACCGATTTAGTTGCCAAATTATGGAGAAAGAGTAATTTGGGTGATTTGTTGAGTAAGAAAAGAGATAGAAAAAAAAATACAAAATGATTTATAGTGGTTCGATCTTGTAACAATCACCTACATCCATTAACTTAGCTCAGCACTAAGGATATCCAAATTCACTCCTGAATTTTTTCCTTTTGAGAAAAAAAGGGGCAACCTTTACAACTTAGATTTTTCCCCGAATCTAGCATCAAAAGTTCACAAACAAAACTTTGGGAATCCTCTCAAATAAGAAAACAAAGCAAGAAAAGAATCCTTCTAACAAGGCTAATGTTTGCACTCTTAAACACTCACCAAATTCCTAATACACTTGTGTATATAATGACAATTAAGCTCACAAGTGTTTTTCTACCCAAAGAATAAAAAACTAAGCATTAAGGATGAATCAACGATTTGCCAGAAATTTTCTAATCAATTTCTTTCCTTCGGGATCAACTCATAAGAAAGGACAAAGATACTTTGATTTCTTACATTTTCGGAAACATGATGTAGATTCCAACATATTGGACGTGCTAATTCAAATTGGTGAATCTTATGATTTAATCTTATTAATATAATATTACTTATTCAACAAAGTTGATTGATTGATTCACGTTGAGTTTCTGTTATGATAAATCGAGGAAACAATAGTCAATCCAATAGCTTCTTCAGAGGCTGCAATAGCTATAACAAAATTTGAGAAAATATTTCCTTTTAATTGTTGACTATAAAAAAAATCAAAAAATGTTACAAAATTTATATTAACCGCATTCAGTATAAGTTCAAGACACATAAGGGGCCTAACCATATTTTGACTCGTGATCAATCCATAAATACCGATAAAAAATAAATAGCCACTCAAAACAAGTATATGTTCGAGCATCATTTAACAACTCCTTATAGATAACTTAGAGACAAGTAGGTTCATCAATGGATTCTCTATCCTATCTTTTGTCATCTAATTGATTTATGTTCGTTATAGGATAAGAAGGAGGTTAGAAATCCTTTATTTTTTCAACCCAATCGCTCTTTTGATTTTGGAAAAAAATCTTTTCTTTATCAATATATTACTTCTTCTACACATTCATGTCTAACCCATAAAGGGAATAGCTAATAATTAGGACTTATAAAAAAAATCGATAATTTACTCATAAGAAAATAAGAAAACCCTTTACTACATTAGGCACTAATTTATTTTTAACGTTTAATTAGATTGGGTAATCATTCAAATTGAGAAAAGAAGCTCGTTCCTTTTTGTTTCCCTATAATTGGGGTCGTGGAGCTCTATCCATTTATTTACTCGACCCAACTTTGAATTCAATTCATTTTTTTTGTTCTGCACCAAAAATTAAAAGATGAATTTTTTAGTCTGATTCGGAAAAAAAATGGATTCTTAAAATTATCCATTGATACGACATGCTCTTTTTTTCCATCCTCCCCTTTCAGGATCAGTCGTGGTCTTACAAACTCAACAGATGGTATGAACAAATGTCTTTCTTCATACAAATGTGTAAAGGATTATATTATTGTTATAGTGGAAACATTAATCTTCTCTTGATGCTTGAAGGTCTCTTTTATCATCGTAATTGAGCTTATGACCATTGGTGACCGTTGGGATTAAATTAGAGGCATTTGGAGCTGATTTCCAGGCCAATTTCCTTTTTTGGTGTAGGGCGTATCGAAATGCTTGAGAGCTATTTCGATACGACCTCTTTGGGAAAGAGCCATTGAGCCTGCATTTAAGAACCCGTATCAAAACGCATTGAAGGTGTCTCGAAATGCTTTGCTCCCCGTATCGAAATGACCGTTGTCTATTTCGACACGTCTCTTAGCCGTTGGGGTTTTCATAAAGTCGTTAGGTTTTTTGTAAAGTCGTTAAGAGTGTATCGAAACACCTAAATGATATATCAAAACGCATGTTTCGATACGCATATTTTTTGTTTCAAAATCAAAAGTTACAACTTCAAAATGTATCGAAATGGTCCAAGACCGTATCAAAATGCCTTAACAAATTGCCCTTTGAAATTCCAACTGTATCAAAACAGCCAAAAGTTGTATCGAAACGTTTGGGCAATTTTCATTAGTTTGTCTGCTTAAAATCATTTTGAACACTTTTAAAACCCATTGAAAATATCTCAAACTTATTTTCAAATTGTTTAGACTTAAGAACCATTTTTGAATTTTTTTTTCAAATTAGTCAAAAATTAATTTTCAATTATTATATCAAAACATATATTTTTACAATTTCCCCCTTTTGATATAATAAAATCAACTGGAAAAAATATTTTTCAGATTGTTCCCCTTTTGTCAAACAAATTTCGAATAAGAGACTTAAAGATTCAAAATCATTAAAGCTCCCCTTATTCATTTCCAAATTAAATTTTTCACAACATTCTCCCCTTTTTGTTATATCAAAAATGGTTCAAACAAAGTTTGAAAAACTTTAAAGCTCATAATATAGAAGAGTATTAAAAATGCCAAATTTTGTAAAAATATTTTGAAATCAAATAACAAATTTTAGTTTTAAAACATAGGCTCCCCTTACGCAAAGCATCAAACGAGAGTTAGTCCAAGAAATATGATAATATAATTGAAAGAATGAATATGAAAATAAAAAGCAAAAACAACTAGATTTTATCATACTTGAACTCAAGAGAGGATGTGAAGCCTTCCTTTTTCAAATGTTCTTCCTTGTGTGTATGGAGTTCCCCCTTAATGTTGCACCTGGTTACTCAATATTCCATCACATCTAAAACAACACATTTAAGTAATTTTTTCTATCCAAATTGCTTTGGATCCTTTGACATTAGTGACACATAGTTTAGGCCCCTTAGGAATCCATTTTTCAATTTCATCATTCTTAGTTGATGTAATTAGTCGTTTTGGGACCCAAACACTTCTAAAGCATTTTCCAATTATAAATCTGGTGGCACTAAATTGTTTTTGATAAAAAAATTGATTTTCCTAAATTGTTTTTCTTTTCAAGCTCTTTGAAAATCAAATCTTTTTTCTTCTTAAGATCATATAAAATACATTGATGATCTTTTTCCATTTTCAAAGAAAAAATTTTGTAAATAAAAATCTTTGAGTTTAAAATCCTTCATTTTTTCTTCAAATTCCAAATTGATTTTCACAAGCAAATAATTTTCAATTTTCAATTTATAAATCAACTTCTTATTCTTTGGAAATGAAACTTTAAAATTAAAATTCAATTTATCATAAGCTTCTTTGCAACTCATCAAATGTATAAGAATTTAAAATTTGTAAGTTAGAAGCTACCTCCCCCTAATTGAGAACCATGAAACATAGGTGGGTTACCTCTTCTTCGGTGGAATCTTCATCACTCCAAATTGTCACACATGTTTTCTCAGTTGAACATGATCCTTTTTTGTAGTTCTTGTGGAAATCCTTTATGTTCTTCTTTGATTCGTGCTTTGAAGATTTCATCATATCATTCATCACGAATATTGCGAATTACATGAAGAAATGTGTTATCTCTTCATTTTCATCACTATCCTCCTCACTTGAATCTTCTTGATGATTGCACTTTAAGGATTTTAGAGCAATGGTGTTGACATTTACACCTAGCTCAAGGACCTTATTCTTCCACATCTTTCTTATCTCTTCCTTCTCTTCTTTTTCTTGTCCTCTTCCTTTGTTCGTGATTTCATGTGTGAGGATTCAACCCATGAGTTCATCAAACTTGAGAGTCTTGAGATTCTTGGCTTCGATGATCGCGGTCTTTTTTGAGGCTCAAGACTCAGGAAGGGAGTAGATAAGCTTTCGAAAAAAAATTTCTTCTAGAATGATTTCTTCATAGCCTTTAATTACATTATTGAAGATATAGAATCGATCGAACATCTTCCAAATATCTTCTTCCGGTTACATTTTGAAGTTCTCATACTCTAGGTTGAGAAATCCAATTTTGGTCTCCTTTACATCATTTTTACCCTCGTATGTGGCTTCTAGCTTGTCCCAAACTTCCTTGGCATTTTCAAAAGAAGAAAACTTCTCATAGATGTTGGAGCTAAATGAAAAAAAAGAATGTACAAAGCCTTGCAATTTAGCGTCATCTTCTTACAATTTTCTACGCTCCATTTCGCCTTTCTTCTTTGTGGTACATAAGGACCGTCTTCAACTATGTCCCAAAGCTTGTAGTCTTTTGATTTGATGAAATACATTATCCTCATCTTCCAATGAGCATAGTTGGTCTCATCAAAGAATGGTGACTTTTCAATGGATCGCGCCATGGATCGTCAGTTGTTTGGATATTGGTCGAGCTTTTCAGATCAAATCAATAGAATGTTAATCCTCTTCAATTGAGCCTAACTCTAATACCAATTGTTATGATCGATGCAGAACCGATTTAGTCGCCAAATTTTGAGGACAAAGGGACAACATTTTCAACCTAGATTCTATCACCGAATCTAGCATCCAATGTTCACGACCCGAACTTTGGGAATCCTCTCAAACAAGAAAACAAAGCAAACAAAGAATCCTTTTAACAAGGCTAATGTTTGCACTCTTAAACACTCACCCAGTTCCTAATACACTTGAGAATGTAATGACAATTAAGTTCAAAAGTATTTGTCTATCAAAAGAATAAGAAATTGAGCATTAAGAAAATTCTATGATTATATTGTTGTTACAATGGAAGCATTAGTCTTCTCTTGATGCTTGAAGGTCTCTTTTATCATCCCAATTGAGCTTGTGACCATTGGGATTGAATTGGAGCTAATTTCCAGGCTAATTTTCTCTTCTGGTGCAAGGCGAATCAAAACGATTAAGAGCTATTTCGATACGACCTCTTTGGAAAAGAGTCGTTGAGCCTGCATTTAAGAACCTGTATCGAAACTTCTTGAAGTCGTATCGAAATGGTTTGCTCCCCATATCGAAACGACCGTTGCCTGTTTCTATACGTCTCTTAGCCATTGAGGGTTTTCATAAAATCGTTGGGTTTTTTAGTAAAGTAGTTAAGGTTGTATCGAAACCTAAAGTATGTATCAGATACGTGTGATTTCTGTTTCAAAACTAAAAGTTACATTTTGAAAGTGTATCGTAACGGTAAAAGACCGTATCGAAACGCTTGGGCAATTTTCAATTGTTTGGCTGCTTAAAATCATTTTGAACACTTTCAAAACCCTTTAAAAATATATCACTTATTTTCAAGTTTTACGGCACCTCTGTGTATTTGCAAGGAGATCAGATGTCGCGGCAGAGATTTATGACGAGGCAGAGACCTGAGGCTGCGGCAGCACCTGGTGAACAAGTATTGATATGGTAGGCGATCTGAAGAGAAAAATGAGATGAACGTTTTTGGACAAGCAGCACAAGGATCGGAGCAGGGAAGAGCATGGAAGATCAAAGTCAAAGGCCACGCAGAAAAGAATCCTTGTGAGAATAAACATGGAAATAAATAATTATTTTATTTATATACTTGACTTGTGTTTTACTCCAAGTTGTATTCCTACTTAGGAAAGGTTTGCCCTAGGCCAATCCTATATAAACCATAGCCGCCCAAGGAGAAGGGGACATCATACACAACGCACGAGAGAAAAGAGTTCTCCATAGATTTTTAGAGTTTTCTTTGTTTCCATTATGTTCTAAACTTTCTTAGGGTTTAGGTGAAGGTTGTTGAGTATTTGTGAGAGAAGATTGAACTTTGTTTTCTTGTTTTATGCAATAAAATATTAAGGTTTGCTTATTCTTTGCTATTCATTGATCTTGCATTCAAGCTCGGGAGAGAAGTTTTTGAGAGATTTATTTATCCAATATCGGGAGAGTTGGATTCACGAAAGGAATAAGTATGGTATTTTTCTAGTTGGAAAATACTAACTCGGCCTAGGGATAGGTTAGAGTTTCAGCGGCCAAAGGAAGTATGAGATTGGTTGGTGGTTATCATTGATTCACGCCGGGAGGTATCATCAAGGACTAGTCATCAATAGTACTTCGAATTAAGGATAAGCGAAGTCATCCAAGGACACTTTGCCGAACTTAAGGAGTCCACCCAAGAGAAAGGGAATGCCGCGGCGGACGCTGGTCTTCACTGTCGAGGCGGGAAACTGCAGTTCTGCCGAGGCAGTGTTGCATTATTGCACAGAACAGAAACAAGTCAATTGAACTCACAATACGATTCAATTGGATCCTGCCCATTCTCTAAATCTGATTTTATTTTCATTCACCATTCTCCTTTTATTTTTCAGTTATTTTAATTTTCAAAACAACCAATTTAATCTGTCTTTTATTTCTTTTACAGAGCGAGAAGAGAGAAGAAAGCATATTAAGTACGCCAATCCCTGTGGAGACGATACTTGATACTTATCACTTTATTACTTGCGACGTGTACACTTGCACTAATTGCACACTCTTTTTACACGCAACAAGTTTTTGGCGCCGTTGCCGGAGATTGGAAACTAAATTTTTGTTATCTTTATTTTCTCGCATCTTAAATTTGTTTTATTTAACTTTGGTTTTTACTGGTGTATGACTAGGCCAAAACAAAGCAATCCATTATACAAGCTAGATCCATAGATTGAACGCACGTGTCAAAGGTTGCGAAGAAAAATCCGAGTAGTTATGGCAGATCATCCGGAAGAACAAAACTTACCCGCTGGCAATGGAAGGCTTTCACCGCCACTAGTGCCGTGGCAGCTTACTGTTCGAGATTTTTTGGAAGAGGATTTGAATGGGTTAAATCCAGGAGTCGTTACACTATAGATCGAAGCAGCCCACTTTGAGTTAAAATATGTCATGTTTAATATGCTCAATACTATTGGACAGTTTGGTGGGTCAGTAACTGAAGATGCCAGGCAACACCTTAAATCATTCATGGAGATCTGTAATTCATTAAAAATTCAAGGAGTCCATGAAGATGTGTTGAGATTGAAACTGTTTCCCTATTCACTAAGGGATAGGGCAAAAACCTGGTTAAATAGCATTCCAGCAGGATCAATATGATCTTAGAGTGAACTCTGTCGTGATTTCATTACACGTTTTAATCCTACTAATTTATATGATCGTATACGTAATGAAATTACTTCTTTTCGGCAGGCAGATGATGAACCAATGTATGAGGCATGGGAGCGCTATAGGGAGTTACTGCACAAGTGTCCTTTGCATGGATTTCCATTGTGGACACAAGTGACCGTGTTCTACAATGCAACCAATGCCCCAACGAGAATGATGTTAGACAACTCTGCCAATGGGACACTCCTTGACAAACCACCAGAGGAAGCTATAGAAATTTTGAACAAACTTGCAAAGAATGACTTCCAATTCCCTACATCTAGGCGAGGAGGGATGAGACGTCAGGCCACAGTACATGAATTAGAAATATCCAATTCAATGGCAGCACAATTGGCAACTCTCACTAAGATGGTCCAAAATATGCAAATGCAACATAATACTCATGAGGTTAAGGTAATAGATTCTTCGTGTGATTTATGTGGAGGTAACTATAGCTCTTATGAGTGCATGCAAAATCAGGAATCTAGCCTTTATGTTGGAAACTACAATCGGAACAACATGATGTCCAACACATACAATCAAGCTTGGAAAAGGCATCCAAATTTTTCATGGAGCAACCCCAATAATGCTTTGAATCCGACTGCTCAACCCTCAGGTTTCCAGCAATCAATGCCAATGCAACACCCGCAGCAGCAGTAGCAGCCACTGCCGCAGCAGCAGATGTCACAATAGCAGCCTGCAAGTTCATTGAAAAATACTCTTAAGGCCTTTATGATGAAAACCGAATCATACATAGCCGAGAATAGTAACTTTATTAAAAGAACTAATGCATTCATACACCGAACTGAGATGAGGTTGCAAAATAAAGAGGTAGCAATTAAATCATTGGAAACTCAGGTTGGGTAGTTTGCTCAAAACTTGAATACTAGACCACAAGGAGGATTACCCAGCAATAATGAAGTTGCTAAGGGAATGTGTCATGAGCAATGTAAGACAATTACTACTAGGAGTGGCCTACAACTTAAGGAGATGTTAGGAAACTCAGCAGACAAAGTCCTACTAGTGGAACAAGAAGAAACAGATAAAGAAGATTTAGATGCTGAACTAAGTGATCATGCCATAGCAATCCCAGAAAAAAGCACTGCCTCGGCAGAAAAATCGGCAGTCCCTAGACAAGTGGCCGAGACAGTAGGAAAACCAGTGGTGCCAGGTATTAAATTCTAGACCAATGAGACAATAGAGGAGATGCGACCACCACCACCTTTCCCACAAAGGTTGAAAAAGCATAAACAGGACTATCAATTTAAAAAATTCTTAGACATCTTGAAGCAAGTCCACATTAACTTGCCATTTGTTGAGGCAATAGAACAAATGTCGAATTATGCTAAATTCTTAAAAGACATTGTGTCTAAAAGAAAAAGGCTTGGTGAGTTTGAAACAGTGGCTGCAACTGAAGGATGCATGGCAATGCTTCATAATCACATGCCTCCTAAATTGAAGGATCCTGGATGTTTTACTATACCTTGTGCGATAGGAAACCACTATGAAGGAAAGGCATTATGTGACCTTGGAGCAAGCATAAACTCGATGCCGAAATCTGTTTTCCAAAAACTTGGAATAGGAAGGGCAAAACCTACAACAGTAATGCTCCAATTGGCGGACAGATTGTATGTGCAACCTGAAGGAAAAATCGAGGACATATTGGTAAGGGTGGATAAATTTATTTTTCCAGCTGACTTCCTTATTCTTGATTGTGAAGCAAATGACAATGCACCGATCATCTTGGGGAGACCTTTTCTAGCCACTGGACGCACTCTTATTGATGTGGAAAAGGAGAATTTATAATGAGGGTTAACGACCAGCAAGTCAAACTCAATATTTTCCATAACTTAAAAAGACATGATGATCTAGAGGAGTGCAAGGTTATCCACACTACAGATTCAGGCAACAAAATATCCTGTCTCAACAACTACTGCCTCGGCAGTACGCTCGGCAATGCTGTTGATAATAGTTACAACAGAGTACGGGATAGTGTTGAAACATCAGAGGCGAAGAAAGCCAATTGGACAACACACTTTCTAGGCAAACTTAGATCCAAATGGTCAGAACCACATGGTGCAGTAAAAATCAAATCAAGAAGGGATGAGCATGAGTTCAAAGCGAACGGCCAACAGTTGAAGCTTGATACTGGTCAACATGAGATGAGGACTATAGAGACCATCACTTTAGGAGATGCACTTGCATGGACTCCTCCTGTGACATAATATCTTCATCGTCTCTTTATTTTATTTTTAGGATTAGTTTTAGTTTAGAGTTAATCTTTTTTATTTTTGCTTGTTTTTAATTTAATTTTTTTTTGGTGTTTATTTTTAGGACAATAAGCAAGAATGAAGGAGAAGTAGTCATAACACAGAAAATCTAATACCGTGGCAGTGCATAGTGTCAGTGTCGCAGCAGTCCCAACGGGCAGAACAATAAAAAATTTCTAAATCTTTATGTTGATTTTATATCCTTGTTCATTTTCATATTTTGTTTCCTGCTGTGTACCATGATCATAAGCATTGAGGACAATGCTTGGTTCGAGTTTGGGGGTGTAGGTTCACTACCGCGGCCTTGCCATGAAAGGAAGTATTTAAGTTGTTTTTTTTCTGAAAATTTCTTTTTATGTCCACCACCTTACTTGAAATATTGTCCATACTTTTGCACTGTTCTACATCAGTATTGCCTTAGTTTATTCTTTTAAGGCTATAGAAATCTTTCTCCTTACCATGGTTAGGTCCTGTTTAAAAGGCTTAACTTTAGGATACTTAAGGAAGAAAACTTAGAAGCTTGCTATAAGGTTGATTCTAAAATCACTTTTGGGACTTGTGTAATTTTAGGAATTCTTTTAATGAACTTAGGTGATAAAGACTTTGATTTATGGAATGATAACTAGAGGTGCCCGAAATTGGATCTACTATATGCCAAAAAAATTTATTTTAGCTAGTAATAAAACACAACCCTTGAGGTGCCTGAAATTGGCTCAAGTGTTGATACAATAGGAAGAAGTCATAAATTCCAAAGTCTATTTTTCTTGAACTTAGAGTTTGTCTAAGAAAGCCTTTAATCAAAATTGTCCACAAAAACGCAGACACTCACAAAATCTTATAGCTTGATTCCGAGTAAGTCCTTGGGTAACCAAAAGGTTAAGGTTTAAGAATAGGCATAGTTATGGTGGGGAGAATAGACGAAAACATAAGACCAAAAGAGAATAAGGTTTGGCAATTTGATGGTTTGCATTGCTTGAGGACAAGAAATAGTTCGAGTTTGGGGGTGTGATAAGTGCTTAATTCACTATCACTTTTTACACCTTTCATGGACAATAATCACTTAATCTACACCTACTTGGACTAAAGCATGTACTTAATGTGAGATATTTAGATATTCTGCTTTTGCGACTTATAAAGATGATATTTATAGAAAATGCAAGCTTTACGGCACCTCTGTGTATTTGCAGGGAGATCAGATGTCGCGGCAGAGATTTATGACGAGGCAGAGACCTGAGGCTGCGGCAGCACCTGGTGAACAAGTACTGATATGGTAGGCGATCTGAAGAGAAAAATGAGATGAACGTTTTTGGACAAGCAACACAAGGATCGGAGCAGGGAAGAGCATGGAAGATCAAAGTCAAAAGCCACGCAGAAAAGAATCCTTGTGAGAATAAACATGGAAATAAATAATTATTTTATTTATGTACTTGACTTGTGTTTTACTCCAAGCTGTATTCCTACTTAGGAAAGGTTTGCCCTAGGCCAATCCTATATAAACCATAGCCGCCCAAGGAGAAGGGGACATCATACACAACGCACGAGAGAAAAGAGTTCTCCATAGATTTTTAGAGTTTTCTTTGTTTCCATTATGTTCTAAACTTTCTTAGGGTTTAGGTGAAGGTTGTTGAGTATTTGTGAGAGAAGATTGAACTTTGTTTTCTTGTTTTATGCAATAAAATATTAAGGTTTGCTTATTCTTTGCTATTCATTGATCTTGCATTCAAGCTCGGGAGAGAAGTTTTTGAGAGATTTATTTATCCAATATTGGAAGAGTTGGATTCACGAAAGGAATAAGTATGATACTTTCTAGCTGGAAAATACTAACTCGGCCTAGGGATAGGTTAGAGTTTCAGCGGCCAAAGGAAGTATGAGATTGGTTGGTGGTTATCATTGATTCACGCCGGGAGGTATCATCAAGGACTAGTCATCAACAGTACTTCGACTTAGGGATAAGCGAAGTCATCCAAGGACACTTTGCCGAACCTTAAGGAGTCCACCCAAGAGAAAGAGAATGTCGCGGCGGACGCTGGTCTTCACTGTCGATGCAGGAAACTGCAGTTCTGCCGAGGCAGTGTTGCATTATGGCACAGAACAGAAACAAGTCAATTGAACTCACAATACGATTCAACTGGATCCTGCCCATTCTCTAAATCTGATTTTATTTCCATTCACCATTCTCCTTTTATTTTTCAGTTATTTTAATTTTCAAAACAACCAATTTAATATGTGTCTTTTATTTCTTTTACAGAGCGAGAAGAGAGAAGAAAGCATATTAAGTACACCAATCCCTGTGGAGACAATACTTGATACTTATCACTTTATTACTTGCGATGTGTACACTTGCACTAATTGCGCACTCTTTTTACACGCAACATCCCCCGAAAGTTAACACGGTCACTCAAAACGATGTACACCCAAAGTTTGGAGTGGACTACGGAGGTAGTGATTATCTAATCTAAAAGGAAGAACTCAAGCTCTGTGAATAAAACTGTCAATTTTCACAAATAAAGCATAAAGCTTTTCTAACTGATAGTTTGAAAAATGAGAAGCGAAACCTCTTATTTATAGGTTGAAAGCAGGGGTAGATATGTCCAAGAATCAAATAAAATCTGATTTAAAATTTAAATTTTAAATTTAATATCAGATAATATCAAATCAAATCTCGAATAATATCAGATAATATCCATTCAAAATCTATGATAATATCAGTTAATATCTATTCAAAATTAGATTTAATAACAGATAATATCAAATCAAATATTCGATATTTATTAAATCTAATCTGTTACACATTTAAAATTCAAAAGGAATTTTAAATTAACCTAACCACTCCCATGTCTCCTATAAATAAAGAGTGTGAGATTCAAGCATTACCCACAATACACCACTAATGCGAAGGAATCCTACTAAAAAAATCATAAAGTTCGACCAACATAAGAAAAGCACTAGCGAGATTAGTTACTTAAGTACATAGTGAACGAATCTTGAACTAGTATGTACAGATGATGAGTAATCCTCCTCTTAGATAAGTGAAACTAGTCTTGAACTTTATAAGATCGGGGTGAACTCATAACACATAACTAATCCCTTCATCCACCCAAGTCCGTGATGTGAAGATATGTATATACACGAAGTATATATTTAGCCATTTTACTTTGGGATTTTAGTAAGTATACTAGAAAAACGGCCCATCGTTTTTCATAGAAGGCGGCTAACCCTTCTCACTTACATAGGTTATTTTATCAAGTTTATCTCAACATAAACCACCCAAAATCAAGCTATGAAATAATTAAGAGCTTTGTATAAAGCTCAACCTCACAAGAAAATAAGGTGATTTTATTCAAGTTCATATTTAATGAACCACCCAAACTCTGAGATAAAAAATAATTAAGAATAAAAACTCAACCTATTGTTCAGTAAATTCAATATTGTTCTTCTTAAGAGAACAATCCAACCTCTTTGGATAGAATTTATTAAGAGTTAAAATAAACTCATCCTTTCGAGCGGTAAGATCAATTAGTCCTTCGTAATAGGTATAAGAACTTATTAAGAGTAGTTATTCAACCAAAATCTGTAAATTCATCAAGTCTTTCTCACTAAAACCAGCCAAACCTGGACTATGAATTTATTAAGAGCATTAAGCTCAACCTGGGTATGTACATGAAACGCCATATGGATTGAGTAGATGTACATGTACACTATGAGTCATTCCATGGTTTCGTTTGACTACATTGAACTTAGATAACTAAGTTGGGTATCCATCATGAATCACTCAACCAATGGGCTTAAGACTCATAACCTTCGACGAATCCAGAATTTGTTTCTTGCTCAATCCTTTGGTAGGAGGATCAACCAGATTCATCTCCGACTTAACATTCTCTAAGGTGAGTACTTCGTTCTTTATTAGGTGCCTCACATATTCGTACCTTATGCGAATATGTCTCTTTTTACCATTGTAAGCTTGATTTATGGTCACATGTATCGCAATTACGAATCGCACAATAAAGATATCAAAAGAGTCGGTTTTCCCCCACAAAGGTATCTCTGCTTAAAGAATCTTAAGCCTCTCGACTTCTTGCCCAGCTAAGTCTAAAGCTATAAACTTTTGTCTCTATGGTGGAGCAGCAATACAAGTCTGCTTGGTAGACTTGCACGAGATTGCAGCTTCACCTAAATTGAAAACATATTCACACGTAGAGCTTACCTCATTAAAATAAAAAACCTAGTTGGCGTCAAAAAATCCTTCCAAAGCAAGAGGATAGCCAACAAAATTGAATTTCCAATCCATAATACCCTTAAGGTACTTTAGTAAGCGTCTAAGAGTCATCTAATGTTCAACACATGGATTATGAGTATATCAACTCAATCTACTCATAATATAGGCAATATCAGGTCGAGTATAGTTCATTAAGAACATTAGGCTTTCAATAATTTTAGCATATTCAAACTGGGAAACATAGGTTCGTTTATTTTTAACGAGATGAGTGCTAGAGTCAAATGGGGTTCGAGCAGAGATAACATCTCAACTGTCAAAACTCTTTAACATTTTTGAGTGAACCCTATGACTACTAGCATAGCCTTATATCCTGGATTGACCCATCAGGAATGAGTTTCTTCCTAAAAAACCCATTTTTTGCTAATAGGTTTAAATCCTCTAGGCAAGTCTACCAATGCTCAAGTATGATTTAGACATTATTAACTCTAATTCATAATTAATAGCGTTTCTCCCAAAACTATCGTCAATATATATCATAGCTTCTTAATAAGTTTTAGGATCATCATCCAACAAGAAAACTTGAGCTATAGGATCTGATAAGTTGTCTAAATCATTTATCTCAGGAATAAAGGAAGTAACAAATTCTGGTCCAAAAGAGTTTTCTTTCCTTTTCCTCTTACTTCTTCTAAGCTCAAACTCAAACTCTAGAGCATATCATGAAATATCTTTGGTAGCACACTCAATAAATACTACATCAACAATTTTAGAACTGATGGTGGACTTCTTAAAGTTAGGCAAATCTACTTTAGCGAGACACTCCCACACTTTTAGGTATTGCAAGTTAAGTGCATGACTTTTTCACAGTTCGTATGGGGTTAAGTCTAATTTCTTTATGAGACACTCGGTTTAAGATTTTCCTCTCGGCTATGCCATTTTGTTGAGGAAAGTAAAGGACAAAAGTTTCATGAATTATGTCATTTGTCTCATATACCTCTTTAAAAATTTTATATCTAAACTCACCACCTCTATTGGACCTAACATTTTTCATCTTTTTCATAAAGAAAATTTTCATGGAGATTTCTGCACACTCCTAAGATATTCAAATCTTTTTTTTTCCTTCTTAAAACTCCGAAGAAAAGAGCTCAAAGTGATTTAGTGGCTACAAACAACTTTTAGTAGCATTAATGTCTATCATTTTCTCTTTATTTAGATAAGATCATTGCCTTAAAAGACCACAAGAAATATTCATCTACTATGACCAAAAGAAAGATATCTTAAATAAATTATTAATATTATTATTCTAACTTCTGCACTATGTATAAAATATTTATTTAGTCATAATATTTTTATAAAATGGAATAATGACCATAGTAATGCACCAGGTAGGTCTAGAAAGAGAAGTGGTGCAGAAAGTACACTTAAATACCAAGTCTTTCAAAGAACCAGTCCTAGACATGCATTTTTAAACTATCTCACTACTTTTCAATTAATCTCTTATGAATATTTCTCTCTTCATTTAAGTCTTTTAAAAGTCATGCTTAATATATATTACTCACAAAAAAAAAATATTGAACATAGTCTAAAAGTCATCTAGCCTTCTTTTACAACCTAGTCTAAAAGATACTCACTAAGCATAGTTAAAACATGCTTATGGTGATCTTAATCATGACATTTAATCATTAACATGCATTTAGGGGCTTTAGAATCTCTTTCTTAGACTTTTAGAAGCCTTGCATATAGAGCCTAGCATAGAGGTATCAAAATAGGGAGTAACAAATTCGATACCCTCTCATAAAACACTAATTAGGACATTTCTGGGCAAGTAGGTATCGAAATGCCTAAACCGCGTTTCGATACGCCTATGTTCCGATATGAGTAAAAGGCTATATCGATACAACATCATGTCAAAACTTTTTTTCTCGTGTTTCGATACCAGCGTATCAATACGACTTTGTGGGGTATCAAAACGCGCGGCGACAAATGTGTTTTAATAGCCCTAAACCTAATTCAATTTTAATTAAAAAAACATTACTTTCCCCTATCTCAAACCCTAGCCGAAAAACCCTTAAATATACTCCTCTATAACTCAAATTTCTTCACACAAACATCAAAATTTCTTGAGTTTCTCTACTCAAATCATCAAGGCTAAGGTTTTCTCAAAGTTTTGTGCTCAAAATCATCCAATTTCATCCTAAATCTCAACTCAAGGTAATTTTCGAAATTTCTTATTTTCGTTTGAATTTAAGATTTTAAAATTAGATTTTTGTATAGATTAAACTTGTTTTATGTATAAATTTTCAAAATCTCACAAAAGTTTTTCAAAAATCCAAATTTTTTCATTTGAATATAAAATATTTTGTTTGTATTTTATTTTTCACTGTTTTTCAAATTTCTTTTCAAAATTTTATTTTAAACTTTTTTTATTGTTTTTAAATCAATTGTGTTTTTCAAACTTTGTTTTTAAACCCTTGAGTTATTTATTTATAGGATTAAATTTGGTTATCTTTTACATATATCGTTTCTAGAGCTTAATAATCCTTAATTAGTTTGTGTCGACGTAAGGCTTCTTTTTGAAGTGTTTGTATTCGAAGATGTTGGAATAAATGATGAGAACTCCCTTGGCCATAATCTTACCGGATCTGTCATCAACTTGGATGTGCATGATCGATTTCTTCATTTGATCATCTCTTGGTGGATTCGTCCCTCTAATGGTAAATATTCTTGGATTCGTAATGTTGATGGTTTTTGGATCGCATGCTTTCGTCAAGGGAAACGTCCTAATCTTGCGAAGATCATGTTTGTCAAACTCGTGTGGCAAGTTCAAAATCGCCACACTCCTCAATGCAAATCCTTGTCCTATGATTGTGCTCTAAGTTCTCTATTATTGCACTCGGAGATAGACTGCTCCTATGATCTTCTTGAGGTGGTGAAGGAGCCAATATGTGAAAGCTCTCTATATCGCTCTCACTTTCAAATCCTTGGTCACGAATGGGTTCATGCAGAGGGTCCTCCTCCTCAACTATTGATCCCGAGCTGATTAATCAAGTTCTACAAATGTCAAACTAATGGCTTTTCTCACCGATCAGTTCGTCGGCCTTAACCAACGCATCGACACCCGTTTTGACACCCTTGAAGGTCAACTCGGGGTTTTGAATACTCGTGTTACCGTGCCTGAAGCTTCCCATCTTTCCATGAGTATGTCCATCGATGCTTTCACGATGAATGACGAAGGTCTTGTGCTTCTAAAGATGATGATGAGGAGGAGGAGGGTGGAGAGGAGTAACTTTCATGCTTAAGAACTTATGCACGTTTGCTTATGTTTTAAGTACTATGCTTTTTTTCGTTATGTTGGATTGAATTTTAAATTTCAATGCCATGAATTATGTTCTTAATGTTATATCTTATTGCTTAACTTTATTTTATCCCTTTATATTATATCTTTGATTTTGATCTAATAAAAGGGGAGAAGTCTTTAAAACAAACTTTTAACTATGCAAATATTTAGGGAAGTTTTATTAAGGGGGAGTTCTTTACATAAAAATTTATTTTGGTTTTGTTATATCATAAAGGTTGAGATTGTAAAATCTATATTTGATTTTGATATAACAAATAAGTTAAAGGACTATTTTGTAAATAAATTTTTAAAGCCAAAACAATTTGAAAGTCAACAAAGTTTTCCAAGTCAAAAAAAATAACCCAAAATGTATTTTGCTTAAGATTTTTCTAGTCCAAACATTCAAAAATTTATAAGCGTTTCGATACCACTTCCATTGGTATCGGTACCGTGCTTAAATTTTAAAAATAATGTCCTTAAGTTTTTACAGGCGTATCGATTGTTAGAGTATGCCCAAAGACCAATCATATCATGGTTGTAGAGATATTTTTATTTACCAATTTTATTGAATAAAGGCATTTACATTGTTGTTTTCATATATATGTATCAATGTATAACATAAACTGAGAAACAATAAGGTCCATATAATAATATAAGTACTATTATTAAAATATCCTTAGTCAAGTATTATTATGGGTATGACAATAATAATACGCTAAAGACTAACATGTTATTAATTGATGACAATGAGTTATAATTGACATAGAGATGTCAGAATTAATACATGAATATATTAATGGAGATTAATATATTGGATTGACCCGCTGTGAGCATATGTCTTGGATTATTATGTGACGGTCACGATATTAGTCATAGTGACAACTATATGTATGATACTTAGACTTGAGATTATTACTATCTCAATATAATTTGTTTTAAGTTTTGATGCAGTTAAACGTATCTCGTAATTAGTTACACTATAAAATCTGACATTGGACATATTCCAATGTATGTAGTGATATGTGAATGATCGAGATAGGATTTGTCCTTCCAACATAATAAGAAAGTATATTAAAAGCCACTTGATTGAGTGAGACTAGAAATGCATAGTCATGCTTGAATAGGTTGATATGAGATATTATAAATTATTCATTAACAGTAGTCCACTCTAGATATCAAGAAACATTAAAATAGGCTATACAAGTGTAACTATTCCAAGACTTGTTCCTATTATAGATATAAAAGGACAAAAGGATACAATGCACTAAGAGAGTTGGTCACAGATATGATACATCGAATCATGATCTCTTGTAACTTAGATGACAATGATATATTGCTAGATGTCACTCATTGTTTGTAATATTAGAATTGTTCTAATATTATTACTAACGTTACAATGAGCCTACAGGATCACACCTAATGGTTGAAAAGGAGCAACAAATATATATATGTATAAGTAGATTATATTTAATCCCAAATTTTAATCAAAGGATATAATTAAAGTAATTATATCCATTTTCAAATTCGGATTAAATATAGATCCTAAAATTTAAGGAAATAATAAAAATAATTATTTCCTATATCAAATTCGGAATAAAAACCTACTATCTAAGGTGACACATTTATATAAGGAATTTTTGGTCTAGTAGCCACAGTAAAGAATCTTGAATTCCCAAAACCTAAAATCACGAAAAATAGTTTTTCAAGATTTGCTCTCAACCGGGTGAACTGAGTAGAGGATGAGACGATATTCGTGGAGGCTAAAGATTTAGATTGTTGAACGATCGTGACTGTAGCAGATCCAATTGCTATTTTTGCTGCTTATCAAGGAATGCAATGTAAGTCATTGTATCTCTTCCTCCCGATTTTAGATTAAACGTACATGGATCACTGAAAAGATCGTCGTAATTTTGTTCTGCTGCGCCATGGGGTGTGCCGACGGTCCCAACAGTTGTATGAGAGCCACTTGTACGAGATGCGATATGTATGAGATGCATGCTTTATTTTACTGTTTCGATGATATATATTGATATTGGTAGTCGAATAGGGATACGATTAATATGTTCATCTGTTAATGAATTTTACAGTCGTCATGTTGCTGCAAGGGTTTTACGGTAATTATATGTCAATCGTTGACATAGTGATCGGAGAAAGTGCGATGGTAGATCGCATCAAAGAAAATGAATAATTGTTATTCCAATGTGAAAAAATCTAATGGATTTAAAATCTTGAAAACACAATTCTGCTGATAAAAGTTATCAAATCGTGAGGTTTTTCCATAGAAAAATAGTTGCTATTTTTCAAAATTTCCAACCAGCCGCACTGGTGCAGATTACTCGCCATAAGGGGCTTTGCCCCTTGACCCCTTCGTAGGCAACATAGATTATAGGCCCATATTGGTAATATCAACGAATTCATGATAGCATGTATATGATATATTTTCTTTGCACAGTGCTTGACATGTATGGTTATAGCCCTTACCTTTACAATAGTTGTAAATTTTAAATACGGCCTGCATGTCGTGCCTTGCTCTATCTCTGTTGTACTTCTGTTCTCATCTTACTCCCTCGTATGTAAAACGAGTTTTTATAATTTTAATAATATTCTAAGAAGTAGACGAGATGTTTCAACAAAAGGCGAGAAGATGCTTGAGAAACAGTTTTAATATAGGATTAAGGGTTTAGGTTCTCCCATTGGCTTGGGATGGGCCACCTTAGTTCTTTATTTGGGCTATAATCATTGCATTTTTATTGCTTTATATCTATAATGTATGTGAGGCGATATATGATATATATCTTTTGTTCGTATATATTTATGAGATCAATAAAGGCCAAATTAAAAGAAATAACGATGAGATATTTAAAGATTTCCCTCAAATTAATCTAAGTTAAAATTAGCCGTCCAATATTTGCCCTTGTTAAGGCCTTGATCGATCTTATGTGGGTTTTGCCAAAGCATTGACACGTAAGTCTATCTTGGTTAAATGCAAAAAATAAGCAAGTGATATTTTTCGGTCGAAATATTGGTAATAATTTAGTTAGGTTATTCTAATAAGATTAGAAACCTAAAGGCTAAGTATTTGGTTCATTCATGAGATGACTGAACAAGAGTTGTTCACCAAGTGGAGGAGTTACATGAGATGTAATTAGTAAATGGTTACTTACCTAAATAACCTCTATCCTAAAGGAAAAACTAAAGTTGATTTAAGAAATTGGTGAATTATGGATCCTTGCTCACTAGAAAAAATTTCGTCGATTTTTTCTAAAATTAAAAACGAAGGGATTTTTAATTTTGAACAAAATAGTGAGAGTATTTTATAAACAAATACCTATTTATAATATTTCAAATTGGTAAATTTAATTTATGTATTTCCATTGATGTAGATCTAAATGGAAAACAACACTTTATCACTATGATCACTCCTTGAGAAGGAGAAACTCAATGGCATAACCTTCCTTGATTAGTTCCAAAATTTGAGAATTATTATCAAACAGGAAAGAAATGAATATGTCATTGAAGAACCTGTTCCAAATGAACCGGCAGCTAATGCTTCTAGAGCTAACAAACACAAGTTTAAGAAACATATGGACTACATGTTAGATGTCGGATGTCTTATGCTTGCTACTATGAGTCCTGATCTTGAGAAGCAACATGAGGACATAGTTGCATATGATATGATTCAAAAACTCAATGAAATATATGAGGGAGAAGCACGTCAAGAGAGGTATGAGACCTTTAAAGCTCTATTTGAGTGCAAAATGGTAGAGGGATCTCTTGTAGGATCTCATGTCATCAAGATGATGGGCTATATCCAAAAGTTGGAAAAGCTAGGATTTCCTCTCAAAGATGAATTGGCTACTGATTTTATTATGCAATCGTTGTCGAATAGCTTTTATCAATTTGTCCTTAATTTCAACATGAATGAAATTAACAAAACTTTGCTATAGTTACTTGGCATGTTACGAACTGCTGAGAAAAATATGACTAACGTTGGACCTAAGCCCATTCTGATGATCTGCAAGGACAAAGGAAAGGGAAAAGTAGTGGCAAAGTACAAGGGCAAAGGTAAGCCTATGCTCAAAGGAAAGGACGCATTGAAACTCAAAGGGGGAGTTAGCAAGGAAGGAAAATGTTTCCACTGCAATAAGACCGGACACTGGAAAAGAAACTGCCCCATCTATCTTGAAGAGGTCAAGAAGGCAAAAGCAGATGGTGCATCTACTTCAAGTATTTATGTTATTGATGTGAATCTGTCAACATCTTCTTCTTGGTTATTAGATATAGGTTGTGGTTCTCACATTTGTACTTCTTTGCAGGGACTGTAAAAGAAAGAATTTAGCTAAGAGAGACATAGACCTACGAGTGGGAAATGGAGCAAGAGTTGTTGCATTAGCAGTAGGAACATACGTTTTATCTTTACCTAGTGGACTTGATTTACATTTAGAAGATTGTTATTTTGTGCCTAGTTTGACTAAAATATTATTTTTATTTCTTGTTTGGACAAGATTGTCTTTGAGATTATTATTAAGAATAATTGTTGTTCTTTTTTTCTCGATAATGTTTTTTATGGTTCAACACAATTGTTTAATGTCTTATATATTTAAATCTAGAAAATTTCATGTATAAAATAAATACCAAAAGATCAAAAACAAATGACTCAAATCAAACTTATCTCTGACATTGTCGTTTAGGCTATAATGTGAGAAACGTATTTCAAAACTCCATAAAGATGGATTCTTAGATTCATTTGCTTTCGAACAACTAGATGTATGTGAATCTTGCTTACTATGAAAAATGAATAAGTCTCCTTTCAATGGTAAAAGTGAGCGAGTAAGTGATTTATTGGGTTTAATATATAGTGATGTATGTGGATTAATAAATACACAAGCTAGAGGTGGATTTCAGTACTTCATTACTTTCACTGATGACTTCAGTCGGTATGGTTACATTTACCTTATGCGCCATAAATTTGAGGCTATTTAAAAGTTTAAAGTATTCAAGAATGAAGTATAGAATCAACTAAGCAAGAGTATTAAGGCACTTCGATCAGATCGAGGTGGAGAATACTTAAGCATAGAATTTGATGAACACCTTAAAGAATGTGAGATTGTCTCACAGCTTACTCCACCAGGTACACCACAGTATAATGGAGTTTCTGAGAGGAGAAATTGAACTTTGTTAGACATGGTTCGATCAATGATGAGTCATAGTGATCTTTCAAATTTTTTCTGGGGACATGTACTAGAAACAATTGCTTTCACTTTAAATCATGTTTCATCTAAATCTGTTCAAAAGCCACCATATGAGATATGGACTGGAAAACGTCCTAGTATGTATTTTATGAAGATTTGGGGTTGCGAAGCATCTGTCAACCATCAAATTTCTACAAAGCTTGAACCCAAATCTCATAAGTGTAATTTTGTTGGGTATCCCAAAGAAACTAAGGGATATTATTTCTTTAACCCTAAAGAGAAAAAAGTGTTTGTTACTCGAACATGAGTTTTTCTCGAAAGAGAATTTCTCAATAAGAAAGGGAAGGGTAAAGACATTAAACTTGGAGAAGTTCAAGAATAACAATTCATTGAGCCTGAGATTGAACATGTTCCACAAATTGTTAAGAATCAATCAACAGATTTAGAAACACAATCACTGTACAGGTCCACAAGAGAAGGTCATGCACCTGAGAGATATGGATTTCTCATTACCACGCCTGGATATGTTCTTATTATGGATCAAGATGAGCCAAAAACTTATCAAGAGGTATTATCGAGCCTAGACTCTAAGAAATGGCTTAAGGCCATGAAATTTAAGATGAAATCCATGTCAGTCAACCAAGTATGGACTTTGGTTGAATCACCTGAAGGGATAAAACCTATAGGGTGTAAATGGGTTTTCAAGAAGAAAACCGACATGGATGGAAACGTACAAACATACAAGGGGCGACTAGTCACTAAAAGTTTTCGACAAGTTCATGGTGTTGACTATGAAGAAACTTTATCCCCTTTAGCTATGTTTAAATCATCCGGATCTTGCTTGCTATAGCTGCATTTCATGATAATGAAATTTGGCAAATGGACGTCAAAACCGCTTTCCTTAATGGAAAACTTGAAGAGTATGTGTATATGACACAACCAGAAGGTTTTGTCGCTCCAGGAAATATTGGAAAGGTTTGTAAGCTACAAAGGTCCATTTATGGACTGAAGCAAGCTTCTGGAAGTTGGAATCTTCATTTCAAAGATGCGATCAAAGAGTTTGGTTTTATCAAGGACGAAGATGAGCCTTGTGTTTACAGGAAGACTAGTGGGAGCATTGTTTCTTCCCTAATCTTGTATGTAGATGACATACTTATTATAGGAAATGACTTACCTACCTTACAATCAGTTAAGACTTGGTTAAGTAGTTGTTTCTCTATGAAAGATTTGGGTGAGGCAGCATAGATCTTAAGGGTTAAGATCTATAGAGATATATCTAGACGACTTCTAGGTCTGAGTCAAAATACATATATAGACAAAGTTCTAAAAAGATTCAATATAGAAGAATCCAAGAAAGGATTCTTACCTATGACTCATGGTATTTCTCTTTCGAAGGAAATGTGTCCTTCAACTCCACAAGAAAAAGAACGAATGAGTAAGATTCCATATGCTTCGGCTATTGGTTCTATCATGTATGCCATTATATGTACTCGAATAGATGTATCGTATGCCTTAAGCATGACAAGTCGATATCAGGTAAACCCTGGTGAAAATCAATAGGTGGTAGTCAAAAACATCCTTAAGTTCTTGAGAAGAACTAAGGATACATTTCTTGTCTATGGAGGCAAAGAAGAGCTTAGTATAAAAGGTTATACTAATGCTAGTTTCCAAACAGACAAGGATGACTCACAATCATAATTTGGATTTGTGTTTTGACTTAACGGAGGTGTTGTAATCTGAAAAAGTTCAAAGCAATACACAATAGTTGATTCTAGAACAGAGGCTGAGTATATTGCAGCTAGTGAAGTAGCAAAAGAATCTGTTTGGATCAAAAAATTCATATCCAAAATAGGGTTTTTCCAAGCATATTAGATGTTGTAGAACTCCATTATGATAACAATGGAGCCATTGCACAAACGAAGGAACCCAGATCTCATGAATGATTCAAACATATTCTTAGACGCTTTCATCTCATTTGAGAGATCATAGATCGAGGAGATGTGGAGATATTCAAAGTACACACGGATGATAACATTGTTGATCCCTCGACGAAGCGTCTAACACAACAGAAGCATGATCGTCACACTGAGTCACTCGGTATTAGATATGTGAGTGATTGGTCTTAGTGCTAGTGGGAGATTGTTAGAGTATGCCCAAAGACCAATCATATGATGATTGTAAGGATATTTTTATTTACCAATTTTATTGAATAAAGGCATTACCATTGTTGTTTTCACATATATGTGTCAATGTATAACATAAACTGAGAAACAATAAGGTCCATATAATAATATAAGTATTATTATTAAAAGATCCTTAGACAAGTATTATTATGAGTATGGACAATAATAATACGCTTAAGACTAACATGTTATTAATTGATGCAATGAGTTGTCATTGACATAGAGATGTCAGAATTAATACATGAATATATTAATGGAGAATATTATATTGGATTTACCCGCGGTGAGCATATGTCTTGGATTATCATGTGACGGTCAAGATATTGCTCATAGTGACAACTATATGTATGATCCTTAGACTTGAGATTATTACTATCTCAACATATGTTGTTTTATGTTTTGATGCAGTTAAATGTGTCTCATAATTAGTTACACTATAAAAATAACATTGGAGATATTACAATGTATGTAGTGAGATGTGAATGATCGAGATAGGATTTGTCCTTCCTACGTAATAGGAAAGTATATCAAAGGCCACTTGATTGAGTGAGACTAGAAATGCATGGTCGTGCTTGAATAGGTTGATATGAGATATCACAAATTATTCAATAACAATAGTTCACTCTAGACATCAATAAACATTAAAATTGGCTATAAAAGTGTGACTATTCCAAGACTTGTGCCTATTATAGATATAAAAGGAAAAAAAGGATACAATGCATTAAGAGAGATGGTCACGGACATGATACATCGAATCATGATCTCTTGTAACTTAGATGACAATGATATATTGCTAGATGCCACACATTGTTTGTAATATTAGAACTGTTCTAATATTATTACTAACGTTACAATGAGCCTACAGGGTTACACCCAATGGTTGAAAAGGAGCAGCAAATATATATGAATAAGTAGATTTTATTTAATTCCGAATTTTAATCAAAAGATATAATTAAAGTAGTTGTATCCTTTTTCAAATTCGGATTAAATATAGATCCCGAAATTTAAGAAAATAATAAAAATAATTATTTCCTATAACAAATTCGGAATAAAACCCTAATATCTAGGGTGACACATATATAAGGTATTTTTGGTCTAGCATCCGAGGTAGAGAATCCCGAATTCCCAAAACCTAAAATCATAAAAAATAGTTCTTCGAGATTTGTTCTCAACCGGGTGAATTGAGTAGAGGCCGAGACAATATTCGTGGAGGCTAAAGATTCGGATTGTTGAACGATCATGATTTTAACAGATCCTGTTTTTGTTTTTGCTACTTATCAAGGAACCCAATGTAAGTCATCGCATATCTTCCTCCTGATTTCGGATTAAACGTACATGGATCATTGAAAAGACCATCGTAATTTTATTCCGTTGCGCCATCGGGTGTTCCGGTGGTCCCAATAGTGATCGGTCAAGAACCGTTTCGATACTATTTGAAAATCTAATTCTTCTTTTCAAAACCTTTTCAAGTTATACCGATATCACCCTTCGAACTTAAAATAAAATTAAATATTTAAGGTCGTTTCGATACCATAGCTCAGTTTTTCGATACCTGATTAATTTTTCAAGAATATTTTAAGTATTAAATGTTTTGAACGTTGGTGTCGGTTAAAGTTTCAAAAGTTTTTTGACTAGTATCGATACGCCCTATAGGCGTTTCGATACCATTTTGGCAATAGCAAATTGTTTCAATACGGCCTCCAAGCCATTTCGATACCACGGTCAATGGTATCGATAACCTTTGTAAAAATGCACATAATAACTCTTTCCTCTTTGGTGGTGTTTCGATATAGGTACCCCGAGTATCGATACCGGTAGCTGCAGAAGTTCATTTATTGTGGGAAGATGAAGTCCTAACGTCTATATTTATTTTCCCAACCACCTCAACGGCTAGAAATCAAAGAGAGGGTATAAAATCAAGTCTCCAAAGCAGCAACAACAACTAATGATACTAAAGATTTCATCCTAGCATCAAATCCAACCTAAAGGGTTTAATTGCAAAATCCTTGTCCCAACTCTTGCAAATTTTCATTTTAATCTTTTATTTGAGTTTGGGGAGTATTTTGATTGTAATTGGGAAAGATTATTCTTTGAGAGAAACAAAATTTGTCATTCTTCTTTGTCATCTTAAAGATTATTCTTGTAGAAAGATTGAATTGTTGAAACGGTTATCCCTTAAACCAAGAAAAAGGTTGAATTCAATAGTGAATTTGGTTGAAAGTCCTTAGTGGGAGCTAAGGTAGTTGATGTAAGTGCTTGCTCGAAGGCCGAACAACTATAAATTCATGTGTTCTTCATTTTCCTATTTTTACAGATTCTTCCTCACTCAAATTTTTAAATAACCAATTCACCCGCCTCTTGGCAATTCTATCAATCGATCAACTCAACAAAAATTGTTTTAGATAATAAAAATGTATATTTAGAAAATCAAATCATATTATTTGTAAGATTCATTGATAATTTAAAAAGATATAAAGAATTTAATTTTTGATGGTTGCACCATGCCTACAACTATTTTGTACAGGATCTTTCTTTTCAATAGCTATTGAAATTTTTTATTCTCTATATGATTTGTTCATTTAAATATGTTAAAATTGTCATAAAAATTTAAGGACTATTAGACGAACCTACGAAGATCAAGAATAACACCCTTACACAGTTATTTTTATATGATTGTTCAAGAGATAATATAAATAAAATTAACTTTAGAGAATAACCGCACCTGAGATTTAATTTTTATGATAAAAAGACTAAATAATATAAATGATCTTTTAGAAATAAACTTAATTTTAATGATACTTTTGATATGTATATAGCAAGTTTAGTGCATAAAGACTATACTCAATGGTGAAGGCTTAGATGTCCTATGATAATTCCACCTTTTGCCAAACTGTAGTATTTAAGATTGTCGAACCCACAGGGATTGGGTCGACTTCACTACTTCTTAGACCTACACTTAATAAAAGTAAAAAAACACAAGTAGTTGATGAGTTGAGATAACTAGATAACTAAATTAATTATCTTAAAAACTAAGTAAAGGAAGAGAATAATAATGAATGAAGTGAGGCCAGGTTGAGTGCTTTGTAGAGGGGAATTCAGTTGCACTTATTATCCACTTATTAATGCAATGGGTTGATTTGCCGCCTCGGCGGGTCGCACTAAGGGTCGCCACAGCTACATAGGCGGGGTTATGCCTTATCGACAACTCAACTTTTCATAGTTCGATAGAGCATCTTTGTATGTATCCTCCTTATCCCTAAGCGAAGAGCACTGCTGAAATCCATGTCTTGATGATACCTCCCTACGTTAATCAAGGATGAATAACATCCAAACACATGCGTCCTTTTAGTCACTGAAATCCTGGGCGGTTTATCTCTAAACCGAATTATTCAATGCCCTGGAGCAAAGACCGTATTCTCTCGTTTTGTGAGCCTAATTCTCCCGAGCTTAGAAAAATGGATTTTTCTTCACAAACTTATCTTTCGAGCTCATAAGTGAAAAAGAGTAAATACCAAGAGAGAATAAACTATGAAAAATAAGTTTGCATTAATAAATATCAAAATAAGTCGCAAATCTCTTCCCCAACTACTCCACAAACAACCTAAACCTTCGAAGGGTTTTAGAAACATGGTGTAGTCAGCGGCTTAAGGGTTTTCACTATGGGAATCTGACTCTCCGTCTCTATGTCTATATCCCTTAACCTAGCCCTACTAGGTGACTTATATAGGCCAAACCCTAGGTTAAAGTCTTCCATGCAAGTAAAGAGTTCTAAAAGAAAAAGTAAACAACTCATAATTGAACTAGGATTCTTTATTCTATTTCCTAAAATAACTCTTCTTTCCCGCGTTTAACCTTGACCAGGACTTGACTCCTTTAATCTGTTCCTGCTTTTTCTCTCTTTATGTCCGATAGAATCGGCATCTTTTTCTCTATCTATAGAGCACCAGTTGTCATCTTCATTCTACTGCCGCGACCTCTAAAGTGTTGTCGTGGTGGGTGCTTCATCTATATTTCAGCTTCTTTTCCAGCATCCATATTCTTGTTTGGCCATTCCTGATAAGTGCTCAACACACTATCACTTTTTACTCCTTTTATGGTCATTAATCATCAAATATACACCCACTCGGACCAATGCATGTACTTAATGTGATATATTTAGAAGTTATACTCATATAGATAATATTTAGAGAAAAAGGCACGTTTTACTGCGTTTTCATATCTGTGCAGGAGAACAAGTGTCGCGGCAGCGACAAGGCCGAGGCAGGACCTGATGCCGAGGCAGCAGCAGAAAGACAAGAAGCAAGACTATAGGCGATGGAAAGATAAAAATCCAAGGAACGTGTCTGGACTTGAAGCCCATGGATCGGAGTTGGCTAGCACAAGGAAAAGCCCAAAGGAAGACCACGCGGGAAAGCCTCCTTAGCCGAAGCAAACTTGGAAATATATTATTGTTATGTACTTGACTTGTTCCCTACTCCAAGTTGTATTCTACTTAGGAAAGGTTTGCCCTAGGTCTAGCCTATATAAGGACCTAGCCATCCAATGTACAAGATACGGAATACCTATGGAGAGAGCCGATTTCTATTCTTGTTTCTTTCCTCTCCATCATGTTCTAAACCTTCTTAGGGATTAGGTGAAGGTTGTCGAGTATTTGTGAGAGGAGATTGTACTTTGTCTTTGATTCAATGCAATAAAGTTATCAAGGTTTGCTTATCCTTTGTTATTCCTTGTTTTCACAATTGAGCTCGAGAGAGGATATTGTGAATCATCCATTTATCTAAGCTCGGGAGAGTTAGATTCACGAAAGGGGTAAGTACGGTGTTTCAATCGCGAAATACTAACTCGGCCTAGGGATAGGTTAAGAGTTTCAGCGGCTAAAAGAAGTGTGAGATTGGTTGGTGAGTATAATTGGTTCACGCCGGGAGGTATCATCAAGGACTAGTCATCAACAGCACTCTGACTTAGGGATAAGCGAAGTCATCGAAGGACACTTTGCCGAACTTTGGTAGAGTCTGCCCACAAGCAAGGGATTGCCGCGGCAGACAGTATTGTCGCTGCCAAGGCAGTAAACTGCAGTGTTGTCGAGGCAGTGATATACGATTGCATTGGACAGAGAAAAGTCAATCAATTCCACAATACGACGCAACTGGATCCTAGTCCATCTCTTTCTACTATTTAACTCTTTATTTTTATTTAGTTATTTTAGTTTCGATAAATCAAATCAACTCACTTGTGTTCTTTACTTTTTCTACAGAACAAGAAGGTGAAGAAAGCATATTATGTACATTGGTCCCTGAGGAGACGATAACTCGATAAAATACTTATCACTTATTACTTGCGATAAATCAAATCAACTCACTTGTGTTCTTTACTTTTTCTACAGAACAAGAAGGTGAAGAAAGCATATCAAATCAACGCGCACTTTTGACACACGACAAGTTTTTGGCGCCGTTGCCGGGGACTGACAACTAAATTTTGTTTTCTTTATTTTCTTGTTTATTTTTATTTTTATTTTACTTTTGTTTTTCGTGGTGTATGACCAGGGTCAATCCAACCAACCCCTTGTACGAGTTAGATCCAGAGATCGAAAGAACAAGGCAAAGGTTGAGGAGACAGATCCAAGGAGCCATGACATAACACCCGGCAGGACAAAACTTACCTGCGGGCAATGGAGGACTTCCGCCGCCACCTGGGCCGCGGCAGCTCACTGTTAGAGACTTCCTGGAAGAGGACTTAAACGGATTAAACCCAGGAGTCGTTACACCGGAGATTGAAGCAGCCCATTTTGAACTAAAACCTTTATGTTCAATATGTTAAATACAATTGGACAATTTGGTGGGTCTGCAACTGAAGACGCAAGGCAGCACCTCAAGTCCTTCATGGAAATCTGCAACTCTTTCAAAATCCAAGGAGTCCATGAAGATGTCTTGCGATTAAAGCTATTCCCCTATTCACTGAGGGATAGGGTGAAAGCTTGGTTAAATAGCATTCCAGCAGGATCTATTGGATCTTGGAGTGAACTTTGCCGTGATTTCATTACTCGTTTTAATCCCACTAATCTATATGATAGAATCCGTAATGAAATTACTTCTTTTCGACAGGCAGAAGACGAACCAATGTACGAGGCATGGGAACGCTACAGGGAGCTATTGCACAAGTGTCCTTTGCATGGATTTCCCCTATGGACACAAGTGACAATGTTTTACAATGCCACGAATGCCCCGACAAGGATGATGTTAAATGCCTCGGCAAACGGAACACTCCTGGATAAAGAACCTGAGGAAGCTATTGAAATATTAAATAAACTCGCAAACAATGACTTTCAGTTTCCTACATCTAGGCGAGGAGGAGTAAGACGCCAAGCCACGGTACATGAATTAGACTCATCAAGTTCAGTGGCAGCACAATTGGCCTCTCTTACCAAGATGATGCAAAACCTGCAGTTACAACAAAATACCCGTGAGGTTAAGGTAATTGATTCATATTGTGACTTATGTGGAGGTAACCACAATTCCTCTGATTGCATGAATCAAGAAACTGGTATGTATGTTGGGAACTACAACCACAATAATATGATGTCCAACACATACAACCCCTCATGGAAGAGGAATACAAACCTATCATGGAGTAACCCTAACAATGCCTTAAATCCAATCACCCAACCTTCGGGATTTCAGCAACCGATGCCGCAGCAGCAAGCCCAGCAGTCGATGCAGCCGCAGCAGATGCAGCAGCAACCGGTAAGTTCATTGCAAAACACGCTAAAGGCCTTCATGATGAAAACTGAGTCATACATGGTAGAAAATAGTAATTTCATCAAGAGGACAGATGCCTTCATGAATAGAACTGAGATGAGGCTGCAAAATCAAGAGGCGGACATAAAAACGCTGGAAACTCAGGTTGGGCAGTTTGCTCAATGCATAAACACTAGACCACAAGGAGGACTACCTAGTAATACTGAAGTTGCTAAAGTAATGAGCCATGAACAGTGCAAAGCAGTCACTACTAGGAGTGGTCTACAGTTGAAGGAGAAGATCCCAGAGAGCCAAATTCAATCAGCGGATCAAGCAAAAGAAGAGGCTGAGCAAACTGAAGTTGACAACACTGCCCCGGCAGAAAGCACTACAGCTCCTGAGCAGCCTGCCGAGGCAGCAACAACACCAGTGGTGCCAGGTATCAAATTTCAAACTAAAGAAACCTTGGAGGAAATGAGACCACCACCACCTTTCTCACAAAGGTTGAAAAAGCAAAAACAGGACCAATAATTCAAGAAATTCCTTGACATCTTGAAGCAAGTCCACATCAACATACCATTCGTTGAAGCTATTGAACAAATGCCGAACTATGCCAAGTTCCTAAAGGACATGGTGTCAAAGAGGAAACGAATAGGTGAGTTTGAGACAGTGGCTGCTACCGAGGGATGCATGGCAATGTTGCATAACCGCATGCCACCAAAGTTAAAAGATCCTGGTTGCTTTACTATACCTTGTGCGATAGGTAAGAGCTATGAAGGTAAGGCCCTATGCGACCTTGGAGAAAGCATAAGTCTCATGCCTAAATCAGTCTTCCAAAAGCTTGGAATTGGAAGGGCAAAGTCGACAACAGTGATGCTCCAACTAGCAGATCGATCCTATGTACAACCTGAAGGCAAAATCGAGGACATACTGGTAAGAGTTGACAAGTTTATTTTTCCTGCCGACTTCCTTGTCCTTGATTGTGAAGCAGATGACAATGCACCGATCATTCTTGGGAGACCTTTCCTTGCAACTGGACGTACCCTCATTGACGTGGAAAAAGGAGAGTTGACAATGCGGGTCAATGACCAACAAGTTAAACTCAATGCTCCACAACTTAAAAAAATATGATGATCCAGAAGAGTGCAAGGTCATCCACACAGTAGATAATAAGATATCCTGCCTGGGCAGTCTGCTCGGCAGAATATTCAGCAAGAAGATTAAGCCCAAGGTGGATAAAAATGTCGCGTGTCAAAAGTGCGCGTTCAGTGCAAGTGGACACATTGCAAGTAATAAGTGATAAGTATATTATCGAGTTATCGTCTCCTCAGGGACCGGTATACTTAATATGCTTTTTTCACCTCCTTGTTCTGTAGAAAGATAAAAACACAAATAAGTTGATTTGATTTATCTAAACTAAAATAACTAAGATAAAAGTAAGGGATTGAAATAGTATAGAGAGATGAGTTAGGATCCAATTGCGTCGTATTGTGGAATTGATTGACATGTCTCCGTCCAATGCAATCGTATATCACTGCCTCGGCAGCACTGCAGTTTTACTGCCTGGGCAACGATAACACTGTCTTCCGCGGCAATCCCTTGCTCGTGGGCAGACTCTACCAAAGTTCGGCAAAGTGTCCTTGGATGACTTCGCTTATCCCTAAGTCAGAGTGCTGTTGATGACTAGTCCTTGATGATACCTCCCGGCGTGAACCAATTATACTCACCAACCAATCTCACACTTCTTTTAGCCGCTGAAACTCTTAACCTATCCCTAGGCCGAGTTAGTGTTTCGCGAATGAAACACCGTACTTACCCCTTTCGTGAATCTAACTCTCCCGAGCTTAGATAAATGGATGATCACAATATCCTCTCCCGACCTCAATTGTGAAACAAGGAATAACAAAGGATAAGCAAACCTTGATAATCTTTATTGCATTGAATGAAAGACAAAGTACAATTTCCTCTCACAAATACTCTACTACCTTCACCTAATCCCTAAGAAGGTTTAGAACATGATGGAAAGGAAAGAAACAAGAGTAAAAGTCGGCTCTCTCCCTAGGTATTTCGTTGTCCTAATACATTGGGTGGCTAGGTCCTTATATAGGCTAGACCTAGGGCAAACCTTTCCTAAGTAGATTACAACTTGGAGTAGGGAACAAATCAAGTACATAATAATAATATATTTCCAAGTTTATATTCGGCTAAGGGGCTTTCCCGCGTGGTCTTCCTTTGGGCTTTTCCTTGTGCTAGCCAGCTCCGATTCATGGGCTTCAAGTCCAGACACGTTCCTTAGATTTTTGTCTTTCCATCGCCTATACTTTTGCTTCCTGTCTTTCTGCTGCTGCCTCGGCCTTATCTCTGCCGCGGCACTGGTTCTCCTACACAGATATGAAAATGCAGTAAAACGTGTCTTTTTCTGTAAATATTATCTATATGAGTATAACTTCTAAATATATCGCATTGAGTGGATGCATTGATCCGAGTGGGTGTATATTTGATGATTAATGCCCATAAAAGGAGTAAAAAGTGATAGTGTGTTGAGCACTTATCACACCCCCAAACTCGAACTATTGCTTGTCCTCAAGCAATGCAAACCATCAATTTGCCGAACTCTACTCTCTCTTGGTCTTACATGTCCATCTATTCTGCCCACCATAGCTAGGCCTATTCTTTAGCCTTAACCATTCGGTTACTCAAGGATTTACCTAGAAACAAACTATAGGAGTTGTGTATGTGTGTGTTTTTGTGGACAAGTTGATTAAAGGCTTTCTTAGATAAACTCTAAGTTCAAGACAAATAGACATTGGTTAAGTGTTCTCTTCTTTTTCAAACCCCAAATCTTGAGCCGGTTTCGGGCACATCAAAGACGTGTTTTTCTTTTCACTAAAATCCTTCTTTCTTTTTAATATTCCTTAAAGCATACTAGAGCCAATTTTGGGCACCTCTAGTATGAAGAAGAGACTTTCTAGAGCCGGTGGTAGGCACCTCTAGTTACTTTCCAAAAATCTAAGTCTTTATCACCTAAGTTCGTTAAAAGAATTCCTATAATCCAACAAGTCCCAAAAGTGTTTAAGGTTTAAAGTTCTACCTATAGTAAGCTTTTAAATTTTCATCCTTAAGCATCCTGAGGTTAAGCCCTCTTAACAGAACCTAAACATGGTAAGGAGAAAGATTTCTATAGCCTTAAAGAATAAACTAAGGCAATACTGATGATGAGCAGTGCAAGAGTGTAGGCAGTTAATTCAAGTATGGTGGGGAGCATAAAAATTTATAAAAAAAATCACTGGAATACTCCCTTTTTGGCAAGGCCGTGGTAGTAGATTGTTGCCTTGGTAGTGAATCTACACCCCTAAACTCAAACCAAGCATTATCCTCAATGCTTTATATTTCGAAGGAATAAACGGCAGAACAGAATATGAATTATGCGCAGCAAGTAAAAATAGTAAAAGCAATTAAGATTGATTTAATGGACAAAGAAAATTTAAAGCGACTCCGAGGAGCTGCTTGTAACAATTTTCCTCCGTGACCTTGATGCCAAATGCTTTGTCCGTGGAGAGGGCGATGGTTGCGTCTTTGCTTGCCTCGGCGGCTGGACTCGAGTGGGTGGGGTCCTTTGCATCGGGGCTTCTACTTCTTCTCCTTCTTCAACATTCGCCATCTCTTCGGTTATCATCACGTCCGTTCCTCCTCCGATCGCAGTAGCTCCTCCGGTGTGGTGTGTGCTTGGGCCGGCGATAGTTGAACTTTGGTGCACATATGCATCTATCTCGGCAGATAGACTGTCCATGATAATTGGCGATCTGGGTGGAGTGCTGAAGACGGCCCTCCGCTTAGATGGCCTTCGGTTGATAGATGAGGCCGCGACAGAATCTGCCGCCCTAGATGGGCCGGCAGCCTGGTATTGGGGCTGAGGGTCCGGATGGAAGAATGGTCGTGGTTCTCCCGGGGCTGGTGTAGTCTCGGTGTAGGGTGCGGCGGTGACGAACATGTTGCTTGGGAACTCCGGGAATTATACACCTTGGTCCGGGAAGGCGTGCAGCATCATCTGGGCTAGAGTGCCATTGAAGTCCCGTTGATACTCCATGTACCGTTGTTGTCGAAGATCCATTGCGGCCATTCGCTGCAAGATTTCTTGGTATGGGTCTGCTGCGGCAGTGGTGTGGGCAGTACCAGGCATGTCTGCCGTGTACTGGGCCCCGGCAGCAGTATCAGCAGTGAACTGCTGCGGCGTTGCCTGGACAGGTTCGGCTTGAGTGATCTGCATGACTTTGTGGCAGAAATCCCTGGTCCATCCTCTTCTTGGGGGCGTGTATTCATCCGTTTCTTCAATGGGTACACCTGCCGAAACACATAAACCCGTAATCAAGCAAGGGAAATACAATGGTCCTCTATCTTTCTTACCGCACTCGTGAATTTCCCGTAGGATGATTTCTCCAACGTTGATGGTCCTCTTGTTGATGATGGATTGGATAAGCACCAATCTCTTGCGATCCACCGTGCTATTGTGTGATGTTGGGATGAGGCGTCTTTTGAGGAAGGTGTTCCACATCATGGCCTCCGGCTTTAGGCTTTGTCTTGTTATAGATCCTCGATGGGTACCGGTTTCCCATGGAGTGTTCCCATAACAAAGGTCGTCTTTGATGAGTTCATAGTCCTCGGCAATGATATCTTCCAAGAATTCGGCATGGATATCACTGTCTGGGGTGAGGCCGTAGAAGTTGTTCATCGTCTCGGCATCGAGCTGGACCGGACTGCCGCGGCAGTGAACGAACAGGGAGTCTTTGCTGGGCCCATGAGCGTAGAACTCCCGCACGATCGTGGCGTTCACCTGGGTAGGTTGCAAACAGAAAATTTCCCAATTCTGGTACTTAACTCTGTCGTAGAGGTAGTGTTCAATGTCGTAGTTTTCTTCGTCTGCATGTTGGAAACCTTGCTCTTCCCAAAGTTGCCTAGCGATGAAAGATCAGTTGAATCGATCCTCAACGTTGGCTGGGGCGAATCTTTTGTATGAAGCCATCAAGATGGAAAGATGTAAGTTCTTGGAGTTTTTCCTTGAAGAGAATCTGGAGATTGTAGAAGGCAGAGAGTAATTGAGAGAGAGATTGTTATGAAGACTAAAGAAAGCAAGAAAAGTAAGAGTGAATAGTTCAAGAGGAAGGGGTTTCTTATATAGGCCTCGGCCTTGTGACCGTTGAGACCACTAGCCGTTGTAACCGTTTCCTTTTCTGTCGTTTCCTTTTTCTGCCGCGGCAGGAATCTCGGCAGACTAGCCGTTACACTGTTCTGCCCGTTGGGACTGCTGCGGCCCTGACACTGTTTTATTGCCTCGGCAGAGTTCCTGCTGTGAACTATTTTTCCCTTATCTTTGCTTTTTATTCCTAAATAAAAATTTAACACACAAAAGAAAAATACTAAAAACGAAAGGAATTAGAAAAATAAAAAAATAAACTGTTAATCCTAATATACTATTTTAAGAAAAGGGGAGAGGTTAGGTTACTGGTGGAGAGCATGCAAATGCATCTCCCAGAATTATTTTCTCCCTTAGGCCCAATTTATGAATCGGTTGTGGGCCACTCCTTTGTACTGTCTGTCCATCCATCTTGGGTTTGATTTTCTTCCCGAACATTCTGCCGAGCAGACTGCCCAGGCAGGATATCTTATTATCTACGGTGTGGATGGATGTCGCGTGTCAAAAGTGTGCGTTTAGTACAAGTGGACACATCGCAAGTAATAAGTGATAAGTATTTATCGAGTTATCGTCTCCTCAGGGACCGGTATACTTAATATTCTTTCTTTATCTTCTTGCTCTGTAGAAAAAATAAAAAACACAAGTGAATGGGTGTGATTTATTAAACTAAGGTAATTGAATAAAAATAAAAGAGTCGAAATATTAGAGAGAGAGATGGGCCAGGATCCAGTTGTATTGTATTGTGGACTTGATTGACTTGTCTTTATCCAATGCAATCGCATATCTCTGCCTCGGCAGCACTGCAGTTTACTGCCTGGGCAGCGATAACGCTGTCTGCCGCGGCAATCCCTTGCTCGTGGGCAGACTTTACCAAAGTTCGGCAAAGTGTCCTTGAATGACTCCGCTTATCCCTAAGTCAGAGTGCTGTTGATGACTAGTCCTTGATGATACCTCCCGGCGTGAACCAATTATACTCACTAACCAATCTCACACTTCTTTTAGCCGCTGAAACTCTTAACCTATCCCTAGGCCGAGTTAGTATTTCGCGATTGAAACACCGTACTTACTCATTTCGTGAATCTAACTCTACCGAGCTTAGATAAAAGGATTACTCACAAACTTCCCTCCCGGGCTTGAATGCAAGAACAAGGAATAACAAAGGATAAGCAAACCTTGGCAATTCTTATTGCATTGAATGAAAGATAAAGTACAATCTCCTCTCACAAATACTCCACAACCTTCACCTAAACCCTATGAAGGTTTTAGAACATGATGGAGAGGAAAGAAACAAGAGTAGAAGTCGGCTCTCCCTAGGTATTTCGATATTTGATACATTGGGTGGCTAGGTCTTTATATAGGCTAGACCTAGGGCAAACCTTTCCTAAGTAGAATACAACTTGGAGTAGGGAACAAGTCAAGTACATAAAAATATTATATTTCCAAGTTTGAATTCGGCTAAGGGGGCTTTCCCGCGTGGTCTTCCTTTGGGCTTTTCCTTGCGCTAGCCAGCTCCGAATCATGGGCTTCAGGTCCAGACACGTTCCTTGGATTTTTGTCTTTTCATCGCCTATCACTTTGCTTCCTGTCTTCCTGCTGCTGCCTCGGCATCAGGTCCTGCCTCGGCCTTGTCTCTGCCGCGGCACTGGTTCTCCTGCACAGATATGAAAACGCAGTAAAACGTGCCTTTTTCTATAAATGTTATCTATTTAAGTATAACTTCTAAATATATCACATTAAGCACATGCATTGGTTCAAGTGGGTGAATATTTGGTGATAAATGCCGATAAAAGGAGTATAAAGTGATAGTGTGTTGAGCACTTATCACACCCCCAAACTCGAACTATTGCTTGTCCTCAAGCAACGCAAACCATCAATTTACCGAACTCTATTCTCTCTCGGTCTTACATGTTCATCTATTCTCCCCACCATAGCTAGGCCTATCTTTTAAGCCTTAACCATTCGGCTACCTAAGAATTTACCTAGAAACAAACTATAGGATTTGTGAGTGTTTGCGTTTTTGTGGACAAGTTGATTAAAGGCTTTCTTAGATAAACTCTAAGTTCAAGACAAGTAGACATTGGTTTAAGTGCTCTCTTCTTTTTCAAACCCCAAATCTTGAGCCGGTTTCGGGCACCTCAAAGACTTGTGTTTTCACTAAAAATCTTTTTGTCTTTTTCTTTTTTTATATTCCTTAATACATACTAGAGCCAATTTCGGGCACCTCTATTATGAAGAAGAGATTTTCTAGAGCCGGTGGTAGGCACCTCTAGTTACTTTTCCAAAAATCTAAGTCTTTATCACCTAAGTTCATTAAAAGAATTCCTATAATCCACAAGTCTCAAAAGTGTTTAAAATTCTTCCTATAGTAAGCTTTTAAATTTTCATCCTTAAGCATCCTGAGGTTAAGCCCTCTTAACAGAACCTAAACATGGTAAGGAGAAAGATTTCTATAGCCTTAAAGAATAAACTAAGGCAATACTGAGGATGGGCAGTGCAAGAGTGTAGGCAGTGTATTCAAGTAAGGCGGGGAGCATAAAAAATAAAAAAAAATCACTGGAATACTCCCTTTTTGGCAAGGCCTCGACAGTAGATTTGCTGCCTTGGCAGTGAATCTGCACCCCCAAACTCAAACCAAGCATTGTCCTCAATGCTTTATATTTGGAAGGAATAAACGGCAAAACAGAATATGAATTATATGCAGCAAGGAAAGATAGTAAAAGCAATTGAATATTGAAATAAAGGACAAAGAATTTTAGAGCGACTCCGAAGAGCTGCTCGTAACAATTTTTCTCCGTTGCCTAGATGCCATGTGCTTTGTCCTTGGGGAGGGCGATGGTTGCGCCTTTGCTTGCCTCGGCGGCTGGACTCGAGTGGGTGGGGTCCTATGCATTGGGGCTTCTACTTCTTCTCCTTCTTCAGCATCCGCCATCTCTTCGGTTATCATCACGTCCGTTCCTCCTCCCATCGCAGTGGCTCCTCCGGTGTGGTGTGTGTTTGGGCCGGCGGCAGTAGAGCCTTGGTGTACATAAGCATCTATCTCGGCGGATAGACTGCCCATGATAATTGGCGATCTTGGTGGTGTGCTGAAAACGGCTCTCCGCTTGGATGGCCTTCGGCTGACAGATGAGGCCGCGACAGAATCTGCTGGCCTAGATGGTCCAGCAGCCTAGTATTGTCGTTGAGGGTCCGGATGGAAGAACGGTCGCGGTCCTCCTGGGGCTAGTGTAGTCTCGGTGTAGGGTGCGGCAGTAACGAACAAATTGTTTGAGAACTCCGGGAATTGTACGCCTTGGTCCGGGAAGGCGTGCATCATCATTTGGGCGAGCGTTCCATTGAAGTCTCGTTGGTACTCCATGTACCGTTGTTGTCGAAGATCCATCGCGGCCATGCGCTGCATGATTTCTTGATACGAGTCTGCTGCGGCAGAGGTGTGGGCAGTACCAGGCATATCTGCCGTGTACTGGGCCCCGGCAGCAGTATCGGCAGTGAATTGCTGCGGTGTTGCCTGGACAGGTTCTGCTTGTGTGATCTGCATGACTTTGTGGCAGAATTCCCTGGTCCATCCTCTTCTTGGGGGGTGTATTCATTGGTTTCTTCAATGGGTACACCTGCAGAAACACATAAACCCGTAATCAAGCAAGGGAAATACAATGGTCCTCGATCTTTCTTACCGAACTCGTGAATCTCCCGTAGGATAATTTCTCCAACGTTGATGGTCCTTTTTTTGATGATGGATTGGATGAGCACCAATCTCTTGCGATCCACCGTGCTATTATGTGATGTTGGGATGAGGCGTCGTTTGACGAAGGTGTTCCACATCTTGGCCTCCGGCTTCAAACTTTGTCTTGTTACGGAACCCCGATGGGTACCGGTTTCCCATGGAGTTTTCGCGTAACAAAGATCGTCTTTGATAAGTTCATAGTCCTCGGCAGTGATATCTTCCAAGAAGTCAGCATGGAGATCACTGTCCGGTGTGAGGCCGTAGAAGCTGTTGATCATCTCGGCATCAAGTTGTACAGGCCTGCCGCGGCAATGAACAAAGAGGGAGTCTTTGTTGGGCCCATGAGCGTAGAACTCCCGCACTATTGTGGCGTTTGCCTGGGCAGGTTGCAAACAGAATACTTCCCAATTTTGGTACTTGATTCTATCGAACAAGTAGTGTTCGATACCATAATTCTCTTCGTCCGCGTGCTAGAACCCTTGTTCTTCCCATAGTTGCCTTGCGATGAAAGATCGATTGAATCGTTCTTCAACGTTGGCTGGGGCGAATCTTTTGTAAGTTGCCATCAAGAAAGAGAAAATTGAGTTCTTGGAGGTTTTCTTAAAGAGAAACTGGAGAATTAGAAGGGATTAGTAGGCAGAGAGTAATTTGAGAGAGGGATTGTTAAGAATACTAAAGAAAGCAAGAAAATAAGAGTGAATAGTTCAAGAGGAAGGAGTGTCTTATATAGGCCTCGGTCTTGTGACCGTTGAGATCACTAGCCGTTGTAACCGTTTCCTTCTTCTGCCGTTTCCTTTTCTGTCGCGGCAGGAATCTCGGCAGACTAGCCGTTACACTTTTCTGCCCGTTGGGACTGCTGCGGCTCTGACACTGTTATACTGTCTCGGCAGAGTTCCTACTGTGAACTATTTTTCCCTTATCTTTGCTTTTTATTCCTAAATAAAAATTTAAACACACAAAAGAAAAATACTGAAAATGAAAATAATTAGAAAAATAAAAACAAACTACTAACCCTAATATAATAAAGAAAAGAAAAAGGGAGAGGTTAGGTTACTGGTGGAGAGCATGCGAATGCATCTCCCAAAATTATTTTCTCCCTTAGGCCCAAATTGTGTATCGGTTTTGGGCCGCTCCTTAGTGTTGTCTGTCCATCCATCTTGGGCTTGATTTTCTTGCCGAATATCCTGCCGAGCAGACTGTCCAGGCAGGATATCTTATTGTCTACTGTGCGGATGGCCTTGCATTCCTCTGGATCGTCATACCTCTTTAAGTTGTGGAATGCGTTGAGTTTGACTTGTTGGTCATTAACCCGCATAGTCAACTCTTCTTTTTCCACGTCAATCAATGTACGTCTAGTTGCTAGGAAGGGTCTCCCAAGGATAATCGGTGCGTTGTCATCTGCTTCACAATCAAGGACAAGGAAGTCAGCAGGAAAAATAAACTTGTCAACTCTTACCAGTATGTCCTCGATTTTTCCTTCAGGTTGCACATAGGATCTATCCGCGAGTTGGAGCATCACTGTTGTAGGCTTCGGCCTTCCAATTCCAAGCTTTTGGAAGATTGATTTAGGCATGAGGTTTATACGTGCTTCAAGGTCGCATAGGGCTTTTCCTTCATAACTCTTTCCTATCGCACAAGGTATAGTGAAACAACCAGGATCTTTTAGCTTTGGTGGCATGCGGTTATGCAGCATTGCCATGCATCCCTCGGTGGCAGCCACTGTCTCAAACTCACCTATTCGTTTTCTCTTCGATACCATATCTTTTAAGAACTTGGCATAGTTGGGCATTTGTTCAATGGCCTCAACGAATGGTATGTTGATGTGGACTTGCTTCAAGATATCGAGGAACTCCTTGAACTGTTGATCCTGTTTTTGTTTTTTCAACCTTTGCGAGAAAGGTGGTGGTGGTCTCATCTCGTCCAGGGTTTCTTTAGTTTGGAATCGTATACCTGGCACCACTAGAATTTTTGCTGCCTCGGTAGACTGCTCAAGCGCTGCAGTGCTTGCTGCCGGGGCAGTGTTGTCAGTCTCGGTTTGCTCAGCCTCTTCTCTTGATTGATCCGCCGGTTGGGTTCGGCTCTCTAGGATCTTCTCTTTCAACTGTAGACCACTCCTGGTAGTGATTGCCTTGCACTGTTCATGGCTTAGTACCTTAGCAACCTCAGTATTGCTAGGTAGGCCTCCTTGTGGTCTAGTGTTTATACATTGAGCAAACTGCCCAACCTGAGTTTCCAGAGTTTTTATGGCCGCTTCTTGATTTTGCAGCCTCATCTCAATCCTATTCATGAAGGCGTCGGTCCTTTTGATGAAATTACTATTTTCCGCCTTGTACGACTCGGTTTTCATCATGAAGGCCTTTAGCGTGTCTTCTAATGAATTGACCGGTTGCTGCTGCATCTGCTGCGGCGGCATCGGTTATTGGACTTGCTGCTGCGGCATTGACTGCTAAAATCCTGGTGGTTGGGTGATTGAGTTTAAGGCATTATTTGGGTTACTCCAGGATAAGTTTGGATGCCTCTTCCATGAGGGGTTGTATGTGTTGGACATCACATTGTTACGGGTGTAGTTCCCAACATACATACCGGTTTCTTGATTCATGCAATCAACAGAATTGTGGTTACCTCCACATAAATCACAACATAAATCAATTATCTTGACCTCACGGGTATTGTTTTGTAATTGTAGGTTTTGCACCATCTTGGTAAGAGAGGCCAATTGTGCTGCCACTGAACTTGATGAATCTAATTCGTTTACCGTAGCTTGGCGTCTTACTCCTCCTCGCCTAGATGTGGGAAACTGGAAGTCATTCCTTGCGAGTTTATTCAAAATTTCAATAGCTTTCTCGGGTGCCTTGTCCAGGAGTGTGCCGTTTGCCGAGGCATCCAACATCATCCTTGTAGGGGCATTTGTGGCGTTGTAAAACATTGTCACTTGTGTCCATAAGGGAAATCCATGCAGCGGACACTTGTGCAATAGCTCTCTATAGCGTTCCCACGCCTCGTACATTGGTTCATCTTCAGCCTGTCGGAAAGAAGTAATTTCATTACGAATTCTATCATATAAATTAGTAGGATTAAAGCGAGTAATGAAATCAAGGCAAAGTTCACTCCAGGATCCAATAGATCCCGCTGGAATGCTATTCAACCAAGCTTTCGCCCTATCCCTCAGTGAATAGGGGAATAGCTTTAACCGCAAGACATCTTCATGGACTCCTTGGATTTTGAAAGAGTTGCAGATTTACATGAAAGATTTGAGACCCACCAAATTGTCCAATTGTATTTAACATGTTGAACATAACAGGTTTAAGTTCAAAATAGGTTGCTTCAATCTCGGGTGTAACGACTCCTGGGTTTAGTCCATTTAAGTCCTCCTCCAAGAACTCTCTGACAGTCAGCTGCCGCGGCCCAGGTGGCGGTGGTAGACCTTCATTGCCGGCAGGTATGTTTTGTCCTGCCTGAACCTCTGCCATGACTCCTCGGATTTGTCTCCTCAACCTTAACCATGTTCTTTTAATCTCAGGATCTAAGTCGTATAAGGGGTTGGTTGGATTGGCCCTAGTCATACACCAAGAAAAACAAAAGTAAAATAAAAAGAAATAAGAAAATAAGGAAAACAAAATTTAGTTGTCAGTCCCCGGCAACGGCGCCAAAAACTTGTCGCGTGTAAAAAATGTGCGTTTAGTGCAAGTGGACACATCGCAAGTAATAAGTGATAAGTATTTATCGAGTTATCGTCTCCTCAGGGACCGGTATACTTAATATTCTTTCTTTATCTTCTTGCTCTGTAGAAAAAATAAAAAACACAAGTGAATGGGTGTGATTTATTAAACTAAGGTAATTGAATAAAAATAAAAGAGTCGAAATATTAGAGAGAGAGATGGGCCAGAATACAGTTGTATTGTATTGTGGACTTGATTGACTTGTCTTTATCCAATGCAATAGCATATCTCTGCCTCGGCAGCACTGCAGTTTACTGCCTGGGCAGCGATAACGCTGTCTGCCGCGGCAATCCCTTGCTCGTGGGCAGACTTTACCAAAGTTTGGCAAAGTGTCCTTGAATGACTCCGCTTATCCCTAAGTCAGAGTGTTGTTGATGACTAGTCCTTGATGATAACTCCCGGCGTGAACCAATTATACTCACCAACCAATCTCACACTTCTTTTAGCCGCTGAAACTCTTAACATATCCCTAGGCCGAGTTAGTATTTCGCGATTGAAACACCGTACTTACCCCTTTTGTGAATCTAACTCTCCCGAGCTTAGATAAATGGATTACTCACAAACTTCCCTCCCGGGCTTGAATGCAAGAACAAGGAATAACAAAGGATAAGCAAACCTTCATAATTCTTATTGCATTGAATGAAAGATAAAGTACAATCTCCTCTCACAAATACTCCACAACCTTCACCTAAACCCTATGAAGGTTTTAGAACATGATGGAGAGGAAAGAAACAAGAGTAGAAGTCGGCTCTCCCTAGGTATTTCGATATTTGATACATTGGGTGGTTAGGTCTTTATATAGGCTAGACCTAGGGCAAACCTTTCCTAGGTAGAATACAACTTGGAGTAGGGAACAAGTCAAGTACATAATAATATTATATTTCCAAGTTTTAATTCGGCTAAGGGGGCTTTCCCGTGTGGTCTTCCTTTTAGCTTTTCCTTGCGCTAGCCAGCTCCGAATCATGGGCTTCAGGTCCAGACACGTTCCTTGGATTTTTGTCTTTCCATCGCCTATCACTTTGCTTCCTGTCTTCCTGCTGCTGCCTCGGCATCAGGTCCTGCCTCGGCCTTGTCTCTGCCGCGGCACTGGTTCTCCTGCACAGATATAAAAACGCAGTAAAACGTGCCTCTTTCTATAAATATGATCTATTTAAGTATAACTTCTAAATATATCACATTAAGCACATGCATTGGTTCAAGTGGGTGAATATTTGGTGATAAATGTCGATAAAAGGAGTATAAAGTGATAGTGTGTTGAGCACTTATCAATGGCCTTGCATTCCTCTGGATCATCATACTTCCTTAAGTTGTGGAATGCGTTGAATTTGACTTGTTGGTCATTGACCCGCATAGTCAACTTTCCTTTTTCCACGTCAATTAATGTGCGTCCAGTTGCTAAAAAGGGTCTCCCAAGGATGATCGGTGCATTGTCATCTGCTTCACAATCAAGGACAAGGAAGTCCGCAGGAAAAATAAATTTGTCAACTCTTACCAGTATGTCCTCGATTTTGCCTTCAGGTTGCACATAGGATCTATCCGCAAGTTGGAGCATCACTGTTGTAGGCTTCGGCCTTCCAATTCCAAGCTTTTGGAAGACTGATTTAGGCATAAGGTTTATGCTTGCTCCAAGGTCGCATAGGGTCTTTCCTTCATAACTCTTTCCAATCGCACAAGGTATAGTGAAGCAACCAAGATCTTTTAACTTTGGTGGCATGCGGTTATGCAGCATTGCCATGCATCCCTCGGTAGCAGCCACTGTCTCAAACTCACCTATTCGTTTTCTCTTTGACACCATGTCCTTTAGGAACTTGGCATAGTTGGGCATTTGTTCAATAGCTTCAACGAACGGTATGTTGATGTGGACTTGCTTCAAGATGTCGAGGAACTTCTTGAATTGTTGATCCTGTTTTTGTTTTTTCAACCTTTGCGGGAAAGGTGGTGGTGGTCTCATTTCATCCAGGGTTTCTTTAGTTTGAAGTTTTATACCTGGTACCACTGGAATTGTTGCTGCCTCGGCAGGCTGCTCAGGAGCTGCTGAGTTTGCTGTCGGAGCAGTGTTGTCAGCTTCAGTTTGCTCAGCCTCTTCTCTTGCTTGATCTGCTGATTGAGTTTGGCTCTCTAGGATCTTCTCCTTCAGATGTAGACCACTCCTAGTAGTGATTGCCTTACACTGTTCATGGTTTATTACCTTAGCAACTTCAGTATTGCTAGGTAGGCCTCCTTGTGGTCTAGTGTTTATGCATTGAGCAAACTGCCCAACCTGAGTTTCCAGCGTTTTTATGGCAGCTTCTTGATTTTGCAACCTCATCTCAGTCCTATTCATGAAGGCATCTGTCCTTTTGATAAAATTACTATTTTCTGCCATGTAGGACTCAGTTTTCATCATAAAGGCCTTTAGCGTGTTTTCCAATGAACTTACCGATTGCTGTTGCATCTGCTGCTGCGGCATCGGCTGTTGGACTTGCTGCTGCGGCATCGGCTGTTGAAATCCCGATGGTTGGGTGATTGGGTTTAAGGCATTGTTTGGGTTACTCCATGATAGGTTTGGATGCCTCTTCCATGAGGGGTTGTATGTGTTGGACATCACATTGTTGCGGTTGTAGTTCCCAACATACATACCAGTTTCTTGATTCATGCAGTCAGCGGAACTGTGATTTCCTCCACATAAGTCACAGTATGAATCAATTACCTTGACCTCACGGGTATTGTGTTGTAACTGTAGGTTTTGCACCATCTTGATAAGAGAGGCCAATTGTGCTGCCACTGAACTTGATGAATCTAATTCATTTACTGTGGCTTGGCGTCTTACTCCTCGTCGCCTAGATGTAGGAAACTGAAAGTCATTCTTTGCGAGTTTGTTCAGTATTTCAATAGCTTCCTCAGGTGCTTTGTCCAGGAGTGTTCCGTTGCGTCTTCAGTTGCAGACCCACCAAATTGCCAATTGTATTTAACATATTGAACATAACGGGTTTGAGTTCAAAATGGGCTGCTTCAATTTCCGGTGTGACGACTCCTGGGTTTAATCCGTTTAAGTCTTCTTCCTGGAAGTCCCTGACAGTGAGCTGCCGCGGCCCAGGTGGCGGCGGAAGTCCTGCATTGCCGGCAGGTAAATTTTGTCCTGCCGGGTGATCTGCCATGGCTCCTTGGATCTGTCTCCTCAACCTTTGCCTTGTTCTTTCGATTTCTGGATCTAATTCGTACAAGGGGTTGGTTGGATTGGCCCTGGTCATACACCAAGAAAAACAAAAGTAAAATAAAAATAAACAAGAAAATAAAGAAAACAAAATTTAGTTGCCAGTCCCCGGCAACGGCGCCAAAAACTTGTCGCGTATCAAAAGTGCGCGTTCAGTGCAAGTGGACACATCGCAAGTAATAAGTGATAAGTATATTATCGAGTTATCGTCTCCTCATGGACCGATATACTTAATATGCTTTCTTCACCTCCTTGTTCTGTAGAAAGATAAAAACACAAATAAGTTGATTTGATTTATCTAAACTAAAATAACTAAGATAAAAGTAAGGGATTGAAATAGTAGAGAGAGATGGGCTAGGATCCAATTGCGTCGTATTGTGGAATTGATTGACTTGTCTCCGTCCAATGCAATCGTATATCATTGCCTCGGCAGCACTGCAGTTTTACTACCTGGGCAGCGATAACACTGTCTGCCGCGGCAATCCCTTGCTCGTCGGCAGACTTTACCAAAGTTCGACAAAGTGTCCTTGGATGACTCCGCTTATCCCTAAGTCAGAGTGTTGTTGATGACTAGTCCTTGATGATACCTCCCGGCGTGAACCAATTATACTCACCAACCAATCTCACACTTCTTTTAGCCGCTGAAACTCTTAACCTATCCCTAGGTCGAGTTAGTGTTTCGCGATTGAAACACCATACTTACCCCTTTCGTGAATCTAACTCTCTCGAGCTTAGATAAATGGATGATCACAATATTCTCTCCCGACCTCAATTGTGAAACAAGGAATAACAAAGGATAAGCAAACCTTGATAATCTTTATTGCATTGAATGAAAGACAAAGTACAATCTCCTCTCACAAATACTCTACTACCTTCACCTAATCCCTAAGAAGGTTTAGAACATGATGGAAAGGAAAGAAACAAGAGTAAAAGTCGGCTCTCTCCCTAGGTATTTCGTTGTCCTAATACATTGGGTGGCTAGGTCCTTATATAGGCTAGACCTAGGGCAAACCTTTCCTAAGTAGAATACAACTTGGAGTAGGGAACAAGTCAAGTACATAATAATAATATATTTCCAAGTTTATATTCGGCTAAGGGGCTTTCCCGCGTGGTCTTCCTTTGGGCTTTTCCTTGTGCTAGCCAGCTCCGATTCATGGGCTTCAAGTCCAGACACGTTCCTTGGATTTTTGTCTTTCCATCGCCTATACTTTTGCTTCCTGTCTTTCTGTTGCTGCCTCGGCATCAGGTCCTGCCTCGGCCTTATCTCTGTCGCGGCACTGGTTCTCCTGCACAGATATGAAAATGCAGTAAAACGTGCCTTTTTCTGTAAATATTATCTATATGAGTATAACTTCTAAATATATCACATTGAGTGCATGCATTGGTCCGAGTGGGTGTATATTGGGTACTTAATGCCCATAAAAGGAGTAAAAAGTGATAGTGTGTTGAGCACTTATCAGAAAACACAACAAAAAGGAATGGCCCACAACCGACTCACAACTCGGGCCAAAAGGAGAGAATAATTTTGGGAGATGTGTAGCGACCCTTTTTAAATAATAATAAAAATTTATTAATAAATAAGTGTAAGGTGAAAAAGGTGTAGTGAAATAAAAAGGTAAGGGGAAAAGGGTCACTAGTGGAAATAATTGGAAATTAGGTTGAAATTAAAAATCGGTAATTTAGGGTTTAAAATTTGGGAATTTTGGAATGTTAAGATTGAAAATTAGGTTTGAATTTGAAAGGGGAATTTATACCTAAAAATTAAGAAATTAGGGTTAAAAAAGGAATTTTAAGAAATGATTTAAAAAAGGTGGGAGACGCCACCGGTCATTTTTGGTAGACCGGACACCGTAAAAACCAGAGATTCGTTAAAAATTGGGTTCGAGAGTCGATTACGGTTTAAAAATGGTGTTAGCATTTAAAAACCGCCCAAAATTGACACCTTTATCAAAATACCGCTTAATTAATTTTGGAATTTTAATATTTAAAGTGGCATTTAAATTACGATTTGTTTAAGGATTCGAATTTATTTTAAATTTACCGTGTCTTTATTCGAAGGTAAACGCTCACATTGCCGACACTACGTTTGAGGGCGGGCCCGTTACGACCGAATAAAGATGTATTTGTTAAGTTCATTGATTAATTAATTAAATGTGAGCTTAAGCAAAAACAAATATATATAACATTGAAATAAAGACAAAGCATAAAAAAGTATATGACAAATAAAAAAGAACAATAAAAATGCACAATTAATAAAAATGCATGAGATAATAAACTAAAACATAATAAACTAAATATGTACAACGAAAATAAAATACTTACAGTATAATAAAATAAAAGCAATAATTAAAATGCATGAATTAAATAAATAAATGCATAAGCAAGATAAATTAAAAACATAGCAAAGACAAAACATAAATAAATAAATAAATACAAATGTACGATATAAACAAGAAAATAAATATACATTTAAACATATAAATAAAAGAAACATATAATATATGAAATAAGAAATAAACTAACAAAATAAAATAAAAAGAAAAAAAGTCACTGGAAGTGACCTGATTGAAAGAGAATGAAAACATTCAGGCCCTCAAAACACCATTTTCCAGTGAGGAAGGACCTGAAAAGTCATCCCACAACACGGAGGGGCTTAAAAAAAATAAAACCAAATTCAAATGAGATTACAACCGAATTGGTGACTAGATTGTAAAGCGAAACAAAAGCATAGGGACTTAGGGGGTCATTACCGAAACACGGAGGGGTTTAAAAAGTTATTTCCCCATTTCCCTTTATTAACTGAGTATAAAACACAATTAAAAAACAAATCCCCCCTCTCTAGCCATTTTTCCAAACCGAAATCCAAAAGAAAAGAGAGAAACTCTCTGTTATTCTAGGTTTTGGATGAACACATTCAAAGTGTTCATCATGCTTGCCTAGAAATCGCTGTGAAACTTAGGTTCCGGCCACCGCCGACGGTGGTCGGCGAACCAAAACTTTCCTTCTTTTTTTTTGAAACCCCAAAACACCGATTCAACTTTCTCTTTTTTGGTTTTCAACCCCAAAATTAGATAAAACACCATGAAATCCTCTATTAAACCGAAAAAAAAGGAAAAGAAGAACAACCCTTCTTCGTTCTCCTTTCGGGCTCACCAACAACGCTTGAAAGCGCGAGGATTTTCGCCGGCTCAAGAGAAGGAAGCGGAGAAGCCGAAACAAAAAAAGGTAACAACCGATGGAACCCTCCCCTATTTTGATTCTAAATATGCGAAAAATAAGATAAGGATATACCTCAATTTCGTCTTGCTTTTCTTTGTATTGATAAACTCAGGGGGAACACCTTTACAAGTGTTGGCTTCGGCCTTTAAATAGCCGAATAAAATTACAACGAAATTCCAGAAAAGAAATGGTCACTAAATTGCTATTGGTTGTTGATGGAATTTGTCGTTTTTGCTATGAATATTTGTTGATATTCGTCCGATTTTCTCTGTTAATCTCTGAATATGGTAGCGTCTGGCCTCTGGGATTTCTGATTTTGTCCGGATATTTGCTGAAAATTCTGAAATTTGTTGTAATTCCTATGCATTTTTGGGCGTTTTGGCCACTGAAATTTGTACCGCATCTGACACCCTTTTTTTTGTGTATGTGGCCATTGGGAATGCACTGGGGGACCAACGGACGGTCGTCGGAGCTGGAATGGGGACCACCGGCGATGAGGAACGGACGACTAGCATTCGAATGGTCTTTCGCGTGTGATGCACGATCGGCGCGTGTGGGGGCGAACGGTCTCCGAGGATCCAAAGAGTCTCGTGCGTGTAGCGAGTAGGAAGTCTGAAAGCTTCTTCCATTCGATCTGGACCGTTGGATCCCATCTGGGATCCAACGGCTGGGATAGAGCTGCGTAGATGGAACAAGGGATTAGCTAGGGTTTGCTTATTAATCCGGTTGGGCTCACTGTTGGGTTAAGATTTAATTAATTTTCTGGGCTTGTATTAATTCTTTTTGGGTTTTGTATTTAATTATTGGACTGTTAATTATGTAATTGATATTGGGCTAATGTTTATTTACATAGGTTTTATTTAATATATATATTATTTGTTTAGAAATCTGTTATAATTTAATAATTATAAATAATATTAATAATAAAAGAAATAATAATAATAATAATAAGTAAAATAATAACAATAAAATAAAGTAACGAAGCTTAAGAAGAATTAAATATATTATATTATTTTTGGATTTTTTTGTTTTAATATGATAATAATAAAAAGAAAATGTATTTTTGGATTTTGAATTTTAATAACTAATAGGTGGCAATGAAAGGGTAAACAAAAATAGGTAAATAAGTGTAGGTATATACAAAGATATATTAATATAATTTTTTGAATTTTTAATAACAAAAAGTAGTGGAACCCATTATTCGAATTAAACGAAAAATTTAAAACACGGGTTTGAACCCCAGATAATTAGTGATTACAGCTGCCCCTCTTTGCTTATCGTTGAAAAACAATGATAAAGCAAAGACAATAAGCACTAATTTTATCCGACTTCCCTATTTGGAGAGTCTGATTTGAAAGTCCTTTTTCCACAACTTTGATAGCCCTTTTGTTCCTTGATCCCCTGATTAGCTTGCCACGCACGCCATTTTGAGTTGAGACCACCTACACATGTTAAAAGAATTTTCAGAAACGAATTTTAATTCCCCATTTTGATATTTTGAGCAAACTTGAAGATTCTGAGTCGCGAGTCCCTCCTATATGAAACCTTAAGCTCTGAACTGTTGAGACGCTGATCCTTCCTATATAGAACCAACCCTTGAAAAGCTTCGAGTCTTTCCTATATAAAACTCTTGACCAAAGTCTGATTGAGTTTCTCCTATATGAAACCCTAAATCTTAAACTCTGAAAATGTTATTCCCTCCTTTATAGAATCAATATCTTTGATAAGGCTTGAGTCTCTCCTATATAAAACTCCTTGCTGCAATCTTGAATCGAGTCTCTCCTATATGAAACCCTGAATTCTGAAATGTTGATCCCTCCTATATAGAATCCTTTACTGAAATCTTCGATCGAGTCTCTCCTATATGAAACCCTGAATCTTGAACCTGAATATGTTGATCCCTCATATATAGAATCGATATCTTTAAGATGCTTCGAGTTTCTCCTATATAAAACTCTTCGCCAAAAATCTTGAAATGTGAGTCTCTCCTATATGAAACCTTGAGCTTTGAATAGTGATGCATCGAGTCCCTCCTATATAAAACCCTTTGCTGAAATCTTCGACCGATCTCTCCTATATGAAACCCTAAATTCTAAAATGTTGAAGATGTCGATCCCTTCTCCATAGAATTCACATCTAAAAAGCGAGTCCCTTCTCTATAAAACTCGACAAATGTGAGCTACAAGTCCCTTCTATATGAAACCCTTACTCGAATTCTGAAAGTGATGATCCCTTCTCCGTAGAATCATCCACCTTGCAAAGCTGAGTCTTTCCTCTGTAGAACTCGGCCTCTGAAAATTGTGAGCTATAAGTCTCTTCTCTATGAAACCTTCACTCGAATGCTAAAAGTGTCAATCCCTTCTCCGTAGAATCATGCACCTTGAAAAGCTGAGTCCCTTCTATACAAAACTCAGCATCTGAAAACTGTGAGCAATAAGTCCCTTCTATATGAAACCTTCACTCGAATACTGAAAGTGTCGATCCCTTCTCCGTAGAATCATCCACCTTGAAGCTTTTTCTCTTGTCAAGCTATATATTCACAATTTTTCTTTCTCTTTTTAAATACCTGTCAAAATAAGTAGAGATGTATGTATGCATGCGTTAGTATTCCCTTTAATCCTAGGGATGCCTAACTACAAGATGATGCATGAAATGAATGCATGTATTAGCATTCCCCTAATCTTAGGGATGCCTAACTAAAATGATGAATGCTTTTTCCTTTTTTAATGTTTGAGGATTGACTCCCAAAAAAAATCGCCCTTGGATACTTCGGGCTTTCAACTTCACTGAATTTTCTTCTTGATAGGAGACCGTTGTCTTGCTTTGGTAAAAAAAGAGGTCCATTGGATTCGAGACCAAGGTTAGAAAACATGTCTATGCTCACTCTTGAAGCTAGGGTGAACACTTGCCCCAAAATCTGAACATTTGAGAGGTCGCATTGCGTGCGAAATGCAAATGAATGTGCCCCAAACGCTGGTGAGTTCTATCTTCTCCAAAATAGTTTTGGCCTAATCGAAACATCTCTTCAAAATTTCCGTCATGGATTAGACTCGGTCAACTACTCTGAGGGAACGCTTATCCCTATGATGGAAGGCTATCTCTTTGCCCCAACAAAATTTTGCCCCAAAAATTTTGTTTTCCACATTTGGTTCAAAAAGATTGTACTTGTTCGACAATAAGCCCGAGCAAACTTCTCGAAAAAGGAAGGTCCCTTGTTTCACAGGAAACCTTGCATCATATAATATTACCACTCCCGGGCTTAATCAAAGATGGTTAAATGCATCAATGGCCTTGCATTTTGTGAAAAATGAATTTAATAATATTTTAAAAAGATTTTTCAAAAATTGGCGTTTTCAAGCACAACGCCTTTATGAAAAAATGTTCAAAAATTGAAAAATTCATAGTAGAAACGAAAGGAACAAAATCCTTGGATACCAAATGCTAAAGTGTCTCAGACTCGACACTAAATAGTTAATATTTTACCTTGAAATGTTGTGGCGATATTTGAAGTGTCAAAATTCTATTTAAATCGTTCGGTTCATCATCATGATTACCGTACTCGTTTGATCCACTTGAAGACTACCCCTTCTAGTTCTCATATTTTTCTTTTCTTGTAACTCGGTTCGAGAATTCCAAGTGTAAGCATATGCTTAATTTGTACTTAATAATTAAAGGATTAAGGTTTCAGTGTCTTCAAAGAGTCATCACTGACGCTAGGGTATTGAACTGGTGGAGACCTGGCTCCTTATTAGATTCGTTCTTCCCCCACAGCTCCATCAGGATGCTCCGAGACTTATTTGATTGCTCGTTCATTTGAGGCTTTTAAAAATTTCACCTTTTTTTTCTTCTTCTTCTTTTTTCTTCTTTTCCTTCTTCTTTTTTTTTCTTTTTTCATGCTTTTTAATGTTTCTTACCTCTTGGAATTCTCAAACTCGAGTAGATTCACTTTCTACGGGACCTTCTAATCATCGAACATTATCGAAAGAGTAGTAGTCTTGTTTCTCAAGCTTTCCGACCGAAGCGGATTGAAAACAGAATTGTACTTCATCGTAATCAAACATTCAATTAATTAATTCTTTTTATGTGTCTGAATCGAAGACACAACACAAGCATTGAATATACAAGAATCTTAAAATAGACAAGAAAAGGTATATATAAAAAGTGCACCTCTTCATTGAATAACGAAAACATAATAGAAACCCTTTTACAAAAGTTCATCGCTACTTTCGGGCCAAAATAGCGAGATTAGTTAAAGCATAAAAAAGAAAAACTAAAATCAGAAAATGCAAAGACAATGATGCAAACACATCTAAGGAAAGCTAAGTGAGATGCACTTTGGATTCTTGATAAACGGGGACAGACACGGGTTTCCTTTCTCAAGCCTTGTCATGATTCGGAAGAGGATTGTTCTTCACATCAGGGGAGTCGAATTGGATAACTCCGGTGTTCAACAAGTTTTGCACCATCTTCTTGAAAGCGATGCAATTCTCAATAGTGTGCCCCGACACTCCGGCGTGGTACTCACAGTGTGCCTCGGGATCGTACCATGCTGGATAAGGCGGACTATAAGGAGTAACATAGTAGGGTCGAACTAGATTTGCCTTGTGCAACTGAGCATACATCTCTTTGTATGACACCGGCAAGGGAGTGAAGGTCACATTTTCATTTTCTTTTTTGGGAGGCCTGGTTTCCTTTCTAGTCAATCCTTGAGCTATCCCGGCTTTGTTTTGAGACGAAGAGATAGTGAAATTCTTGGGATTCTGATAAGGGGCGACAGCTTACTTCATGGTCCTTCTTCTTCGGGTACTTCGACACATTTTCCCCGGTCTTAAGCTTGCCACTTTTGAAAGCAGCCTCAATGGATTTCGCTGTATTCACAAACTAGACGAATCCTAAAGATATATTGCTGATCATTTTTTCATAAAGTGGACCATGAAGGGAGTCCACAAATAGGCAAGTGATTTCACCTTCCAAAACAGGAGGCTGAACCTGGGCCAGAATATCTCTCCACCGTTGGGCATACTGTCGAATGGTCTCGTCTTGCCCCTGAGTCAGACTCTGAAGCATAGTTCTATTCGGGACCATATCCTTCACATGTTTGTATTGTTCGGTGAAAAGTTTGGACAAGTCCTTCCATGATTTCACATTGGCCCGATTAAGCTGGGCATACCAACGGGCAGCTGCCCCGGTCAAGCTATCATGAAAGCAGTGGATGAGAAGCTTCTCATTTCTCAAGTATGTCGCCATCTTATGACAATACATGGTTAGGTGAGCTGAGGGACAAGTGGTCCCGTCATACTTCTCGAAGTCTAGCACCTTAAACTTAGGTGGAATGACCAAATCTGACACCAAGCTTAGTTCATAGGCATCAATTCCAAAGTCTTCGGTCGCTTGCAGAAGGTTGACTTTTTCTTCTACCTGGAGGCGTTGCTCCTCGAACTTCTTCTCAAATTCTTTTCTCAACCTCGACTCGACTTCGTTCATCAAGTCCAAATCCGGAACCTCGACATTGACTTCATTCTTAAAACCATGACCCACATCAACTGGGTTGTTAATAAATGCCCCTGCAATTTGAATACCTTTCAAAACTGATGCCTCGGGTTGAGCCCTAGTGTGAGAAGTGTTGCCCCCTAGGTCTTCGATGTTGGACTGCTCATCAGAAACCTTTGCCTTCCCATGGTCGGACTTTCCAAACAAAGCGGTAAGTTGAGTAAGGATTTCATTTTGAGATTTCTCGATCTTTGCCTCAATGTTGATCAAACGGTCTTCAAGGTCCTTTTGTGACTTCTCAACATTAACCAATCTCTCATCCATGACTCTCGACTGAGAACGGGTGTTGTAGGAGTGCGGAATGGTTGCGGCTTAAAGACTGCCACGATGTATCCAAGGTTAATCTCCTTGTCTTATTAATGAATGCAAAAATGTATGTTATGAAAATGCATGAAATGCATGAAGTGCAAAAATGAATGCAAGTGAAGGTGTTGGTCACGATAGTGATCTCCCTTTGAGAAACCTTCACTGATTAAAAACTCTTTTTTCTTTTTATTTTCTCTCTCTTTTTTTCACTTTTTGTTTTTTCAATCTCTCAATTTTTTTCTTCTTTCTATTCTTCTTTTTTTAATTTCTCTATCTTCTATTTTTTTCTCTTCTTTCTTTTTCAATTTTTTCTCTTATTTTTCTATTTTTGTTTTTTTTCATTTTTAATTCTCTAACGAAAGCCTTTAATTGGAAAAACCACTTAGACCAACACCTTCATGCAATGTTGATGCAAAAGTGATGAAGCATAGATGAATGTGCAAGCAAACAAGAGACAAAGCAACCCTATCTTGTCTAAAAGAACCTAGGTTAACCGCATGGCTCTAATCGGGTAGGTTGACTAGATTCTCTAAATGCAGTTTTGGTTCTAACGAGGTACCCAAATTGTCCTTGTTGTCCTCTTCTAAGAGTAGCAAGGCCCCCGATCGTCACCCATTATAGGCTCATCTCGATCGAGTTCAATTTAGGGGGACCCTTTAGTTATGCCCCTACGAAGGAACAATATCCTTACGAAAGCATAGGGTAGTCGAGCCCGAAGGTACTTACTAGGCCCGTACGACGGAACAATATCCTTATGAAGGCATTAGTGTTTTCCCCCCACTTAGACACGAGTTTGAATGATATTTTAATCTCGAATTAATAAACAATTAATAATTTAATTGCCACTTTACTTTACAATTTCCAAAATTAATTTAGCGGTATTTGAAAACAAGGCTTGACTCGTTAGTTTTAAAAAATTAAAAACGTCCCCAGCGGAGTCGCCAACTGTAGCGACCCTTTTTAAATAAAAATAAAAATTTATTAATAAATAAGTGTAAGGTGAAAATGGTGTAGTGAAATAAAAAGGTAAGGGGAAAAGGGTCACTAGTGGAAATAATTGGAAATTAGGTTGAAATTAAAAATCGGTAATTGAGGCGGTGGTCGGCGAACCAAAACTTTCCTTCTTTTTTTTTGAAACCCCAAAACACCGATTCAACTTTCTCTTTTTTGGTTTTCAACCCCAAAATTAGATAAAACACCATGAAATCCTCTATTAAACCGAAAAAAAAAGGAAAAGAAGAACAACCCTTCTTCGTTCTCCTTTCGGGCTCACCAACAACGCTCGAAAGCGCGAGGATTTTCGCCGGCTCCAGTGAAGGAAGCGGAGAAGCTGAAACAAAAAAAGGTAACAACCGATGGAACCCTCCTCTATTTTGATTCTAAATATGCGAAAAATAAGATGAGGATATACCTCAATTTCATCTTGCTTTTCTTTGTATTGATAAACTCAGGGGGAACCCCTTTACATGTGTTGGCTTCGGCCTTTAAATAGCCGAATAAAATTACAACGAAATTCCAAAAAAGAAATGGTCACTAAATTGCTATTGGTTGTTGATGGAATTTGTCGTTTTTGCTCTGAATATTTGTTGATATTCGTTCGATTTTCTCTGTTAATCTCTAAATATGGTAGCGTCTGGCCTCTGGGATTTCTGATTTTGTCCGGATATTTACTGAAAATTCTGAAATTTGTTGTAATTCCTATGCATTTTTGGGCATTTTGGCCTCTGAAATTTGTACCGCATCTGACACCCTTTTTTTGTGTATGTGGCCATCGGGAATGCACTGGGGGACCAACGGACGGTCGTCGGAGCTGAAATGGGGACCACCGGCGACGAGGAACGGATTACTAGCATTCGAATGGTCTTTCGCGTGTGATGCACGATCGGCGCGTGTGGGGGCGAACGGTCTTCGGGGATCCAAAGAGTCTCGCGTGTGTAGCGAGTAGGAAGTCTGAAAGCTTCTTCCATTCGATCTGGACCGTTGGATCCCAGATGGGATCCAACGGCTGGGATAGAGCTGCGCAGATGGAACAAGGGATTAGCTAGGGTTTGCTTATTAATCCGGTTGGGCTCACTGATGGGTTAGGATTTAATTAATTTTCTGGGCTTGTATTAATTCTTTTTGGGTTTTGTATTTAATTATTGGACTGTTAATTATGTAATTGATATTGGGCTATTGTTTATTTACATAGGTTTTATTTAATATATATATTATTTATTTAGAAATCTGTTATAATTTAATAATTATAAATAATATTAATAATAAAAGAAATAATAATAATAATAATAATAATAATAAAGTAAAATAATAACAATAAAATAAAGTAACGAAGCTTAAGAAGAATTAAATATATTATATTATATTATTTTTGGATTTTTTTGTTTTAATATGATAATAATAAAAAGAAAATGTATTTTTGGATTTTGAATTTTAATAACAAATAGGTGGCAATAAAAGGGTAAACAAAAATAGGTAAATAAGTGTAGGTATATACAAAGATATATTAATATAATTTTTTGAATTTTTAATAACAAAAAGTAGTGAAGCCCATTATTCGAATTAAACGAAAAATTTAAAACACGGGTTTGAACCTCGGATAAAATTAGTGATTAGAAGATGCATTTGCATGCTCTCCACCAATAACATGACCTTTCCCCTTTTCTTTATTATTATATTAGGGTTAGTAGTTTATTTTTGTTTTTCTATTTATTTTTGCTTTAAGTATTTTCTCTTTCCGTGTGTTTTATTTTTTTAGGTTAATAAGAAAGAATAAGGGAAAAGTAGTTCACAGCAGGAACTCTGCCGAGGCAATAAAACAGTGTCAGGGCCGCAGCAGTCCCAACGGGCAGAACAATGTAACGGCTAGTCTGCCGAGATTCCTGCCACGGCAGAAACGGCTAGTGGCTTCAACGGTCACAAGGCCGAGGCCTATATAAGAAACTCCTTCCTCTTGAACTATTCACTCTTACTTTCTTGTTTTCTTTAGTATTCATAACAATCTCTCTCACATTACTCTCTGCCTACTAATTCTTGTAAAATCTCCAGATTCTTTTCAAGAAACAGCTCCAAGAACTCATATCTCTCTATCTTGATGGCAACATAAAAAAATTCTCCCCAGCCAACGTTGAAGATCGATTTAACTGATCTTTCATCGCTAGGCATCTTTGGGAAGAGAAAGGTTTTCAGCATGCAGACGAAGAGAACTACAGCATTGAGCACTACCTATATGACAGAATTAAGTACCAGAATTGGGAAATTTTCTGTCTGCAACCTTCCCAGGCGAACGCCACGATCGTGCGGGAGTTCTACGCTCATGGGCCCAGCAAAGACTCCCTATTCGTTCATTGTCGCGGCAGACCAGTCCAGCTCGATGCCGAAACAATTAACAACTTCTACGGCCTCACCCCAGACAGTGATATCCACGCCGAATTTTTGGAAGATATCACTGCCGAGGACTATGAACTCATTAAAGACGATCTTTGTTACGGGAACACCCCATGGGAAACCGATACCCATCGAGGATCCGTAACAAGACAAAGCCTAAAGCCGGAGGCCAAGATGTGGAATACCTTCGTCAAACGACGCCTCATCCCAACATCACACAATAGCACGGTGGATCACAATAGATTGGTGCTTATCCAATCCATCATCAACAAGAGGACCATCAATGTTAGCGAGATTATCCTAAGGGAAATTCATGAGTGCGGTAAGAAAGATAGGGGACCATTGTATTTCCCTTGCTTGATTATGGGTTTATGTGTTTCTGCAGGTGTACCCATTGAAGAAACGGATGAATACACTCCCCCAAGACGAGGATGGACCAGGGATTTCTGTCACAAAGTCATGCAGATCACACAAGCAGAGCCTGTCCAAGCAACGCCGCAGCAGTTCACTGCCGATACTGCTGTCGGGGCCCAGTACACGGCAGACATGCCTGGTACTGCCCACACCTCTGCCGTAGCAGACCCGTACCAAGAGATCTTGCAATGGATGGCAGCAATGGATCTTCGACAACAAAGGTACATGGAGTACCAAAGGGATTTCAATGGCACTCTAGCCCAGATGATGATGCACGCCTTCCCGGACCAAGGAGTACAATTCTCGGTGTTTCCCAGCAACATGTTCGTTACAGCCGCCCCTTACACCGAGACTACACCAGCCCCGGGAGGACCAAGGCCATTCTTCCATGCGGACCCTCAGCCCCAATACCAGGCTACCGGCCCATCTAGGGCGGGAGATTCTGCCGCGGCCTCGTCTGTCAGCAGAAGGCCATCCAAGCGAAGGGTCGTTTTCAGCACTCCACCCAGATCGCAAATTATCATGGGCAGTCTATTTGTCGAGATAGATGCCTATGTGCACCAAAGCTCCACTGCCGCTGGCCCAAGTACACACCACACCGGAGGAGCAACAGCAATGGGAGGAGGAACGGACGTAATGCTCACCGAAGAGATGGCTGATATAGAAGTAGGAGAGGAGGTAGAAGCCCCAATGCAACGGACACCACCCACTCGAATCCAACCGCCCCGGCAAGCAAAGACACAACCATCGCCTTCACCAAGGACAAAGCATTTGGCATAAAGGCCACGGAAGAAAATTGTTACAAGCAGCTCTTCGGAGTCGCTTTAAATTTCTTTGTCCTTAACTCAATATTAATTGCTTCTACTGTTTTTATTTGCTGCTTTTTATATTCATATTTTGTTTTGCCGCTTAATTCTTCAAATATAAAGCATTAAGGACAATGCTTGATTTGAGTTTGGGGGTGCAGATTCACTGCCAAGGCAACAATCTACTACCGCGGCCTTGCCGAAAAGGGAGTATTCCAGTGATTTTTTTTCAATTTTTATGCTCCCCGCCATACTTGAATTAACTGCCTACACTTTTACACTGCTTATCATTAGTATTGTCTTAGTTTATTCTTTAAGGCTATAGAAATCTTTCTCCTTACAATGTTTAGGTTCTGTTAAGAGGGCTTAACCTTAGGATGCTTAAGGATGAAAACTTAGAAGCTTACTATAGGAAGAACTTTAAACTTTAAACACTTTTGGGACTTGTTGGATTATAGGAATTCTTTTAATGAACTTAGGTGATAAAGACTTAGATTTTTGGAAAATAACTAGAGGTGCCTACCACCGGCTCTAGAAAGTATCTTCTTCATGCTAAAGGTGCCCGAAATTGGCTCTAGTATGTTTTAAGGAGTATTAAAAAAAAAGAAAAATTTTAGTGAAAAGAAAAACACAAGTCTTTGAGGTGCCCGAAATTGGCTCAAGATTTGGTGTTTAAAAAGAAGAGAACACTTAACCAATGTCTATTTGTCTTGAACTTAGAGTTTATCTAAGAAAGCCTTTAATCAACTTGTCCACAAAAACGCACACACTCACAATTCTTATAGTTTGTTTCTAGGTAAACCCTTGGGTAACCGAATGGTTAGGGCTTAAGAATAGGCCTAGTTATGGTGGGGAGAATAGATGGACATGTAAGACAAAGAGAGAGTAGAGTTCGGCAAATTGATGGTTTGCATTGCTTGAGGACAAGCAATAGTTCGAGTTTGGGGGTGTGATAAGTGCTCAACACACTATCACTTTTTACTCCTTTTATGGGCATTAATCATCAAATATACACCCACTCGGACCAATGCATGTGCTTAATGTGATATATTTAGAAGTTATACTCATATAGAATATTTACAGAAAAAGGCACGTTTTACTGCGTTTTCATATCTGTGCAGGAGAACCAGTGCCGCAGCAGCGACAAGGCCGAGGCAGGACCTGATGCCGAGGCAGCAGCAGAAAGACAGGAAGCAGGACTATAGGCGATGGAAAGATAAAAATCCAAGGAACGTGTCTGGACTTGAAGCCCATGGATCGGAGCTGGCTAGCACAAGGAAAAGCCCAAAGGTAGACCACGCGGGAAAGCCTCCTTAGCCGAAGCAAACTTGGAAATATATTATTATTATGTACTTGACTTGTTCCCTACTCCAAGTTGTATTCTACTGAGGAAAGGTTTGCCCTAGGTCTAGCCTATATAAGGACCTAGCCACCCAATGTACAAGATACGGAATACCTAGGGAGAGAGCCGATTTCTATTCTTGTTTCTTTCCTCTCTATCATGTTCTAAACCTTCTTAGGGATTAGGTGAAGGTTGTCGAGTATTTGTGAGAAGAGATTGTACTTTGTCTTTGATTCAATGCAATAAAGTTATCAAGGTTTGCTTATCCTTTGTTATTCCTTGTTTTCACAATTGAGCTCGGGAGAGGATATTGTGAATCATCCATTTATCTAAGCTCGGGAGAGTTAGATTCACGAAAGGGGTAAGTACGGTGTTTCAATCGCGAAATACTAACTCAGCCTAGGGATAGGTTAAGAGTTTCAGCGGCTAAAAGAAGTGTGAGATTGGTTGGTGAGTATAATTGGTTCACGCCGGGAGGTATCATCAAGGACTAGTCATCAACAACACTCTGACTTAGGGATAAGCGGAGTCATCCAAGGGCACTTTACCGAACTTTGGTAGAGTCTGCCACGAGCAAGGGATTGTCGCGGTAGACAGTATTGTCGCTGCCAAGGCAGTAAACTGCAGTGCTACCGAGGCAGTGATATACGATTGCATTGGACAGAGAAAAGTCAATCAATTCCACAATACGACGCAACTAGATCCTAGCCCATCTCTCTCTACTATTTCAACTCTTTATTTTTATTTAGTTATTTTAGTTTCGATAAATCAAATCAACTCACTTGTGTTCTTTACTTTTTCTACAGAACAAAAAGGTGAAGAAAGCATATTAAGTATACCGGTCCCTGAGGATACGATAACTCGATAAAATACTTATCACTTATTACTTGCGATGTGCCCACTTGCACTAAACGCGCACTTTTGACACGCGACAATTCCTATGATGTAGTTTTTTTCTAAGAAAGAAAACCATCAAATGCATCCGTTTTATGCCAAATAATAGATAAATTCATGATTTAACTATTCGGATGCAGAAATATGGAAAATAAGCTGAATTATCCAATATTGCCCTTAAATCTGTCCTTAAATGGCAATAAACGAGTGGGAAAATGATATAAAAATTAAGACTTTTAGACACTTATCACTCAAAAACTTAATATTGTTTTTTTTAATACCTTCGAACCAATAGATAAAATTACTACTACTAGAACATTAATGGTAGTAGTTACAACTGAAAATTTTGTTCATAATTTTTTACAAAAAGAAATGTATATGGAATTGCTACCTAATTTTTTAGTGAAAATTTTGGCTTAGTTAGTAAACTAAAAAATTTATTTGACGTAAAATAAACTAGTAGACAATAAATAAAAGAATAACTATTGCTTTAATTGGTCATGATTTAAAATAAGTTATTTTTTATATTAGTCTATTTACTAAAGGTGAGAGCTCTAACTTTATTGCATTGGTTGTTTAGGTAGATGATATTATTTTTGTTGGTACAAATTTACCTAAAATAAATTTTATTAAAGTTTGTCTTCACGATACTTTTAAGATACATGATCTAAGAGATTTGAAATATTTTTTAGGGCTTAAAGTTGTTAGATAATATAAAATCTTTGTCAAAGAAAGTATACTTCGAAATTATTAAAAAAATTTAGTTTTTTTAGGTACTAAACTTGTTTTTGCACCTATTGCTATTATTAAAAAGCTTTTTAAATCTAATAATGAACCATTAGAAGATATTATTTCTTATCTAAGTTTTATAGTAGACTTTTATACCTTATTAATACTAGGTACGACATAACCTTTGATGTGCAATGATCCTTTATTCTTTATTTGTTCATACTAGTATTCATATGATGGTTACACATAGAATTCTTTGATATTTAAAAGAACCACTTAATCAAGAGTTATTTTTTCATACCAATAATCATAATATATTTTTATTTTAATAAGGCTTCTTTTTCAGACTACAAAAAATCTACTATTACTTTTTACTTCTTTTTAGGTTCAGCTTTGATTTTATGAAAATTCAAAAAGCAACAAACAATATTTTGATTCTCTTGTGAGCCTAAATATCGAACACTTGCTATTGTTACTTGTAATCTACAATAGCTAGAAGGTTCAAAACAAAATTATCGAAACTTTATCTGTTCATTTCTCACAATCAGTTAGTAGTTAGATTATTTCACCAAAGATCATTCACGTTATTTTTTGGGAGTCCATTTTCAAGTTGGACATTCAAAAATTGTATGCTCCAACTTGAGGAGGTAATAAAAATATCTTAGTTGTAAATTCGTTATTTATTAAAATAATTATTAGGATAGTTAATTAGTTAGGATTAATTTTCTTTATTTTTTCATTAGTATAAATATTAAACCTGAATTATTTTTTAATATGAAAATATTAAAGATTTATTTTCAACTACTCGGTTTTACTTGAAATTCTTAAACACAAGTTTAATTTCCCTAAATATGAATTCAACCCCTTAGTTTCGTCATTAATAAAAAGATACCTCCTTCGTCTTTCACTGCATGAAGCTTAATGGTAGTAAAAAAAATTTTAGAGAAGACTCTCCCATCGAACACCTTTGCAGAAGAAGAGAAAAGAGAATAAGAAAGCGAAGAATATCATAATTAAAAGTGAAAAATTAATAGAGAAATAAAATTATCGATCGACACTCGACTGTGCCAAAAACATCAAATTTAAATCATTTGAATAACAAGTGAGAGATATTCTTTAGTCAAATTCAACTATGAAAAGTTGCGTTGATAAAAATGGTTATATTCAAGACAACAATTCTCCTTTAGACCAATCAAAAATATTGAGAGTACTAAAACCAATTCTATACTTGATGTTATTAGTATTGTGATATCTGTTAACCTTTATTTGCTATTTTGTGGAAGAATGATATGAAAATTCAAAGATGATTTGAAAGATGTATCTGAAAAATTGTCGAGGTAACTCTTTACGGTGAGTTTTATAAAGAAAGTCAGAAGATACATGAGATGGTTGATTCTAGGGGTCTCTCGATTTTGATAATTAACCAGAAAAGTCAACGACTTCAATGACAAGTCTATTGGTTGAGAAATTGATTTGGAAGTAAGGATAAAAATACCACTTTTATCTCTGTTTCTAAAGAAATCATGCTTGGGATCTAAAAATGATATGCATAAAATCTTGACATGGAATTAGGACAAAGGTCTCGGAAGATCTAATTAGTAATGTGATAAGTGATACACAAATTAGGTAATGAAGAAGCGCAGCCATGCTATTTTGATAAGGTTATATGTTGTATTTGGTATTTATTTATGATATTAAAAGGTTTGTCTAGTGTTTAAATGAGAAACCTCTCTTCCTCTAGACCTGAATTCAATCTCAATCTCTTAATATTATGATTTTAATTTTTTTAATTAAAAATTAATATAAAAAATAATTATTTTTTTAAAATATGATGTATGTCACTAAAATATCACGTTAGTGTCTTTATTCTTGTGGCATCATCATGCCAATAAGTCTTACCATGAAGATATGTCATATCATCGAAGGACATTAATTATTAGTTTGTTGATGGTTTTTATCTATCAATGATGAATTTTGAACGATAATGTAACAATAAGGTTTAGTCTACACCAAAAATAGATTGGAATTATTTTTTGGTGTTATACTTGTATATAGAGATAAGATCAGCTTATACAATATAAGAGTTTTAAGTTTTATATATTTTTTTGATTGTTGGATGAGTAAAATGAATGATTGAAATCAAAACTAGAATATGTGAAGATTTTTGCTTAAAAAAGTAATGAATTAATCTCAAACATTTTTTACCTATCCAACGGTCTAAAAATATGTAAAACTATAAGTTCTATATCGTGTGTAAGGGGATCATAACTCATCTCTCTCTATATAAAGCATTGAATTCATATAATCAAGCTTACTTAAACATGCGATAAGGTTTATCGCGTCCTATTCATTCTATAAAGATCAAAATCTTATCAGTTGATTTTAATAAATCCACTTCATATCTATCATTCAAGACTCGTCTTTCTTCATAAACCTACCAAACATAAAATAATAAAGTTTTATACTAAACCATGCATGTTATAACATACTTTTTATCTCATCATATAATATCAAACATTCCATAATAATTACATGTCACTTATAACCAAAGTCATAAGTTTATACAAACATTTATCTCAAATGAAACATTACATGCTTAATTCATATGCTATATTATAGAAGTTAAAGAAAAGATGTACCTTACTCAAAATATTCAATAAGTGACTTGTAATTTTAGGTATAATCTCAACCCTACGAAATTATATCATCTTAAATGCATACAAAGTAATAAAGTAAGCTTATGTAACTTAGTGAGAGATAGTTAATCAAATAAATGTATTTAATATTATTAGCCTTGTGTACATGGAGGGTCATATGATTAAAATAAAAATGAAGACATATTAACTCATTCGCAAGTCTACAACAACATAGGGACGAACATATAATGTTCATAAATATTCGTTTAAGTACATAAACATAAAAATATCATTTAATTCATTGGATTATAAGTAAGAAGTGAATACAAGAGTTTCACCAATTGTAGTTTGTAATCACAAACATCCCTCCTAAACACTAAATAATCGTAATCCACACCCATACATGATCTCTATGAATTCTATGGCTTGTCATTTGTACTCAAAATTAATTTTATCCAAAATTTATTATCATAAAACATAATTTAATTCAAATATGAGCTTAAAGCTTAATATAATCAAAGATCAGAACTTATTTCATAACTGACATTAAAGCTTCATAACTTATCATATCATCATTGTTTTTCCTTATAACATAGTTTACATTAGTATACAAATAATCAAAACTTATACAAATATACTTACTAAAACAAAATTCAAGAGTTAAGCTTACGAAACTTACTCCATGCCATATTCACCAATGTTCTATATGATCCATAGCACACATATAATTCAAAGCATAATATAATCAAAATTAACATAATAAAGTGACATCAAGTCATCTTGGGAAACAAACTACACTTATAAACACTTCTGAAGTTAAGATTGATCTTGAATTACAATTATAACTTCTTATTTCTTAATCTGTCTTTCTTTTTTAACTTATTTATTCTTCAATTATAGTTTGATCTAATTGAAGTTTTAATAAAGGATTCATCAATTCAACATCAATAGCACAAGGGATTCTCAATTAGAAAGAAATATAAATCCCAATCTTCTAGGAATTAGGCTTTGGGATTCCCATAGCTTAAAGTTATAGAAAATTAACTAAAAGTTTAAAATCAAATTACTTTTCATAAGGATTTTTAATTTTTCAAAATTTTGTACTTTGAGAATCTTTGCTCGAGAACATACATATTCTAAATTTAACATAATTAACACCAAATATAAGTCAAGGGAAGAAACTTACCAAACATAGCTTTAATCTGAAGAAAGTTGGTGTTACCTGGAATGTCAATGCCATCGAGAGTCCATCAAGAAAACCAACAACATTATTTTCACTGGCCGTGGTAGCAATGGGTGTTAATATATTTGTTCTGTCTCAGCTCTACAGTATCAAAAAAACTGTGTATTAACTATTAAGGGTATTCAAAACCGATCCAATGATTACTATGAGTTCATTAGACCTCTAGGTACCCATTTGATTGTTTTTCATTATCCCTATTGACTACGACAATCACAATTTCTGGTATTTTGAGGTTTTGGTTATTTAAGTTATCCGTATCGAGAGTCATGAATTATGATTCAAACACGAAAAAATAAGACGTAGCGGGAAAAGAAGAGTAATCTTATATGTGCATTAGATTTTAATTCATTTGTTAGTCTTTTCTGTTTATCCTATTAAAGTTAATTGATTTTAGAACATATACTAACATGTTAAAAGGTCAATAATCTTTAAACCATATGATTAATAGCCTTTAATTAACACATCAAATAATCGAGTGATTATTTTGTAATGTATGATAGTTAAATGATTAAAAGAGAAAGTATAAACGGTAAAATTATATAGTTGTATGATTATAACTTTTATTATGAACTTGACATAAAGAATTAAAATGTAATACATTTCATTAGTCAATCCTATATAAAAATTAATATATATAATTTCACTCCTTTGTCCCATTAAATTTTTTTTCTACTTATTTTTTAGATTTTTTTAATTTTTTTATATATATTTATTTTAAATTTATTATGGATAAAAATACAAAATAATATATTATATAAATTTTCAATCAAGTGGTTTTTAAATATATTATATATTTTTTTTAAATATTTAAAATAATCACGGTTAAAGTCTAAAAATTTAACTTTTAGAAAGTTAATAAGAAGCAAAATTAATGAAATGGAGGAATTAATTTTTTCATATCATTATTTATAAAAAATAAAAAATAAAAACTCAAAATTGTTTATTGTTTTTTCGTTTTTAGGGTTTCATTGTGATTAATTTGGATCAACTTGCTTCGTACACCTAGTTTGGGTGAAAGAGTCTCTCAACATGGATTTTCTGTATACATAATATCTCGAACTCGAGACCTACTTAAGAGAAACCAAACTGCTTACTACTTGAGTCAATCCCTATCGAAAAAAAACTTAATTTCATTATTCTAATATATAATTTATTATAAGATTTTTAAAATAAAAGTGATTTTATTAATCGTTAATTGCATCGGTCATTAAATTGGTCAAAATACAATTTAGGTGGTTCATGTCGAAACGAGCCTCAATATAGGCTAGCCCAATTGGATATTTGCCTAGAACGCACATACCTTAACAGGGATGGAGCCATGTTATGGGAGGGTAAGAATTAATTTTTTTTATAATTATTTTTAAGTTTTTTAATTTAAATTGTAGTAAAATAATTTTTTTCTTTCAAAATTTAGATTTAAAGTTTCTTTGCAAGTCCGGCCAATACAAAATCATCGTGGTCTCAGGCTGTAACGTCTATAACTGCCTGGAATTTGGTGCTGTTGTATTCCCCCTCGTTAATCTTAATGCTTTCATTGCCTGGTTTATTCCACCTTGGTGGTGGTCTGCTTATATGGAAGTTTTTTCATTATTTACTCTGGGTTTTAACATCAGAAGGAGTTTTAAAAGCTTGAATAAGAAACACCCGATTTAAAGTTCATAAATTCTAAGACGGTTATCAGAAATGGAGGTGAGAAGTTACAAGTTGAAAGACTTGAAATAACTTGTCCCCTACTCTTCACTTAATATATCAACAACTCACAAGACAGACATGTGAGGGACCGTTGTTTGTCTTTCATCCTTCCCATCCCCAAGATTGGTAGGTTGAGTATCATTTCCAACCTCATTATTTCTCAAGCAAATCAGTTCGCCTGTATTGCCTCAGTCTTTTCTCACAACAACAATGGCTGAACACACAGTTTTCACCATCCCAGAGGTTGCTCAACACAAATCCAAGAACGATTGTTGGCTTGTCATCGATGGCAGAGTAACCATCCTCTCTTTTTCACCCAAACCTACTTATCTGTATGTAATAAGTAATCAGAGACTTGGCTAATTCTTTCAGGTTCTGAACGTTACAAAGTTCCTGGAAGAACATCCAGGAGGTGAAGATGTGCTGTTGGAATCTGCAGGGAAGGATGTGTCGGAAGAATTCAACGACATCGGACATAGTAAGATGGCTAAGAATTTGGTCTTCAAGTACCAGGTTGGTGTTATCCAGGGTTACACTTCAAACAACAACGAATATGTCCAGGTTGCTGCAACTGAGGATCCTATAAAGAGAGAGATGAGTGCTTTTGTTATCAAGGATGAGTGCAGACCAAAATATGCCGGCCTTCTCGAGTTCATCGTGCCACTCTTGGCAGCTGCTTCCTATTTCTGTTACAGATACCTGACAAGAAATTCATAAATGTTGTAATTGATTAGGATTTCAAGATGAACCAATATTAAGTGAACCTCAAAATACACATTTCTTCCCTCAAATAAATCTCGGTCTGAATGTTAGTAATTTAGAATTTTACTCGAAATCTAGTACTATTATTGTCCCTATGGGTAAACATTGTAGCAACAAAATTTGGGAAGAAATTGTTACAATTTGTGACAAGAACAAAAAAGGTGGGAAAGGGAGTATTCAAATGATACAAGCTATGAATACAATAAGGAAAACAGAAAGAACATGTATTAAATGATCCGACAGCCTCAGTTCAACTCCCTTATCCCTCAGATCCTTAAATACGGGACCTGCCCTTCATCCGAAAAATCTAAGTCCGAAGTGATAGGCTATAAGTGGTCAAGGGAAAGAGAAGGAACAAAAGGTGCTTTTTCTTTCTGTCATGCTACCTTCGCCCAAGAGGTAACCGAGCACATCATTCGCTGAAAGAATAATATAAACAACAAATATACCCCAGCCGGTTTCGACAAAATAATTTGCCACTAATCATAAATTGCTGGTCCCCGTTGTGTCATTTTCATATGTTATGCAATGAGATCAAAGCTGCATAGGATAAAAAGAAGTTTAAGCGTCATTTTGGTTGCATAATATCTTCCAGAATGATACCCTAAGAAGTCATACTATCTCAAATATAAACAACCTAGCTAACTTATTAAGAGCTAACTTATTAAGAGGGTAGTCAACTCAAACCAGAATGAAATATGTTGACTTAGTGAGACAATCCTCAATAACCAAAATAGAGTCCTTGTTTGATGGAGTCAAAGAAAGACCACTAACAAAGTCCATAATCACTTGTTCCTATTTCCACTGAGGAATCTCGATATGATGTAGCAACCCCGATGGTTGTAGATATTTCGCCTTCACTTTTTAACAAGTTAAATACTTAGACACATAAACCACAATATCTCTCTTAAGGCCCTTCCATCAATGCCATTTCCGAAGATTCTAGTACATTTTATCCCCACCGAGGTACATGGAGTAGGGACTATCATGAGCCTCACTAAGAATAGTTTGTTTCAACTTAGAATTCTTCGGAACACAATATCGACCTCAATAACAAAGAATACTATTCTCATCAATGGTAAAGTCCATAGAAATACCTTCATCAACCTCCTTCTTACGGTGCATCAAGAACACATCATTCGATTGTTCCTAACGAATCTCAAAGATAAGAGTAGAAATAACCCGAAGTTTCTCTAGAAGACTACCATCCTCATATAAACTTAGGTGAGCAAAAAGAGCTATCAAATTTGTAATCACATGAAGACTCAAAGCTTCAGCCTCCACATTAACCTTTCTTGGATGATACTTAATCTCACAATCATAGTCCTAAAGAAGTTCCAACAATGACGTTGTCTCAAATTAAGCTTTTCCTAAGTGAGCAAATACTTCAAACTCTTATGGTCGGTAAAGATGTAGCACTTCTCCCGTAAAGATAGTGCCTCTAGATTTGAGAGCAAAAACTACAACAGCTAACTCAAGGTCATGCATAGTATAATTACTCATGAGGTTTTAAATATCGGGATGCATAGGCCACTCAGGAAAATCTCATACGATATGACAATAATATTTAATGCATGCATGCTTTTAAAAATTTTGTAAAAATACTAGTAATGGGCCTCACAGTCCGAGAATTGAACTCAACTTTGATATCAATAGATATAATCCTCTAAATTCCGATACCGATAAATGCTTTTCAAAAAATTTTAAAAACACTATTAATGGGCCTCATAGTCGGTTGAACAAGAGGCAGAGGAGGTGGAGGTAAATCATCTTCCTTAGATTTGATAGTGTCTGATAAAGGCCAATAAAATTCTCATTAGACCCTTAATTCAAAGTCCACTTAAACAAGTTAAAGCTTAAAATAGCCAAAAATAGGGCTTTCGGGTTCGAATTGGCCAAACAGACTGTAAAAACGGGATTAGGACGATAAAAAAGGTTAGGGTAAGTTCTCTTGAAAAAAGTCAACGTTCAACAGTTAAAGGTCAACGATCAACATACAGTAAAAGTCAATGGTCAATGCTTATGTCACTGTTGATGTCACAATGACATCATCGCTTACATCATAGATGACATTAGCAAGTTGTGGGTCAAACTAGCTCGGGTCATTGGTTTGGATCGGATCTCAAACTCGGGTATAGGTCGTGGGACACAAAAAAGATTCGGTTTGGTTTAAATGATAACTGATTCAAAACGAACCCGGTTCGGTTCAATTTCTTCTCTAAAACACCAACCAAGTTTGGTTCACACGAAAACCCTCACAAACCCTAGCACTAAACAATTCTTGGGGCTTGCTTAATAGATAATGTCCGGCCAAACAACCCCAAACAGCACCCATATCGGCCAAGATCACAAGAACCCATCCACACCCAGCCGAACCCCCAACCAAGGCGACCAACCAAGTCCAAAGAACCCAAACCCTTACACAACTCATCACTCATTAGAAATGGAAGCATCGGACTTAGACGAAATTTGCGACCGATGCACTTTCAATACAGTAACGACTCAAAGGAGGGAAGGTGGCACAAGTAAAACAACAATAAACCTTCTCTCGTTGGAACCAAATGTAAGGAAAAAGAAGAGGGAACATGACGTGGTAAGCGAAAAAGAAAATGAAAGGAGATGGGGAAACTGAAAATAGAAGAAGAAAAGTGGTATCGGTAAAGAGAGAGAGAAAGAAACTCAAGATATATATAACCAAACATGATTTTTAATTCTATTAGGCTTAGGACTTGTATGGAAACCCTAAAATACCCTCTCCCTAACAAGAATTCAAGGAATACCCATTTCTTAATTTATAACATAAAATTCCCAAATCAATTTAGGGTTTTGAATTTGATAATTTGCATTAATTTAGTGTTTTCCTTGAATTAATTTTTACGGGTGTTACACACACAATCATACGAGCAATTTTAGGATAATTCATTAGCGACTCTTTATATGATATTGGTTTAAATAGGGGGTAAGAAAAAAACAGATTATCTAGTTTTGGTTTCGGATCCGGTTAGACTCGATAGATTTTTATTCGGAATTGGTTTCGATAAGATCGAAATTGAATCCAAAATTTGGTTTCGATTGTAACTGAGATGAAGATTGGATCTTGATTTTATGGACCAAGATTGAATCCATAATTTTTTAAATATATATTATGATTCCTTTATAATAAATTCCTAGTTTTGTCCCTTTAGATGACATCACACAAGGAATATGTGTCTCAGCAACACCAGATTTTTTCGAAACTTCCATTGATGTTACATCATCCTTGTATGTGAGGGATCCTCCTTTGTCCAACGGATCATTAAGGTTTTGAGGAAAACGATTGTTCTTATCATTAATTGATCAAGTGATTAAAAATGTCTATTTTATCTTATTTTTTAAGTTAATTATTCGTTATCTTTTTATGGGTTTTCCTTAACCTCTTCATAGGGGTGATAATTATATTTAAAAAATTATAATGTCATGAATTTATTTAAATTTTCACTATTCAAAGGAACAAAATATAATTTTTTTATTTTTGACAAACACTATCACATGCCAATCTTTTATTTCTAAATTAAAATACTTTGGTATTTTGGTTTTAGGATTCTTTATTTTTAGATAAATATTTGCTTTAACATATATTCAAACATGAATATAATAGAAGATATTCAAACATCTTAATATATATATATATATACGAAATTATATTAAGCTAAACACATATCTATATTTAAGAAAATTGTATAAAGGGTTTTGAATGTCTCTGAACATGTAACACCTCATTCCTGATTTAGTATTAAATCGGTTCGGGAGCGTTACCGGAACAAGAAAATCCGGGACAAATTAAAATTTTCCTTTACTCATACCTAATGATGATTTAAACATTCAAAAAGTATCAAGGACTTAAAACATGAGTCATACGTTATTCAAGCTTGTAAAACCAAAACAACATATACAAAAACATAGAACCATAGATCATATAAACAAGGGAACATGCTTAAATTGAAAGCTAGACATGGTTTCAATAATATAAACAAACAAGATAGACAATAACTTTAGACTGATTGATTCCAATATTTAAACATTTAATGTTACTTGAATACAAATGCGATATACTTAACCATTTTCTTCACTTACACTATTATTATCATATTTTTGTTCAATCCAATTCAACATTACAAGGCTAGGTTCCTTACAATGATTACATGTTTCCTATGGTAACCTAACTTGTATTCGAGCAAGACATAGATCCAACAAGAATATAATAATTATCATTCATATATCTAGCCTTGAACTTGTTAAGGTTATTATTTAGGTAATCTAAGGTTCATTTTATTTAACAAGTCATTTAGTATTCTTAAACATTAAGTATACTATCCGATCGACATAATAACTAGAATAACTACGACTTGAACCTAGCTATCATGTTATCTTGCTTGAGTATTCATTAGCAAGTGATTCCATTCAAAATTCACAACGCGTTGTTTGTGATGTCAAATAAAATAAGCCTTAATCTCAATAAAAGGAATAAAGTAAATTCGAATAGTGAGAGTAAGGGTCGATCCATAGGGACAAGGATGTTGACGAGTTTCTTGATCTTGATCCTACGTTACTTGTAGAGAAAAGTAAAAAGGGGGGTTTTGGTGTTTAGATTGAAATGAAATATAATTCAAAGAAAATAAATAGTAATTTGAGATGAGAATTTAATTGATAAAATCAGCCTTGGGTTAAAGCTTTTACTTCAATTCAAATCGATCCTTGAATAGGATTTTACCTTTGGGCTCACGTCGGTTACAATCTATAGGGACCAACCCCTATAACTTGTTTTTCTCTCAAATGAGTCGATAATCTAAAATCAATTTTTAGATCTCAACCATTTTGTGAATTAATTGCGACAATCGCTTATTTAATTCAACACCTTTTAAAATCTGGAAAAACCTTACTCGAATTGTACTATCTCAATTGAGAATCTAATCCGATTTCAGTTTCCCTTAGCAGACCGCCGCTAAGTTGTTCACAGGAAGTCGAATATGCCACAAGACGATCCTTCCTCCCAACTATTAATCGAAACTGAAATTCAATTCCAATGTGCACTTTTTGAAATTAAATCGTTTTGATTGTAAAAGGATGGTCGATTACCTATCCTTGATTTCCGAAAACTGAAAATGTAACCCTAAAGGGTATGAAGTGCTTTTCAATTATCACGAAAGGAATTGAATAATAGCTTTAGCCTTTGGCTTAGAAAAACTTAACTAAGCATGATTATAGTAAAAATCATGCTTAGCATTTTAAAAGAAAAACTAAAGAAAAAAAGAAGAGAATTTTATTAAAAGTTTAGAATAACTACAAAGGTAAAGTAAAGGTAAAAGATAAAATTCAAAAGTGATTTCTCAAGCTCTACCATGGGGTATTTATAGCTTAAGAAAATCTAAAGATAAAGAAACAAAATAAATTAAAAACTCCTAAAAATAATCCTAAGGAAAAATAAAAGCCTAAAAACTAGAAAGATAATATCCAAATAAAAAGATAATTTCCAAATATTCAAAATTCAATCCTAATCCAAATCCCTTAATAATTGTTTTCCAAACGTTTTTGCTGATTGGATTATCTTCTGGAAGCTGCAGCTGGCTGAGATGTAAAATCTGTCATATCGGATACTATCATGCCACGGACCGTGCCTGTGTCTTCAGCCATGATTCCAAAAATATCAAAAGTTGCATAATTTCATCAATTTTAGAACATTTCTTGATCTTACTGTCCTGCATCAAAAATGAACGAAAAGATTCAAATTAGCAACTTATAACAATTAATCAAGGAGTAATTATTAATAAAATAATGCATAATTTAAGCACTAATCAAATTCCCCCCTCACTTATTCAATGCTTGTCCTCAAGCATTTCTCAATTTTCATGCTAAAAACCTTAAGTTGCCAACTCCAATTTTAAAGAATTTCCAAGATTTCTTAAGTAAACTAAATCTAGTAAATTTTGAAACTCAAAATCAATCAAGTAAGACATAATCAATCAAGTGTAAATCTTCCAAGGCAATTCAATCATCTATCAATTTCAAAGAATACAAGACTTAGCTCCTCACATTGGGTTCACTCGTTTCGCTCAAGTGTTTCAGCTGAAAGAATCGCTCAAGCCTAAACTAATCAATTCATTAACATAGGCTTGTAACTCAATCTAATCTCCACTACTTAATGTGAAAATGACGCAAAAATCAAGAGGACTTTAATATGGGTTGTAATGGGGTTAAGGTTCAGGTAGGATAAAGGCCGAAAATGGTGCTTAAAAATTCAAGACAAAGAGAAAATTATTCCAAAGATTTATTCAAAGGGAAATAAAAATAAAAGGGAAGAAAGAATTTTTTTTATTTTACTCATCTTTTTTGATAGTTTATTCGAATCATTCTACTTTATTTTTCTGTAATGTATTTTTCTATATTATTCGAATCAAACCTTTTTTTCTGCACTGCATTGCACTTTTTTTCGAAAAATGTACTTTTTGACTATTTTGTTCGATTCTACACTGTTTCAAAGAGGTTTTTTTAAATAAATTCACCTTTGTCTTGAAAAAGGGAACAAAAAGAGGGAAATATAATAAAATTGGTTTGAGTTTAAAACATGGTAAACAAAGAAAAGGCTAAGGCTCAAAAATAGTTCACTAAGGGGTAAACAAATAAAATGGGTAGGCTATTTTATTAGGGAAGAAAAATGGTTTTAATCCTAATGTCTCTATCATATTAAAGCATCATAGTCAAAATGTGTAGTCTCAACAAGTATCGAGTTTCAAGTTCTAGAATGCAATCAATTAGTTTGGCACACTCAAATGAAACAAAGAGCAAGAATAAAAATATATGCTCATTAAGCTCAAAACTCACATGAAAGGATTATTGAACTAAGTCATGCATCCTATTCAATCGACAAATTCATGAAATTACCAAGGAAAATTTACATAAATTAGTCATGCCATGCTACCATGCATCCTAAATTCAACAAGAATAAGATTGAATTCATAAATAAATACAAGGAAATTAAATCAAACTAGAAATTAACAACCAAGATTATCAACAATTCTAACTAAGAAATAGCTCAATTTCAATCACAAAGCATAAGCAAGAGTTAATTGATTTCTAATCCCACCCCCTCACTTAAAATCATATTGTCCCAATATGAACAAATAGAATAAGGTGCAAAAGAGAAGGTGAAAATACTCTCCGATTTAATTTCATGATTTTTGCTTTAAGAAGGTCTTGACTTTTGTTGATCATTGCTTTAATTCCTTGGCTTCATCCTTATTTGATTGCAATCAACAAGGTACCTACAAGATTCAAATTGGAAATTAAAATATGAAATGAAATAAAAGTGGAGAAAAATAAAATAAAAATAAAAACAAATCACACGAGTTTTATGAAAATAAAATGGGTTGCCTCCCATCAAGCACTATTTTTAACGTCGTTAGCTCGAAGACCCAAATTTTTAAAGTGTTGGTTCTTCTAATTCGATCTACGCAGCTAAACCGACCGGGGCATTTTCATAGTATGGTTTCAATCTCTGTCCATTCACTTTAAATCGAGTTTCAGAATTATCTTCTATCTCCATTGCGCCATGAGGAAAAGTTTGGGTCACCGTGAATGGTCCAAGTGGATCGAAGTTTTCCTGCAAAAAGTTTAAGCTTTGAATTGAACAACACAACCTTTTGGTTAATATTAAACGATTTAAAGGATATCCTTTGATCATAGAATTCTTTGTCTTCTTTTTAAATATTTGAGAGCTATCGTAAGCGTTTCGTCGTATTTCCTCTAATTCTTGAATATGTAGCTTCCTTGCTTCTCCGATAGCTTCCATTTCCATGTTGCATTGCTTAATCGCCCAATAAGCTCGATGTTCTAGTTTTACTGGTAAATGACATGATTTACCAAAAACAAGGCGGTATGGAGACATTCCAATTGGCCCTTTATAAGCTGTCTGATACGCCCAAAGTGCATCGGGTAATTTTAAGCTCCAATCCTTTCGATCTGGCCTGACAATTTTCTCTAAAATGGCTTTGATTTCACGATTTGAAACTTCCGCTTGCCCATTTGTTTGCGGATGGTAAGCTGTAGCGATTCTTTGTGTCACTCCAAATTTCTTCATTAGCGCATCAATAATCCGATTGATGAAATGAGTTCCTCTATCACTGATAATTGCTCGTGGTATGCCAAACCTGGAAAAGATGAAATTTTTAAGAAAGTCAACAGTTGTTCTCGTATCATTTTTACGGGTTGCTTTAGCTTCAACCCATCTTGAAACATAATCAACAGCGAGAATAATATAAGTATTACCGAAAGATGAAACAAAAGGACCCATATAATCATACCTCATACATCGAAAATTTCACATATATGAATCGGATTTAAAGGTATTTCATTTCTACGACTTAGATTACCTACTCGTTAACATTTTTTACATGATTTGCAATAAAGATAGGCATCTCTAAATATATTCGGCCAAAAGAAACCACATTCTAAAATCTTATGCGCAGTTCGCTTTGGTCCAAAATGACCGCCACATGAATATGAATGACAAAAATTAAGGATCGAGTTTACCTCTTCTTCAGCGACATAACGTCGAATTACCTGATCGGAGCAATGCTTCCAGAGATAAGGGTCATCCCAAATGTAGAAACGAGATTCTTTCTTAATCCGATTAATTGTCGATCGTGGTAAATGTGTAGGAATCTTACCTATAGCTAAATAATTTACCATGTCGGCAAACCAAGGAGAAGTTGATTTCTGCACCATCATCAAGTGTTCTTCAGGAAATTCATCTTTAATCGGTGGGTCATGTGAGGTGATAGGAATTCGGCTTAAGTGATCGGCCACCAAATTTTCTCGCCCTTTTTTATCTTTAATCTCCAAGTTGAATTCTTTAAGAAGTAGAATCCAACGAATCAGTCTCGGCTTTGCTTCTTTTTTTCTCATCAAGTATCGTAGTGCTACATGATTAGAATAAACAATAATATTAGTACCAAGCAAATATGATCGAAATTTTTCTAAAGCAAATACTATGGCAAGAAGTTCTTTTTCGGTTGTAGAATAATTTCTCTGTGTTGAGTCTAAGGTGCGAGATGCATAAGCTATGACGTGTGACTCTTTTCCTATGTTTTGTCCGAGGGCTATGCCAACACAAGTGTCAGAAGCATCACACATCAACTCGAATGGATAATCCCAATTTCGTAGTTGGACAATTGGAGTCGTGATTAGCTTTTCCTTCAATGTGTTGAATATTTTTGGCACTCAACATTGAAGTCAAAAGCTTGATCTTTCTGAAGAAGAGTGCATAATGGTTGCGTTATCTTCAAAAAAATCCTTGATAAAGCGTCGATAAAATCCTACATGACCAAGAAAAGAACGTACTTCCTTTACCGTAAAAGGGTAAGGAAGTGAGCGAATAATGTCGGTCTTGGCTTTATCAAACGCAATTCCGTTAGAAGAAACAATATGTCCTAGGATCAACCCTTTATCAACCATAAAATGACATTTTTCATAGTTTAAAACAAGGTTGAAATCTAGGCATCGCTTTAAAACATTAGATAGATTATAAAGGCATTCGTCAAATGTGTTATCGTAAACCATGAAGTCGTCCATGAATACCTCTATTCCTTTCTTGACGAAATCAGAAAAGATACTGAGCATACATCGTTGAAATGTAGCGGGTGCATTCGTCTATAAGCAAATGTTCTGAAAGGACATGTAAATGTCGTCTTTTCTTGATCTTCAGGTGCCACTGGGATTTGGAAGAAACCTAAAAATCTATCAAGACAACAATAATGAGTTTTACCGGTTAGTGTTTCTATCATTTGATCTATAAAAGGTAACGGAAAGTGATCTTTTCGAGTTAAAGAGTTCAACCTCCTGTAATCAATGCAGACTCGTCACCCATTTTGTACTCTAGTTAGAACTAACTCACCTTCTCAGTTTTTCATCACCGTAACACCAGTCTTCTTAGGAACAACATGAATCGGACTTACCAAACTACTATCCGAGATTGGATAAATAATGTCCGCGTCAAGAAGCTTTTGAATTTCCTTCTTTAATACTTCCATCATCGGTGGATTTAATCGACGTTTTCCATCCTGTGATGTTTTATCTCCTTAAGTCTTTATTTTATGCATACAAGTTGAGGGACTTAATCCCTTAATGTCAGCAATAGTCCATCCAATGGCTTCTTTGTGTGTGCGCAACACCGTCAAAAGGCACTTCTCCTCTTGCTCGGTTAGTTTGTTTGATACAATCATCGGTAGAGTTTCATTATCGCCTAAGAACGCGTATTTTAAGTGATCCGGTAATTCTTTTAATTCATTCTGAGGAGCCTGCAAAATAGAAGGTATTAACTTAGATTTAGACGGAGTAATCAGTTTATCAGAATTAATTGAAATAAATAAAGTTTGTTTAATCTCCCTGTATTACTTGTCAATTTCGTCTAAATCCCTACAAAATTTATCAACAAAATTAGTTTCAATATATTCATCAACTGCAGGTTCAATTATATCAACAAAATTTATACTTTGAACATTATCAGGATACCGCATCGCTTTATAAACATTGAATTTAACGACCTCACCATCAAATTCTATTGTAAGAATGTTGCTTCTTACATCGATTTTTGTGTTGGCATTACTAAGGAAAGGTCGCCCCAAAAGAATCTTAGATGAAGTATTTGAGCGGTCGTTTTCCATGCCAATGACATAGAAATAGACCGGAAAGATTAGTTCATTTACCTTTACCAAGACATTCTCCAAGAGTCCTTCCGGGTAGACAACTGAACGATCCGCCAATTGAATGGTAACTCTCGTTTCCTTCAAGGGTTCGGCTGAAAGAGTATTATAAACGGATAAGGGCATCACGTTTATTGAGGCTCCCAAATCACACATTGCTCGCTTTATACCCACTTTGCCCATTTTGCAAGGAATAGCAAACATGCCTTGGTCCTTCAACTTTGGTGGAAGTCGTCGTTGAAAAACGGCAGAAACATTCTCGCCAAGATTTACTTTCTCGTGCCCATTAAGCTTTCTTTTTGTAGTGCATAATTCTTTAAGGAATCGAGCATACCTTGGTACCTTCCAGATTACTTCCATGAGTGGAATATTGATCTTGACTTTCCGGAATACATCTAGGATCTCTTTCTCCTCGGCTTGTTTGTCTTTTTTTAATGAATCTTGAGGGGAAAAGAGGTGGTACCTCGTATGAAGATGACGCTTGTTCAGAACTTTTTTCCTTTCTTTGGATCATGGTGTTATATTCCTTTTTTTCTTGGGAGTTGTCTTCAACTGCTTCTTTATATTTCGAGGACTTTGCATGAATCTCCTCTCGGACCGGCTGTTCAACAATTGTCCCGCTTCTAAGAGTAATGGCGCTTACATTCTCCCGTGGGTTTGTTACATTTTGAGATGGAAGTTTACCTTGCGATTCTAAGAGCCCCACGATTTGTGCTAGTTGACTAATTTGTTTATCTATTTCTTACAAGTGTGACTCTGTACGATTCTGGAATTTTTCTTGGGATTGAGCTAATCGTTCCACAATAGACTTAAGTGAAGATCTTTGCGGTTGAAACTGTTGTGGTGGAGGTGGTCTCTGTTGATAAGCTTGACTCAGCCTTTGGTTTTGTGCAAAGCTAAAATTCGAATGATCTAGCCATCCCGGATTGTATGTGTTGCTATGAGGATTATAGGGTCTTTGGGGAGGTCCCGGAAAATTCCCTATTGCATTCACTTGTACGTTTACGTCTTCATGAAGTGTAGGACAACAATCGGTTGGGTGGTTTGGCATGGTGCATATCCCACATACTCTAGTTGATTCACTTTTTCCTGCAACAAGAGAATTAACGATGTTAGTTAACTTATCAATTTTATTTTCAAGTGAAACGGTGCTTACCTCGTGAACTCGTCGGCTAGGTTCACTCATAGTGCCAAACTGTTGAGAGTTGGTTGCCATCGTTGAAATTAATTCCCTTGCTGCGTTTGGGGTCATATTGACAAGATCTCCTCCGCTTGCAGCATCGACCATTTTCATTTCCATGGGAAGCAACCATTCAAAGAAATAATGTAGAAGTGTTTGTTCGGATAACCCCATGTTGCGGACAACTTGCACATAACTTCTTGAAACACTCCCAATAGTCGTAAAGTGATTCATCGTATTTTTGGTTAATTCAAAGGATGCTTCTTCTTAGTTCACTTGCCTTTGCTACTGGGAAAAATCTGTCAAGAAAAATACGATTTAATTTATCCCAAGTATTTATCAAATTAAGAGGCAAATAAAATAACCATTCTTTTGCAGTTCCAGATAAAGAAAATAGGAATGCTCTTAATTTAATTTGGTCTTCGGATAGTCCCTAAGGTTTCATGCTTGAATAGACCAGATGTATTAGCCCCGTCTTAAGTTGAAATGGTGTTTCGCCTTGAGGAAAAGCTATGCAAAGGGGTTGTTGAACAGCGGGTGTTGCAGTTAACTCCTTGATCGTTTGATAAGCCATTAGATCTTGTGCTCTGTGCGTTGGATTGGCTATAGGCGTGGAAGTTGACTCTTCGTGTGTTATGTCAATAGAAACTTTGGAATTTGCTTCCTCTTGTTGTTTCTTTCTCTTTTCACGAAGTGTTTACCCATGAATTCGTCTTGCTCGCGCTTCTATTTCTGGATCAAATTCTTCTAATGTTCCTGGATTTCGCCTGGTCATAAATCAAAAATAAGAAAATTTAATTAGTATTTTGCCATAGTCCCCGGCAGCGGCGCCAGTTTGATACGCATCGTTCGTGATGTCAAATAAAATAAGCCTTAATCTTAATAAAAGGAATAAAGTAAAGTAGAAAAGTGAGAGTAAGGGTCGATCCACAGGGACTAGGATGTTGACGAGTTTCTTATTCTTGATCTTGATCCCGCGTTACTTGTAGAGAAAAGTAAAAAGGGGGTTTTGGTGTTTAGATTGAAATGAAATATAATTCAAAGAAAATAAAGAGTAATTTGAGATGAGAATTTAATTGATAAAATCAGCCTTGGGCTAAAACTTTTACTTAAATTCAAATCGATCCTTGAATAGGATTTTACCTTTGGAATCACACCGGTTACAGTCTATAGGGCCCAACCCCTATAACTTGTTTTTCTCTCAAATGAGTCGAGAATCTAAAATCAATTTTTAGATCTCAAGCATTTTGTGAATTAATCTCGACAATCGCTTATTTAATTCAACACCTTTTAAAATCTGGAAAACCCTGACTCGGATTGTACTATCTCAATTGAGAATCTAATCCAATTTCAATTTCGCTTAGCAGACCATCGCTAAGTTGTTCACAGGAAGTCGAATATGCCACAAGACGATCCTTCCTCCCAACTATTAATCAAAACTGAAATTCAATTCCAATGTGCACTTTTTGAAATTAAATCGTTTTGATTGTAAAAGGATGGTTGATTACCTATCCTTGATTTTCGAAAACTGAAAATGTAACCCTAAAGGGTATGAAGTGCTTTTTAATTCTGACGAAAGGAATTGAATAATAGCTTTAGCCTTTGGCTTAGAAAAACTTAGCTAAGCATGATTATGGTAAAAATCATGCTTAGCATTTTAAAACAAAAACTAAAGAACAAAAAGAAGAGAATTTTATTAAAAGTTTAGAACAACTACAAAGGTAAAGTAAAGGTAAAAGATAAAATTCAAAAGTGATTTCTCAAGCTCTACCTATGGGGTATTTATAGCTTAAGAAAATCTAAAGATAAAGAAACAAAATAAATTAAAAATCCTAAAAAATAATCCTAAGGAAAAATAAAAGCTTAAAAACTAGAAAGATAATATCCAAATAAAAAGATAATTTCCAAATATTCAAAAGTCAATCCTAATCCAAATCCCTTAATAATTGTTTTCCAAACGTTTTTGCTGATTGGATTATCTTCTAGAAGCTGCAGCTAGCTGAGTTGTATAATCTGTCATATTGGATACTATCGTGCCGCGGATCGTGCCCGTGCCTTCAGCCATGATTCCAAAAATATAAAAGTTGCATAATTTCATCAGTTTTAGAACATTTCTTGATCTTATTGTCCTGCATCAAAAATGAACGAAAAGATTCAAATTAGCAACTTATAACAATTAATCAAGGAGTAATTATTAATAAAATAATGTATAATTTAAGCACTAATCAAAAATGTATGAAGTTTAACTTCCTAATATCTTCTTGCTACATTTGCTTACAAACCATTCAAGTGTATATGAAACTATATTAGTCATCTATGTGAACTTGTTATCTAGTTTAGATTTATAACAAATGACCATTTAGATCTTACTTAAAGCTCCATGAAATAATTTCTTATAAACCAAGTTACTATTAGAATCTTGGGAGACATCTATCTGGACAAAAACTTTTAATGACCTATATCACACGTTTTCAATTCAATATTATATACATCTTTGTATATAATAAGCTAATTCCATGTTTATTTCCAATAAACTAGATTAAGCATGTTCATTGGGTAAATTAGTGTTATGGTACATTACTCATATTTCTCCATTCGAATCTAACAAGAACATAAACATTTAGGCAAGATCAAGAAACTACAGGTAAAGGCATACCAAGCATATGCTTAATTTAATCAAGCATAACAAGAGCAAGATAGTCATGGTTAATTTCAATCAATCAACAAGACAAAACTAGATACACTAGCATATGATCAAGACAAGCGTAAAATTCAAACCATTCAGGCACCAATCATCATCTACGATCACTCATAGAAACCAAAACAAGTATATAACCTTTAATATTACAGACCAAGGGCTTTAAAATAAATTTATATACAGACCAAATCAAATGCATGATCTAAGTGCCACAATCTAGGAGTATTACAAGAGTTACCCGAACATGCTTTAGTCTTGCTTGTGTCTAGCTTTTAGTTCAATAAACGTTGCTATCAATCAATTGGGACCTGTGGGTTGAAAAGAAGGAAAGCAAGAATGGTATGTATATAATGTACTTAGTGAGGCAGCACCTATAACTAACAATTTTATCAAGTTATGTTGCCTATACCACAAGTAAGAGCATAACAATCAATTAAGTACATTTAAACTAGTATTAGTCTATTTTTTTCTATCAATTTTGAGATTAATTTTTGTGTAATACATATTTCAATCTCACTCAATTTTATGTCATGTTATTGGGCTGATATACTAAGCAAGGAATATCATTTATCAATTCAAGTTGATTTACTAAATAAAAATGACATCAAGCTAAGTGTAACATTTCATTCGAACATAATGCCAAGTAAGGAATATAATTTGAAATTCAAATAAGCATGACTATACAAGTTTCATAGGATCTCAAGTGTCTCAATTCAAGTTAACTTATTTATATATGCATGTAATTTATAAAGCAATTATCATTTACTACATATAGTCGCATATCAAGTAGAGTTTACAAATCAAGCAACAAGCATTCGAGCAAGCAAGATTATCATATTAAACATATAGTTCCATGTAACAAGTGTGATCACTATTAAGATCAAGATTTTAGACTCATTTTTTAAGTGATTGTATTTTTTTAAGTTTGTCATTTACAAGGTACATTATCATCAATTCATGACTTCCAACCAGGTTATGATTTATTAAACGATTAAATAAATATTCATGTAAGAAACATATCAACTAAGGCTTATAATAGCACCACAAGCATGTCAAACAATAAAGTTCATCATTTTAAAATATGTAGTTTCAACCAACAAGTGTAATTATGTACATTACCATTTCAACCTTTTTTTAAGCCAACTACATAAGTGTTACTAGTTAATGGAAAGAAGTCTCAAGTAAACACATTTTAAACATGTAAGACTTCCAACAAACCATAGTAATCAATTGAAGCAATTCAACATTTAGATATCAAGCATGTGTATTCACTTAACTAGATTGGTTCATTATCGAAGATCATATTTATGCCAATTATCAAGTGTTAAACAATACATTGCTTTGCAAATTAGATCAAGTAACAAACAAACATGTGTCTTAACAATTCATGGTAATCCGGTTCAATGTACATGTAACTTATAAATCAAGCAGTGAATTATTCATTGTGACCAAGGGTTCAATTAAATCTAGACATAACTTATAACTTATCATGCAAGCCGCATAAGATCCAAATATGCAAGGCATCAGGTGAACTTATAATTCAAGTGAAATTCATTTTTAAGTAAACATGGTTATCAAGTAAGCAAGGGCATTCAAGTATCATGATCCAAGTAATGGCATAACAACCAAACAAACATGTCATATTAAGCATGTAATTCAAGTAGTAAGAGTGATCATGGTCAAGGCTCTTTTTAAGTCAAGCATATCATATTATCCAATTGTAATATCAAATGAGGAACCAAGTTCTAATTATTGAAAGCATATAATTCAAGTTTCTCACATCAAGTTAAGCATATAATTTCAATTATACAAGTTGCTCTTGTTTTTACTATTACTTTATGCCTTGAAACATAGTTTGGGATAGGTGATCAAGTCAACAAGATGGTACACAAAGTACTTACAAGATGATACATAAAGTATTCAACAATAAGGTGCCCAAGACACCACAAGAGTACACAAAATATTATAAAGATGATACCCAAGGTATTTAACAAGAAGGTGCACTAAATACCAAATAAGATGGTACACAAAGAGTATCTAACAAGAGAACTCAGACTTTAAGGCATGCCCTTCTACCTATGACCAACTAAGAACTAAGGCTTATATATCTTATTTGTGAAGTATTATTAAGTGTTCAATTACTATGATCAAGCAATAAAGCTTTAAAGTATGAAGCATTCAAGCTTCCAAGTATTCAAGTATCCAAGATGTTAAGATCAAGTGTTGAAGTTCATGTATTGCTCACAAGCTTAAGTTATAAAACTTCAAGTTCAAACAACTAATTTTTCAAGTTCACAAGTTGTCAACCTAAGGCTACAAGTTCAAATATAAAGCTTCCTTTATACATATTAAGTTCAAGTTTTTTTATCAAGTCTCAATCTTGTAGGTTCAAATTATCGAGTTCAAGCATATAATCTATCGAATTTAAGTCTCAAGTTTTAAGTTTAGTTTATCAAGTACAAGTTTTTATGTCAAGTTTCTAGCCTTCAACAATTAAGATTACAAGTTCAAGTTTTAAATCTCATATTTTTATGCTTCAAATGTAAGTAAAGAGTCCATATATCATCCTTCCAATTTCAAGTTTCAAGTATCAAGTTTATGTACTAGCTTTATCATAATCTCAAGAAATAATTAAGTCTAAACATCAAGGATATATATACCTCATAGAACATCAAGTAACAAATATTCTAACAATGCATTATATGATCATTTTCAAAAAGAGATCCAATATTCCATTTCAATTTATTGAGCAATTAAGCAAATTATATAGTTATTCTCAAATTTCTCTAAGAAACCGAGCAACATTTATGTACAATTACAAGCACATACACCATGGATGCAATACGTACCTTGCATCCAAGCAAGAAACATGATATTTCTTACCTTGACAGTCCATGCAATGCTACAATGAGCATTCAATCAAAAAAATGCAACAACAAGACATACCACTTAATTCATTACGAGATTAAAAACTCAATTATCACATGACAAGGCAAACAAGTTATCAAATAATTAGTCCTTCTTCCCTTAATTATTATCAAATATTTATTAGTCAAGTTACATGACAATTTATCAAATAACAAGTTGGTTAGAACCTAGGTCCTAAACCTAAGGATAGCCACACTCACAATACTCCAAGCTTACAAGTCTTGGAAGACTACTCTTGTGTCCCTTCTTCCTTGCTTGATTTATATTTCTTCTTCTCCAAGAATTTTTACTCCTTGATCCTCAATCAAGCCATACAAGCATACAAATTGTGTTAGAATTCATTCTAACAAAACAATTCATGATTCTACATGCACAATATGCACATGCCAAAACTGACTTGGTAAGTAGTTTCTATATGCTCACTAATTTGATCATATCTCTTAGTTTACTCATTGAAAATTTACATATTTTATATGCCTGGAAAGCTAATAAAATTTTCTTTCATAAAATGAAGTCCTTACAATTTATTCTTTTACCAATTAATATAGTTTTTAGCTTAATTTCAGGACACCTACATTTCAGGATAGTTTGCACTCCCTAAACATTTTCATTTACAGATTTTTGCTCACAATTCTAAATGACATGTCGTTTTCTCCTAATGAAAATAAACAAAAATATATAATACACCAAATTTTCAGACTTAAATTCCAAACACACAATTTATGGTAAATTTTAAATTTACTGCCCAAAATAGTATATTATGGGTGGATTACACTAATTTTACTCCTAAGGTCAATTATACGAATTTTAAAATTATTTTTATTTGATCAAGGTTACAATTAACTATAAAATCAAATTTCTAGGAACTTTATCCTACAATAATATCTCCTATTTTATTTATAATGCTTTCAATTTCACCAATTTTATCAACTAGCCCATTGTGCCCTATTTAGCATGGTCACCTTAAGTAATTAGCTATCATGAGTTCATTCTATCTTAATGCTTAAATTTCTAGTAATATTATTTCACTTTTCCAGCAACATAACATCTTATATTCAAGAATCTTTAACATACATCACTATCAACTTAATATCAAAACATTATTATGTGAATTCTAACATAAAGTTCATGAATTTATGCATACATTCATGTTATCTAACTTTTTCAGCAGCTATGTAATTTCCATTAGCCTAACGTGCTTCAAAAATTCATGTTAACACTAATATTAAGAAGAAATGAAAGAGTTACTTGAATTCCTAAGTTAAAATGATCAATTTCTCTTCTAATTTGCAAGAAAATGGCATCAAAATCTTCAAAGCTCCATGAATATCCTCCTTTCTTTTGTTTTTATTCATGGTTGGTTAACAAGTATGGATATGGAGAGTGGATTATGACTCACCCATGGCTACTATCCCTTGGTTGGCCGCATGTTAAAATTTTGGGTGAAATTACTTAAAATGACAATTTATATTTTTTTTTGTTACATGCAAGTTACTTTTTATATTATTTAAGTCAATTTGGTCCTCCAATTAACTAATTAGTTCTCCATAGTTTCAAATTTTATCCTAAGTTCCTTCAATCTATTTAATTTAATCACTAATTTTAATCAATTTAATTTAATTCGAAATTGTTTCGAACAATTAATTCTAATTACTTTTGTCAAGTAACTAGGCCTAGATTCTGGGTATTATAGAAAATCACTAACGTTGAACACTGCTGAACGTTATTAAAATAATTAACAAAGATTATAAATCTCAAAGACTTAATATATAATTATAAATTATTTAGAATAAATTATGTTTTATATACATTATATATTTTAATCTTTTGAAATAAACTATTTAAATTATTTTTTAATTAAAAAATTTAAATCTTAAATCCAAAACCTAAAACCCAAAACTCAAAGGCCTATAATACTAAACCTTAAACACTACGACTTAAAACACTAAATCATAAATCTTGAAAGCCAAAACAATAAAACCAAATACTCTATAATCTAAAATCATAACCTAAACCCTTAACCTAAAACACAATTTGAAACTCTAAATGCCTAAACCCTAAACTAGTTTAAAATTTATGATTATAGAGTTTTAAGTTTAGAATTTAAGGATCTTAGTTGTTTTAGGGTTTAAGATTTTAAGTTTTTGATTTAGTATTTATGGTTTAGGATTTTTGGTTTTAGGGTTTGGGTTTAGGGATTAAGATTTTATATTTTAGGGTTTGGAGTTTAATGTTTATTATTTTAGGTTTTGGGTTTTGGTTTTAGGGTTTAGAGTTTAGGATTTATAATTTTTTATTTTTTAATTAATTAATATTAATATTTTATTTAATTATTTGAAAAAATAAAATAAAATATATATATAATTTAATATAAATTTTATTTTAAATAATTTATAATTATATGTTGAATCTTTAAAATTTTTAATTTTTATTATTAAATTAAATAGTGTTCAATAGTATTTAGTGTTCAACGATATTCAGTACACAAAATAAACTCATTCTTATATCTAACATTTAATTTGAATCCGAATAATTTGTTCAATCCAATCCTAACTACCTTTCACATTTTTGTTCTAGGGAAAGTTGATCTGAAATCCACCAAATAAAAGCAAATGGAGCATAGAAAAATCATTTACACTGGCCACGGCTCCCACTAAACCTTAATAAAGATGATTTACTTTTAACTCTTGAAGTGATGCTCAAGGATGCAGGATTTCAATCTCCTACTAATCATCCTCTATTAATAAATTGTGTTAAAAGTTTCCATCTATGCTTATTTGGGAAGATCTCAGTTCTCACCAAAGAGATTAAACTCTAATCGGATGTTGTCGTGCCCATTAATTTGGCCACTAAGTCATATACAAGGACGGATTCAGAATTTCACGTAAAAGATATAAACTATCAAAAAGTTATATTAAAAATATATACGGTCTAAAATTACAGGAGTTTAAGAGATATAAAATTAGATTACCAATAGAAATATATATATATATATAATATAGAAAGTTTGAAATTTTTAAAAAGTGCGGCAGCCAATATCTCCCTAGGTCGGTCCTTGTTCATATCAATACTCGTATTTGCTTGTGCTTGTGGAGGAAATTGATATATCAGAAGAATACTTACCTTTGACAATAATCTTTAAATAAATTCCTTTAATTAGCTATGAACAACTATGGTTGAGCAACAAATGTGTAAACAAGACTTAATATTCCATTTTAACTAACTCTTATCGAAAAATATTTTAATTTATAGACCGTAAAATTTAAGAGTTTAGGTTAAAAAATTTAAAATTATTTTTAAAATTTAGTGTTTAAGATTTATACTATATAATTTAATAAAAATGATCATATAAAATTTATTTTATACAATTTATATATTAAATCAATGATTCATCTTGTAGTTAAAATTTTGTTGAGGAAAGGAGAAGCAAAGTATGGGAAATTAGGCGCTAAGTGTGGTTTTAGGATTAGAATAAAAACTACCATTCCTTTAGATTTGTCAACCACTTCTTTACCACTTGCTTAAGTAGATGCAAGTTGGTGGCCTTTTCATGCGGCTAAATTCGCAAGCTTTGCCATTTCTATTAATTTTAAGTGTAATTATTTAATAAACTGTCAATAAAATATTTTTATAAGTATATTTTAAAATGTTGTTATGTATTTATTTTCGGGGTTTTAAACTTTTGATATTTAAATTTTAAATTTTAACTTTTAAACTTTAAATTTTTAATCATAAAATCTATATTTAAATTTTAATATTTAACCACAAACGTTAAAATCTTAACCATATATCTTAATATCGAAACTTTAAAAGTTTGTTTATGAAAAAAAATATTTTACCCACGCAAAAAATAATAATTCCAACAATAATTATAGAAGAGTAATCAAAACTATATAAAAATAATCTGTCTGATAATTTAATTCATTTATTACTTTTTTTATTTCGTAAAATATTTTATTTAACTAGAGAAAAGAAGAATTGTGACAGTTTTTGAATAGTGATGATATGTTAATTTTCATAGAAAAATGTACTTTACAACTTTGTATAAATTTTTAATAGATTAATTCTTTTCTCTCTCTTTTTGATACATTGTATTTATAATATTTTTTTATATTTTTTAATAAAATTTAAAAGTTATTATTTGAAAAAAATATATACAATATGAGATAACTTAAGTAGTTTGATCACTTATCCTTTTAATAAATTTCTTGCTAAAATTATTATTAACCTAAGAAGATAATGTTCATATTTTCCGTAATTAATCATAATTTATATTTATTAACGTTATAAATTAATACAAAAATATATTTCTTAACATTAATATAAATTTAATTTTTATTATATTTAAATCTTTTAATATACTGATATTTTGTATTTCCTGCTCTTATATTTTTACACTTGAAACTTAGTATTAATATTTTTGATTAATTAAATTATAATGCATAATTATCAATTTAAGATATGTTATTTCTTTATATACACAAATGTAATTTCCTTTCTTTATTTGTAACCATCACCAATTTAATTAGTAAATGAATTATTTTATTATGAATCCTCATGTGTCATCTATGCCACTTGTTAAATTCTAGAATGTATACTAAAAATTGTCGTCATACTTGCTTCAAGAGTCTACTTTACTATATATTTAAGAAAAAAAAATGTTAATCGTATAAATTTTAGTTTATAAAACTTATTAAATTTAGAGTTTAAGATGTTAGATTATAATTTAAGGTTTAAGAATTTATAAGATAAGATTTAAAATTTATGATTTAGGGTTTAAGATTTGAAGTTTAGATTTTAGGGTTTTAAGTTTAGAAATTTAGATCTTAAAGATTTTTTAATATTTTTTTATATCAAATATAACACATACTTATATAAAAATCAAATCTATAATAATATATGATAGGATGAGTCTACAACGGGCGTCACGTCGAACACCATTAAACATCGTTAATGTTGAACACTATTGAATATTATTAAATTAATTTATAAAGAATAAAAATCTAAAGGACTAATCATACAATTATTAATTATATGTTGAGTTTATCACACTTTTATTAATTACATATTGGGTCTTTGAGATTTTAAATTTTTATTAATTAATTTAATGATGTTCAATAATATTCAATATTAATAGTGTTCACCATTGTTCCACGCTCGTTGTAAAAAAAAATTATATGATAATATATATAAACATTAAAAAATATATTGTTCGGGTGTAAAAGAAAAAAAATAATGCACATAATTATCATCATAAATATCTAAAACTATAATAAAGGTTTATTAAAAGGAGTGTATTAATGTTTTTCTTAATAGAAATGACAAATTTTATTTTAAAGAGTAAATATCTAAGACTATAATAAAGGTTTATAATTATTATCATAAATTAAATATATAATTTAGATATTTTATAACATTGACATAAAAAATAAATTATTTTAGAAAAAAAATATGAATAAATTTGACTACAACAACAAATGAACTACAAAAGGTATTAAGTTATTGATAGACTATCGAGAACCGCAAATCAGAGCTAAGTGTCGTGAGAAACTATTCACGAATACAAAGCATGTATCTGAATTTGATCAATGGGTCCAAAGCATGGAGGATCTATAGTATTACAAATGAGCGTCGTCTTGATCTTGTGAAGTCATCAAATCTAATACTATAAAAATATAAAATAAAATGAATGGTCAATCGACTGAAAAATAAGATGAAAAACATGTCGAATAAAGATAAATAACAAAAAAATATATCATAAAGATAAAGACATTCTTATTAAAAATTAAAATCAAAATATATATATATATAATCGATAATCGACGATCAACATTAAAATTAATGTCGTAGCAATTAAAAGAAATAAAAATATATATTGACACATTATAGGGAGAAATAAGGGTGCAACGCAAAATTAGGTATAGTGGATTAATGATGTAAATAATGATTTGTCATCAATGATATTAATTTACTTTAATCAATGATTTGAATTATATTTTAAACATAAAATATTTTTTTATGAAATAGTATAATTTTATTGATTAAAAACCATATATTAGAGGTATTTTACAGGCCTCATTAAAAACTTCCTTACACTTATATGGAGAAAAAGAGTACCTATGAAAATACCTTAACCGACAAAATATGTATCATATGAGATCAATAAACATGAAAACCATAAAAGGATTCATTCTCAATCGCCTCTTAAAGCTCCCTCACGATCTGCAATAACCAAATCTCTAACAACCAACGGAGTCTCATAAAAGATACGAGTCTCAAGCGTAGCGTTCCTCAACAATTTGGCCAAACTATCTGTCACTTTATTCGTCTCTCAGAACACGTGCACAATCTAAACATTCCAATCACGTTGAAATAATTCATGTCTATCTTTATATGAGCAAACAAAATACGAAAATGTTAAAATATTAATTTTGATATAAACTAATGAATTGTTTGGTGCCAAGAGGACCCAAGCGGAAGATCTAGAAGAATTAAAGAGGTGGAAAGAAGGTTAAAGTCGGGGTAGAGTTAGAAGAACTCAAAGAAGGATGATTTCAAGGTCTTCATTCTTTTTGCTCCACAAAGTATGCCTTTAGCAATGGAGTAAAGAAAACTTGAAAATAATTTGTTTTAAAGATACTTAATAAGACATAAACCAAATTAATTAAGCAAAGTGAGGATTATTTGGATGGTGAGGTAAAACGAAGGAATGCATATAAAAGATTATTTATTTGCAAGTACTTGATTCTTATTTTTTTAATCTAAATAAATCTCGAACTACCCCATTTTGCTATTTTTAACAACATTATTTTACTAAATTTACCTTAAAATAGACAAATACTTTCATAGATTTTAATTTTAGAAATGTTTTAATATAACATTTTATTATGTGCTAATCATATTTAAAATTATTTTAAGTTTAAATTAACTACATTTGCCTTATTAAAAGAGTCTAATTTTATTTAATTTTGATATTCTCAAATTTCTTTTGTACCCAGAAACGTCGTCGTAAGCTTAACGTCACCGAAAATGTCAATAGTCTCCCTTCACAAACATCTACCAATTCCGTTATCTGTACCCGAAAACAAAACCACAAAAGTCGTTACCACGTGTACCTACACGCGCGTCCCCACACCAATAAAACCCCGCCAGTACGTTCGTCTCCTGCTACGACCGTTAGGATCTCTAATCTCCCCCCCCCCCCAACCTAAAGACTTTTAACATATTTCTCGTTTTTCGCTCACGATTTCGTCGCCAACGCTCCTGTTCCCGCCCTTCTTTTTTCTTTTCCTCTCTGGAAATTCCAACTTTAATTAAAGAAAGAGAAATCTGTTTAATTCTGGTTTTTTTTAAGCCTAAATCATGAACAGTTTATGCTACTATGATTTTTCCTTTTTTAAAAAATAAAATGGAAGTGGATTTTCGATTAGGAATTGAGTTTTGTGAGAAGCCGGCAATGGTTGCTGCTGCCGTATCCGCTACGGTAAAACCCAAACAGGTAGGAGGAGGGCTACCGCTGCACCAAAACGCGTCGCGGACTCCGTTGTTGCTATCCGACCCCGATAATACCATCACTTCTCGCCGTCAAAAATCCGGAAAGTTCATTTCTCGTTATTTGTCCACATCCACCTCAAATTCTTCCTCGCATCCCACCAAGCATTGTCCACCACCAGTGGTTTCGACGAGGAGTCCTCACTCGAAGGCCATCACGACGTCAAAACGCACGGCTCCATCAGGTATCAAGCGGTCGCAAGCAGTGGAGAGAAGACATGAGGTGACGCCGCTGCCTAATAATTATATGGACTTGAAAAGTGGTATAACAGGTAACAACAACAGTAACAACTGTGATTTATCCGTTTCGTCTCAGGGAGATTCGTTTTCCTATCAGCGTAGGAAAGCTAAACCAGCCTCATCACCAAGCGCTGCAAGGCAAGGAACGCCGGAGAGGCGGAAGCCAACGGTGCCAACGACTCCACGGAAAGGAAGAGAGCAAGTGGGAATTTCAAAAGCAGAGAGGTGGCCGAAGAAGTTAAGGCTAACAAATTCAGTTACTAGCACTGATGAGCGGAAGAGATTGAACCGTTCTGTAAACAGCAATGTGGTTAGGGCACTGCAGCGCTCTATGGTTGATAATAGAGATATAACGGCCGTTACTCCCGTTAAATCTAAGCCTCAATGTGATCTAGCAACTTCTGATACCAAAAGTGCTTCTTCTAGTAGTACTTCAGGAGCTCCGGAAAGTTCTTCCGGAGACGGAGATGTTAAGCGTGGGCCTCGGGGAATAATGGTTTCAGGTCGGTCCTGGCAAGAGACTGCTAATCAGTTATGCCGGTCCGATCCTGGTTACCGGGTTCCTAAGAAATATAAGGCGCACTCTAAGCAAATTGTACGAGACAAGTACGGAAGTAGTCCTTCGTCGTCTCCAAAAGGTGTATTGAACAACAGAAGCCAGTTATGGTCAATTCATATGCCAGTTCGGCCTGCGACACCAAGTAAGCTTGGGTTGGGTGATAATTTGGTAAATAGGCCATCGATTTTGAGCTTAGTTGGTGATGTTTTTAAGGTCAGGGAGAACAAAGTTACAGATGCTCATTTGTTGAGGCTACTACATAACCATTTGTTGCAGTGGCGTTTTGTTAATGCTAGAGCAGATGCGACTCTGTCTTCCAAAAGATCTAATACAGAGGTATTCACTCTCTTGCTGCATTTAAGGCTTTGTGCTACTGACTACTGACTACTGCTACCATGTTGTTTGTATGATTCAACTTTGCATGCTTTACTATTTCAACATTCATAGGAATTCACTCTTAGTGTAATTTGGCAGCACAACTCTCAGCTGTTAATGTTGTATGTTATGTTAAATTGTGAGAAAATTGCCTTTCTTGCATTTTATCTTCATTTTTACTCTGCCTTTGCGGTTCTAATTACTTTTATGGTGTAGAAATTCTGTAGCGTGCAAGCAACAGAGTTGCCGTGTGGCTTAAAACGAGTTTGATCATGTTAAAACATGGTGGAAAATCCTTTTGTCATCATGTTCGTATTACAGAAAAGTCATCAATAATGCATGGACAGTTTACTTACAGTTTATGTTTTTGACCATCTTAACTGAAGTGAGTAAAAATGAAGATGAATTCTTTTGTTAACATGTTCCTGTTACAGAAGAGCCTCTATAACGTATGGATTACTACCTCAAAACTGCGAGAATCTGTTAGAGCCAAAAGAAACGAGTTACAGTTTCTGAGGCAAATTTTGAAGCTGATTTCCATCCTCAAGGGGCAAGTAAGAACCATATCTCCCTACTAGATGTATTTATTGTTGGCTTGAACTTTTTTCTTTGACTGTTTTAAGACGTCTAATCATTTTGTTGATCTCAATTCGATTGTTTCATTGTCTACCTCTTCCTTAACATTTGAAATTGTAGATTCTCTGGCTGTCACCCCCTCCCTTATTAATTGTGCTTGAAATTGGAACTTGAGTGTAACCTCGTGAATATATTTTGTGAAGTTACTGCTGCTTATCTGAAGAAACCTGAAATTTATATTCTGGTCTTCCGTATCTTCCGTTTCTTTCAAGTATTTTATTTGAATTGCATGTTTCAGTTCACGAAATCGTTTTTTTTTTTATTCTATTGACTACTAATTATTTTCACTGATAAGTACAGATGATATTTTTGGATGAATGGGCTGTCCTGGACCATGATTATTGCAGTTATTTGTCTGGGGCTATCGAAGCTCTGACGGCTAGCACACTCCGCCTTCCAGTAGTTTGTGGGGCAAGAGTAAGTTCCTTATTTTAAAACTTGAAAGTTTCCTTTAAGCTTTACTTTATTTGGGTGTTAAAAAGAAGGGGGGGAAACACTTGCTTGTCTCTTTATTTGTTCAGGCTGATGTCCCAAAATTGAAGGATGCAATTTTTTCAGCAGTTGATGTAATGCAAGCAATAATATCCTCCCTATGCTCATTATTATCAAAGGTAATTCTTTCTTTTGTTTATCTCATCTCTCTTTCTCCTCTCACCCTTCATTATTTAATGCCTGAACTTTGAAGTTTTCTTTGTTCCCTTTTTATGTGCAAACTTTGAAGTTGCTACTATCATCCCCTTTTATTTGCAAACTCTTTATTTTTTTAAGCAGTAGTTTTTTATTGCTTTTCTGGTTTTTGGGCTTCGCCCTGATTGATCCAGACTAATTTGCGTCATGCACCTAACTCCTAAGCAGTAATATAGACAAGATACAAACAACAAAAATTAATTTAATAGTAAGATATCATTACCTAATAAGAAGTTTTTTTCTTTAACAAACATTTAAAGGTCGGCTAGTCTTTTTATTTTATTATATGTAAAAGCTTTGCATTTGGTCGCTTTCATTTATATAACATGAATGATGACGGTTTTAGCTTTAGATGCATATCTTCTCTTAATAACTAAACCTTAGATATAATATGATAGGTTTGTTATATGTGTTGAATCAAATGCAGATTTGGTTGGTTAGGTCTTTTCTGGTGTCACGGATTAAATCATAAATGCTAAAAATATTCATGCCTAGGGGAGCACCATCCAATCCCCTCCCTAGGTCCTACTTTTTTCAGGGGAAATCAAAACATATACTAAGGGAGTATTTGGTTTGGTAAACTTGCATTATCCTGAAAGGTTTAATTCTTGTGTTCTTAGTTTGATACCTACTCTTTCTACTCTATTTGGCTAGTTGTTTCCATGTTTTCGTAATTTTGTATCCTTTATCAACAAATTGATCAACACTTGTCTTATCGCTTTATCCTGTTCCTGCTCTTCTGTCCATAGGTTGCGAAAGTTAACACATTGGTGGTAGAACTCATAAATTTAAGCACCAATGAGCTTGCTTTACTCTATCGATGCAAAGAACTTTTGCCAGTAATTGCAGCCATGCGGGTAAATTCATTTTCTGTTTTGTTTGCATACTTTAAACTTGTTTCAAAACTTATGGGGTCTCTAATTACCAGGTAAGGGAATGTAACCTTAGAACGCTCATTTTACAACTACACCATTTATCTTCTACCTTTGACAACAAAAGTGTAAATCTCATCTGATTTCAAGTCAATACCTTCGTCTAGTATGGACCAGAATTATGATTATTCCAAGGGTAACAAGAAAGTTTTCGATAATTGATTGAATTTTACAAGCAAGAAGATGATGATTTGGACTTTGTATCGATACATTAAAATGTAAAACATAGTTGTATCTGTAGTTTGAAAGGAACCAGTGTGATTCTAAGGTTAGGTTGGGCCAACCAAATAAAAATGTGTATATATCTGTATAAATGATGTTTCCCATGTTGGACAAATGATTCTTTGTATATAAGCATCGTATTTGGTTGCTTTCATATAATGAATGACGATGGGTTAGCTTTAGATGCACGTCTTAGGTTAATAATAAGCCTTGGATAGATTATGATGGTTTCATTATATGATCGATATTCAATATAAGATTTTATGTTTGAACTTCTTACACCACCAGTCAGGCCCGTCTAGCTCAGTCGGTAGAGCGCAAGGCTCTTAACCTTGTGGTTGTGTGTTCGAGCCCCACGGTGGGCGGATAGAATTTTACCATTTTATGGTTCGCAACGTGCGCATAACGCAAACCACCGACACCGAGTCAACGTTTTGACCTTCAGCATGTTGTCTGTAGGTTCAATGTTTTGTGTGGCTCACAAGGTCGTAATTAATTTTGGTTTACTAGTTCCAGCTGTAAATTTAGAAAGATCTCTTCCAGACAACCTCCGGTTCAAAACTACTTTTGTACTTTGGGGAAGAAGGAAGGTTCCCTGAAAATGGGGACAACAACAAACAAACTTAGGGTTTATTCCTTTTGTTTAAAACAAAGCTGAAACTTGTAAAACCCAAACACGTCTAAGATTGTTGAAGATTACATTTTGATGGTTATATTTTAGCTGAAAAAACTGTTAATAATAATAATATTATACAACAGTTTGCCGGAGATAGATAAACAATTGAATTGAATTGACTAATTTGTAAGAATAGCAATTGAATTGAATCGACTAATTTGTAAGAATAGCAATTGAATTGTTTCAACAAATCAAAAGTGGGAAAAAAATAATCCAAATTCTAAAATGTAATTCCTACAAAAAGATATTGTATTTGTTTAGTTGACTTCGATTTTGGGAGGCATCCGTATCACGAGGCGTGGCTTCTTCGAAGGGTGTGGGCTTTCCACTTCATCATCACCGCCGGAAACAAATAAGTTACGCCGAGAGAATTCCGGAAGAGGCGGAAGGTTCAGGTCAAAAACCCGCTGGCCGCTGATGGTATGCTCCACGGTACTACTAGTGGAGCCTGCTTTTTCCGATGTCGTCCCGCTGTTCGCTCTGCCACCTTCATAATGCAATCGCTTATGCCCACCCAAGGCCTGTCCCGTAGGGAAGCTTCTGTGGCAGATGGAACACTCGTGGGACCTACCGCTGGGGTTCGACGCGCCGGAGTTGACTATGCTTACGGTGGAAGAAGTGGTGGTTGACTGGTCATCGTTTCCGGCCATGAGTTTCCGGTGGCTGGCTTTGTGGCCACCCAAAGCCTGGTAGGAGTGAAAGGCCTTGTTGCAAACCCTGCACTTGTAGCTAACTTTTTCCTCCGCTGCCGCACCCTGTGGTTGTACGGTGGTACTGGTTAGAGCAGGAGAATAGTTCTTGAAAGCGGCGTTGGAGGAGTTGTCAGTAGCGCCGCGTGCGAGCATGATGAGGCAGAGAGCGAGGTATTCATCGTCGGTGGTGGTGAGTTGGTCTGAACGCGGTCGCTTAGAACGCTTTCCCTTTTTGAAGGAGTCGAGGCAGTGAAAGCTGGAGGTTGAAGGAGCTGATGTTGGAGATGGAAGATCTTCTAATTCTAAATCCATGGAAATGGAAAGGAAGATTGGAAATCTAAACTCTAAAGGAAGAAGGAAGACAATAGATTTGTTATGTGAATGGAGACTTGTGAGTCGTGGTTGAGACTGAGAGGGTATTTTAAAGGAGGATTTGAAAGGAAGTTTGTTAGAAAGTGGGAAACGAGTCAAATAGTGAGTTGAACGCGTGTTGGTCTTTGAGTTTTCCCTCTTGGCGGCGCCGGCGGATTTCAAGTCAAATACTCAACTCCCCACCAGCACCAAGGCACAATACCACCGCTGGATTCCTTATCCTAATTAAGAAATTAAGAAAGTCGGTTGACTTTGACTTTTCCACTTTTGAATTCAACTTTATAAACAGATGGGGTACATGGACATACGCCGACAATTAGCATATATTTTTAATTTTTGTATAATCATATATTTGTCCTTGTTATGTGTATATGTTATCATTTTAGTCACCAACATTTATTCATTCAAATTCAATTCTAATTTAAAATAATTCAATTAATTTAATCTTTAATATTTATAAATTTATTAATTTGATCTTAATTTAATATAATTTAATACTTAATATTTAAAATTATATTGATTTAATCTAAAAATATTATTAATAATAAAAGGAAGAAGGAGAATATATCTTATAACTAAAATTTAATACATCTCTAGTGCATTGACAAACAACATTATTTGTCCACGTATGTATTAAAACTAAAAAGCATCTCTTATACCATATCTCTTTCATGCAAAAAAGCCACTAAATCATTGGATGTTGCAACACGATAGTTGGTTTCACATTTCCAGAGTTGGCAACAGAAAGAAAAAAAAATCAGAGATTCCGATTTCCTTGGGGAAATAGGGATGTAAAACCAGTTACTCGATGAGTTTCAGGTCGAGTATTGTCAGGTCGGGTAAAATCGGATACAGGTCATTTTAGGTTAATTTGATGTTTTGACTCGATTCGGGTCGGGTGCGGGTCCATTTTAGGTCGGGTTCGTTTCAGATCGGATCCATTTCAGGTCGGGTTCAAACAGTTCGGGTCCAAATCGGATAATTGACAGTTTCATTTCAGGTCGGGTCTATTTCAGGTCGGTTGTATTTCAGGTCGGGTTCATTTCAAGTCAGTTTTGTTTCAGGTCGAATTAATTTTGATTTTATATTCATAGTAATTTAAATTATTAATTTTGATTTTTTATAAATACGTAAAAAAACGAATAAATATTAGACCATAAAATTAAAGATTAAATTTTAAAATTTAAAAAAATCAACAAAAATTATAACTTTAATAATAATTAAAAGTATTAAAATTTTATCTTCAATACATTATAAATTTATAATTATACTATAGTTTAATATATTTCAAAAATTAAAAATAAATTTTAGACAATATATAAAATTTATACTATAAATGTAATAATAATAATATATATAAAATTAATACTATATAAGAAATTTATACTATAAGTAAAAAATATACTATATGGAGTAATACTATAAATGGACTAATATTATATTTGTAAATAGAATAATACTATATATTGATTAATAATTTATAAAATAATACTAATTTTGGAAGTAAAATAATACTAGAATAAGGAATAATACTATTTATGACATAATATCATTTATGAAATAATACTATAAATCAATTAATAATATATATATATATGCAAAATAAAATTATAATATATATTAAAATATAATATACATTACACTATATATATAATACATTAATAATTTAATAACTAATATAAATATTTATATAATGTATATTGATAATTAAATGTCTAGTAATTAGATATGTTATATGTATAATGTATGTATAATATATTTATAATGTATACAATTATTAATTATACATAATACATAACTACATAAGTACATTCTAACATTCATATATATAATATATGTATCAATGTATGTTATATGTATACATAGTAATAATAGATTAGTATTTAATAGTAGTAATAGTATTATACATAGTACATTAATATATTAATATATATATCAATAATTCAATATATCATATATGTATGTTATATACATATATAACATATGTGTATGTATAATTGTATATAGTAATTAGTATATAGTACATGTATATATTAATATATATATATATATCATGTATATTATAATCTATATGTATATGTATTATATGTATATATAATATATTATACATATATCATACATATTAACATATATATTAATTTTTAATATATGTATTAATATATATTAGTAGTAGTTTAGTATATATATTATATATATGTATGTTAATAACTTAATATGTCACATGTGTTAGTATGTATTAGTACATTATACATATATATATATATACATATGTATGTTAATAATGTAAATATGTAATGTTATATATATTATATGTATATGTATTATATATTAATATATATGTATGTTATATGTATATGTATTATACATATATACATTATATATATCATACATACATATTTATTTTTAATGTATATATATGTATCATATTATACATATATATAATAAATATATCATATTATATGTATATATTATATAACATATTATATATATATATATCCCCTCAAATCCTTCCTTCAACCTTGTTTAAAATCAAATCCCCCAAAAGTTAAAATTAAAAAATTTCCCCCACCCCAAACCGATTAAAATCAAAAATTTCTCCTCCCCAAAATAAAAAATTCCCCCTCCCACCACATGTTAAAATCAAAAATTCCCCCTAAAATCAAAAAATTTTCCTCAAAATTTTAATTTTAAATTTACTTCAAAAGTCAAATCAATTTGATTTAAAATAATTAATTAAAATATATGTATATTTATTATGATATTTATATGTATAATATATATATATATATTAATATATATTTATATATATATATATGTATATAAGATATATATTAGATATATACATTAATATATGTATATTTATTTTTTATATATATGTATATATACTAGATGTATATATTAATATATGTATATAATATACATTAATATATACTATATATATAATATAATTTAATACATATATAATACACTTTAATACATATGATATACGTATATATATTATATTTTATGTATTAATGTATTATATAATATATTTATAATATATATAATATATAATATATATTATATATACTTAAATATATACTAATAAATATATATTTAATTTATTCATGAGTTAATGTATGTATATTACTAATATATAATGTATGTATTAAATTTAAAATTATAATTAAAATTAAATATATTAAAACTAAATAAAATAGTAAATAAATTAATTTAATTAAATATGTAATACTATATTTGAATATTAATCCTAAATTAATTCTTATGTCTAATTCTATTTTTTAAGCTTAATTATATTTATCAATATTTTAATTTCATCAAATTATAGTATATTTAATTATATGTCATGTAAATATTAAGTTTTGTTAATATTAGTTCAGGTCAATAACAGGTCAGGTACAAAACAAGTCGGGTCATTTATTAGGTCGGGTTCAAAACAGGTCGAGTTCAAAACAGGTCGGGTAAAATTAGGTCTCGGGTCAATTCAATCGGGTAATATCGGTTATTTGCCAGGTCAGACTCAAGTTCGGGTTCGTTTCAGTTGGATATAAATCGGGTTTCAGGTCTACATTAATAGGTTAAAATCGGGTTCAGGTCATTCTCGGTCGGATACAGTTCGGGTTCAGTTACTATAGTAACAGGTCCAACTCGGATTCAGGTCAACAACAGTTGGTTACAGATTAGGTTCGGGTCATTACATCCCCGGGTCAAACCAAATTCTAATTCGAACAGGTGGGTTTCCAGGTCGGATCAACTTTTTACTCCCTATGGGAAAAAGGACTCAGAAGGGGTTCAAAAGGTCGATTGGAAATCGAGGAGGTAAACATGTGTACTTATTAATTTTTAGTTATGAGATATAGTATCCTTCTTTTATTTTTAATATTTTTGAATTAAATTGAAAGAATTCTTAAATATCAAGGATTATATTGAATTAAATTAAGATTAAGACTAAATTAGTTGAATTATTATACTTATAGATTAATATTATACTTATGATAGAGACCTAAGTGATGAATTGACATATATTTGGGTTAAAGTGCCGTCTTAAGTCACTTCTTACATAATCAAATGCTTTTATTTTCTTCTCTTTCGGTTAAAGAGTTATTGAACTTACCGAACGCCATTAAATCCAAATGCTGCAAAACAGGCTAAGATAATTTAAAGGACATGGGCGTGCCAATTTCTCATATTCATACTCAGGCACAGTACCAATCTCTTTTAAACTCACTTCATCTGCTTGATATAAAAACTTAATCATAAAAGAAGAATGCTGGGGACATGAATAACATTTAGGCATTTCAAACTCGAATAACTTCATACAATCAACGTTACACAATTATAAATTTATCTGTATCAAAATTTAACAAACCAAAATGACACACCAATAGCACATAAGTTTTAGAGATTTGAATTTCAATACAATCGCACTTCGTCGACAACCATCGGTTTCCGTCCTGCACAAGTTTATGAGTCTTCATCACCAGCATTGACAGCAAAGTGCCCAAAGTTCCTATCCTGAACACAACAAGAGAAGTAACCAATCATTAGCCACGCAATACTTGGTTACGGGTTCTGATTTGTGAAACACTACATAAGTCCCATGAAAGACACCAAAAATACTTGCCTTGGATTGCATCCGTTGCTTGTTCAAGATCTGGGTTCTTGCTTTGCTCATGAATGAATTGGGTGATTTGTACATTCTCTACACCACAAAACCCGAATAAATCAAAATCGGTTCGAGACATACATACATCAACCTAGAACATAATAATATTATGGCAGTTCATGACCAAATGACGGGATAACGAATGACCTAATGAATTATAGACCTAAACCTTACGACCATAATCAAGATGAAAAACTAAACATGGTTACAACCAAACCTTTTGACTGTTGGATATATGCTCGCTGCCTAGAAGATTCCTTCTTTTCGGCGTAAAACCAAATACATCTTGAAGGAATTCGTTTTCCTACACAAGCAAAACAGAATATGTCAATTTGATCACCCAGCAAATAAAATACGAGCAAACTGTATCAACAAGTGTCGACTTCACTAAAAGAAGACTGACCTGCATGTGTTTCGTAAAACCTCCGCCAAGAAAGTGCCTCAAAAAGTTCAACTGTCAAATTGAAATTTTATAATTACTTTGAAAATTCATAGCACATAACTAATATAGGAATCTAAAGAATTAGAAGTGGAAAAGAAACCTGAATCAACTGAGACCATGTTGACGTCTGCAGTGAATCCCCACCGATTTTCATGGATGTCTCCGGACAATAACCATCCTAACATTACCAAGATGATAGACATTAGGATGAGATATCCTAGATTTGCAAGTCATGAAGATGAAAGACAACAATACTAAAGTACCTCAAGGAACTCCAAAACATCCTTAAACAAATTCCTCTGGTTGTTAAGATCTTTCTTGGCAGAACCTTTCCCACCAGCTTCCACAGAGAGGTCTCTGACTTGATTCAGAATTTTCCCCCTCAGTCCTTGTATATGTAAGAATCCTTCTTTAGATTTATTTCCTTCGGATACTGAGCCGTCATTTGAACCTTTAGATTCAGCAGCAAACTTCTCTAAGCTTCCCATCTCAAAAATTACAGCCAATGCTTCACCAGCAGCAATGCGCACAGATCGGTCATCCTTATCTAGCAAAGTGGACAAATATGATATAGATCTGCATAATTTGCCATGATTGATCAGTCTCAGCCTATTATATTGCAGAAGCATCAAAGTCTTACAATGTTTTCTAACCAACTATTTTTAGATTTAAACCCAACAGTAGGTTGATAACCAAGATATATACGGAGATAATTTAAGACTAGAAAAAAAAAAGAACAACATATGTTCCATAGAGTTCACTCACTCTTGCCAAAGTTTGGGACTGAGTCTCCATCCATCCATGGTTGTCAAAAGGAACGACCAGGCAGAGACAACTGCTGTTATTACAACAGCAGGAGGTTTGGCGGTAACAACCTACAAGTCGTGCAAAATCAATTTATTCTCAAATAAAGCAAATAATGAAGCATAAACACATAATCACGGTTCAGGATACTTACATTAGTGCCTAGTTTAGGATGAACTGATTGCCACATAATTTGCATTGATTTTTCTGTTTCCTCGGGATCAACCCCCCCAACAAAAGTGATGATAGCCAAGCACTCCAGTAACTATAACAAGAAACCATGTAATGTGAAGCAACTGGCTGAGCATCATAGTACTAACAAAATATTAGTAGAAAAAATTTCAACTAAACTTCTTGCATACCGAAGCTATCTTAGAAGGTTCAGAACCAGATTTAGACGCTTGTGAAATAGGAGTGATTGATTCCTCCAATATTTCCCTTGCATTATCTCCGGGACCAACAGTTAAAGCCAGCAAACCTACAAAAAGAAATTTATCAGCTTGAATACTGAAGCCTCAGGGCCTCTTCCACATGTGTACATTAGAATTTGCAAAAGCTTTCAAAACTAACCAATGACTTTGGAAGCTAAAGATATCTCTTTGCTGGAGCCCTTTTTGATAGAATTCAAACACTGGTGCAGTAATGTAGCAAATCTGGACAACAGCCAAAGGTACTATGCCCATTAGAAGCAAGTATATTCAAGTATATTCAAGTATTCAAACCATGTATTTTAAATCATAAGAATCATCTTCACCCACAACTGCAAATGTGCTTGGCAATAGAGTGATATTCTTGGCACCCCAATGTTTTAACAAGTTAAGAATTCAAGCCAGCCAATCAAGACTCCATGAAATCTCATAGAAGTATGACTCTAATACATTGGGCAATTCTTAAAATAGATCAAAACCAAGATTAAAAAACACTTTGAAAAAGTGTAACTTACTTCTTCTCGACGAACTGATGCTGCAAGTCGCTGTTGAAAGCCTCAATAATCGAGGCCAAGGCCTTCTCTCGAGTAGAACCCCTTCATCCACAAAGGTTTAAAGCACCAATTGAGCCAAATCCAACTCGAAAACATATTTTTAGAGAAATCTATAAAACTTGGCTAACTAATTTCAACCAACCAAACAATTCTTTCCTATCCACAGTAAACAATAAATTGTTCAAAAAGCTCAAATTTTTAACAAAACATAAATAATAAAAATAACAATATCTGACCTCTTCTCGTATAAAGCATCAACAGCTTCATCAAGTAAACTATCCTTATTAATCTCTACTTCTTCATTTCCAGAAACCGACATTCTATCCGATCGCAAGGTAGACGATGAACTTATACTACTACTATCATCGTCACTATCTAACATCGCCGTATTCTTACGCTGAGTTTTACCTGCCAAATACATATAATTCCTTTTATTCAGCCATAAAAATATTAATAAAAATCAACGCCAAACACACCCCAAAACAAACTATAGAAAATTACCCAAACGCAACTCGATCAATCAATTATATAATATTCATAAAAACTTATAAAGACAATACCCTATTAAAAAACCAGAAAAAAAGTTTATCAAATTAATTGGCAAAAATTACACAAACAAAACAAAAAAGAATATTGAAATAAAATTTCTTACGTTTACCCATGGTGGTTATTATTGATTACTTCTCCGCCGCCGATTTTAATATGTCAGAAACTACAAAGATGACTAAAAATCTGAGAATGAGATAGCTTTGAGATTAAACAACGATCGACAAAACGAAAAACCGAACAAGAATCCAAAGAAACCAGCAAAGATGACAATAAAAGAGAATCGTAGGACGACACAGCCATTAATTTGATATAGTGAGGGAAAACTTTTTGGATCATAAAACCAAGGAAAGGAATAGGGCGTAAAATAATGAAGGAACCCTAATTATATAAGAAGAGTTTGAGAAAGGTTTAAACTTGAATTTGGGGATTTGGGGATCGTGCGATCTAGACGTGGCAGCTTGGTGGCCGTTACTTGGGGCTGTCAGCTTCACGCGCCGACTGAGATACGAGGCGAGCATAAGGATAAAGCACGTGGAATTAGGATCAGGCACGTGATTAATTTTGAAATTATTTATCTAAAATTATATAATATATAATTACGATATTTAAACATGTTTTTATATAATATATATTATAATTTATATTCGAAATTTTTGATTTTTGATAATATTATCTTTAAAATTTAAATTTAAAATTCCAAATTTTTATCTTAAAAATATAATATATATTTCAAACATTACATATAGACTGTAATCTCACATTAAAAAAAGTGTAATATAAATATAATTTCATACCACTTTATTCTTTAAATAATCTAATTTAACTGGATTAATATTTAATTTTGGATTACTTTATATTTTATTATTTTAATCAACCTAGTTTGTATTTATTCTAATATTCTTGTGAAAATAAATGAGATATGAACTAATTAAAATAAATTTATTTTGTAAACTATGTTATGTGAATCAAATACGCATGGATTATTTATTGTCTATTGAAGAATATTGAAGAAGTTTTTAGAATTTCGTTAAAAGAAATAATATTTTTAATATTTAAATTATTATTTTAATAATGGATATATATAATTTTTAGTATCTAACATAATATTTAGGTGCAATGTAATAAGGCTGTTTAATCGGTTAATTTAATTAATCGATTGGATCAAATTATTAAAAAATTATTAATCGATTTGTTATTAATTATTAATTGAACTAAATTTTAAAAAAATAATCGTATCGAAAAAGATTTAGTTATATTGATTGATTTTCGAATTAACTTAAATTTATTATAAAATTTTAGGTAAATATATAAATGATCATTAAACTATGTTAAAATGATCTTTTTAGCAATTGAACTTTCAAAACTTATAAAGCAATCATCAAACTTATTGCATTATTATAAATTGATCATTGATTCATTGCATGTTATAAATTATTGATAAATATTAAAAAGTTTAATGATTATTTTTTAATAATTCAATAAATTTAATGATATTTTATGTTAATTTGATAAAATTTAATGATAAAAAATTTAATTATTAATTTATATATTTTAAAAATTCAATAATAAAAAATAAATATATAAAATATATAATATATATAATTTTTTAATTTAATTAATTAACTAATTTCAAAACGAATTAACCAATAACTAAAGTTTGATAGAATCATTAACCATTGATCGATTAAATCTTAAATTAACCGAAAAAATTTTAATTCAATTGATTAAATCGATTAAAACTGATGTTTAAATACTCTACAGTAATCACTCATTCTTAAACTCACTTTAAAATTTTAATTCATTGTTCGTTTTTAAAATTTTAATTCATTGTTGGTTTTTTATTCAAATAAGGGCCTGTATAGCATGTGTTATTAGGATATGTACTTTACGCATATGTCGTTATGTACGTTTGTACATTAAGATTATGTTTTATGTATTGTGTGTATTATATATTTTATTACATCTGTTTTTTGTCATGTTAATCATTTTGTTATGGGGTTTATGTATACATTGCTCATATGTGTATTGGTGTATGTTACCCCTATTGTTATGTAATGATCATGTTTAATTTATATATTGTATGCGTGTTAATGTTTGTTCGTATTTGGTATATGTGTTACTTTATAATTAGTTATGCTGATATAATGGCCCAAATAACATAAATTAAAATAAAAAGACTCATTAAAATTCAAGTTAAGTCTAAAGTCTTTAATTACAAGACGTAATCTTAATATTAAAATAAGTCCAACTCAGGCTAGACCTAATTGAAAAAACCCTAAAACTCTAATCTGATATTTTGTTGCAGTCGCCGCATGCCTAGGACCGTACTAGAAGTTGGACGAACCAAATCTCGCCAGCTGGGCGCGTGCCTTCCATGCGCCTAACGTCTGGACTCCCACACGTGCGTGGTAACCACGCGCGACTCTTCGTTTCCCACTATGCCTCCACCGAACGCCCTGCCACGATCATACTCGGATTTTTTGTAAAAAAAAAAAAACAGAACAAAAGGGAGTAGGTTCAAAATCTGTAGAAAAAGAACATTATCATCCATCAAATCCCCGAAATCAGGGTAAACAATCAGATCTGAAGAGCAACATTCATAATATTGCAAGAAACCATCTTTTGTATAAGAGAGAGCCATTGTAATATTAAAAGAGGAGAGCATTCAAGATAGTAAAAAAATCAGAACCATTTGTAATCGAAAAAGTTTTCATTAATCGAAAAAATCAGAAAAGAAAAGAATTTTTCGGTATTACTTTTTTGTTCTCTTACATGCATGCTTACCAATCGAAAAAATAAGGAGAGAGACTTCCTTGATAATAAAAATTCGCCGATAGTGACCCCCTCTGTGGGTGAGCCTCTTACGCAGTTATGAACCAGAAAAGATGGGGGGTTTCGGGATTTCTTTTCTGGGTTCAGTGATGATCGGGGAAGAAGCCAATGAAGGTAGAAACAGTCATGAGACCAAATCTCACCCAGGCTAGAGCTTCCTTGTCGATTAGATGGAGAGGGGAGTCGAATGGACTCATATTCATGGGTGTTTTTGAAATGATCTGGAATTTTGTTCAAGTTTAGGAAAAAGTTTGAACCCTCTAAAATCGGTTTTCTGGGAAACAATAGAGGTTAAGAGTGTTTTTTGGCAATTTTTTTTTTAAAATACTTAAGGTCGATTTTTCAGCCAAGTACATGATCATATAAAGGATTGCCCTTTTATTTTTGGTATTATTACATTTAAACCCCTCCGCTTTTTAGTGTTTACTTTTAAGGGTCTCCTTTTGGTTTATTCACAACTTCACTCCCTGCCATTTTCTAAATACTTTAAATTTGATCCCTATTTTCGGTTTGAATCAGAACTCGAATGGTTTATTTGTATAACCGGTCCCTAGTAGCTCACATATGTTTTAATTGAGTCTGAGAGAACATATTTATATGGCTTTATTTTTATTTTATTTCCTCTTTATTTACGTTCTCATTTCAAATAATGTCATATAATTTAACACTTTTGACGTTGCTTTGTTATTATGACAAGTAGATGCATTCTTAGGTTTAGTTTCTTTGAGGTTCGCAGGAAACAATGATAATAATGTTGAAATAAAGCAATAATAGGCTTAGTTATTCAGGCAAGCTTTGATTTAATAGTAGTTTTTTTTCTTAAATCAGGAGTAATTTACATTTTACATCACTAAACTTAACATTCACTTTCATTTACATCATAAACCTTTAATTTAATCAAATTATATCATTCAACTTTCATTATTTATAAATTAAGTCACTTATATTGGTATCATTAAATATCTCTAATGAAAAAAAAATTGAAATTGATATTTTTATTTAATATATTTTTCATATATCATCAATAATTGATATTTAATTAGTAATTTAATTTTTTAAAAATTTATAAGAAATTTTGTTATTTTTCTTTTAAACTTATTTAAACGAAAAAGAAAATTTCCACATAAAATTATGAAAATTGTCAATTAAACATTATTTAATAGTGATATGTGAAAATATATTAAGTAATAGTACTAATTTATGTTTTTTTTTTTACAATTATTTAATTGTGTTAGTATAAATGATTTAGTTTATTAATAATAAAAGTTGAATGATGTAATTTGATTAAATTGAAGGTTTGTGATGTAAATGAAAGTGGATGTTAAGTTCAGTGATTTGAAATGTAAATTACTCCTTAAATCAGTTTACTCCAAGTTTCATGTTCAAATTGTAATAACTCATTTAACCAAAAAATAACACATTTTATTGTTAAACCAGACCTATTACAATCCATTACAATCAATCTGAGCCCAATACTTATAATTCAACTAACCCAATATAAAACCTAACAATCCACCATATCAAAACCAAATTATAAATCCAATAACCTAAATAAAATCTAACTGATAACTTACCCTAGCCACCGCCATCGCTGCCCTTTCCCCCTTTTCGGTCGCCGGCGCATGATGACCACGTGCGACACTTCAAATCGCGTGTGGTGGTCACGCGCTCTCCTATTGGCTTGTTTGGTCGGCCACCTTCCCACCGCCTTGGATCTGACTCCACCGCCCAAGCTTCATATTCGAACCTGCAAACATTAAAGAAATATCAGATCTGAAATTAGCAGGGATATTTTGTGTATTTTATTATATTTAATCGGGTTATAAAAACCCAGAAATTATCATGTAATGTACGCACGAAAGAATAGAATATAAAAAAAACATATTCGAATAAAAAATTCCAATAGCATTCAGATCAAAGCAAAATTCCGAATCAAAATGAAAACCCATTCATATCAAAACCAAAAAGAAACAAAAGAAAGGAGTGAAATCAGAGGCAAAATCGGAAAAAAATAAGTAAAAAAGAAATATTAGATCTGAATACTTAGCTTTAGATCTACCCGCGTATGTCGTTCTTTTTGAAAATCTAACTCCAGATTCGACTCTAGGGTGTCGAGGAGCTTCGGAAAGGTATAATCTTTCGTCTCTATGGCCACCGCGAGCGGCGGCGATCATCGCCGATGAGCGGTGGCCCACCATGGATCTCCGCCGGTGAACCAGAAAACCAGAGAGCTTTAAAGCTCTACATATTTTTTATTTGAAGAATGAAAAATGAAATAAATTTTCATGAAAGTTGGGGTATTTAAACCACACCTAAAACGACGTCGTTTTGGTGCTGGTTCATCGGGCCCAAAACGATGTCGTTTTGAGTCCCTTGACCCGTGGACTAGACCCGAATCCGGATCCAGACCCGCGTTTAACCCGTATAGATGGAGAAATTACACCCTTGGTCCTCCCATTCTCAGCGTGTTTATGATTTGGTCTTCCAGTTCTCGTATCCTTATATTTAGGCTTTCAAACTTCATTTTTCTTTTAATTTAACCATTGTTTTGCTTTGTTTTAGCTTCATAAATTATTATGTTAACACTTTGGTCACTAATTTCATTAGATTGACAACTAAACTTTATTTTCATTTAATTTTGCCACTGTTTTCTTAATTAATAATATAATATATTGTTATTATTATTACTACTACTATTTTTCTTTAATGTTACTAATATTTGTTTATCTAACTTTTTTCTATATTTTGTAGATTAAATTATTTAAATATAACGGGATCACAAGTTTTAAATTAAAATCGAGTTTATAATTTCGATCATATAAAATATTTTGTAACCGATAGGTGCCAATTTGGGGCGTTATGGGGCGCTCACCCTTCCCCACACGTAACAAACTCTCGGATCCAGCTCTGGTTCGTAGATTCGATTTTGGTGTTCCAATCACACCGTAAAAAATGATTGGTGGCGACTCCCCAGACCAATTCCGGTGATTACAGATATCGACTTTACTGGGGACTTTTTTTCGAGAGTCAAGCCTAAAATCGGTTACATTTTATTTTATTCGCATAGACTTAGAGAAATGTATCCCCCTTGAATCGTGCTTATTATCCTTAGTAGGGTAATGAGTATCGTTCGGGTACCTTCTAAAACCGAACCACATGTATTGAGACCTAGAAGCCTACCCCTTAGATCCATCATGCCAGACCTCTGCCAGATTAGAGGGTCACCCTATAAGTTTTTTTTTTAATTTTTAGAGAGAGAGTGGGGGATTCGTTTATTTACGCCCTTTATTTTCTATTATTTATTTCTTTATTTATTTTTCGCATTATAACTGCCATATCCATATTCATGCATCATTAAGCATGTACGTCTTTTATTGTCTAATTCGATATTAACGTTTTGCATCCTTGTGTTGTATTGTTTCTTGTGTTTTGCATTCACACTTCCTTTTTAATTTTAAAAAGGGCGTTGATATAAGTACAATCGTTAGAAAGGATCAACCACATAGAACCATTTTTTCGATAAGGTGGGGGCACCTGAAGGGGTTCCCTTGGTGATGCCAAGACAACAAAAGTTGAGTTAGTTCGTGCCAACAATGATGGAAGGATCACCTTGACCGAACTCGGGATTAGATTTACACTTTGATTGAAGCCCTAAAGCAAACTCGAGAAACTGGTTGAACATCTATGGACTCTAGATGATTCGAGCTGAAGTTTTATTTGGGGCAGGAAGCTGGTATTGCTCCTCCAGAGAATCAAGATTTTAAAGATGAAGACTAAACGCTACATGAAGTCCAAACAAGACCTACTTTAGGTAGAAAAAGCTTTGTTCTAACACGAGCTTCCTTTTCAGAGTTGTACTAATTCAACACCTTTTTTATAAAATATTTTGTAATATTGTGCACATACATGACATCATTCTAGTCGTATCAAGCAATGTCATATTGCATCATTTACACCATGATTCTAACATAAAAAGGGGCATGCCCGTTGCAGTGATTTGGGGCATCCATTTTGAGAAAAGATTCTGAAAAAGGAGGTCAAATCAGAGTTCGAGCAGAACCCGTTATCACTAGTGAAATCAGAGGCAGCCCTTGAAAAAATCATGTCAATCATGTCATTCAAGCATTTTGCATTTAGACACCATGCATTTAGATTTTGTATGCATTGAGCATCAAGCTAAGGGCATTTATGATGCATATATTTTTGCTTGTACATACAAACAAGTCCGGGGAAGAGACCATATGACTTTAATTATGGGGCACCGATGCGATGACCAACCTTTGACCCTGAGAAGGCTAAATATACAGAAAATCACAAACATTCAGGTAATCACCTTCAAAATTCTTAAACAATAACCAATGAAGGTTTTATTTTGCTTTCAAGTCCTAACTACCCATTATGGAGTAGCAGAAATAACTTTTTCCAATGTCGCCTCCGTCAATAGTGGTGGGTCAATTTTGTTAGAACTTTGCCCTTCCGATGGCTATGGTAAGGACTAAATCATCATACAGATCTCATTTTTTCATATTTGTACTGATGGTACATGTGAATCAAAACTATTTTGAGATAAAAAAACAAAAGAAAAAAATGAAAATGAAAAAAATGAATGAATGATGGATGAAAAACAAAAAAACAAAAAATGAAAGTATAAGTATGTGTGATGTTAAGCTCACATGATTTTTTTATGATTTTTTGTTTTTAAATTTTTAGAATATAAAATTTATTTTAAATTTATTGTATCACTATTGTATATGTACCTATAATTATAAAAAAGTAATGTTTTTGGTTCTAATTTCTATATTCGTACATGTATCTGTGTCAGTACAAATTTAGAATCGAAAAATCATGACGTTTGGATGGATCTTGGGTTGATTGCAAAAATGGAAGACTCATTGTAGGGTAGTAATATGGTAGGTGGGGACGGTTTTCCGTTTTTTACCTTTTCCCTATTATTTTGCGGGTACTATTTTAGAGAAACCTTATTAAATATTTTAATTATTTCTTGTTTTCATTCTCATCCATTATGGATATTTTAAAGTTTTGGTCCTTATCCCAAGAATATAAACAAAATTTAATAAATTAAAATAAATACTTAATATTAAATCTCCTAAACTAAAAAACATAACAACAAACAAATCATTTCAAAACTATAAAATATGAGTATAATATTAACTATTGAAGCATGACAACTTGTAGCACCATTAAAAAATATATAATAAATAATCTATAATTTCAAACCATGATCTATTTATTCTAAAAAAAATAGATTCGCTAATCTTCTTAACCATATAAATTACCTCTTCGAATTTCACTCATACGATTTATGATGAATTTATTAAATCAGTCTCATTGCTTTTAAAAAAATATATTATTCCATTTTTTACCTTTTCTCACTCAAAAATTAATAACTAGTAATATATAACTAAAATCGAGAATTTTTTGTTTTAAACTAACTTAGATTTCTGTATGGTTATAAAATATAAGGCTTATGTCACGACCCGGGTTTCAAAACTCGGATTGAGGCATGGGCTTCGTGTTTGAGCATTGAGCGTTTTGTTGGGCTTAAGGGTTGTTGTTGGGATTAGGCTTGGATGATGGTTTGGGAGGTAATTTGGTAATTGGCTAATTGGGAGAGAAATAAGGAGAGAAAGGGGTTAATTTCTGCACTTTGCAGAAACATGATTTCACCCTCTCTTTATTATCTCCATCTCCCTAACTCTATCCATTTTCTTCCCCAAAACATCATCATCAAAGGTTGGTTTTTGAAGCTTTGTTTTTGGAATCTCGTTTGGCTTGTCGAGGGAAGGTTTTTCAGTACTAGGAGATCTATGTTACAATATAAGTTTGGTTAGAAATGATGAAAGTTGAGTTTTTGGTTCGATAGTTTAGGGATGAACGAGTTTGAGCTTTGGGAAAGCTTTAGGCTAGTTAAGAGCTCGTTTTTAGTCTCTTGGAGACATTCTAAATAGAATAGTAATCCCTTGTTATCTTTCTTAGTAGTGAAAGAGCTTGATGAACCTTCAAGGAGTTTGGGCAAGGAGAAAGCCTAAAAGTTGTTGTGGAGTTCTTCAGCTCGTTTTGGGGGTTGGTACACTTGCAAATCCTATGCATTTTATGTGCATAATCATTATTTGGCATGCTTGATTGGTTTGTGATGATTGGTTGAGTTTAGAGCTTATGCATGCTTTAATGGTGGATTGATTTATAGTTGATATTATTTGGTAAAATTGATTAAAAGCACACCTAAACACTCCTAATGACTTGTAGGAACGTTTCTAGAATTGTAGGATTGCATTTAGGGTCGGAATAGGGGATTTTCGAGCTCTAGACGGTGTTTTTGGACTTTGGTACCGGTACACGGTTTTGAGTACCGGTACACCCCTTTAGTAATATGGACAAATCTGTAAAACTAAAATTAATTTTGATATAATAAATAAGTTTAAGGACCAATTTGAAATAAATTTTTAAGTCCTTAAGTCAAACAAATAACTTTAATTCAAACAAAAAAAATTCTAACTGTTTATAAAAGCCAAACTTGTGTTTTTGTTACTGGCGTTTTGGTACGCCTTTAATTGGTTTCAAAATGGCCTTCAAAATTTTAACTAAGTTCTTCAAATTTAACAAGCGTTTCGATACGTTTTGAAACTGTAAGATTTAGTTTCGAAACACTTAAACTTGATAATGAAATAGGAGTTTCGATACAACCATTGGCTACTTCGATACCATCCTGTATTTTATGAAATTAATTAAAAATTCAAGATATTTCGATACGCCACATCATCATTTCGATATAAGGTCAATTTTCCCAACGGCTATTTTAGATTTAAATGTTTTTATCGTTTTTTGATAAGTAAACTTTAAAAGTTTGTTAACCCATTTGAAACTGTCCTAAGGACATTTCAATACCATTTTTGACAGTCCATAAATGTTTTGATACAACCTTTTAAATGTTTCGATATGCCCCTTGTTTTAAAGACAAGCCGTTTCAATACGCTTACATAGCGTTTCGATACCCCTATTAAATGCACTCAACCTCTCTTTCTATTTTAGTACCGTTTTGATATAGGTAGCCCGCGTTTCGATACCGATAGTTGTATAAGTGCATTTATGGTGGGAAGATGAAGGCATAACGTCTATATTTATGATCTCAATAACTTCAACAGTTAGAATTCAATGAGAAGGTATAAAAATAAGCAATTCAACCAGCAACAACTATTGATCCTTAAGAACACATCCAAGCATCCAAATCCAACTCCAAGCATTCTATTGTTAAATTCATACACTCAGCTGTTGTACTTCATTTTTATTCATTGTATTTGAGTTTAGGGAGTGTCTAAGTGTAGTAATTGGTGCAAATTATTCTGTTGAGAGATACTTTCTTGCCATTCTTCATCTTTGTAACCCTTGTGAGGTGAAAGTTAATCTTTGGGTAAAATGATTAACTTGATTATAAAGGTTAGCCTTTGAACCTAGAAAAAGGTTTAATTCAATAGTGAATTGGTTAGAAATCCTTAATGGGAGCTAAGATAGTGGATGTAGAGCTTGTTTCAAAGCTTAAACCACTATAACTCTTTTGTCTTCAACCTTTTCGATTTTTCCATTCTTCCACCAAAATTTTTAAATTGCTAATTCACCTCCTCTTGGTTAATTTCATCATTTGATCAATTCAACAATTTTTATTAGACCCTCACTCTTTAAAGGGATTAACATCCACAAGAGACAATCTAAGAAGTGTTTATCAATCCTACATATCAAGCCATGACATCTACATTCGAGCAAGGCATGTACAAGTCACATTCAATCACCAAGTCTCCCTTCTTCAATGGTGACAACTTTCCTTATTGGAAGAATAGTATGAGGTTGTTCATCAACTCTAATGATTATGCTCTTTGGTACATAATCGAAGATGGTCCATCCATCCTAATGAAGCAAGAAGGAGATCGACAAGTACCAAAGAAGAGAAATGAGATGACCGATGAAGAAAGGAGAATAATGTCCACAAATGACAAGGCCTTGTAGATTTTTTTGTGCACTTGGCCCCGATATATACTCCAAGGTGTCCTCTTGCAAAAGTGACAAAGAATTATGAGATTCATTGAAGAAAACTTATGAAGTATCCCCTTAAATGGATCGAAGCCCTAGAGCAAATCTGAGAGATGGGTGAATATCCATGGACTCTAGCTATTCGAGCCAAGGTTTTGTGTTTGAGGCAGGAAACTAACATTGCTCATTCGAGAAATAAAGATCTTGGGGGGGGGGTAAAGGTCATCACATGTAAAAAAGACCCACTTTATGTAGAGAAAGCTTCATTCTAACGCGAGCTTCCTTTTCAAAGTTGTACTAAATCAACAACTTTTTGTAAATACTTTTAACATAACATGTGTTTTTCATGTACATTGCATCATATTAGTTGCATCAAGCATCAACATCTCAAATCATTTTTACCAGTATTCTAATATTCCAAGGCATTACCATTTTAGTAATTTTGGAATCTACTAAAATTCAACATACATATTTCACGAGACGTAAAGACAAAGGAATGGAGGAAAGATTTTTCAAGATTCAGCAAGCATACGAAGATATGAAGAGGGATATCGAGAAAAGGTTAGAAAAAGCGGAGTTGGACACTCGCACACACATATCACAATCATAAGATGTTTTACTCGGAAAAATTGCCAAGCTAGTGGTAGATAGAGATCCGGAAAAGAACAAGGAAGTGGTTATCGACCCAAGCATAATGGTATATGACTCGAGAAATCATCTTCAAACCCATATTCCAATTGATGCTCCAAAAGTATAGGGCAGTCAAGCCGATTCCTCACTTCAAGGAGGTTTGGTAATTCACGACCCCAAGGAGTAAATGGTGCCTGATTTTGATGAAATGGACAAGTCAAAGGTCGAGTTACATAAGGAGATCGAAAACCGCTATAAACAACTCAAAGAAAAGTTTAAGGCTATGGAAAACATCGACCAGTTCTCGAAAATGGAGGCAAGGGAATTGAGCCTAGTCCTAGACCTAGTGCTGCCACCAAATTTCAAAATGTCAGACTTTGAAAAATATAATAGGACCACCTGCCCCAAAGCTCATCTCACGATGTTCATCAGAAAGATGATAAATTACATCGACAATGATCCTTTGCTAATACATTGCTTCCGGGATAGTCTAACTGGGTCCACAACACGATAGTAGAATCAATTAAGTCGCTTAAAGATTAATTCCCGGAAAGACCTAGCACAAGCTTTTGTCAAATAGTACAGTCACATCATCGTTGTAACCCCTAATATGGTTACTTTACAAAACATGGGAAAATGGCATGATGAAATCTACAAACAATATGCTCAATGTTGGAGTGATGTTGTTGCTTTTCGTGGTAATGCAAACAATATGCTCAACCTCCGCTATCAGAAAAAGAAATGGTAATGCTTTTCATGGGAACTTTGAACAAGCTTTTCCTCGGTCAAATATTGGGAGGTGCCACGAGAGATTTTTTAGATATCATAATGAACGAAAAAATGATTTAAAACGCTATTCGAAGCGGAAAGTCGGAAGATGAAGAAACATCCAAGAAGCCGTATTAAAAAAATAATGAGGTCGGTGATACCAGTGTCTATAATGTCGGTTATTTAAAGTCGCTACTAGTGGGACAACCAAAAGTCGTAACCTCAAACACACAAAATTTGTCAAAGCAGAATCCAAATCAAATTCAAAAGGTAGAGATGCAATTCACGACCATCTCGATATCTTACGGAGAATTGTACAAGGATCTCTACAATGCAATGTGGTATCACCATTCTACACGAATCCGATACAACCACCCTATCCTAAGTGGTACGATCCTAATGCCCAATGCGAATACCATGCTAGAGTTATAGGGCATTCCATTGAGAATTGCGTCTGTTTCAAGAAACTTGCAGAAAAGCTTATTGAAATGGGCGTCATACGATTCGACGACCCTGTAGGATCAAGTGCAATAGGGAACCCTTGACTTTCCCCTCTTTGAAACTTTTTTTCTAAGAGATTTGTCCAACCTGCAACCGCGTTGAACAACCGTACTGATGAAGAGCTTCCCGTAGTGTTTGGAATGTTTGTAATGTTTGTAAGCTATATCACTTTGTCCCAAGAGTAACAAGAAACTTTTTGTAAAAAGGCTTAAGTTTTCTATCCTACGATAATGAAATTAAATCTTTTATGCTACGTATAACAAGTATTCTTGTTTCCTTTTCACACACAAAATTCGAACAAACTACTCATTATTATGTCCGAACAGATGTTTCAAGTCCCAAAATACTGAATCATCGAGTGACACCGAGACTAATTTAGAACTCATTCTCGAGAAAAATATATCTAAACGAGCTTTTGAACCGTGGTGATAACCAAGATTTTGATCCACTTTCTGATACATTAAAAAGAATGACAAACCCCGTCGCACCAAGAATATGCATGAAAGGGGAATGAAAAGCCCTCATTCGCCCCACATCAATCAGAACATCTACAGCGGCAACCTATTTTTCCCTAGTTTATGCGATAAATGTTATATTACCTATAGAAGTCGAAAATCCTTCTTTACGGAACATGAAACAAAAAGAATCCAACTAGACATGAATCTCCTTGATACAAGAAGATTTTGCACTTAAATGTCTCGTTAAATTGATTCTACCGAGCTTGATAGCAAGATATATAGGGCACCATATTCATGATGTGTTCCACGTTTCTATGATGAGACGTTATAGATCCGATCCTTCCAAAATCATTCTAGTTGAGGATATTGAGATTAGACCCGACATAAGCTTTGAGGAAGAACCAATTAAGATCCTTGAAGAGGATAAAAGAGTTTTGAGGAGAAAGACCATCAAGATAGTTAAAGTTTTATGGCATCATCATGGCTACGATGAGTCTATATGGGAACCTAAGTCTGTTGTTAAGGCTCAATAACCGCATCTCTTTGCACCAGGTAATTTTTGAGGATAAAATTTCTTTTCTAGGGAAGGAGAGTTTTAATACTTGGAAAATTGGATTAAAAGGGAAACCCTAATTGATTAAATTTCCTAATTTTCAAGCCCTAGAAATTGGGGATGTGAATTAGATTCAAAGGGTTATTTTCCAATTTTCCTAGATAAAATCCTAATTCAAATAGAAATATAACCAAGATTGGTTATATTTGTTTTTCCCTCAACCGAGTTTCTCTCTTCAGTTTTTGTTCCCTACTTTCTTTTCCTTTCCACTGTTCCGACTCTTGCGTATCAATCTTCCTGTAGTTTTGTGGCGGAGCAAGTAACGTTCCGTTAAGCACGATTGAAGTTCCTTTTGGTTATATTCATTGGGTTCTCCGATTATGGGATTGGTGGTTATTGGTTCTAGTTGTTTGTGGTTTAACAAAGAGATGTGGGATTGGGCAGTGGTGTTATAGTTTTTGTGTTCATCGTTTAGGTGGTTTTTTGCAGTGGTCGGTTAGAGATGGTCATCGCGGATATCGTTGGTCAGTTCGTCGCTGAAAACCGTCTTCGTGTTTTAGTCGGGGTTGTGGGTTTCGTCGCCGGTAATGAAGAAGGAGAAGGCAAGGGTTGTGTGTGGGTCTGATCAGTTTGGTGTGGGGGAGTGAGTTCTCTTTTTATTGTTGGGTGTTGTTGGTCGTCATGTTGTTGCCGATAAAGTGGCTGTCGTCGGAGCTCTCGGTCATCATCGGTGTTGGCTTCTAGTAGTGGACCATGGTTGTTTTTGTTGTTATGGTCGAAGAAGGGGGAGCTAGGGTTAACCGGTTTAGCTAGTAAGTGTGGGTGATGGATCGGACTGAATCGAACCGGGTTCATCTTTAACCGGTTCTCCATTAAACCTAACCAAACCGTTATTGTAAACCAGACCCGACCTGAACTTTGGCTCGACCCATGACCCGGTTTGACCTTGTGATTACATTAGCTATGATGTTAGCGATGACTTCGTATGTGAAATCTTCGATGACATCAACAGTGACGTTAGTGTTTGACCTGACCATTGATTGTTGACTTTGACCGTTGACCAGTGTTGACTTTTTTCGAAAGACCCTAACTTAACCTTTTTCGACGTCCTGAGCCCGTTTTTGCATTCTTTTTTCTTAAATTCAAACCCGAAAGCCCTATTTTGACCCTTTTTAGTATAACTTGGGTAAATGGACTTGAATAAAGTTTAATTGGAATTTTTGTGGTCTTTTCAGACGATATTGACTCTAAAGAGGACATGTAACCTCCACCGCCTCTACCTCGAGTTCAATCGACTCTTGTGAGGAACACTCGAGATACACATATGTCTTCTTTTAGTTTATTTAGGTGACATAGTATTAATTTAATATAAGACTATTTACTAGAAATTTATTTGTAGGCTTTGACTCAGCTAGAGCAAGACCTAGCTCATATCGTTGGAAGTGTCCGTGTTAGCATTAGTGCTTGTGCTTTAAGAGGCGTGTTCTCTTCTTGTGCTAGATTTTCTATGTACTATGCTTATCTATTTACTGAGACTCTGTGTTATATTGACATGCTATGTGATATTGTGAACCTTATGTTACACTTTGAGATTATGATCAGATTTACTGAACTGTGTGATTCGTATACTATACGAATATCTATGATGGGACATTTAAGATCATTGACATTGATTGCACAACATGTGCATGGGGTGGATTGTACGGAGGAAGGTTGTTTTACTACACAACATTTTGGTGAAATAAGGGGTGAGGGGTTCTGTAGAACTACCTCCACAACGATCGGTTGGTTTAGCCACCACTATATTTGGAGTTCAGAGTATGGGAATGTATTCTCTGTGACATTGCATTGCATTCATCACTCATTGTGTTTATTTATTGCGAATATATATAATATTACTGTGATTGTTAACAGAGTGATATTATGATTTATGACTGAACTTTAGATAGAGATACATTGAGCTTTATAGCTCATTATTTTAGTTTAACTTTTCAGATACCAGGCCCTAGGAGTGGATACTCGGAGCTCTCAACCGAACTACGATTTTACTTATTATTTTCAATATGTTTAGTTACAAGAATTTTTACTTTAGTTATTTTTGAGTTCATTAAGGATTGAGATGCTTTTAAGGTTCCATGCATCGAATTAAATATTTAATTTTCATTAAAATTATTCAGAATATTTATTTTCAAATTGTATTTTATCATTTGATTTATAAATTTGTTTTTTGAAATCATTTTATTCGTTTACTCAACAATAAAGTTTTTAAAGTGTCACTTTTAACCTATCGTACACCTCAAGTTAAAATTAAGGGGTTATACTATTGATCGTGACAATTCGTCGGGGTGTGTAGGTAAGAGTTATCCTCTTTGTTATTTTATCACTTTACGCAGTAAAAGGACCATTCAAATGTTTATTGAAATCAATTTTCACGAATGTTCAAAGGAGAACAAATCCTTTGAAAAAAATTCAATCTCATGATTGGTACCAACTGATTGTACCTAGGGGAATAGTATAACTAGCCTGGGGCAAATAGCCACCGGTAAAGGCGAGTCAAATCCGTTGACCCCTGCGCATTTAGGAAAAATGCATTGATAAAGACTATTCAAATGTCCATTGAAATCCATTTTCACGAATGATCAAAGGAAAAAAAATCCTTTGAATAAATCCATCTCATGATTGGTGATAACTCCGTAAAAAGGCTATATTTTAAGCTTTTTTACTTAAGTTACTTATTGTCCTTAAGCTCATGTAGGCTCATCTAGATGCATTTAGGCTCATATCATTGCATGTAGTTTCTTATTTATGCCTTGGCATTTTTAGTTTGGCAACGGGTGCTGTTTCACGGGAAAGGTTGTGTTCTTGGGTTGTGTTATGTAAGTAAAGCAAAATGGAAGTTGAGGAAATTTGTCATGGCATTCACAGAAGGATAGCGATGGAAAAATGTCATGTCAAATCTGGAGGACTCCTGTGCTGCACTAAAAGACAAGAAAATATTTTGAGAGGAGTGCCAGCTGGTACCATTACAGCCTAGTCACATCCACCACTGTAGGGGACCACAGCCACCTCAGTAGGGGACCACTGTCACCATGGCAGAAATACCATCACGTGAACAGGGGTGCTAAGGGAATTTTCCCCTAAACCTTAGGGTTTTTCCGCCTCTTTTTATGCCATGGTGACCCACAAAAAAAGGAGGTTCTTTTTGGGAGCTTGAACACAGAAAAATAGGCACCTTTGGAGCTGTTTGCGGCGGAGGAAAACTTCCAACTTTCTCCTCCAAACTCTGGACGAAGTGTCCTCCATTGATAGAGCTTGAAGTGAGTGGCGTGCTAGGCACCCGAGAGGGCTAGCACGCTAAGGCATCCCGTGGTGGTTGAAGAGCTGGCGGACTGCGCAACCGAGGGTGTCTTCTATCCTCCTTCCTTTGCTTTATTTTTCATATTTTTAAGAGGATGATTGTGGATGATTAAAGATATATGTGGATGATACTTTCTTTAACTTTCACACCATCATGTGTTGCTTTATTTAGGTGGTTGCTACTTTGGATGATTAACTTTTGCTTGTTATTAATATATAGTATTCTATGTCTTTGTGTATTTTCTTTGCTCACTGTTGTTAATCATTTAAGCATTGTAAGAGGCATGAGAGTGTCCCGTGTTTAAATGCATGCTAGGTGTTTGAGAGAAACCTAGATATAGATCCTTAGATCATTCAAGAGGAGCTAAGGGAGGATCTACGTGAACAATGGGCTTCAGATAGTAACCAGAGCCTAATCTGACCTTAGGTACTTGAGAGAGACTTAGGTGAGGGTTTTAACGACTAAAAGGAGTATGCTTTATCGATAGGCTAGTGTCGCTGCTGAGATTGAGAGTAGATGCCGTGGCATTTTAGTTTGTCAGGTTTCTATGACTCGAGAGAGCGGGAACACTTTAGAAACCTCTGTCTAGTAATATACACCATTGCTGCTATATGTTCGTAGGAGTAAGGTTAAGAAGTCCATAGGAACCTCCACCAGGCATTCCCATGAGAGCTCATCAATAGAGGGTTAGTACAACATATTGCTTAAACATGTTCTTGCATTCCGATTTTGCCTCAACATTTACAAATTGCTTTCTTTGTTTCACTATTCTCTTGCGATCACATTACTAAACATTCCACACACTACTTCTATACACCTATCGCACCATCATCATCCATTTCATTTTGCCTTGGCATATTTTAGTTGCTTGCATTCTGAAATTGCCAGAGCATTTCTCCATTACACCTTCACCGTACATATCCATTTCCACCTGTTTCTATCTTTAGTTTCCTTTTTAGTTAGTGACACCTTTTTGCCTTGACAATTTTGACTTACTAGTTACCTTGATCCTTGTGGGAACGATACTCACTTACCCTTTATTACTTGTATGACCGTGTATACTTGGACATATGTGTTCACATAATTTATAGCACTACATAGGCGACACCAATTGGTAAAAACTGATTGTACCCAGGGAAATGATACAACTAGCCCAGGGTAAACGACTACCGGTAAAGGCGAGCAAAATCTGTTGACCCATTTGCATTTGGGAAAAATGCATTGATAAAGACTATTAAAATTTCCATTAAAATCGAATGGTCAAAGGAAAACAAATCCTTTGATAAAATCTAATCTCATAATTAGTACAAACTAATTATACCCAAGGAAATGGTACAACTAGCCCGGAGCAAACGACTACCGGTAAAGGTCACGCTTCTTCGTTAGTGTAGTAGCTAGATCAGATATCAAAACTTGTCACCAGATCGTGCTTCTTCGTAAGTGTTACAACTAGATCAGATATCAGAACTTGTCGTCAAATCTTGTCTCTCCGTCAATGTTGCAGATAGATCAGACATTAGAACTTTTAGCATTCGATCTTGCTTCTCCTTTAATGTTGTAGGTGGATCAAATTTTGTATCCCATCTCGTCATCAATGTTTTAGATGGATCGAGACTCATAAATCATGCTTCTTCGTCAATGTTGCAACTAGATCGGGAATTAGAGCTCGTCGTCATATCGCGTTTCTTCGTCAGTTTAGCAGTTAGATCAGGCATCAAAGCTTGTCATTAGATCGTGTCTCTCTGTTAGTGTTGTGGCTAGATCAGACATTAGAAATTTCAGTATGCGATCTTGCTTCTCCTTCAGTGTTGTAGCTGGAACAAATGTTTTATCCCATCTCGTCATTATTATTGTAGATGGATCAAGATTTGTAAATCATGCTTCTTCTTTAGTGTTGTAGCTATATTGGGAATCAGAGCTTATCGTCATATCGCTTTCCTTAGTCAGTGTAGCAGTTAGATTAAGCATCAGAGTTTATCGTTAGATCGTGTCTCTCTATCAGTGTTACGGTTAGATTAGACATTAGATATTTCAGCATGTGATCTTGCTTCTCCGTTAGTGTTTTAGATGGATCAAATGTTGTGCCCCATCTCTTCGTTAGTGTTATAGATGGAAAGCAATTTGCAGACCTTGTTTCTTCATCAGTGTTGCAGCTAGATCAGGCAACATATTTTTCGTTAGATTGTGTCTCTCTGTTATGTTGCGTCCAGATACCACATCAAAACTTTTAGCATTTGGTCTTACTTTTCTATTAGTGTTGCAAGTGGATCAAATGTTGTGCCTCATCTTGTCGTCATTGTTACAAATGGATCAAGATTTACAGACGTTTCTTTGTCAGTGTTGCAGCTAGGTCAAATTTTCACCATAAATAGTAGAATTATCAACATCATCATAGCTCATGTTTATGTCATCTTCTCCAATGGATCGTCTATTTTGAATATTTTGCAGACAAGGGCGTTGGAATAAATCAAGTCAAGCTTTAGAAAAAGAAGCGGTGACCAAAGAAGAACCCATAAATCATACTAGATGAAATAGGTTATTATTTATCTTTGTTTCATTGTCGTTACACAATAATAAGAAAAGAGGGATAGCTGTAATAACCCATTTCACATAAAATCACATATCCAATCCATTTATAAAACCCAGGATCCTAACTCAATGCTCAACCCTAATAACCCAATTACAACCCATCAAACCAGATCTAATACCTTAAAAAAATAAATCTAATCTAATAATAGTAAACCCTAATTCTAATAAAGAATTTCTAACCCCCTTTAAGCTACTGCCACTGCTGTCTCCCTGTCTTCATGTCACCAGCGCGTGGCTGTCATGCACGGTGATTCGAATACTGCGTAAATGCCATACGCTCTCCTATTACATGAGATGGGCAACCACTACTTGTCCCGCCACCTTTGTCCATTCGACTTGCAAAGATATTAAACGTGAATCATTATTAGATCAGAAAAGAAGATTAAGAGTAAGGATTTATGCATATTTTATTGTAGAAATATGGGTTATATATACCCAAAAATGAACAATGTAATGGGAGAGGAACCATTTTTGAAATATATTTGAACCAAAATTCATAGCAACAATACCCAAACAGAAACAATATCGAACAAAATGAGAGGAAATCAGAATCAAATCGAAAAAAAGAAAAGGTAAATAAGAAGAGATACTCATCTTTTCGATTAGATCTAGGCTCATATAAGCGTCTCCTTGCAAATTCGGCTTCGAATACATAATCTACGGGCTGAAACACGTTGGAAAGTTACAAACTTTCATCTTCCTGACCATTGTGAGTGGTGGCGGTCATCGTCGGCGAGCGGCGGACCGCCACGATATTGACCCGTTACCGAGACCCGACCCACTCATAACCCAGAAATTTGGGAAAATCATGTTTAAAGTCCCTGCAATCTGTATCCTTACCGTTTCAATATTTATATTTCGATTTCCTTTTAATTTGGCCCATATTTTCATGTTTTAGCCTTCTAATTTTGTTTCCTATGCAATTTGGCCATTGTTTTGTTTATTTTCATATATTTATTATAATTATTGGTAATTATATACTTAAAGATATATTATTATTATTAGTTATTTATTTCTATCTTATTATTCTTAGTACCATATATATAATATATATTATTATTTTCTTTCATTTATTTTTATTTTATTACTATTATTTTTTCTATGTTTTTTGGATTAGAATTTAAAAATATCTGGATCACCCGTTAAATATAAAAACAAATTTAAAATTTTCTATCATATAAAATATTTGTAACCGACGGGTGCCAAGTTTTGGGCGTTGTGGGGGTGCTTCCCTTTCCCCATGCGTAACAGATTCCAGGAGTCGACTTTTGTTTCACATACCCGACTAAAATTTGGTGCTCCAATCGCACCGCAAAAAAAAAATAGTGTCGACTCCCTAGACCATTTTCGGTGATTACAAGTATTTTTTTCATTATGTTGAACTTCTTTTGTGAGGTTTGGTCTGTAGTTTGGCGATCTCGACATTGTTGCTCATTTGTTTGCACCTATTCATCGCTTTTCAAGTCTTTGCGGCCATCATGACATTGCTGGTCGATTGCTTGGGGTTTTTCAGCTTGGTCTCTTGATTTTATGTGGGGTTTCTCGCTCTTGCTCTTGTTTTGAGACGTTTTGTTTTGTATCTCTTGTAGTGCGTATTTGATGCTAATGGTTAGAGATAGCGTTAATCCAAGAATTCAAATAAGGGTAATCCTCACTCATAGTATTTTCATTTGGGTTTTGTTTTATTTTACATCTAACTTCAAAAAAGAAGATTTTTGTCATTTACGTTTCAGGACATTTTTATTTTGATCATTGGATCATTACTTTCCATTAATAGCCTAACAAGCAATTGACGTAACCGTTTAAAAAAATAAAAAAATACGTGTATCTATTTTTCTATAATCATATTAAAGATTAAAAAAAAAGTTAAAAACCAATCGTTCTTTTCCCACTATCTTTTTTCTGTAGATTCTGGGTAGTGTTAGGGATTAGAGAAATAATCGAAGAATCAAGATAAGTACTCAAGAAAATCGTTTGAATAGTAAGTATCCTCTTTCATTTATCTAATATTTTGAATGGTTATGAGTTCTTTTAATCGTATCATTTTGGTTTTAGTTATAGAGACTTGAAAATGATGTGATGGTGTCTTTAAAAATTAAGGGAAAAAGAAGATGGTGTATAGTATGGTTATTGTCACTACCGCGACCATTTTAAAATTTGGTGTAAAATAACATGTTAATTGAATTTTGAAAAATCGAGTTTTTACCCTTTCAATTGTCAATCTTAAAAATTAGGGCTTTTCGATTTAAACAAATCCATTTTATTAATTTTTAAAACAAATGTTAATTTTAAAACTCGAATAAATTAATTAAGACAAATCCATTTTTTACCTTTAATTTAATTAAAAAACAATTTGGAGTCGTCACCGACCATTTTGGTAGGCCGAACACCATAAAACAAACAAGATATTCTATTTTTTGAAATTTGGGTTCGTGAGTCGGTTATGCATAAGGACGACTCTTACGAGTGCTCAAAATCAGTACCTTATTAATTACACGTGGCATTTTTGACATTTTGAACAATAATTTCAATTTAATCCATCATTATCGAATGAATTTCGTTCGAATGAGGATATCTTTTTGGGTAAGAAAATATATTTCATGTAAACACGAGTTTGATTAAAACGTCCATTTGCCTTAAGAAATTTTAACTCGTATTTTGAAGAAATATAATTTATGCTCCAAAAGGTTTAAATGATTGATAAGTTATTGTTTGATCAATTTTAAGTTCTACCTTATTCGGCTCCATTAATTAGATAATTAAAACCCTAAAATATTATTAATTTTATAAAGGATATGTGGTAACACACAAACAATTTGGCACTACCCATATAAGTCCTTAAAAAAATTAATAACATTGCTAATTGTTCTTTTAATTGTTTACCTAATTCATTTTTATTTTATAATAATCCTATATTTTTTTATCATTTTCTAAGTGGAAATATTATATTAAATGTAATACCAAAATAAACCCTTGATTAACGTCTCATTGCATTGAAAAACTAATCAACTCAATATATCGAGGTATTTATTTAATACCCATTTATTTACTACAATTTTCTCCTAATCAAATTATTTAATTAAAGTGACTAACCCTAAAAAGGCTCTAAATTATTTAATTAAGTGAATTAAGTCACCTTAACAAATATTCTATATGATTTTAAAATAAATAATTTAATCATACAAATGAATAAATTAAATAATTAAACCATAAAATAAAACATACAAGATCTAATTGAATTTTTTATTTAAAAGTTTAATTACAAGTATTTGATGACCTAATTGAAGAATATCTAAAGCATTAAGCCCAATTACATAATATTAAGGATTAAAATTTATCAATTAGAAACTATAGACCTCAGCCCAAACATATTGATGACTAAATTGGAAAGTACCTAAAACTTAGAGGTCAAATTAGGTTCAATTGGTGATCAAATTAAAGAGATTTTAAATGTGTAGGCTTAAAATAAAGGAAATTGAGGACTAAATTGATAACATGCAAAACTGAGAGACAAAATCTTAAAGACCCAAAAGCAGGGCACAAGTCGTTTGACCCGATCTAGTCAACACACACGGGTCAAATCCCCTAACACCAAAATGGTGTCCTTGGGTGAGGGTATGAAAGACCATATTTTTGTTTTCTCTTCATTTTTTCATTTCTTTCCTCCCTCTCTAAAATCCTCTACCCACAAACACTAAATTCCCAACAAACATGAACCACAAAATCAAAACCCCTATGTTTCTTCATTTTTCTTCACGTATTTCTCTTTTTGATCCAACATAAACATCAAAATTTATCCGAAATATTTTTTTTTAGATCAAAACTCTTATCGTGTTCTTCAATTTTCCCTAGCCCAATCTTAATAAACACTAAGCTCCACCCGATCATATGCTGATGAAGATTTAACCCCTTTTCTTTATCAATGTTCATCTTTTTCTTAGATGAACATCGATGAACTTCAAGAACATGGCCACCAACTTCCATCACTTTCACCGTTAAATCTATTATGCCATCATTATCTCTCCACCGATGAGTTTGCCGGCCACCGCCTGAAAACTTTGATCATCTTCTTCAGTTAGCTCGTGCCTCCGTCCAGAATCTATCGTGTAACGTCCAAAATATTGTCTTAGAAGTTAGTGGGCCAATTTACCCGATTAAGCCTAGGTTGGGATTAAATAATTAGTTTTAAATAAAAATAAATTATAAAAAAATATCCTAAAATACTTTTTTAATATATATTTGACTTTGGCCAACTCAATTTTGAAAATTTACCCATGAATCCATAAGATTTTTAAATTAGTTATTATTTTGTAAAAATTGAAAACTTGAGGATAATTTTATAAAACTAAGCCAAAACTTTGAATCTTTAAGGGGATTTGATGCAATCCTAATTCTAAATGATTTAAACTCCTATGGTCTTATTTAATTAACTCTTAACCCAAAATTTTAAATAACAAACCCTAATAACTTAATTTAAATCCTATAAACCTTATTTTTTATATCAAAAGAAAACCCTTTTCATAATTTCTGTTCCTTTTTCCCAAGGAAAAGAAAAGTCGTATATTCAAGGTAAATCCACTTTATTTTCAATTAATTTCGTTTGAATAAATATTTATAATTTTTGTTCTTCAAAAATCTTTTTTTTTTCAATCGTTTTCTTCTTCAAAACCATGAAAATTGATTGGATCAGAATTGGAGGTATGAAATATTCAATCCTCTAATTTTTAAAGATTCTTTATTGAAATTCCCAAGTTATTGGCTTGATAAAAACGTTTTTAATCCTCTGTTTTAGAAAATTCGATTTTTGATCAGAAGAATACAATTTTCGTTCAAGGGTTTTGATCCACTGTTTTTTTATACTAATTTTATGATTTTATATGTATTAGGATGTTTATAAAATGTTTTTAAAAGTCATTAATCTCGGACTAAATGTTTAGGAAAAGTTTGGTTAGTTTTGGGAAGTTTTCGATTAAGTTTTTGATAGGTTTTAAGGGCTATTGTGTAGGGATCCGACTTGGGGTTTGTTGTTTGTGTTTAGGAGCACTAAATCCTTATTTTTTATGTTTGAATTAGGGAAAGAAATAGGTGGTCACATTTGAAAAAGTTTTGGCTTGAATCGATGGCTTGTTAGACAAGATTTAGATATCGATGAGTGGATTTGAGAGTGGGCTACTTCGGTATTGTTTTACTTAGTTTTTCAAAGTGTTGGGAGTGTAGGGAAGGTTTGAGAAACCTCCCTATACTCCGAAGTAAGTTTTATCTTTCGCTCTCTAAAAGATTTATCCCATACTATGCTAGTTTTACTATGATAATTGTCATCCTCGTACGATGTTTTGCATAATAGTTTATGGATAAATTTTGAATGATCAAGGGTCTCTTTTTACGTTGGTTTAATGATCCCATAATTTGTTTTTATCAAATATGTTAAATTTGATTTTATCGGTTTTGTACTAGATACAAAGATTGGTGGGAAGAATGAGATTTCTATATTGTTTTTAATGTGAGAAACTTGAGGATTGATTCTATTTTGTGTTGGTAATTAAGATGAGGTTAATTAGGGATAAGTTGATCAATCAATAGGATATTAGTGTACCATAATTATAAAATTCGTACGTGTATTAAATGCCTTAGTGATGCATTAGAATTAATACTTAGAATGTGCTATATGTGTTGTATTACATTTAGAGTGTTGCTTATCCTGGATGTTAAGGTGAGATTTCATGATTGGAGGCAATCCATCATGGGTATGATTAGACGGTTTAGTCCTCATATATGGCATGAGTAGCGATTTGGCTCTCATACGTGGCATGTTGTCGATTGGCCCCATGCCTGACAGTTCCGTTTATCCCAACGATTATAGGTAAGCTAATTGGATCACTAATACTAACACGAGAAAACGCAAGTGATATATTTTTACTGATTTTCATGGAAAATAGATTGTGCCGGTGTTTGATTCGATTTTCAAACATTTATAAGCCTTGCTACGTAACACCCCAAAATTGCGCTTAGAAGTTAGTGGACTGGTTTAGCCAGTTAAACCTAATTCGGAATTAAATTCTTAAAAATTGATTTTTAATCAAAATAAATTATGGAAAACTATCCTAAAATCCTAACTAAGTATATTTTTGACTTTGGTCAACTCAATATCGAAAATTGACCCTTGAAACCATAAGATTAAGAAATTAGTGACTATCTTGTAAAAATTGAAAATTTGAGAACAATTTTGAAAAACAAGCCAAGATATTGAATCTTTAAGGAGATTTAATCCAATTATATCCTAGCTGGTCTAGGCTTTTCAAATTTTAATTAATTAATTCCAAAAACTTTATTTTAACTCAAACAACTAATTAAACTCAATTTTTAACTCTAAAAACCTATTTAAACATTATAAATCTAGCATATTATCCTAATTTTCGTTTTCCCTCATTGGAGGCATCCATTCAATCAACTCTTAAGGTAAAACCTTTTCATTTAACTTTAATTTTGTTTGGATTAAATAATATAACTTTTCTTCTTCAAAATTTCTAGTTTTCTCATTATTTTATCGTTTTAAAACCTAGAAAGCAATTGGATCAGTTTTGGAGGTCAGATTTCATCAACTCTCTAGAACTTTGAAGTTCTTTACTAAAATTCCCAAGTTCTTGGCTTGGCTAAAACGTTTTTAATCATTTTCTTTAGAAAAATCAATTTTTGGGTCAAAAACCATAATTTTCGTTCAAGGGTTTTTGATCACTATTTTTGGATCCTAAATGGATGATTTTTAATGAGTTAGGATGTTTATAAAGTGTTTTTAAAATCCTTAATCCCGGAATAAAGGTTTAAGAGAAGTTTGGTTGGTTTCGAAAAGTTTTTTATTAAGGTTTTGATAGAATTAAGGGGATGTCCGACTTGGGATTTATTGTGTGCGATTAGGAGCACTAAATCTTTAGTTTTTGATGCTTGAAACAGGGCAAGAAGTAGGTGATCGAGTGAAGTTTTGGTTATTGGTGAGTGATTTATGAGAGTGGGCTGCTTTGGCAGTGTTTTAAATCTATTTTACAAAGGTTTGGAGGTGTAGGGAAAGTGTGAAAAACCTCCCTATACTCGGACGTAAGTTTTTATGTTTTGCTCTCTTGAAAATCCCTTATTACACCTTGCTCTACTATGTGATTTTGTCAAGTTCATGTTTTAATTGTGCATATGAGATTATGCATGTGATTAGATGCTCATAATACTGTTTTTATAATGTTTTGATGCTCCCATGGTTTTGTTTTCAAAATTTGATGGAAAGAGGTTTTATTGGTTTATGCATTTGATGCATGTATTGATGGCAAGCATGAGTGTGATTCACTATTTTTATTCTAACGTTTAGTGGTAATTTAAACGGTTCACTAATACCAATATAATGTTATAAGCAAGTATTTTTCTCTTAATTGAATGGTATTTTAAATTAAGCTTTGCCATAGGCATGTAAGGCTTGTGTTTGCATATTAAGCATGTGTTTTCAAAAGTTAAATGAAAAGGTTTGTGGCTTGTGCCATGGTATACTTGTTGTTTTTCATGATGTTGGTATTGATAGCCATGTTTTTATTTCATGAGTTGAGCATCACATGTTTTTATAAAACTTTGGCTTTTATGGGCTGCATTGCAAGTTGTTTTTACTTGTGTTTTTATATGTCACTCACTAAGCTTTTTTCTTAACTACTCTCCTTATACTTTCTTAGGATCAAGTATTTTTTAAGTTAAATTGAGAACCCTAAGTAGATGAAAGCAATGGAGCAATGAACCTATATGTTGAATGATGAATTTGAAGTTAGATATGCTATTCCATTTGTTGAATGATGATTATGTTTTGTATTCTTTTATATGTGGAATTAGGTGAATATGCATCTAGAGTTAGTGTTTGAAGTGTGACTTAAGCCCTTAGGTACTTAAATGCATCTAGAGAATTCTTAATTTCTGTTTAAAGCATGAAACTTGTGTAAATTATGCTTTTTGGGCAAAGGGTTTCGTTACCTATTCATAGGGTATCGATACCTAGGCAAAAACACGATGATTTTCTGGAAAATTAAGCCTGGGTATCGAAACCACATAAACTGGTTTCGAAACAGTAGTATGAATTCTCTAGGATTATCGATACGGTTCATTTTGGTTTCGATACCGACCTTCATAGTAGCATAATGGTATCAAAATGATCCTTAAAGCGTATCAAAACACGGGCTTGTCGCGCAGATCATTGTCTATGTAATCGAAGGCGTTCCAAAACACTTAAGCATCGTTTTGATACCCGTTATTAATGTTCACTGGTTTTGAAACAGTCCTTAAAGGTTCCGATACCCCCTATCAATTAAAGTCGTTATAGGCTATGTGAAACCTTGAAAACTTACATCTTAGTCACTAAACTTTAAGAATGCAATTGGATGACTTGTAGATGTTGTTTTAATCTAAAAATTTACGTGCAATCATGAAATACACTTAATTAAGGATTGGTAATCTTAATTTCACTATTCGATCATAATTTTCTATAAAATTACAATTAGGTCCCTAAAAATTGTTCGGTTTAATTAGGACTCGTTTCTCATTAATTTCCGCTACAAATGAACTCATTTCTTTCATTAACATGTAGGATGTAATTAATGCATTTAGAGAAGTTAAATGAAAAGAAAAAAATTTAGGGTCGTTTATCGGGGTGAGTCTTCGGATTAGACTCGGTATTCCCTGTATAGCTCATTCGAGTTGGGTGGCGTCTAGACCGGGTCGAGGGGATTACATTTCTTGGTATCAAAGCCTAGGTTTATCAATCCTTTAGTGATGTATTGTTTTTCTTCGCTATGATATTATGCACGGTGGTTGTTTACCATGTTTTGTTGATATTGCACGGTGTTTGCTATACATGCTGATATTTTATATGCACGGTGATTGATTAATTGTTGTTAAGGATAAAGCATGTTAGACCTACATCTCCATTTCTCCACTACTTTAGCTAGTTGACTCATTGCTTCTGGTTGACGTACTTAGTTTTAAACTTTTTTGTTTTGTGCATAGTAATAGTAATATGGGACCCCGTAGAGAGATTAGAATGAACACTCGCTCTATCACTAGTGGAAGGGATGAGCGTGAGGAGGAAGGGTTGCAACCTCCTTCTCCACCACCTTTTGCACCTCCAGTTGAACCGCCAACAACTCCACCTATTGTGCCGGCTGTCGGTGACATGTCTTAGTTAGTTCAGGCTATAGCGGGAGCTTTTCAGGCTGCAGTTATTGGAATGCAGGCCACATTTGCTCCACCGGTAGTTAATCCTGGTTTACCTTTAGAGAGACTCCATAGTTTAGGAGCGGTTGAGTTTAAGGGTTTGTCATCGGAGGACTTTGAGGCATGGTTAGAGAGTACAAACCGAATTTTAGTTTAGATGGGTTGTTCCGATGAAAGGAAACTTGGATGCAAATTTTCTTTGCTCCAAGGTGATTTTTATAATTGGTGGACTACCACGACGTATGGCATGGCAGATGCTGAGGTGACATGAGATATCTTTGGTGAGACTTTTAGGCGTAAGTATCTAGGTGTTCGATACTTGGATGAAAAGAAAATGGAATTTATGGCTTTGGTTTAGGGAAGTTTTTCAGTTTTTGAGTATGAGATTCAGTTTGTTAGGCTGAGTTAGTATGCTCCTAAGTTGTTACCTAATGAGAAAACCCGTTGTGAGAGGTTCAACAATGGTTTGATGTGAGAGGTTAAGAGTTATATGTTGGCTACAAATTATACGGACTTTTTTGTGTTAGTGGACCGGGCTAAGGATATTGAGCAAAGTTTGGGCCTGAAATCTTCAAGATCTGGATCGGGTAAGAGGCCAGCTGATAATGGTAATAACAAGGATAAGTTTAAGAGACAAAAAGATATTTGGTATGGTAGGGATCAATATAGAAGAGGAGTTAGTCGTGGATATATGGAAGGTCAATCTAAGAGCACTGTGTGTAACAAGTGTGGGAGACGTCATTATGGTCAATGCTAGGGTAGAAACATTTGTTACCATTGTGGTGTTGCGGGGCACACCAATAAAGAGTGTCCTCAGTTGATGAGTGGCCATTAGGGCCAAGTTCATGAAGGAAATCAGAATAGAGGCAGAGGTAGAGGAAACTTCTAGCGTTGAGATGAGAATTAGGGACAACAATGCCGTGACGAGGGTCAGGCGAGGGTTTGTGCACACAGGGAGGTCTAGAAAGACACCGATGTGGTTGCAGGTACCTTTCACTTGCAGTCCTTATCCTTGTTTGCTTTGTTAGATTCTAGATCTACACACTCTTATATCCTTAGTGAGCATGCTAGAGCTTTATATATACGTGTAGAGAACATGAGCTTGGGTATGAGTGTTACTAGTTCCTTTGGGGAGACAATAGTTGTTAGGAAGGTTTATATGAGTTTTACAATTGAAAGAAGGTTGGATCATGTTTAGAGGTAAGAAATCATTCAAACCTCTGAACTATAAGTTCTTTATTGAAATTCCCAAGGGTTTGATCCAGTACATTGAGTTCTTGATTTGTTCTAAGGTTTTAATTGATGATTTTCGATTTTTATTGGTTAATTTTGATTCAATTGGTGCAATCCCGTAATAAGGTGATACCTGATGGTTTTCAATGGCTAAATCAATTAATTTTGATGTGTTTTAACATGAAATTAAAAGTTCTTGGATGGGTAAACGCAGATCATAGGTTTTGGTGGTGTTAGTTGGCTTAGATCTTTTGTTTTTGGTTTGTTTGGATAGCTGAATGTTTGTTGTTGGTTTAGGATTTTTAAATCATGGTTCTTGGATGTTTTTTTTTGTTGATAAGTGGTGGTGTTCGTTGGATAAGGGCTGAAGGTCGTTCGAATGAGTTTCAAATAAGTTTTCGGTTTTCTTAAGTGTAGTTTTTGGGGGCTGTTTGTTTGGGATGTGTGGGAGGTTGAGTGAATGCATTAATATGCATTAATCCCTCTGTTTTTGTTGTGTTAAAACAGGGCAAGGTATTAAGATAAGTGTTGGAAGTGTTTTGGAAAAGGCAAGAGTGTCGGTTGGCTTCGACAAGCGAGTTTCCGATAAGTGGTGAGTGGGCTACCGTGTCGGCAAGTTTTTACTTATTTTATCAAAGGTTTGGGGGGTGTAGGGATGGTGTGAGAAACCTCCCTACACTCAGAAGTAAGTTAAATAGTTTTGCTCTATTAATGGATCCCATATCGCTCCATATTGGCCTTGTTTTAGTCATGCTCTTAATGTAGTTTTTGCATATGTAATTTATGCACGAGAAATGATAAGTGTTTTGGATACAAATTGCTTTCATTGTTGTCCATTAGTTTCGGATATATTTTAGCAATTGAACATTCCATGAGTTTTATTGATTTCTATGATTTTGGTAACATATCGAATGATTCGGTATTGTTGCATTGGTTTTATGAAGGATTCTTATGAAGAAAAAGTTTTCAATACATGAATTGAATTTGAAAATGATGCATGCATGTGTTAGTTGTTGTATATGCATGGTTTATGATGGTTTCCATGATTTCTAAAGCATGAGAATGATTTGGATTAAAGTATGGTTATTGCCTTTTACTCGAATAAAGCTGTTGAGCATGATTTGGTTCATCTTATCGAATATATGTTGAGTGCATTGTAAAACAACAAGGTTCCATGCATAATGAGAATGATATTGGCTTAGTGACACTATTTTAAGGCCACAAATACAAATGACATGTCAATAGGATTAAGTGCACTATAATATTGAGTTAGTATGTTGTATTGCGTACACGTAAACAAGGTTGACTTTGTGTTCGACCGTGTGTGTAGAGCTTGCCTATATGTAAACAAGGGTGACTTTGTTTCAGACCGTGCATATAGTTGACCCATATGTAAACAAGGGTGACTTTGTGTCCAACCGATGCATGATGAGACCAAGTGTCTCTAGATAAGGAATAAGGAATCCGAGTATTCGATGGGTATAATGTTTGGAGAAAACTAATCCCTTAGTTGTCAATATGCATGGTTTATGAATTGAGACTTTTGTGTATTGAAAAGCATGAGATTGTGGCACATGTTAGTATGGAATTGTTTAGAAAATGTAATGTTTTAAGGTCATGAGTTTTACAAGCATGTGTTTTTAACTAAGTTTTGTGCAAGGATATGAGCACGAGAGAATGGACTAAGCGTTGCTATGTGTTTAGCATATAAGACTTGTGATTTGCACATTAAAGTGCATATGGTTTAAGCTTTGCTAGGTGAATAGCATGTAAGACTTGTGATGGTGCATTATGATGCATGTGACCAATAGATTGTTAGCTTTGCTATGTAAATAGCATATAAGACTTGAGACTAATGCTTAGAGATGCATGTGTATTAAAAAGGCCATAAGTTTTGTTGTTGTTAAAAGCATGAAGTCTTGAGAAACTAGCTTGTAATGCATGAGATAAATGGTACTTGATAAGAAAATTGTTTTGGTTTTGTAAATCATGTTTGGGACACTTATAAAGAACATGATATGACATGAATTAAGGTGTTTTATTGATGGACTTATGGGATGCATTGCAAAGGTGGTTTTTCTATGTTTTACCCCACACTAAGCTTATGCTTACCCTCTCTTTTATCTTGTAATACAAAGATATTAATCGAGGCAGCCAAGAGAAGCAAGATTCCAAGTGTGTTTCGATGAAAAGCTCAAGTATGTGTTCTAAAGTATAGTAGTAGTTAGAGAGCAATGGGTTATAGTTTCATTGTTGCAAGAGTTGGTTTTTGGTTGATGAGAATTACTTTGGTTATATGAACTTGCGTATGTATTGGATGTTGAACAATGTTGATGTCTTGTAACTAAAAGCATCTAAAGAAAAGTGTGTTGAATGCCTTGAATATTATGTTGATATTAAGTTGTGATGCATTTAGCTTGGATGCCAAATGGTTAAGTTTAAGCATGGTAATTTGGTTGATGATGCCTGCTCTTTGAGCTTAATTATATTTGGTAGGTGTTAAACATGTTTAATAATCTTTTTGAATGTGTTTCGAGTGACTTTGAGACTATTTTCTGACAAAATTATCTTGTGGTATCGAAACAGGAAAGTATTGTTTCGATACACGGGCTTGAAAGGGTGAATCGAGTGAAAAATGGCTTGGGTATCTATACCACTGTCCATGGTATCGATACCACCATTTGCCTTTTTGGCCTAGGTATCGATACCATTTCCCATGGTATCGATACCACCTTTGGAAGTTTCAAATGGTATCGATACTAGCCTTGTAGGTATCGATACCCATATCTGCTATGGTAGTTAAAGGCTAAAATGCAAATTTCGATCCTTTACGTTTTAGTCCCTCAATCTTGTAAATGAAATTAAATGAGTTGTAGACATCTTTTTGATATGAAATTTGAGATGTAAGCATTTAATGAACCTAATTAAAGTTTGATAACACCAATTTCATAATTGGTCCCTAAAATATATGGAAATTTACAATTTGATCCTTATAACTTAAATGTCCAAATTAAGACTTGTTTCACTTCCGTTTTTGCTATAATTGGACACAAGCTATGTATGAACATATATGATTTAAATGAAGCATTTAGATAAAATAAAAAAATAGTTTCGTTTATCGAGGTGAGTCCTCAGATTAACCTCAGTATTTCTTGTGTAACTCGTTCGAGTCGGGTTTTATCTAGACCGGGTTGAGGGGGTTACAGAGAATGTGTATATATTTTCGACAGTTGAACAAGTTAATGGTAAAAGAAAAATTATCCCTTGCCTAGGATAGATGACTTGTTTAATTAGTTTAGAGGAGCTACGATATTTTCTAAAATTGATATTCGGTTTGGGTATTATCAGTTGAGAGTTAAGGATCAGGATGTTCCTAAGACTGCTTTTAGGACACGGTATGTCTATTATGAGTTTTTGGTTATGACTTTTGGTTTGACGAATGCACCTACTACTTTCATGGATATGATGAATCGAGTTTTCCATGAGTTTTTGGATCAATTTGTCATAGTGTTTATTAATGATATTCTCGTGTATTCACGTACCGATGAGGATCACGATAGGAATTTGCGGATTATTTTGCAGACTTTGTTCGATGACCAGTTATATGAGAAGTTATGTAAGTGTGAGTTTTGGATAAAAGAGGTTGTTTTCTTGGACTTGTAGTTTAGGCTGAGGGTATTAGAGTTGATCTGCAGAAAGTTGAGGTTGTTGTGAGTTGGAAACAACATAGTACTGTGACAGAGGTACGTAGTTTTCTGGGTTTTGCAGGAAACTATCGATGGTTTGTGGAGGTTTTATATAGGATAGCAGCACCTTTAACCAAGTTGTTGCAAAAAGATGTTAAGTTTGAGTGGACCGAAATAGAAAGGAGGCTTTTGAGAAGTTAAAAGAGGCGTTGACTTAGGCTTCAATCTTAGTTCAACCAGAACCGGGAAAAGTGTTTACGGTGTATAGTGATGGATCATATGTTGGTCTTGGTTGTGTTTTGATGCAAGAGGGAAGAGTGGTAGCTTATGCATCTCATCAGTTGAAGGTGCATGAGAAGAACTACCCCACATATAATATTGAGTTAATTGCGGTTGTGATTGTTCTTAAGATATGGAGGCACTATCTTTATGGTGAGCGATGTATGGTTTATACTGATCATAAGTGTTTAAGGTATTTGATTTTCCTGAAAGAGCTTAATAGTAGGCAACGTCGTTGGCTTGATTTGCTTAAGGATTATGACTTGATTATTGAGTATCACCCGGGGAAAGCTAATGTTGTTGTCTATGCTTTTCGTAGGAAAGTGGCAATTGAGTTGCGTGCTATATTTTCTAGGTTGAGTTTGTCAAAGGATGGAGGTTTGATAGCTGAGTTACAAGTTAAACCATCTTTGGTTGAGTTGGTCAGGGAAAAACAGTTGTTGGATGATTCTTTGGTTCCTAATGTTCAGGATATAGCGGAAGGTAGACCTACAGAATATCGTTTTCGAGGATATGGGGTTTTGTGTTTCAGAGATCGTGTTATGGTGTCGAATAATGCTGAGTTGAGACGTACTATCCTTTCGGAGGCGCATAGTAGCCCTTTTACTATGCATCCGGGCAGTAATAAGATGTAACGAGATATGAAAAATGACTATTTCTGGGTTGGTTTGAAAAAGGTTGTCGCCGAATTTGTGAGTAAATGTTTAGTGTGTCAGTGGGTGAAGGCTGAACACTAGGTTCAATCAGGTTTGTTACAACCGTTGGTGGTTCCATAGTGGAAGTGGGAAAGGATTACAATGGACTATTTTTCGGGTTTGCCCTTATCACCAACCAAGAAGGACTCAATATGGGTAGTTGTGGATAGGTTTACGAAGTGTGCGCACTTTATTCCAGTGCATACTAAGTATCCCTTGGATAAGTTGGCTGAACTATATGTTTCTAGTGTTGTGAGGCTGCATAGTGTGCCAAAATCCATAGTATGTGATAGAGATCTGAGGTTTACGTCAAGGTTTTTAAAGTCTTTGTAGAAAGCTCTTGGTACAAGGTTAAGCTTCAGTACATCCTATCATCCGCAGACGGATGAACAGTCTGAGAGAGTTATCTAGATTTTGGAAGATATGTTGTGGTGTTGTGTTATAAATTGTCAGGGCTCAAGGGAAAAATACTTTTGGTTGGTGGAGTTCTCATATAATAATAGTTATCAGGCGAGTATTCAAATGAATCCATTTGAGGCTCTTTATTGTAGGAGATGTCGTACTCCGTTGTGTTGGGCCGAGACTGGTGAGAAGTTTGTGACCTTACCCATTGCTCTTGAGAATACTAATGAGATGGTTAAACTGATTAGTTGTAGACTTAAGGCAAAATCGGATCGTCAAAAGTCTTATACTGATCTTAAGCGGAAAGAGATAGAATATGCCGTGGGCGAGAAAATTTTCCTGAAGGTATCTCAGTGGAAGAAGGTGATGCGTTTTGGAAAGAAAAGAAATTTGAGTTCAAGGTTTATTAGACCGTTCGAGGTGTTAGAAAGAATCGAACCAGTGGCTTATCGTCTAAGGTTGCCGTCCGAGCTCTTGAGGATCCATGACGTCTTTCAGGTAACGATGCTTCAGAGGTATAGATCGAATCCATCGCATGTTTTGCCAGTGGGAGAGTTCGAGCTTAATCCAGATCTTTCCTACGACGAGGAGCCGATAGAAATCCTAGCATCAAGTTCTAAGGTTTTGCGTGGTAAGACCATCGAGCTAGTCAAAGTGCTTTGGCGACATCGAGGTGTCGAGGAAGCCACGTGGGAACGAAAGTCGGACATGAAAGAACAGTTTCCTTATCTGTTTCCATCAGCTAATTTTGAGGATGAAATTTCTTAAGTGGGGGAAAGTTGTAACACCCAAAAATTGGGCCTAGAAGTTAGTGGGCTAGTTTAGCCGGTTAAGCCTAGTTCGGGATTAAATTCTTAAAAATTGATTTTTAATCAAAATAAATTACGGAAAATATCCTAAAATCCTAACTAAGTATATTTTTTACTTTGGTCGACTCAATTTCGAAAATTGACCCTTGAAACCCTATGATTTTGAAATTAGTGACTATTTTGTAAAATTTAAAATTTAAGAATAATTTTATAAAACAAGTCAGAACTTTAAATCTTTAAGGGGCTTTAATACAATTATATCCTAGCTGGTATAGGCTTTCCAAATTTTAATTAATTATGTCCAAAAACTTTATTTTAACTCGAATAACTAACTAAACTCAATGTTTAACTCTAAAAACCTATTTAAACATTATAAACCTAGCATATTATCCTAATTTTCGTTTTCCCTCAGAGGAGGCAGTCATTCAATCAACTTTTAAGGTAAAACCATTTTTATGTAACTTTAATTTCATTTAGATTAAATAATATAACTTTTCTTCTTCAAAATTTCTAGTTTTCTCATTGTTTTATCGTTTTAAAACCCGAAAAGCAATTGGACCAGTTTTGGAGGTGAGATTTCATCAACCCTTTAGACTTTGAAGTTCTTTACTAAAATTACCAAGTTCTTGGCTTGACAAAAATGTTTTTAATCCTTTTCTTTTATATTATCTAAATGCTTTAATTATATACTACATGTTCATGCAAGGACTGAGTTCATTTGCGGCGAAAATTAATGAGAAACAAGTCCTAATTAAACCGAACAAGTTTTAGGGACATAATTGTAATTTTCTTGATAATTATGATCTAAAGGTGAAATTAAGGTTACTAATCTTTAATTAAGTCTGTTTCATACTTGCACGTAAATTTTCATGTTTAAATAACATCTACGAGTTATCTAATTGCTTTCTTAAAGTTTACTGACTAAAATGTAAAATTTTCAAAGTTTAGAATAGCTTATAATGACTTAAAATGTCAACCCTCAGGGGTATCGAAACGTCTATACCTCGTATCGATACTCGCAAAATGACAAAGGGGGTATAGAAATGAGTATTAAAGGTTTTGATACGCCTTCGAAAATTTAGATAATTGTCTGCGCGACAAGCCTGCATTTCGATACAGCTATGACTCCGTATCGATACCACTTGAAACTGTAAAAACTGGTATCGATACCAAGACCAAGCGTGTCAAAACATCTGCTTGTTTTCTTCATATCGTTTTGAAACTAGTTCATGTGGTTTCGATACCCAGGCTAATTTTTCTAGAAAACCATCGTATTTTTTCCTAGGTATCGATACCCCATGAACAGGAATCGAAACCTCTGCCAGAAAATCCAGATTTCACATGTTTCATGCCTTACTCGAAAAATTAAGGTTCTGTAGATGCATATAAGACCCTATAGGCATAAAACATACTTCAAACATTAACTCTAGATGCTTAGTTGCCTAAATTCATACACATAACACATAATTCACAAGAATTTTTAATCACTAAAGAACATAGCGTAACATACATCAAATTGTCATATAATAAAGCTCAAAATATCTCATGCATATAAATGTAACTCAAACCAATATTTCCAAAGCAGAATCCCAAACTCGTAAGTTGTCCATTCCATTGGTCTCAACTACCTAGGTTCATAATTTAGGAAAAAGCATACTTGAGCTAAGCTAAATACTAAAATAGGCACGTGCGAGCCTTTGCATTCTGGTTGCTTCCAACACTTACTTATCTACATTGCAAGGAAAAGAGATAGGTTAAGCTTGAATCTTAGTGAGGGTAATAAAACATTTAAGAACATCACTTGCAATGCAACTCATAAATACTCAATCTTATCAAGGTAAAACATGTCATGCTTCTTTAAAACAATGTAATCATGGCCACCAACGCCAACAGTAAAACCAACAAGTGTTAAAAAAAGTCATGGCTCACATGCCAACATAAATTACCGGTAAATCACTTTTAAAAGTTATCTCATGCTTTCAAAGCAAAACAAGGCTAGTATGCTATTCATCTAGCAAAGCCTAAAGTTCATATAACACTTGCAAATACAAAATGAAAACATAAATTTATATTGGTTCTAGTGATCCAATTTGTACTACTCTAAATCGTTAGGATAAACGGGTAACCGCATGTTAGTACTACTCCCAGAGCATGCGTATGTTGATACTACTCTCAACATGAATAATCTCACCTTGGTGCTCGGTGACAGTACTACACCAATCAACCTGGATGTGATAGTACTACTCCTATCACACAACATTAGGCTAAAAGCCAAAATGCAACACACAAGGAACTTACACACGTATGAATTTTAAATATTTATAGCGCACTCTAGACATACTTAAAACATATATTATCACATACGTCCCATTATTTCATATTTTAAAACATAAACCGATAAAATCACATTTATCTCATTTTTAAAATAAAACCATGGGAGCATCAATTGTATATCAAAACTTCATAAAAACAGTAACGTGAACATTAAATCACATGCATATAGAAGTATGCCAAAAATACATAATAAATTCTTATAGTAATATGGGAATCTTTGTGAAAATTTAAGCTTTTACTTACTTCCAAGTATAGGGAGGTTTTCACAACTTCCCTACACTCTCAAACCACTAAAATATAAGTTTAAAAACTACCAAAGCAGCTACTCTCATAAAGCACTCATCGAAAACTGTTACTTGCTTTCCAAGCCACCGATACGAACCGAAACACCCTCAAACGTGATCTTCTAAATCTTGTCCTGTTTTAAGCATCAAAACCAAGGAATTTAATGCTCCTAAACACACAAAAGAAACCCTCAAGTCAGATCCCTACATAATAGCCCTTAAAACTTAACAAAACCTTAACAGAAAACTTTTCGAAACTCACCAAACTTCACCTAAGCCTAAAGTACGAGATTATATATAATTAAAACATTTTATAACCATTCTAATACATTCAAAATCATGAATTTAAGATCCCAAAACAATGATTCAAAACCCTTGAACGAAAATTGATATTTTTGCCAAAAAATCGATTTTTTTTATGAAATTGAAGGATTAAACAAATACTCAAAGCCAATAACTTGGGAATTTCAGTAAAGAACTTCAAAGTTATAGAGGATTAACGAAATCTCACCTCTAAAATCGATCCAATCACTTTCCGGATTTTAGAACGAGAAAATGATGATAAAACTAAAATTTTAAAGAAGATAAAGTTATTATAATTATGAAAACGAAATTAGATTAAAAAAAAGGGTTTTACCTTGAAAACTTGTTGAACGACAACCTTGAATGAGGGAAAACGAAAATATGTATTTTAGGATTTGTTTTTAATGTAAAAAGGTTTTTTGGTTTTAATTAAATTGGGTTTTATTAAACTATTTGACTTGAAATAGATTTTGGGCTTAATTAAATAAAAATTTGGAAAGCCTAGACCATCTAGGATTATAATTGGATCAAAGCCCCTTAAAGATTCCAAGTTTTGGCTTGCTTTATAAAATTATCCTCAAATTTTCAATTTTTACACAATTGTCACTAATTTCAAAATCTTAGGGATTCAAGGGTAAGTTTTTGAAATTTATTTAACAAAATTCAAATATATGTTAAATAAAAATTTTATGTTTTTTTCCTCAATTTTTTTTCGATTTAAAACTAATTTTTAGATATTTAATTCCGAACTAGGCTATACCGGTTCACTAACTTCTAAGCCCATTTTGGGGCATTACATCTCTCCCCCACTTACTTCTGAGTATAAGGAGGTTTTCACACCTTATCTACACTCCTAAACCTTTGAAAAATAAGTTTAAAACACTGTCGAAGCAACTACTCTCATAAATCACTCACCGAAAACCATTACTTGCTTGCCAAGCCACCGATACAAACCAAAACACCCTCAAATGCGATCTCCTAACTCTTTTCCTGTTTCAAGAATCAAAACCAAGGGGTTTAATGCTCCTAAACACACAAAAGAAACCCTCAAGTCGGATCCCTACACAACAACCCTTAAAACTTAATAAAACCTTAACCGAAAACTTTTCGAAACTCACCAAACTTCACCTAAGCCTAAAGTACGAGATTATATATAATTAAAACATGTTATAACCATTATAATACATTCAAAATCATGAATTTAGGATCCAAAAATAGTGATTCAAAACCCTTGAACAAAAATTTATATCTTTGTCGAAAAACCGATTTTTTTTATGAAATTGAAGGATTAAAACAAATAATCCAAGCCAATAACTTGAGAATTTCAGTAAATAAATTCAAAGATCTAGAGGATTGACGAAATCTCACCTCCAAAACCGATCCAATCGCTTTCCGAATTTTAGAACGAGAAAACGATGAGAAAACTAAAATTTTAAAAAAGAAAAAAAATACTATAATTAATGAAAATGGAATTAGATGAAAAATAAAACTTGTTGCACGGCAGCCTTGAATGAGGGAAAACAAAAATATGTATTTTAGTTTTTTTTAATGTAAAAGGGGTTTTGGTTTTAATGAAATTTGGTTTAATTAAACTATTTGAGTTAAAATAGATTTTTGGCTTAGTTAAATAAAAATTTGGAAAGCCTAGACCAGCTAGGATAATAATTGGATCAAAGAACCTTAAAGATTCAAAGTTTTGGCTTGCTTTATAAAATTGTCCTCAAATTTTTAATTTTTACAAAATGGTCACTAATTTCAAAATATTAGGGATTGAAGGGTAAATTTTTGAAATTGATTTGAACAAAGTCAAATATATGTTAAATAAAAATTTTAGGATAATTTTCCTTAATTTTTTTTCGATTTAAAATAAATTTTTAGATATTTAATCCTAAACTGGGCTATATTGGCTAAACCAGTTCACTAACTTCTAAACCCATTTTTGGGACGTTACAAAGACTCTAATACACTCACCTTGACAAGGAGAGCTTCTAAGACTCTTGAATAACAAAACCTTTGTCCTTGTTCTTTGTGGTATTTAATGGTGAGTCTTCCAAAGCTTTAGGTAGGCCATAAATTCATGGAAGTTGTCATTAGGGATTTCAATAAGTTGAAACAATACATAAGATTGAACAAGCTTATTCATGACATAAATTCCATGGATTAGAGAAACCTAATCATGGGTTCTATAATCAAACTTTCAAGAACGTTTCTTGATATTAAACACAATTTCTCCATGGAATTCAAAATCTAATTTAGGGGTTTTACTCACCAACTTCCTAACTTCACTTTGATTTCTTAAAATCAACCAAATATCAAGTATGAGATTGAGGTGCTTGTGTCACGGCCCGCAAGCCCAATGATGGGGTTGCTACATTCCATTCCGCCCAAGCATATCTCACCAAGGTTTTGGGCTTGCCAAGCCAACTAGAATTGTCCATTTATCCTATATGAACACACTATGTGAACATAGGAGATTCTTTCCATAATTAGTCGAGAATATTCTTAGAATTATGCTTTATAATAGCATAAGGTTATATCTAGACCGTTGATGTAAATCAATAGTGACCTTCGGATGTAATTGGGGCCAACTATAAATAGAGGCTCACCCCTCCTCACAATTCACTTCATAATTGAGTAAAAGAGCATTCACTCAAAAGTTTTCTCTTGTTTTGTATTTCATTTCTTTACTTGTTTCGTTTTCGTGAGTTATAAAGCTTTGAGGGCTTTGTTTAGAGGCTGACTTAGGCGAGTCGAGATCTAAGGTCGTATGGTTTTGCTAGAACGATTCTAGAACCGTGACAAGTGGTATCAGAGTGAGGTTGTTCGGAAGAAATGGCACCACAGAACGCTAGCGATGTCCCAGCAACTGATCGAGAGACTCGTGCTACTGCTGTTACTGAGAAAAAGAGGGAAAACACGAGGGATATTATCTCATCGATGTAGAATAGGGTCACCAAGCTAGAAGACTCCATAACGGATGTCAAGGAGGCCCAAAAAGCTGTGGAATCATATCATGAGCAAATTGATTCCATCGAAGGGAAAGTTACAAACACGATGCAAACGATGTTATATGAGACGTTTGTAAATTTGGATGAGAGTGACGATTCCCTTGAAGCTGCTATTGTGGCTATGAGAAAGGAGATGGCTAAGCTCAAGAGTGAAATATGTTTCTACAAGGCGACTATGAAAAGTGGTGTGCTAGGAGACATAGTGATAAGTGCTCAACACACTATCACTTTTTACACCTTTTGTTGGCATTAATCACCGAATTTACACTCACTTGAACCAATGCATGTACTTAATGTGATATATTTAGAAGTCATGCTATTAGAGATAATATTTACAGAAAAGGCACGTTTTACTGCATTCTCATATCTGTGCAGGAGAACCAGTGCCGCGACAGCAACAAGGCCGAGGCAGGACCTGATGCCGAGGCAGCAGCTGAGAGCTAGGAAGCAAGACTGTAGGCGATTGGAAGATAAAAATACAAGGGACGTGTCTAGACTTAAAGCCCATGGATCGGAGCTGGCTAGCATGAGGAAAAGCCCAAGACAAGGCCACGCGGGAAAGCCCCCTTAGCCGAATTAAACTTGGAAATATTTTAATTATGTACATAACTTGTTCCCTACTCCAAGTTGTATTCTACTTAGGAAAGGTTTGCCCTAGGTCTAGCCTATATAAAGACCTAGCCACCCAATGTAACATACACGGGAAAACCTAGAGAGAAAGAGCCGACTTATAATCTTGTTTTCTCTCTCCATTATGTTCTAAGCTTCTTTAGGGTTTAGGTGAAGGTTGTTAGTATTTGTGAGAGGAGATTGTACTTTGTCTTTGATTCAATGCAATAAAGTTATCAAGGTTTGCTTATCCTTTGTTATTGCTTGTTCTTTCATTCAAGCCCGGGAGGGAAGTTTGTGAGTAATCCATTTATCTAAGCTTGGGAGAGTTAGATTCACGAAAGGGGTAAGTACGGTGTTTCAATCGCGAAACACTAACTCGGCCTAGGGATAGGTTAAGAGTTTCAGCGGCTAAAAGAAGTGTGATATTGGTTGGTGAGTATAATTGGCTCACGCCGGGAGGTATCATCAAGGACTAGTCATCAACAACACTCTGACTTAGGGATAAGCGGAGTCATTCAAGGACACTTTGCCGAACTTTGGTAAAATCTACCTACGAGCAAGGGATTGCCGTGGCGGACAGTATCGTCGCTGCCAAGGCAGTAATATGCAGTGCTACCGAGGCAGTGATATACGATTGCATTGGGCAGAGACAAGTCAATCAAATCCACAATACAACGCAACTAGATCCTGACCCATCTCTCTCTAATATTCATTCTCTTTACTTTGCTTAGTTATTTTAGTTTAGTTAAACCAAACTCAATCACTTGTGTTTTATTTTATTTCTTTCTATAGAACAAGAAGACGAAGAAGACATATTAAGTCTACCAGTCCCTGTGGAGTCGATAATCCGATAAATACTTATCACTTATTACTTTTGATGTGTCCACTTGCACTAAACGCACACTTTTGACACGCGACACATAGCAGCACCAAAGCCGAAGATTTATGTTCTGAAGCCAAAGGAGTTCAATGGGGAAAGGACTGTCTAGGACGTGGAGAACTTCATATGGGGCTTGGAACAATATTTCCGACTAATGGAAATCAAGGATGATACTACAAAGGTAAACACTTCTTCTTTTTACTTGGTTGATGATGCTCTTTTATGGTGGCGGCACAAGAGTTTGAAGAAGAGCATCATAAAGATAGGGAATGAATTAGATGAAGAATTCAAGGAGCAATTCTATCCAAAGAATGCTATCGAGGAAGCCCACAAAAAGATGTATAATTTGAAACACGATGGGTCAATCCTTTAATAAGTCAAAAAGTTCAAGGAAATCAAGATTCTAATCAAGAACATGGATAAACAAGAGGGATACTACGCTTTAAAAATGGGTTGCAACGGCGGGCACAGATGGAGCTGAATCAGGTAGGGGCTATAGATCTTTCCAAAGACATTGGTGTAGCAGAGTCCATTGCACAATTTTAGATCCTGAAATCCGATTCTTCCAAACCAAAGGCAAAGTTCAAGGTCAATGGTGGGGGAGAAAAGGAAAAATTTTAACCCCCTCGATCAGGTCTAGACACAACCCGACTCGAACAAGCTATACGGGGAATATTGAGGCCAATCCGGTGACTTGCCCCGATAAACAACCCTAAGTTTCAGTGCTATTTTTTTATATTTCATCCTATCTAGATACTTTATTTAGATCCTTAATGTTCATGCAAGGACTATGTTCATTTGTAGCGGAAACCAATAAGAATGAGTCTTAATTTAACCGATAAAGATGTAAGGACCTAATTTTAATTTTCCTGATTAACATTATCGATTATGAAATTAATGTTACTAATATTTAATTAAGTTCATTACATGCATGCACGCCAAATTTCAACTTAAAAAGAGGTTTACAACTTATTTAATTTCATGTTTAATGTTTAGGGACAAAAACGTAAAGATTCGAAACTATAATTCAGCCTATAACAACTTTAACGGTTAGGCGTATAGATACCCCTAGGTCCTATTTCGATATTGTTTGTCACAGTAAAGAATGGTTTCAAAATGCCGACCTAGCATATCGATACTCCTCCGATAACTCGCCCGATGCCCTACGTAACAAGCCTGCGTTTCCATAAAACTTGATTCCCGTTCCAATACGATTTATCTCTGTAAAAATGGGTTCCAAAACTCGGTCCATGCGGATTGATATGCCTGCTTGTATTCATGAACCTGTATCGAAATGATCACTTATCGTTCTAATACCCATGCTTATTTTCTAGTTTTTCCCTCATTATTTTGCATGGGTATCGAAACTTTAAGGTACTGTTTCGATACTACCTGTCCAAAAACTATAGGATTTCCAGATTTCAAGAATACAATGTTTTCCTCTCACGCTCAATGCATAATTTCACCTAAAGTGCCATAAACCACATATCACAACATGTTCTCCTTATGCAATTTGTCCTAGATAGAATAAGTATTACTCAACATGTAAGAGCATTCAATAATATCAAGTAACATCATAGGTAATCATAGAAGACACATGAATTCAAAACCGATTACTTTGTTAATCAGAAACGTACCTAATATGCAAGTTCATTTACTAACTTAGAATATCATGAATTCACTCTTTCAATAACATAATCTAAATAGCACAAGGTTCCATGGCTCATATCAAAACATAAATGTTATAAGTTCTTTAGCTCCACTACTCTCAACTACCTAAAAGCATGCTTCAACTTCAACAATTTTAAAACACATATAAGAACAACAATAATATACTCAACATGATTTCTAGATTCATTTCATCCTAAGTAACCACATCATAGATTCAACCTAAATTAGTCATGCTTCAATATCATCAACACTTAGTATAACTAAAAGAATATCAATAGGCAATTCAAATCCAAGTTACAAACTAACATCAACTTAGATAATCAAGAAAGCCAGTGAATGAATAATTAGCATAATTATCATTCTCAATATAATATCTCATCCCCATTGCTCTCTCACTACTACTAATATTATGAAAACATATTTGATCTTTCACTTAGCGGTTAGCTGGATCCTTGCTTCTCTTTTTGCTGTCTTAAATTTATTTACTCTGCATTGCATGGTAATTGAGAGGGTAAGAATAAGCTTAGTGAGTGAATAAAAACAAGTATAAAAACATATTGTAATGCAACCCATATTAAACCGATTTCATCAATTTAAACACTAGGTCATGCTCTATAAAATAATCACTCGTGGCTAACAATGCCACCAATAGTAAAAATCAACAAGTGTTTCATCACGTGGTGCTAAGCCACAAAACTAAAGGCTTACATGTTTCACTTAGAAAGGCTAATAAAACGTTTGAACTCAATGTCAAACACTCACGAAATCTGTTTGCAATAAACCAATAAAAACATTACACTTGCATTTTCTCGTGTTGGTATTAGTGATGTGATTAGTCTTAACTCTAATTGTTGGGATAAACAGAAACTCGCATGAAGACATAAATGCCAATTCAAGCCACGTATGGGACTATACTGTCACCATACCACGTATGAGGGCTCTATCACCTACTCATACCACACACAAGCTAAACTCATGCACACGAATTGATTGAATCCAAACATGTTTTCCACCTTAGCTTTAGCTTCTTGTATAAACTATGCTTAAATGCAATACAACACATATATCACAGTTCAAGCAATAACTCTAATGCATCAATAATGAATTTACTCAAGTATACAAATTTTAATAATCATAAAGAGTGCACTAACATCTTATCGATCGAATTATCCCTACAAAATCATCTCAATATCCAACACAAAACAATAATAATGATCAAATTTCTTATTTAAAATAGTAGAAGGTTCACTTGTATCACATAATCTCATGTTTAATCCCATAAACCGATAAAAATCTCTTTTAACATAATTTCAGAAACAAAACGTGGGGCAATTTAAATCAATGAAACACAGTAACATGAGAATTCAACACATACATAATCACATATGTAATTCATAATACGAGCACGACTTAAACACATGGTAAAAGCAAGGCATAATATGAGAACCATTAAGAAAGCAATACTTAAAACTTACTTCCGAGTATAAAGAGTTTTTTCAAACCTTCCCTACAACCAAAAAACTTTCAATACACATTTAAAGCACTTTCAAATCGACAATCCTCATAATGCACTCACCGATTTATCAAAACTTGCTCGACAAGTCACCCAAAAATGTGATTCAGCTTTCCAATCTCCTTCAAACTTGTTTCTCTACCTCGTGACCTGATTCAAGCATCAAAACCATAGGTTTTAGTGCATTAAGAAACACCCAAACATCCCTCAACTCGGACCAATACATGGCAGCCCCTTAAAACCCCATAAACTTAACAGAAACTCACCGAAAACCTCTCCAAACACCACCTAAACCTTATGTCTCGGATTAAATACTTAAAAGCCATCTTAATTACATCTAAAAACTTCAAGATTCATGTATTTGGGCATAAAAAAACAATGTAAAATCTTTGAACGAAATTCAAGAAAACAATGAATTTTTTTATCAAGAAAACCAATTTTATTGATTCAAGACTTTAAATATTGTTGTAATCAGTCAAGAACTTGGTAATTTCATTAAAGAACTCTAATTCATAGGTTTAAATGTTTCATAACCTCTAAATTTGATCCAATCCTCTTCTAAGGTTTTTGAGAAGAAAAACAATTGAAAAACAAGACTTTTTGAAGAAGAAAAATACCAAGAACTAAAAAAACAATTTTTTATTTAAAAGATTGATGTTTAAATTTGAAAAGATTATTTATTTGGTTTCTTGGAATAGAGAATTCAGAATTTTAAGAATATAGGTTGTTGTTTTGATGAAAAATAGGATTTTAGGATTAATATTAAGTTATTTGGATTATTTATTAAATTTTTGGGTTATGAGTTATTAAAATAGGCCCTTGGAAAGCATAGATAAAGTAAGATTACAATTGAATCAAATCATCTTAAAGATTCAAAGTTTAGCTTAGTTTTATAAAATTATCCTCAAGTTTTGAATTTTTATAAAATAGTCACTAATTTTGAAATCATAAGGATCAAGGGTCAATTTTCAAAATTGATTTGACCTAAGTCAAATATATATTAAATAAGGATTTTAGGATATTTTGCCATAATTTTATTTTGATTTAAATCTAATTTTTAAGTATTTAATCCGAAATAAGATAAACTGGCAAAACTAGTTCACTAACTTGTAAGACCATTTTTGGGGAATTACAACTCTCACTCACTTAAGAAATTTCGTCCTCGAAATTTTCATCGTGGAAAAAGGTAAGGAAATTACTCTTTCACAACTTTCTCTCACTCCCACGTGACTTTCGAAACACCATGATACCACTGAAACACTCTGACTCACATGATGACCTTATCACAAACACCTTTACTACGAAAAGCCAAGATATCAACATACATCTCGTATAGACAAGATTCAGTCTCATCCTAACATCACCCGTCATCACAACTTGCAACGATACACAGAACAATGGCACACCAAAACACCTTGGTCCGTTTCAACACTCATTGCACCCTTAAGTCAAAAGTGAAACCCTTTTTTCTTTTCCCGACGGCCTAACCCCTCCTTATTCAAGGTTGTCAACCGTCTTTTGGGAAACTGCCACAGCTCCCAACTAACACTAACAAGATTAGATTCCTCAAGCATATTTTAACACTCAAGGCAATAACCAAAACATCTCACCAAGCCTCGCTCACACAACAATACATAACAACTTCCACCAACAGAAAATCTTAAACGGTACCACTCGAACACCCAACTATAGACACGACTATAAGCAACTCTACTAACGGCAACACCTTCACCAAGAACCCGAAAGATTCTTGTTACATTACCTTAACATACCTTCCCAGACTTGGATAACCCATTTATACTGACCACATTCCTGTTAACGAGAGAATACCTAAAACTTAACTAGAAAACTAACGTCCGTATCAAAAATCTTACAACATTAAAGCATATTGCTCAACGTTTCGAATCATTCTCAAAGGATACTCTCTTTTAACTGTCGAGTAACCACGTCACAAAACTTACAGATATCTGTTCACAAACACCTCTACTCTAATACCTTTAACGACAACAACACTCTCAAAGAACATTGACTTTCAAACTCAACTTACCAACAAAACAAACATTCATTCTCAACTCAACCACATCCAAAACAAGTCCATCAAACAGAAACCGCTTTCAAACTTCTGGCACAACCTCTTACTTCTAGATGCATAGCAAACTACTATCACAAATTTTGATCAAGATACTATTCTAACACAATACCATAAAACACAACTACATGCCACATAGACATAAAAGACAACCAACATCGCAACTAAAACCCATTAACACAACCTCAAATATGCCCCACACATGTGGCTCCACCAAACATCCGATAGCAACTTAACTCGGAACATGTTAACCATGGAAAGTCTCACCTATAACTCTATCACTAGACCAACACTCTTCGGTAAACTTAATCGAGCCAACACTACTCTTAACTTCAAAACACTCTTAACTTAACCTACTAAATCAACACCTGTCAAGACATAACCCTTAAGTAACCTATCTCTCGCCGAAAAAAAAAAACTCACAAAACTCAGCCTTCTAGTTCACTAACAACCAACTTCAACCAACATTAATCTCAAGGAACTCAACTTGAGTTCACCCATCTACAACTCCAAGCCTAGTTAACCAATTCTTATTCAGGATTACATCCTAAGAAGAAAAGTAACTCGACCCACTACACAACAGGCTCGACGCCAACAAGGGCATCTTTCAAACACCTCTTTAAACCTACACATTCTCCTTATAGGACTGACCACAACACAAGTTCCATTTTAACGATGGAAATATTCACAGATATGGACAATATATGCATGAGTCCTGTATGTCACCCTAGATGCCTATGCAAGTGCATGCAAATGTAATCTAATGTCGTGCTCAAGAATGCATGCATGTCCTAAGATGTTTATTGTATATGCATATAAGTGCTCTTATATTATGCATGATAATTTTCCATAGACACAAACAACATCCTCAACTCCGAAATTTCAACTTTCTACCTCTTCAATGTTCAAAACCATAGAAACTAAGCACACAAGAGTACACAACAACAACATAACCTGAACATTTTCAGCATGTTTGATTCACTTTGTACACATTATTCTAAACTCTCTAGGTCATTTTTAGTGATATAGTCACCTACTACTCACCAACACAACAGATTCTCAAACTAAATTGATTCAAAACTATTTTTCACTCAAACACGATCGAGGACCCAGACGACTCAAGATCAAATATCACAACACCACAACACAAATATGTCTACACTTTCTGATCTCTAATACTCCTCTATTACCAAATTTTAGCTTTATTTTTGGTACCATATCAAGCACAATAAAGTATAAAAACACTTTTAACATGCAAAAATATTTTGCAAAACTGTGAGGCCAGCGCAAAGCAAGTTCCAAGTAGCTCAAGTACATTATAAAATAGTTTCACAATAGTAGTTAGAGCAATGGGTACTCTAAACCCCCCCAACAATATATACTCAAATATCATATAGCACAATCACCAATTTTCATCAGTATCAAGAATATATAACCATATTATAAGTGTATTTCCACAAGTATACTCAATACTTTTCAGATGTTGTCCACACATGCATTAAGTAACATATAAAACCATTCTAAAACTCATGCATTAACAAATGCAAATTTCAATTTAGGTTCCTATACTACATGGCATATCAAAACCACAAAACTCATGGGATACTTAACTCATAAATCCTTTTTCATGCCAACTGACAACAATGTATACAACACATAAAATCTAAACATATTTTCTCTCTCATGCATAGATTCTATATGCAAGAAAACATTAAGATCACGACAGTCTATGTAACATAATAATCAATGTCATAACAATGCAGCAAGGTTCTATCATGCTTGCAAACAACATGCTTGTCAAACAAGGACCTAACTACTATGCCACGACATAAATCAATCACATATAGCAAACATCAAGCATCACACACAATAACATAACATTTTCAAACACTCACCATGCATACGCAATATTAAACATATATCAAAATTACAACATATCAATCACACAAAATATCCAAAAGGTTTTGTAAACCTAAGCTATGATACTAACAAATGTAATCCCCTCAACCCGGTCTAGACACAATCCGACTCGAACGAGCTACACGGGGAATACCGAGGCTAATCCAAAGAATCGTCCCGATAAACAACCCTAAATTTTAGTGTTATTTTCTATATTTCATCTTATCCAGATGCTTTATTTAGATTCTACATGTTCAAGGAAGGACTATGTTCATTTGCAGCGGAAACCAATAAGAATGAGTCCTAATTTTATCGATCAAGATATAAGGACCTAATTTTAATTTTCCAGATTAACAGTGAATGATTGTGAAACTAATGTTACCAATATTTAATAAAATTCAGTACATGCATGCACATCAAATTTCAGCTTAAAAAGAGGTATACGACTTAGTTAATTTCATGTTTAAGGTTTAGGGACTAAGATATAAATATTTGAAACTATAATGCAGCCTATAACAACTTTAACGGTTAGGGATATCGATACCCCTAGGTCCTGTTTTGATATCAGTTGTCATAGTAAATAATGGTTTCAAAATGCCGACCTAGCATATCTATACTCGTTCGATAACTCGCCTATTGCCCTGTGTAGCAAGCCTGCGTTTCGATACAACTTGGTTCCCGTTCTGATATGATTTGTCTTTATAAAAATGGATTTCGAAACTCGATAAATGTGAATTGATATGCCTACTTGTATTCATCAACATGTATCGAAATGATCACTTATCGTTCTGATACCCGAGCTTATTTTCTAGCTTTTCCCCCATTATTCTGCTTGGGTATCGAAAATCTAAGGTACCGTTTCGATACTACCTGTCCAAAAACTGCAAGAGTTCCAGATTTCAAGAATAAAATGTTTTCATCTCATGCTCAATGCATAATTTCACCTAAAGGGACATAAACCACATATCATAACATGTTCTCTAGATACAATTTGTCCTGTATAGAATAAGTGTCACTCAACATGTAAGAGCATTCAATAATATCAAGTAACATCATTTGTAATCATAGAAGACACATGAGTTCAAAATCAATTACTTTGTTAATCTGAAAAATACCTAATATGCAAATTCATTTACTAACTCAGAATAACATGAATTCACTCTTTCAATAACACAATCCAAGTAGAACAAGGTTCCATGGCTCATATCAAAACATAATTGCTATAAGTTCTTTAGCTCCTTTGCTCTCAACTACCTAAAAGCATGCTTCAACTTCAACAATTTTAAAACACATATAAGAAAAACAATAACATACTCAACATAATTTCTAGATGCATTCCACCCTAAATAACCACATCATAGATTCAACCTAAATTACTCATGCTTCAATATCAACAACACTCAATTTCATAGGTAGAGATAACAAGAATCATACTTCAATATAACTTTAGTATAACTAAAAGAATACCAATAGGCATTTCAAATCCAAGTTACAAACTAACATCAACTTAGATAATCAACAAAGCCGGTGAATGAATAATTAGCATAAATGTCATTTTCAATATAATATCTCATCCATATTGCTCTCTCACTACTACTAATGTTATAAAGACATACTTGAGCTTTCACTTGGCGGTTACTTAGATCCTTTTTTCTCTTTTTGCTGCCTTAACTTTATTTACTCTGCATTGCAAGGTAATTGAGAGGGTAAGCATAAGCTTAGTGATCGAATAAAAACAAGTATAAAAACACCTTGCAATGTAACCCAAATTAAACCAATTTCATCAATTTAAAAACCAAGTCATGCTCTATAAAATAATCACTCATGGCTAATAATGCCACCAATAGTAGAAATCAACAAGTGTTTCATCACGTGGTGCTAAGACACAAAACTAAAGGCTTACATGCTTCATTTAACAAGGCTTATGAAACTTTTGAATTAAATGTCAAACACTCACAAAATCTGTTTGTAATAAAATCAGTAAGAGTGAAATAACATCCTATCGATCGACTTATCCGTATAACATTATCTCAATATCCAGCACAAAATAGTAACAATGCTCAAGTTTCAAAATGAAAATATGGGAGCAATTAAAATCAACGAAACATAGTAACATGAGCATTAAAGACATGCATAATCACATATGCAATTCATAATACGAGCACGACTTAAACACATGGTAAAAACAAGGCATAATATGGGAACCATTAAGAAGGCAATACTTAAAACTTACTTCCGATTATAGAGAGTTTTTTCAAACCTTCCCTACACCCACAAAACTTTCAATACACATTTAAAACACTTTCAAATCGATAACCCTCATAATCCATTCACCGATTTACCGAAACTTGCTCAACAAGTCACCTAAAAACGCAATCCGGCTTTCTAATCTCCTTTAAACTTGTTCCTCTACCTCTTGACCTGATTCAAGCATAAAAAACAAAGGGTTTAATGCATTAAGACACCCTCAAGCATTCCTCAACTCAGACCAATATATGACAACCCTTAAAAACTCCATAAAACTCAACCAAAACTCACCGAAAACCTCTTCAAACACCACCTAAACCTTATGTCCGGGATTAGATACTTAAAATTCATCTTAATTACATCTAAGCACTTCAAGATTCATGTATTTAGGCATAAAAAACAACAATGTAAAACTCTTGAACAAAATTCAAGAAAACAACGGATTTTTTATTATCAAGAAAACCAATTTTATTGATTCAAGATTTTAAAGATTGTTGTAATCAGACAAGAACGAGGGACCCATAGAGTGCTACTTCTACAAAGGACCACACTGGGTAAGAGATTGCCCTAAGAGGAAAAAGATCAATGCGATTAAAGGATATGGGGAGATGGAGAATGTGGTGGTAAAGCTCAACTCGATTATGAGATCCGTTCAAGTCAAGAGTAGCAATAAGCAGAAGGGAGCAATGTTCGTTGACATTGTTGTTGTAGGCAAGAACTTGAGTGTACTAGTGGACACAAGTGCCTCAAAACTTTTCTGTAGGGATTGCCGGCACACCCCATGGTGCAGCGAAACAAAATTATGACGGTCTTTCCAGTGATCCATGTACGTTTAATCCAAAATCGGGAGGAAGAGATGCGATGACTTACATTGAGTTCCTTGATAAGTAGCAAAAACATCAACTAGATCTGCTACAATCACAATCGTTCGACAATTCAAATCTTTAGCCTCAATGTAACCCCCTAACCCCGGTCTAGGCGGAACCGACTCTAATAGATTACACGGGGAATATCGAACCAAACCCGCAAAGGTTCGATTCGATAAAAACCCTGAAAATCGTTATTATTTTTTTCTTATATAGATGCATAATTAAGTTCCTACACATGTTGGTTTCATGCAAAACAGGAATGAAAGCATTCGAACCACATTAAACATTCGATTAGCACATAAGCACTTAAGGACTAATACGTAAATATTTTTGATTTTAATAACAGACCTAAAATTCAATCCATCAAAGCTCAATTAAACATGCATAGAGCACTTACAATAAAATTCAAATCAATCGATGCATCATAGCATCATCAATTTCATGCTTCGTTCATTAGGGACCTAAATGTAAAACTCTTAAATTCTAAGGACTATATCTGACTTAATTTAATCAACATGAAACTAAGTTATTTTCATGCATCATGGTGAAATTTCAACTCAAAATGCCATTCACAGCAATCATATTCGATTACGGGATGACATACGGAACTAACATGCAATTTCGGCACCTAAAACTCACTATCGAGTCAGGGGTATCAATACAACTAAGCTTTGTACCGATACCAGGACGTGGTACTAACTATATTACCTACCAAAGGTCAGAGGTATCGATACCTCCAAAGGCAGTATCGATACTCGGGCGACCAGTGAGGTTCGAGCATCGCACCATGGTTCGATGCCGCCCAAATTTTGCATGGGGTATCGATACCTATTCAAGGGTTTTCGATACCCCCTGTGCCTAGAAGCAAAATTCGGTCATTAAGGGCAAAATTTCTCCCACATAAAACATAATCAATGGTCTCTAACATCTATATGCATAACACCTAGGCACAAAAGGCAATTTTAACACTCAATTAAAACCATCAAGACCCCATAACGCCTATAGGCATGCTTCCTAACTTTGACACAAAACCATAAACCATTCAACATTAAACATGCTTCAAGAAATCCAATCATCATAATATACTACCAAATCAATAAGCAATGCATACTTAGAAGTTGCTATTACAATTCTTTAACGAATTCAAAACACACTCTTTAAGGAACAGGTTCACACATTACCAAGCTCCTTTTTATTTGCCAAAGCATACCAAAATATATGAAGCCTTTCCCCTTGAATTACTTGCTCCAAATGTTGTACCTATAGCCTTTACTTTTCTGCAAAGATGAAAAGAGAGAGCTTAAGCAAAACATGCTTAGTGAGGTAGCTCTAAAACAAGATCATCAATGCAACGTTAAAAACCAACTTTTAAAACCATAACTTGCACTCTTGTGCTAATTTAAGGTATGCATTAACTAAATCATGCTCATCATCATAATCAAATCATTTCATGCTTCATGCATATTGGCATTCTAGTGACAACTTGATGTGAACTTTAAGCTCACCAAATACTCGGATTTCTTATCTTAATTAGAGACACTTGGTCTCAACATGCATCGGATGGATACAAAGTCACCCTTGTATACATGTTACCCCTACTACGTACGGTCGAACACAAAGTCACCCTTGTTTATGTATGGGTAAACTATATGCACGGTCGGACACAAAGTCACCCTTGTTTATGTATGGTTCAACTATATGCACGGTCGGACACAAAGTCACCCTTTTTTACATATAGGCAAGCTCTCCATGCACGGTCGGACACATAGTCACCCTTGTTTACGTGTAGGAAACATCATCGTTCTCATAATTTTTATAGTACACTTTAATCCTAATGACATGTCATTCGTAATCGTATCTAAAGTTAGTGTCACTAAGCCAACATTATTTTAGATATGCATGTCAAGTTGCTGCTCATAATGAGTTCATAATATGCTCATCAAGTGAACCATAAGCATGCTCAACGGCTTTATCAAATGTAAGGCAAATAACCACATAATGTTCCAAATCTTTTTCATACTTTCACAAGCCATGAATATCATTCTAAACCATGCAGTTCCAGCAACTAACATATGCATGCATCATTTCAAAATTCAAGTTATGCATTCCCAAAGTCTATATGAAAACATCTTCCTCAAGACCATTCCGAAATAGTCAAAACTTAAAATAATGCATCTAAACCTTTGTAAACACTTACTCTTGAACTATGGAAAGTTTTCACACTATTCCATAGTCCCCAAAACAGAACCATACATTTGCAAATCGCTTTTAGCCGAAATTCACTCAACGACAAGCGAAACGAGCCTTCGCCGATGCACTAACGGCAACGCCAATGTACCAGCCACTTATGAGACTTCTTGCACTTCCTCTACAACATTAAAACAGAGAATATACACATCAAAACATGCTCAACACAACAGCCATATCGAACCTCCACAAAACTACCAAAAACTAAGCCGAAAAACATCTGAAAATATTCCAACCCCTAACCTATCGAATCTAACACCTAAACCTACTAAATAATAACCTAAAAACACCTTCAAACCTTCCTTATACTTCAAGCAAAAGCAGAGCATCTAAAACAGCCCATAAACAACCGAAAACCACCTCCAAACAACACCGATTTAATTATTCCGGAATTAAAATGATGTTAAATCATTACAAGACTCAATCAATCATATTATTAAGCATAATATCATAGTAAAATCATCCTAATTACAGCCTTGAACAAGATCTAACCTAGCTTATTGAAAATTCTATAAAAACTCAAAAATCTTGAATTAAAACACAAAATTAAGTTTAAATTGTTGATTTATGAGCCAAATGCTTGGGAATATCAAATAAAGAACCTTAGAAATGAAAAGGAATCAGAATTTTACCTTCGAGATGCATCCACGAAAAATGACGTGAATTCCTCTCTTGATTTTCCTTGAAATTGATTGATGATTTTGTAAAATAAATGGATAGGTTTTGAAGAAGATGAAATACTGAATTAAATTAGAGAAATCTTGAAGAAAATGAAGAAGAATTAAGCCATTGATTTGAGAAATCATGGAGAGAAAATGGAGAGAAAATTTTGAGAGAAAAGATGAGAGAAACGAAATTAACTACCAATTAAAACTAATTTTTGGTGAATGATCTCTATTTAAAATAATTTGGAATAATGCCCTCTAAGGATTCTAAGATTTGGCTTACTTTTCAATTTAGCCACAAAACCCCAAATTTTCGGCAAAATCCCTATGGAATCGGAGGCATACCCACGGGTGGAGGAGGAGGAGGAAGCTACTCTACCCTAGCAGTCGCCTCACCCTCATTTTGACCCTCGGTGATCATACCAGCACTAGCTCGCGTCTCACGTCTCGGAGGCATAATCCAAAAACTTCAAACATGCAATTTAAAACATAATATTAAAACATAATAGACTTACACTCGGGCAAGATCCAAGGGAAACCTGAAAAGCATTAAAAAATGTTTTGGCATTGGCAATGTGTAACCGGTAATCCTTTCCTTATAACCATTATTCAAAATACCATCATAAAACATAGTTATCAAACATATTAACAACAATTCATATCCAGACACACACAACCAATCAATCCAAACCTACCCAACAAACCTAACCTGGCTCTGTACCACCAAATGTAACCCCCTTAGCCCGGTCTAGGCAGAACCGACTCTAATGGATTACACAGGGAATATTGAACCAAACCCGCAAAGGTTCGATTCGATAAACAACCCTGAAAACCGTTATTTTTTTTCTTATCTAGATGCATAATTAAGCTCCTACACATGTGGGTTTCATTCAAAACAGGAATGAAAGCATTCGATCCACATTGAACATTCGATTAGCACATAAGCTCTTGAGGACTAATACGTAAATATTTTTGATTCTAATAACAGACCTAAAATTCAATCGATCAAAGCTCAATTAAACATGCATAGAGCACTTACAATAAAATTCAAATCAATCGGTGCATCACAACATCATCAATTTCATGCTTTGTTCATTAGGGACCTAAACGTAAAACTCTTAAATTCTAAGGACTATATCCGACTTAATTTAATCAACATGAAATTAAGTTATTTTCATGCATCATGGTGAAATTTCAACTCAAAATGCCATTCACAGCAACCATATTCGATTACGGGATGACATACGGAACTAACATGCAATTTCGGCACCTAAAATTCACTATCGGGTCAGGGGTATCGATATAGTTGAGCTCTATACCGATACCATGACATGGTACTAACTATATTACCTACCAAAGGTCAGAGGTATCGATACCTCCAAAGGCAGTATCGATACTCGGGCGACCAGTGAGGTTCGAGCATCGCACCATGGTTCGATGCCGCCCAAATTTTGCCTAGGGTATCGATACCTATTCAAGGGGTTTCGATACCCCTTGTGCCCAGAAGCAAAATTCGGTCATTAAGGGAAAAATTTCTCCCACATAAAACATAATCAATGGTCTCTAACATCTATATGCATAACACCTAGGCACAAAAGGCAATTTTAACACTCAATTAAAAGCATCAAGACCCCATAACACCTATAGGCATGCTTCCTAACTTTGACACAAAACCATAAACCATTCAACATGAAACATGCTTCAAGCAATCCAATCATCATAGTATACTACCAAATCAATAAGCAATGCATACTTAGAAGTTGCTATTACAATTCTTTAACAAATTCAAAATACACTTGTTAAGGAATTGGTTCACACATTGTCAAGCCCCTTTTTATTTTCCAAGGCATACCAAAGTATATGAAGCCTTTCCCCTTGAATTACTTGCTCCAAATGTTGCACCTATTGCCTTTACTTTTCTGCAAAGATGAAAAGAGAGAGCTTAAGCAAAACATGCTTAGTGAGGTAGCTCTAAAACAAGATCATCAATGTAACGTTAAAAACCAACTTTTAAAACCATAGTTTGCACTCTTGTGCTAATTTAAGGTATGCATTAACTAAATCATGCTGATCATCATAATCAAATCATTTCATGCTTCATGCATATTGGCATTGTAGTGACAACTGATGTGAACTTTAAGCTCACCAAATAATTGGATTCCTTATCTTAATTAGAGACACTTCATCTCAACATGCATCGGTTTGACACATAGTCACCCTTGTATACATGTTACCCTCACTATGTACGGTCGGACACAAAGTCCCCCTTGTTTACGTATGGGTCAACTATATGCACGGTCGGACACAAAGTCACCCTTGTTTACATAAAGGCAAGCTCTCCATGCACGGTCGGACACATAGTCACCCTTGTTTACGTGTAGGAAACATCATCATTCTCATAATTTTTATAGTGCACTTTAATCCTAATGACATGTCATTCGTATTCGTATCTAAAGCTAGTGTCACTAAGCCAACATTATTTCAGATATGCATGTCAAGTTCCTGCTCATAATGCATTCATAATATGCTCATCAAGTGAACCATAAGCATGCTGATAAGTGCTCAACACACTATCACTTTTTACTCCTTTTATGGGCATTAATCATCAAATATACACCCACTCGGACCAATGCATGTGCTTAATGTGATATATTTAGAAGTTATACTCATATAGATAATATTTATAGAAAAAGGCACGTTTTACTGCATGTTCATATCTGTGAAGAAGAACCAGTGCCGCGGCAGCGACAAGGCCGAGGCAGGACCTGATGCCAAGGCAGCAACAGAAAGACAAGATGCAAGACTATAGGCGATGGAAAGATAAAAATCCAAGGAATGTGTCTGGACTTAAAGCCCATGGATCGGAGCTGGCTAGCACAAGGAAAAGCCCAAAGGAAGACCACGCGGGAAAGCCCCCTTAGCCGAATCAAACTTGGAAATATTTTAATTATGTACTTGACTTGTTCCCTACTCCAAGTTGTATTCTACTTAGGAAAGGTTTGCCCTAGGTCTAGCCTATATAAAAACCTAGCCACCCAATGTATGAAACACGGAATACCTAGGGAGAGAGCCGATTTCTATTCTTGTTTTCTTCTCCTCCATTATGTTCTAAACCTTCTTAGGGATTAGGTGAAGGTTGTCGAGTATTTGTGAGTGGAGATTTTACTTTGTCTTTGATTCAATGCAATAAAGTTATCAAGGTTTGCTTATCCTTTGTTATTCCTTGTTTTCACAATTGAGCTCGGGAGAGGATATTGTGAATCATCCATTTATCTAAGCTCGGGAGAGTTAGATTCACGAAAGGGGTAAGTACGGTGTTTCAATCGCGAAATATTAACTCGGCCTAGGGATAGGTTAAGAGTTTCAGACACTTTGCCGAACTTTGTTAAAGTCTACCCACGAGTAAGGGATTGCCGCGGCAGACAGTATTGTCGCTGCCAAGGCAGTAAACTGCAGTGCTGCCGAGGCAGTGATATACGATTGCATTGGACAGAGACAAGTCAATCAAATCCACAATACGACGCAACTGGATCCTAACCCATCTCTCTATTATTTCAACCTTTTATTTTTATTTAGTTATTTTAGTTTAGATAAATCAAATCAACTCACTTGTGTTCTTTACTTTTCTACAGAACAAGAAGGTGAAGAAAGCATATTAAGTATATCGGTCCCTGAGGAGACGATAACTCGATAAAATATTTATCACTTATTACTTTCGATGTGTCCACTTGCACTAAACGCGTACTTTTGACACGCGACAAGTTTTTGGCGCCGTTGCCGGGGACTGGCAACTAAATTTTGTTTTCTTTATTTTCTTGTTTATTTTTATTTTTATTTTGCTTTTGTTTTTCGTGGTGTATGACCAGGGCCAATCCGACCAACCCTTTGTACGAGCTAGATCCAGAGATCGAAAGAACAAGGCAAAGATTGAGGAGACAGATCCAAGGAGCCATGGCAGATCACCCGGCAGGACAAAACTTACCTGCCGGCAATGGAGGACTTCCGCCGCCACCTGGGCCGCGGCAGCTCACTATCAGAGACTTCCTGGAGGAAGACTTAAACGGATTAAACCCAGGAGTCGTTACACCGGAGATTGAAGCAGCCCATTTTGAACTAAAACCTTTATGTTCAATATGTTAAATACAATTGGACAATTTGGTGGGTCTGCAACTGAAGACGCAAGGCAGCACCTCAAGTCCTTCATGGAAATCTGCAACTCTTTCAAAATCCAAGGAGTCCATGAAGATGTCTTGCGATTAAAGCTATTCCCCTATTCACTGAGGGATAGGGTGAAAGCTTGGTTAAATAGCATTCCAGTAGGATCTATTGGATCTTGGAGTGAACTTTGCCGTGATTTCATTACTCGTTTTAATCCCACTAATCTATATGATAGAATCCGTAATGAAATTACTTCTTTTCAACAGGCAGAAGACGAACCAATGTACGAGGCATGGGAACGCTATAGGGAGCTATTGCATAAGTATCCTTTGCATGGATTTCCCCTATGGACACAAGTGACAATGTTTTACAATGCCACGAATGCCCCGACAAGGATGATGTTAGATGCCTCGGCAAACGGAACACTCCTGGATAAAGCACCTGAGGAAGCTATTAAGATATTAAATAAACTCGCAAAGAATGACTTTCAGTTTCCTACATCTAGGCGAGGAGGAGTTAGACGCCAAGCCACGATAAATGAATTAGACACATCAAGTTCAGTGGCAGCACAATTGGCCTCTCTTACCAAGATGGTGCAAAACCTGCAGTTACAACAAAATACCCGTGAGGTCAAGGTAATTTATTCATATTGTGACTTATGTGGAGGTAACCACAGTTCCTCTGATTGCATGAATCAAGAAACTGTTATGTATGTTGGGAACTAGAATCGCAACAATGTGATGTCCAACACATACAACCCCTCATGGAAGAGGCATCCAAACCTATCATGGAGCAACCCAAACAATGCCTTAAACCCAATCACCCAACCTTCGGGATTTCAGCAACCGATGCCGCAGCAGCAAGCCTAACAGTCAATGCCGTCGCAGCAGATGCAGCAGCAATCGGTAAGTTCATTGGAGAACACGCTAAAGGCCTTCATGATGAAAACTGAGTCATACATGGCAGAGAATATCAATTTCATCAAGAGGACAGATGCCTTCATGAATAGAACTGAGATGAGGTTGCAAAATCAAGAAGCAACCATTAAAACGCTGGAAACTCAGGTTGGATAGTTTGCTCAATGCATAAACACTAGACCAGAAGGAGGCCTACCTAGCAATACTGAAGTTGCTAAGGTAATGGGCCATGAACAGTGCAAAGCAATCACTACTAGGAGTGGTCTACAGCTTAAGGAGAAGATCCCAGAAAGCCAAAATCAATCAGCTGATCTAGCAAAAGAAAAGGCCGAGCAAAATGAAGTTGACAACACAACCCCGATAGAAAGCACTGCAGCTCCTGAGCAACCTGCCGAGGCAACAACAACTCCAGTGGTGCCAGGTATCAAATTTCAAACTAAAGAAACCCTGGATGAGATGAGACCACCACCACCTTTCCCACAAAGGTTGAAAAAGCAAAAACAGGACCAACAATTCAAGAAGTTCCTCGACATCTTGAAGCAAGTCCACATCAACATACCTTTCGTTTAAGCTATTGAAGAAATGCCGAATTATGCCAAGTTCCTAAAGGACATGGTGTCAAAGAGGAAACGAATAGGTGAGTTTGAGACAATGGCTGCTACCGAGGGATGCATGGCAATGCTGCATAACCGCATGCCACCAAAGTTAAAGGATCCTGGCTGCTTTACTATACCTTGTGCGATAGGTAAGGATTATGAAGGTAAGGCCCTATGCGACCTTGGAGCAAGCATAAATCTCATGCCCAAATCAGTCTTTCAAAAGCTTGGAATTGGAAGGGCGAAACCTACAACAGTGACGCTCCAACTAGCGGATCGATCCTATGTGCAACTCGAAGGAAAAATCGAGGACGTACTGGTAAGAGTAGATAAGTTTATTTTTCCTGTCGACTTCCTTGTCCTTGATTTTGAAGCAGATGACAATGCACCGATCATCCTTGGGAGACCTTTCCTTGCAACTGGACGTACTCTAATTGACGTGGAAAAAGGAGAGTTGACAATGCGGGTCAATGACCAACAAGTCAAACTCAATGCATTCTACAACTTAAAAAAAAATATGATGATCCAGAGGAGTGCAAGGCCATCCACACAGTAGACAATAAGATATCCTGCCTGGGCAGTCTTCTTGGCAGGATATTCGGTAAAAAGATTAAACCCAATGTGGATGAACATACAGCAAAAAGGAGTGGCCCACAACCGATTCACAATTTGGGCCAAAGGGAGAGAATAATTTTGGGGGATGCATTTGCATGCTCTCGACCAGTAACATGATCTCCTCCCTTTTTCTTTGTTAATATATTAGGATTAGTTAGTTTATTTTTATTTCTTTTTATTTTTTCTAATTATTTTTGCTTTAAGTACTTTTTCTTTTTGTGTGTTTTATTATTTTTAGGTTAATAAGCAAGAATAAAGGAGAAGTAATTCAAGCAGGAACTCTGCCGAGGCAATAAAACAGTGTCAGGGCCGCAGCAGTCCCAACGGGCAGAACAGTGTAACGGCTAGTCTGCCGAGATTCCTGCCGCGGCAGAAAAGGAAACGGTTAAAACACGGCTAGTGGCTTCAACGGTCACAAGGCCGAGGCCTATATAAGAAACTCCTTCCTCTTGAACTATTCACTCTTGCTTTCTTGTTTTCTTTAGTATTCATAACAATCTCTCTCTCACATTACTTTCTGCCTACTAATCTTCGCTAAACTCCAGATTCTTTTCAAGAAAAACTCTAAGAAATCACATCTCTCAATCTTGATGGCAACATACAAGCGATTCGCCCCCGCCAACGTTGAAGATCGCTTCAACCGATCTTTCATCGCTCGACAACTATGGGAAGAGCAAGGTTTCCAGCATGCGGATGAAGAGAACTACGGTATTGAGCACTACCTCTTCGACAAAATTAAGTACCAAAATTGGGAAATTTTCTGTCTCCAACCTGCCCAGGCGAATGCCACGATCGTCCGGGAGTTCTACGCGCACGGGCCCAGCAAAGACTCCCTCTTTGTTCATTGCCGTGGCAGGCCAGTCTAGCTCGATGCCGAGACAATCAATAATTTCTACGGCCTCACCCCTGATAGTGACATCCACGCCGAATTCATGGAGGACGTCACTGCCGAGGACTACGAGCTCATCAAAGATGATCTTTGTTACGCGAACACCCCATGGGAAACCGGTACCCATCGAGGATCAATAACAAGACAAAGCCTAAAGCCCGAGTCCAAGATGTGGAACACCTTTGTCAAACGACGGCTCATCCCCACATCACACAATAGCACGGTGGAGCGCAAAAGATTGGTGCTGATCTAATCCATCATCAACAAGAGGACCATCAACGTTGACAAGATCATCCTTCGGGAAATTCACGAGTGCGGTAAGAAAGATAGGGGACCATTGTATTTCCCTTGTTTGATCACGAGTTTATGTGTTGCCGCAGGTGTGCCCATCGAAGAGACGGATGAATACACGCCTCCACAACGAGGATGGACCAGGGACTTCTGCCACAAAGTCATGCAAATCACGCAAGAAGAGCCTGTCCAAGCAACGCCGCAGCAGTTCACTGCCGATACTGCTACCGGGGCCCAGTACACGGTAGACATGCCTGGTACTGCCCACACCTCTGCCGCAGCAGACCCATACCAGGAGATCTTGCAACGAATGGCAACAATGGATCTCAGACAAAAAAGGTACATGGAGTACAAAAGGGTTTTCAATGGCACTCTAGCCTAGATGATGCTGCACGCCTTCCCAGACCAAGGATTACAATTTCTGGAGTTTTCCAGCAACATGTTCGTTACAGCCGCCTCTTACACCGAGACTACACCAGCCCCGAGAGGACCAAGGTTGTTCTTCCGTGCGGACCCTCAGCCCCAATACCAGGCTGCCGGCCCATCTAGGGCAGCAGATTCTGTCGCAGCCTCGTCTGTCAGTAGAAGGCCATCCAAGCGAAGGGCCGTTTTCAGCACCCCACCCAGATCACCAATTATCATGGGCAATCTATCATCCGAGATAGATGCCTACGTGCACCAAAGCTCCACTGCCACAGGCCCAAGTACACACCACACCGGAGGAGCAACAACAATGGGAGGAGGAACGGACGTAATGCTCACCGAAGAGATGGCTGATATAGAAGAAGGAGAGGAGGTAGAGGCCCCAATGCAACGGACACCGCCCACATGAGTCCAACCACCCCGGCAAGCAAAGGCACAACCATCGCCTTCACCAAGGACAAAGCATTTGGCATCAAGACCGAGGAGGAAAGTTGTTACAAGCAGCTCTTCGGAGTCGCTTTAAATTTCTTTATCCTTAATTCAATATTAATTGCTTTTACTGTTTCTATTTGCTGTTTATTATATTCATATTTTGTTTTGCCGCTTACTTCTTCAAATATAAAGCATTGAGGACAATGCTTGTTTTGAGTTTGAGGGTGCAGATTCACTGCCAAGGCAGTAATCTACTGCCGCGGCCTTGCCAAAAAATGGAGTATTCCAGTGATTTTTTTAAATTTTTATGCTCCCCGCCTTACTTGAATTAACTGCCTACACTTTTGCACTGCTTATCATCAGTGTTGCCTTAGTTTATTCTTTAAGGCTATAGAAATCTTTCTCCTTACCATGTTTAGGTTCTGTTAAGAGGGCTTAACCTTAGGTTGCTTAAGGAAGAAAACTTAGAAGCTTACTATAGGAAGAACTTCAAACACTTTTGGGACTTGTTGGATTATAGGAATTCTTTTAATGAACTTAGGTGATAAAGACTTAGATTTTTGGAAATTAACTAGAAGTGCCTACCACCGGCTCTAGAAAGTCTCTTCTTCATGCTAGAGGTGCCCGAAATTGGCTCTAGTATGCTTTAAGGAATAACAAAAAGAAAGAAAAAAATAAGTGAGGGAAAAACACAATCCTTGAGATGTCCGAAATTGGCTCAAGAATTGGTGTTTTAGAAAAGAAGAGAACACTTAACCAATGTCTATTTATCTTGAACTTAGAGTTTATCTAAGAAAGCCTTTAATCAACTTGTCCACAAAAACGCACACACTCACAATTCTTATAGTTTGTTTCTAGGTAAACCCTTGGATAACCGAATGGTTAAGGCTTAAGACTAGGCCTAGTTATGGTGGGGAGAATAGATGGACATGTAAGAACAAGAGAGAGTAGAGTTCGGCAAATTGATGGTTTGCATTGCTTGAGGACAAGCAATAGTTCGAGTTTGGGGGTGTGATAAGTGCTCAACACACTATCACTTTTTACTCCTTTTATGGGCATTAATCATCAAATATACACCCACTCGGACCAATGCATGTGCTTAATGTGATATATTTAGAAGTTATACTCATATAGATAATATTTACAGAAAAAGGCACGTTTTACTATGTTTTCATATCTGTGCAGAAGAACCAGTGCCGCGGCGGTGACAAGGCCGAGGCAGGACCTGATGCCGAGGCAGCAGCAGAAAGACAGGAAGCAAGACTATAGGCGATGGAAAGATAAAAATCCAAGGAACGTGTCTAGACTTGAAGCCTATGGATCGGAGCTGGTAGCACAAGGAAAAGCCCAAAGGAAGACCACGCGGGAAAGCCCCCTTAGCCGAATCAAACTTGGAAATATTTTAATTATGTACTTGACTTGTTCCCTACTCCAAGTTGTATTCTACTTAGGAAAGGTTTGCCCTAGGTCTAGCCTATATAAAGACCTAGCCACCCAATGTATGAAACACGGAATACCTAGGGAGAGAGCCGATTTCTATTCTTGTTTTCTTCTCCTCCATTATGTTCTAAACCTTCTTAGGGATTAGGTAAAGGTTGTCGAGTATTTGTGAGAGGAGATTGTACTTTGTCTTTGATTCAATGCAATAAAGTTATCAAGGTTTGCTTATCCTTTGTTATTCCTTGTTTTGACAATTGAGCTCGGGAGAGGATTTTTTGAATCATCCATTTATCTAAGCTCGGGAGAGTTAGATTCACGAAAGGGGTAAGTACGGTGTTTCAATCGCGAAATACTAACTCGGCCTAGGGATAGGTTAAGAGTTTCAGCGGCTAAAAGAAGTGTGAGATTGGTTGGTGAGTATAATTGGTTCACGTCGAGAGGTATCATCAAGGACTAGTCATCAACAACACTCTGACTTAGGGATAAGCGGAGTCATCCAAGGACACTTTGTCGAACTTTGGTAAAGTTTACCCACGAGCAAGGGATTGCCGCGGTAAACAGTATTGTCGCTGCCAAGGCAGTAAACTGTAGTGCTGCCGAGGCAGTGATATACGATTGCATTGGACAGAGACAAGTCAATCAAATCCACAATACGACGCAACTGGATCCTAACCCATCTCTCTCTATTATTTCAACCTTTTATTTTTATTTAATTATTTTAGTTTAGATAAATCAAATCAACTCACTTGTGTTCTTTACTTTTCTACAAAATAAGAAGGTGAAGAAAGCATATTAAGTATACCGGTCCCTGAGGAGACGATAACTCGATAAAATACTTATCACTTATTACTTTCGATGTGTCCACTTGCACTAAATGTGCACTTTTGACATGCGACACATGCTCAACGGCTTTATCAAATGTAAGGCAAATAACCACATAATGTTCCAAATCTTTTTCATGCTTTCACAAGCCATGAATATCATTCTAAACCATGCAGTTCCAGCAACTAACATATGCATTCATCATTTCAAAATTCAAGTTATGCATTCCCAAAGTCTCTATGAAAACATCTTCCTCAAGACCATTCCGAAATAGTCAAAACTTAAAATAATGCATCAAAACCTTTGTAAACACTTACTCTTGAACTATGGAAAGTTTTCACACTATTCCATAGTCCCCAAAACAGAACCATACATTTGCAAATCGCTTTTAGCCGAAATTCACTCAACAACAAGCGAAACGAGCCTTCGCCGACACACTTACGGCAACGCCAATACACCAGCCACTTATGAGACTTCTTGAACTTCCTCTACAAAATTAAAACAGAGCATATACACATCAAAACATGCTCAACACAACAGCCATATCGAACCTCCACAAAACTACCGAAAACTAAGCCGAAAAAACCGAAAACTAAGCCGAAAAATATCCGAAACTACTCCAACCCCTAACCTATCGAATCTAACACCTAAACCTCCTCAATAATAACCTAAAAACACCTTCAAACCTTACTTATACTTCCAGCAAAAGCAGAGCATCTAAAACAGCCCATAAAACAACCGAAAACCACCTCCAAACAACATCGATTCAATTATTCCAGGATTAAAATAATATTAAATCATTACAAGAATCAATCAATCATCTTATTAAGCATAATATCATTTTAAAATCATCCTAATTACATCTTTGAACAAGATCTAACCTAGCTTCTTGAAAATTCCATAAAAATTCAAAAATCTTGAATTAAAACACAAAATTAAGTTTAAATTGTTGATTTGTAATCCAAATGATTGGGAATATCAAATAAAGAACCTTAGAATGGAAAGCAATCAAAATTTTACCTTTGAGATGCATCCACAAAAAATGAAGTGAGTTCCTCTCTTGATTTTCCTTGAAATTGATTGATGATTTTGTAAAATAAATGGATAGGTTTTGAAGAATATGAAATGTTGAATTAAATGAGAGAAATCTTGAAGAAAATGAAGAAGAATTCAGCCATTGATTTGTGAAATCATGGAGAGAAAATTTTGAGAAAAAAGATGGGAAAATTTGAGAGTAAATAAATTAATTACCAATTAAAACTAATTTTTGGTGAATGATCTCTATTTAAAATAATTTGGAATAATGACCCTTTAAGGATTCTAAGCTTTGGCTTACTTTTCAGTTTAGCCACTAACTTTTCAAATTTTACAATTTGGTCACTAAAATAAAAATTTAGCTTAATTAAACCAAATTAAGACTCTATTATCATTCCATTAGCTTTAAAATATTATTTTAACATTTTCAAGACTTTTCTTAAAAAAATACTTTTCACCCGATTAAAATATTAATATTTTAATTACCCGGAATTACTGAACCGAAGAAATCCGATTTTACCCGAATCAAACTTCCCAAACCAACACTCAAACTTCTAAACCCAAAATCGGGATGTTACACTCCACGAATGTCGTCTCGGCCTCTACTCAATTTACTCGGTTGAGAGCAAATCTCGAAAAACTATTTTTCGTGAGTTTAGGTTTTTGGAATTCGGGATTCTCTTGTGCGGCTGCTAGACCCAAAGATCCCTTATATATATGTGTAACCCTAGGTATAAGAGTTTTATTCCATTTTTTTTTGAGAAATAATTACTTTAATTATTTCCTTAAACTTCAGGATCTATATTTAATCCGAATTTGAAAAGGAATACAATTACTTTAATAATATCCTTTTTATTAAATTCGAGATTAAATATAATCTACTTATACATGTATATTTTTGCTCATTTTCAACCATTGGGTTTGACCCTATAGGCTCATTGTAACGTTAGTAATAATATTAGAACAATTCCAATATTACAAACAATGAGTGATATCTAGCAATATATCATTGTCATCTAAGTTACAAGAGATCATGATTCGATGTACCATTTTCGTGACCAACTCTCTTAATATATTGTATCCTTTTGTCCTTTTATATCTTTAATAGTCACACTTGTATATCCTATTTTAATCTTTCTTGATATCTAGAGTGGACTACTTTTAATGAATAATTTATGATATCTCATATCAACGTATTCAAGCATGGCCATGCATTTCTAGTCTCACTCAATCAAGTGGCCTTTGATATATTTTCCTATTATGTAGGAAGGACAAATCTTATCTCGATCATTCACATCTCACTACATGCATTGTAATATGTCCAATGTTAGTTTTTATAGTGTAACTAATGACGAGACACGTTTAACTGCATCATAACATAAAACAACATATGTTGAGATAGTAATAATCTCAAGTCTAAGGATTATACATATAGTTGTTACTATGAGCAATATCGTGAACGTCACATAATAATCCAAGACATATGCTCATAGCGGGTCAATCCAATATATTATTCTCTATTAATATATTCATGTATTAATTCTGACATCTCCATGTCAATGACAACTTATTGTCATCAATTAATCCCATGTTAGTCTTAAGCGTATTATTGTTGTCCATACCCATAATAATACTTGACTAAGGATCTTTTAATAATAATACATATATTATTATATGGACCTTATTGTTTTTCAGTTTATGTTATTCATTGACACATATATCTGAAAACAACAATGATAATGCCTTTATTCAATAAAATTGGTAAATAAAAGTATCCTTACAATCATCATATGATTGGTCTTTGGGCATACTCTAGCAATATCCCACTAGCACTAAGACCAATCACTCACATATCTAATACCGAGTGACGCAGTGTCACGATCATGCTTCTATTGCGCTAGAGGTTTCGTCAAGGGATCAACAATGTTATCATCCGTGTGTACTCTGTATATCTACACATCTCCTCGATCTATGATCTCTCGAATGAGATAGAAGCGTCTAAGAATATGTTTGGATCGTTGATGAGATCTGGGTTCCTTTGCTTGTGCAATGGCTCCATTGTTGTCACAACGGAGTTCTATAGCATCTTATATGCTTGGAACAACCCTAGTTTGGATATGAACTTTTTGATCCAAACAGCTTCCTTTACTGTTTCACTGGCTGCAATATACTCAGTCTCTTTCATAGAATCAACTACTGTGTCTTGTTTAGAACTTTTCCAGTTTACAGCACCTCCGTTAAGGCAAAACACAAATCCAAATTGCGATCTTGATTCATCCTTGTCTGTTTGGAAACTAACATCAGTATAACCTTTTATACTAAGCTCTTTGTTGCCTCCATAGACAAGAAATGTATCCTTAGTTCTTTTCAAGTACTTAAGGATGTTTTTGACTGCTACCCAGTGACTTTCACCAGGGTTTACCTAATATCGACTTATCATGCTTAAGGCATACGATACATCTGGTCGAGTACATATCATGGCATACATGATAGAACTAATAGCCGAAGCATATGGAATCTTACTTATTCGTTCTCTTTCTTGTGGAGTTGAAGGACACATTTCCTTCCAAAGAGATATACTATGTCTCACAGGTAAGAATCCTTTCTTGGAATCTTCTATACTGAATATTTTCAGAACTTTGTCTATATATGTACTTTGACTCAGACCTAGAAGTCGTCTAGATCTATCTCTATAGATCTATTAACCCCTAAGATATATGTTGCCTCACCCAAATCTTTCATAGAGAAACAACTACTTAACCAAGTCTTTAACTAACTGTAACGTAGGTATGTCATTTCCTATAATATGTATGTCATCTACATACAAGATTAGGAAAGAAACAATGCTCCCACTTGTCTTCTTGTAAACACAAGGCTCATCTTCGTTCTTGATAAAACCAAACTCTTTGATCGCATCATTGAAACGAAAATTCCAGCTTCGAGAAGCTTGCTTTAGTCCATAAATGGATCTTTGTAGCTTACAAACATTTTTAGCATTTCCTGGAGCGACAAAACCATCTGGTTGTGTCATATACACATCCTCTTCAAGTTTTCCATTAAGGAAAGCGATTTTGACGTCCATTTGCCAAATTTCATAATCATGGAATGCAACTATAGCAAACAAGATCTGGATGGATTTAAACATAGCTAAAGGGGAGAAAGTTTCGTCATAGTCAATACCATGAACTTGTCGAAAATCTTTAGCGATAGTCGCCCCTTGTATGTTTGTACGTTTCCATCCATGTCGGTTTTCTTCTTGAAAACCCATTTAGACCCTATAGGTTTTAACCCTTCAGGTGATTCAACCAAAGTTCATACTTGGTTAACTGACATGGATTCCATCTTAGATTTCATGGCCTCAAGCCATTTCTCAGAGTCTGGGCTCGATACTGCCTCTTGATAAATTTATGGCTCATCTTGATCCATAATAAGAACATCTCCATGCGTGGTAATGATAAATCCATATCTCTCAGGTGCATGGTATTCTCTTGTGGACCTGCGCAGTGATTGTGTTTCTTAATTTGTTGACTATTCCTCAACAATTTGTGGAATATGCTCAATCTCAGGCTCAGTGAATTGTTGTTCTTGAACTTCTCCAAGTTCAATGGCTCTACCCTTCCCTTATTGAGAAGTTCTCTTTCGAGAAAGACTCTTGTTCGAGCAACAAACACTTTGTTCTCTTTAGGGTTAAAGAAATAATATCCCTTAGTTTCTTTGGGATATCCAACAAAATTACACTTATGAGATTTGGGTTCGAGCTTTGTAGACATCTGACGTTTGACATATGCTTCGTAACCTCAAATATTTATAAAAGACATACTAGGACGTTTTTTAGTCCATGTCTCATATGGTGTCTTTTGAACAGATTTAGACGGAACACAATTTAAAGTGAAAGCAGTTGTTTCTAGTGCAAGTCCCCAGAAAGAAGTCAGAAGATCACTATGACTCATTATTGATCGAACCATATCTAAAAAAGTTTGATTCCTACTCTCAGAAACTCTATTCCACTGTGGTGTACCTGGTGGAGTAAGCTGTTAGACAATCCCACATTCTTTAAGGAGTTCATCAAATTCTATGCTTAAGTATTTTCCACCTCGATCTGATCGAAGTGCTTTAATACTCTTGCCTATTTGATTTTTTACTTCATTCTTGAATATTTTAAACTTTTCGATAGCCTCAGATTTATGGCGCATAAGGTATATGAAACCATAGCGACTGGAGTCATCAGTGAAAGTAATGAAGTACTGAAATCCACCTCTAGCTTGTGTATTCATTGGTCCACATACATCACTATGTATTAAACCCAGTAAATCACTTGCTCGGTCACTTTTACCATTAAAAGGAGACTTAGTCATTTTTCCTAGTAAGCAAGATTCACATACATCCATTTGTTCGAAAACAAATGAATCTAAGAATCCATCTTTATGGAGTTTTGAAATGCGTTTCTCACTTATATGGCCTAAACGACAATGCCAGAGATAAGTTTGATTTGAGTCATTTGTTTTTGATCTTTTGGTAATTATGTTATGCATGGCATTTTCTCGATTTAAAATATATATGCCATTAACCAATTTTGTTGAACCATAAAAAACATTATCGAGATAAAAAGAACAACAATTATTCTTAATAATAATCTCAAAGCCAATCTTGTCCAAACAAGAAATAGAAATAATGTTTTTAGTCAAACTAGGCACAAAATAACAATCTTCTAAATGTAAATCAAGTCCACTAGGTAAAGATAAAACGTATGTTCCTATAGCTAATGCAGCAACTCTTGCTCCATTTCCCACTCATAGGTCTACGTCTCCCTTAACTAGACTCCTCTTTTGCAGTCCCTGTATAGAAGTACAAATGTGAAAATCACAACCGATATCTAATACCCAAGAAGAAGATGTTGAAAGAGTTACATCAATAACATAAATACCTGAAGTAGATGCACCATCTACTTTTGCCTTCTTGACCTCTTCAAGGTAGATGGGGTAGTTTCTTTTCCAGTGTCCGGTCTTATTGTAGTGGAAACATTTTTCTTCCTTGCTAACTTCCCCTTAGGTTTCAATGCATCCTGTTCTTTGGGCATAGGCTTACCTTTACCCTTGTACTTTGCCACTGCTTTTCCCTTTCCTTTGTCCTTGCGGACCATCAGAATGGGCTTAGGTCCAACCTTAGTCATATTTTTCTCAGCAGTTCATAACATGCCAAGTAACTATGGCAAAGTTTTGTTAATTTCATTCAAATTGAAATTAAGGACTAATTAATTGAAGCTATTCGGCAACGATTACAGAATAACATCAGTAGCCAATTCATCTTTGAGAAAAAATCTTAGCTTTTCCAACGTTTGGATATAGTTCATCATCTTGATGACATGAGCTCCTACAGGAGATCCCTCTACCATTTTGCACTGAAGTAGAGCTTTAAAGGTCTCATACCTCTCTTGTCGTGCTTGCCCCTCATATATTTTATTGAGGTTTTGAATCATATCATATGCAACCATGTTCTCATGTTGCTTCTGAAGATCAGGAGTCATGGTAGCAAGCATAAGACATCTGACATCTAACATGTCATCCATATGTTTCTTAAACTTTTCTTTGTTTGCTCTAGAAGCATTAGCTACCGGTTAATCTGGAACAGGTTCTTCAATGACATATTTATTGCTTTCCTATTTGAGAACAATTCTCAAATTGAGGAACCAATCAAGGAAGTTTATTCCATTGAATTTCTCCTTCTCAAGGAGTGATTGCAGTGATAAAGTGTTTTTAAGATTTTTTAAATCCCTTAGGTTTTTCCGCATCAGAATAACAATTATTCATTTTCTTTGATGCGATCTGCCATCGCACTTCCGCAGATCATTATGTCAACGATTGACATATGGTTACCGTAAAACCCTTGCAGCAACATGGCGATTGTAATTAACAGATTAACATATTAATCGTATCCATAATCGACTACCAATATCAATATATATCGTTGACACAGTCAAATAAAGCATGCATCTCATACATATCGCATCACCCAAGTATTTAACCCAATTATGGATCGTACAAGTGGCTCTGATACCATTGTTGGGACCGCCGACACACCCCATAGCGCAGCAGAACAAAATTACGACGGTCTTTCCAGTGATCCATGTACGTTTAATCCGAAATCAGGAGGAAGAGATGCGATGACTTACATTGGGTTCCTTGATAAGCAGCAAAAACAACAATTGGATCTGCTACAATCACGATCGTTCGACAATTCGAATCTTTAGCCTCCACGAATATCGTCTCGGACTCTACTCAATTCACCCGATTGAGAGCAAATCTTGAAAAACTATTTTTCGTGAGTTTAGGTGTGGGGAATTCGGGATTTTCTTGTGCGGCTGCTAGACCCAAAGATCCCTTATATATATGTGTAACCCTAGGTATAGGAGTTTTATTTCGAATTTGTTTGGGAAATAATTACTTTAATTATTTCCTTAAACTTCGAGATCTACATTTAATCCGAATTTGAAAAGGAATACAATTACTTTAATTATATCCTTTTTATTAAATTCGAGATTAAATATAATATACTTATACATATATATTTGTTGCTCCTTTTCAACCATTGGGTATGACCCTATAGGCTCATTGTAGCGTTAGTAATAATATTAGAACAATTCCAATATTACAAACAATTAGTGATATCTAGCAATATATCATTGTCATCTAAGTTACAAGAGATCATGATTCGATGTACCATGTTTGTGACCAACTCTCTTAATGTATTGTATCCTTTTGTCCTTTTATATCTTTAATAGGCACAAGTCTTAGAATAGTCACACTTGTATATCCTATTTTAATCTTTCTTGATATCTAGAGTGGACTACTTTTAATGAATAATTTGTGATATCTCATATCAACGTATTCAAGCATGGCCATGCATTTCTAGTCTCACTCAATCAAGTGGCCTTTGATATATTTTCCTATTATGTAGGAAGGACAAAGCCTATCTCAATCATTCACATCTACATACATTGTAACTAATTACGAGACACGTTTAACTGTATCAAAACATAAAACAACATATGTTGAGATAGTAATAATCTCAAGTCTAAGGATTATACATATTATTGTCACTATGAGCAATATCGTGACCGTCACATAATAATCCAAGACATATGCTCATAGCGGGTCAATCCAATATATTATTCTCTATTAATATATTCATGTATTAATTCTGATATCTCTATGTCAATGACAACTCATTGTCATCAATTAATCCCATGTTAGTCTTAAGCGTATTATTATTGTCCATACCCATAATAATACTTGACTAAGGATCTTTTAATAATAATGCATATATTATTATATGGACCTTATTTTTTTCAGTTTATGTTATACATTGACACATATATCTGAAAACAACAATGGTAATGCCTTTATTCAATAAAATAGGTAAATAAAAGTATCCTTACAATCATCATATGATTGGTCTTTGGGCATACTCTAACATTTTCATTGTGGACTTTTTTGATCAACATGGGAGTGCAAGGTGGTTCTGTTAGTTATCCAGCAAGTGTTAAAGCTTGAGGAGAAGTCTAAGTTAACGAGGAGTGTTGGAGTTTTTATTTAATATATAATTAGAGTTTATTGCTAATTAGTAGTTTAGATTTATTAGAAGTCTTATTTAAATTAGGAACAAATATTATTTAAATTAGAGATAAAGTATAATTTTAGTTATATTAAAACTCTATTTCAGCCTATTTAAAGGCTTATTCTGTAATCATTTGATATGGAATAATAATAAGAAAATACAGAGAAACACATTGTTTTCTCTGAAAAATATTTTTGTTCATCCTATTCAAACAACAAATCCCTAACCACCGATTACATACAAACCATCATCATCCGTTGTATCCGTTGTATCTACGACCAGCATGGCCCCTTTCTCACAGGTTCACCTAGTGAGGATAGTAGAAGGTGATGAGCTAAAGATTGCGTTTGTGACCCGGTATAGCTCATATGAGTTCCTTGTGATGCCTTTCGGACTCACTAATGCTCTAGAACATTTTGCACCCTCATGAACAAGGTATTACATCCATTTTGGATAGATTTGTTGTTGTTGTTTACCTTGATGACAATGTGGTGTATAGTGAGACCTTGGAGGAGCACATAGGGCACTTGAGACAGATGTTTCAGGTACTTCAAGATAATGAGCTATTTCATAAGAGGGTGAAGTGCTCATTCTCCTAGAAGGAAGTGTCGTTCTTAGGCCACATCATTTAAGGTGGCATGATCCATACGGATAGGGACAAGGTTCGGTCCATTGAAGAATGAGAGCAGCCAACAAAGGTGATGGAGCTGAGATCATTGTTTGGATTGACCAACTACTATCGACGTTTCGTCAAAGGCTATTCCAAGATCGCCACACCCTTGACCGATTTGCTGAAAAGGGAAAAGATGTGGAACTAGAGTGAAGTGTTTCCAAGGACCTTTGAGAAACTAAAAGAAGCCATGGTGAGTGAGCCAATATTAGCATTACCGAACCATGACAAGCCATTCGAAGTCCATACAAATACGTACGATGTAGCCATTGGGGTATTTCTTATACAAGAAGAACACCTGATAGCTTTCGAGATTCAAAAGCTTAATGACGCAGAGAGGCGATATACTATCCAAAAAAAGTAGATGACCGAGGTTGTTCACTATTTACGAACTTAGAGACATTACTTGTTGGGTTCGAGATTCTAGGTATTCATTGTCAATGTTGCCAATAATTATTTTCTAGCCCAAAAGAATCTGTCTCCTAAACAGGCACGGTGGAAAATGTTCTTAACGGAATTTGACTTTATCATGGAGTACAAACTAGGGATGGCCAACTATGTGGCCGATGCACTAAGTCAAAGGTGCAAGATAGAGTTCATCAGCAAACTCGTAGGACCACTGTTATCACACATCAAGGAGGGCTTATCTCATGACCCAACAACCCAGTCCTTGATAAATCATGCTAAGGAGAGCAAGTCTAAATGGTTTTGGCTCGAGAACGACCTTTTGTATACCAAGGGACACCGCTTTTATGTCCCGTAATACATGAAGTTACGGAAAGAGCTCATATGCGAATGCCATAATTCCAAGTGGGTTAGTCATCCAAGAGTGGACCGTACGATGACATTATTAGCGGATTAGTATTATTGGCCACACATGGACAATGACGTGGAGGTCTATGTGAAAACTTGTCTCATTTGCCAGATAGACAAGATCGAAGCTAAGAAACCAATACGGTTGTTGCAACCACTACCGATTCTAGAGCATCCATGGGAAAGTATTTCTATGGACTTTATAGTCGGTTTGCCGAATAATAATGGGTTTGCCAGTATTATCATTGTTGTTGACAGGTTTTTGAAGTATGTCACCTTCATTCCATCCAGCAAGGAGTGCCTAGTTAAGGAAGCTGCTAGACTTTTCCTTAAGAATGTGGTGAAGTATTATCGGTTTCCAAGGACAATCGTGAGTGACCGAGACCCTCGTTTCATGGGAAAGTTTTGGACCGAGTTGTTCAAGCTGATGGAGACAGACTTGAACATGTCCACAAGTGTTCATCCACAGAATGATGGGCAAACCGAATTATTGAATGCGTTATTGAAGATTTATCTCAAGCACTATGCAAGTGCGACTCAGCGTGAATGGCCAAATTTGCTAGATGTGGCCCAATTTTTCTACAACTTGCAGCGGACAGAGGCCACAAACCGAAGTCCTTTTGAGATAGTGAACAGAAAACAACCACTCACTCTCAATGTTGTTTTGCTCGGTTATGAGGGTCCTAATCCAATAGCTTACCACACAACCAAGGCTTGGGAAGAGCATCTGGACTTAGCTCGATCTTGTTTGCACAAGGCGGGTAAGCGGAACAAAAAATGGGGTGATCGAAGGCGTAAGGATGAAGAATTTCAATCTGGAGACCAAGTCCTTGACAAGCTACACATGGTATCGAGGAAACCAAGAGTAAACAAGGGGCTTGTGCGGCGGTACGAGGGATCATGCAAAATCGTAAAGCGAATAGGTGTTGTGGCCTACAAACTTGAGTTACCGCCAAAGGTCAAGGTTCAACCGATTTTCCATGTGAGTATGCTCAAACCATTCCATGCAGATGATGAAGATCCAAATCTTGGCAAGTCACATAGAGCACAGATAGGAGTAAAAGTCTCCTACGAGAAGAACGTTCGAGAGATCCTAACGGATTGAATTGTCCGACGGAAGAATCATCAACTAAGGCAAGAGTACTTTATCCAATGGAAGGGACTTCCCGGCAATGAAGGAAGTTGGGAAACAGCCAAAGACCTTTGGCAATTCTGAGACAAGATTGTTGAGTTCCACTCCCAAGACTGTAAAGCCCTAAAATTGGGCCTAGAAGTTAGTGAGAGGATTTAACCGGTTAAGCCTAATTTGGAATTAAATTCTTAAAATTTGATTTTTTGTCAAAATAAAATATGGAAAAATTTCATAAAATTATTATTTAATATATATTTGACTTTGGTCAAACCAATTTTGAAAATTAATCCTTGAAACCCTAAGATTTTGAAATTAGTGACTATTTTGTAAAAAATTGAAAATTTGAAGATAACCTTATAAATCAAGCCAAAACTTTGAATCTTTAAGGGGATTTAATCCAATTATAATCCTAGATGGTCTAGGCTTTCCAATTTTTAATTAATTAAATCCAAGAATTTTATTTTAACTCAAAAAGGAAAAAGTTTTGGCTAGTGTTGAAATAGGGCAAGAAGTATGTGATCTCGTTTGAAGTGATCGAGTAAAGTTTCGGTGACTTGTCGGACAAGTTTCGATTATCGGTGAGTGGATTTGAGAGTGGGCTGCTTCGGCGGTGTTTTAACTTTGTTTTTAAAGTTTTGGGAGTGTAGGGAAGATGTGAGAAACCTCCCTATACTCTGGAGTAATTTTTTCATTTGCTCTCGTAAATCGGTTTTCCCATAATATTCTTGTTTTACTATGTTTTTGACATTCTCATATTTTATTGGTATATATGTGATTATGTACGTGTTAGAATTCTCTCTATATTGTTTTAAGATGGTTTTAAATACTTCTACGTTTTGGTTTTTGAAATAAACTAAAAAGAGATTTTTAGCAGTTTTGCGAGTAAGCATGAGAATGTGGTTTACTAATATTTTACCCACTGTTTTGATGTGAAAACTTTAGCATTCATGTTATTTTGTGTTGGATATTAAGGTGAAGTTGTAGGGATAAGTCGATCGTTTGATAGGATGTTAGTGCACTGTTTATTATGAAAATTCGTATACGTGAGTAAATTCCTTAGCTATGCATTAGAGTTATTGCTTAAATTGTGATATATGTATTGTATTGCATTTAAGCGTAGCTTATCCTAGAAACTAAGGTGGGAAACATGTTTGAAATTGATTCTATTCGTGTAAATGAGATAGGCTCGTGTGTGGTATGAGTAGCCCTCAAACGTTGTATAGTGACGGTTTAGTTCCATACATGGCATGATTCGACATTTATGTCTTCATGGGAGTATCTGTTTATCCCAACGATTAGAAGTAAACTAATCGGATCACTAATACCAACTTGTGAAAACGCAAGTGTTAAGTTCATAATTATTTTTATTGCAAATTAAGTTTGTGTGAGTTTGACTTGTTTTCAAACGTTTTATAAAGCCTTGTTGATGAAGCATGAAAGTCTTGATTTTTGTGGATTTATTCCACGTGATAAAACACTTGCTGGATTTTTATACTTGGTGACATTTTGGTCACGTGTCATTTGTTTTAAAAGCATGGACTGATTCTCTTCTAAAACCTTCTTAGTGTGTTATGGTTTGCATTGCAAGTTGTTCAAATTATTTTTGTACATCTCTCACTAAGCAATTGCTTAACCATTCTTTTCTCCTTGTAATGCAGAGAAAAAGTGAGACTCTCGTCCGAAGAAGCAAGGAGTTCCATATTTTACACTTTCATACGTTTTAGTTTGAGTATGTTATCTTTCAATTGAACCTTAGGTAGTAGAGAGCAATGGAGCTAGAGACCTTATGCTATTTATGATTTGATTTGTTGAGATCTTTGAATATGCTATTGAATCCATGAATTTTTGAGTTTAATTTATAAACATGCTTATTTGATTCTTATGAGTTAATGAAGCATACTTAACTACGGATTGATAAATTTAATTTGACTTATAGATCACAAATATCTGGAAAATTATAATTAGGTCCATAAAACTTGTTCGATTAAATTAGGACTCATTTCTCTTTAGTTTCCGCTGCAATTGAACTCGATCCTTGCATGAATATGTAGGATCTATTTAATTCATTTAGAAAATATTAGCCGTAAAATTTTTAGGGTCTAAGTTTATCGGGGTGAGTCTCTGGATTAGCCTCGGTATTCCCAGTGTAGTTCGTTCGATCCGGGTAGCGTCTAGATCGGGTCGAGGGGGTTATACTTGGTGGTATCAGAGCCTAGGTTTTTGAATCCTTTTTTGATATTTTGTTTTATTTTTCTATACATGTTGATATGTTATATGCACGATGATTATTTACTAAATTTTGTTGATATTGCACAGTCATTGCTATACATGCTGATATGTTATATGCATGGTGATTGATTACTTTTTGCTAAGGTTAAAGCATGTTATACATAGGAATCCATTGCTCCACTACTTTTAAGTTGATTTTTTTTAAACTTGGACTAGATGGCACCTTGCTTCTGGATGACTCACTTGGTTTTCAATCTTGTTTTTATTAAATAGAAATGATTGTATTATGGGACCGAAACGAAATTTAAGACTTGGTAATAGAGAAGTTGTGGAGATTTAAAGGTATAGACAAGTTTGTGTTGTGGTTTATTTTTGGTGTTGTGATATCCGATCTTGAGTCGACTGAGCCCTTGATCGTGTTTAAGTGAAGATTGGTTTTGAATCAGTTTTAGTCCAAGAATTTGTTGTGCTAGTGAGTAGTAAGTAACTAAATCTCTGAGAATGCCTTTGAGATTTCAGAATGCTAGTACGTAAAGTGAACCGAACATGCTAGAAACGTTCGAGTTATGGTGAGGATGTGTATGCCTTGGGTATCAAGCTTCTATGGTTTTGAACGTCGAGTTGTAGAAAAGGTTTGAAGTTGGAAGTTGAAGTTTTGGATTTGAGGATGTTGTTTGTGAGTATGGGCAAGAATCATGCTTAGTATAAAAGCGCTTTCGCATATACATTAGACATCTTAGGACATGCATGCATTATTGAGCATGACATTAGATTGCATTTGCATGCACTTACATTTGGCATCTAGATGACATGCAAGAAATCATGCATACATTGTCCATATCTACGAATATTTCCCTCGTGAAAATGGAAGTTGTGCTAAGGTTAGCCTTTTTTTGAAGAAAATATAGGTTTATGGAGGCATTTGAAAGATACTCTAGTTGGTACCGAGCCGTTGTGCAATAAGTGGGAGAATTTTCTAGTAGGTAATTAGTAAGAGAAGGAATTATATCGAAAAAAGAGTGGAAGTCTTTTGTTATGCGATAGGAAGTAAGAACTTGTGTCAGGAGTTTGAAAGCAGATTTTGTTGGTGAAAGTTGTTATGTGTTGGTGTCTTGAGAACGACTTTGTAAAAAGGTTTGGGCTGTTGACTGGTGTGAGGAAGTAGGCTTGGGATAGTTATGTAGGTCAAAGTGTGCTAAGGGGCATCATAGTGCTGGAAGGTCTCGTGGGCGTGAAAGGAAGTTAAGAAGGAGTATTTGCTCTAACTCTTTTCACTACAAAAATTTCGAGGACTAAATTTCCTAAGCGGGGGAAAGTTTTAACGCCCCAAAATTGGGCATAGAAGTTAGTGGGCTGATTTAACCCGTTAAGACTAGTTCGAGACTAAATTCTTAAATATTAATTTTTATTCAAAACAAAATAAGAAAAAATTTCCCAAAGTCATTATTTAATATATATTTAACTTCGGTCAAACCAATTTTGAAAATTGAACCTTGAAACCCTAAGATTTTGAAATTAGTGACTATTTAGTAAAATATTGAAAATTTGAAGATAATTTTATAAATCAAGCCAAAATATTGAATCTTTAAGGGGATTAAATCCAATTATAATCCTTCCTGGTCTAGGCTTTCTAAGTTTTTATTAATTATATCCAAGAATTTTATTTTAACTCAAATAACTAGTTTTACTTGATTTTAAACTCTAAAACCCTCTTTAAACACTATAATCCTAACATATTTTTATTATTTTCGTTTTCTCTCTTTGGAGGAAAGATTTCAAACAACTTTTAAGGTAAAAACTTTTTTCTTTTTCATCTAATTTCGTTTTGAATAATTATTATTACTTTTTCCTCTTTAAAATTCTAGTTTTCTCATCGTTTCCACGTTTTAAAACTCAGAAAGCAATTGGATTAGTTTTGGAGGTGAGATTTCATCAACCCTTTAGAAATTTGAAGTTCTTTAATGAAATTCCAAAGTTTTTGGCATAGTAAAAATGTTTTTAATCCCTTGTTTTAGAAAAATCGATTTTTGAGTCAAAAATCATTATTTTTGTTCAAGGGTTTTTAGTCACGATTTTTGGGTCTTAAAAGGATGATTTTCAGTGTGTTAAGATGTTTATAAAGTGTTTTTAAAAAATCACTAATCCCGAACTAAATGTTTAAGAGAAGTTTGGTTGGTTTCGAAAAGTTTTCGGTTAAGGTTTTGATAGGTTTAAGGGGTTGTCCGAGTTGGGACCTATTGAGTGCGGTTAGGAGCACTATATACATAGTTTTTTATGCTTGAAACGGGGCAAGAAGTAGGTGATATCGTTTGAAGTGATCGAGTAAAATTTTGGTGACTTGTCGTACAAGTTTCGGTTATCGGTGAGTGGATTTGAGAGTGGTCTGGTTCGACAGTGTTTTAACTTTATTTTCAAAGTTTTGGGAGTGTAGAGAAGGTGTGAGAAAACTACTTAATCTCCGGAGTAAGTTTTTCGTTTGCTCTCGTAAATCAGTTTTCCAATAATAAGCTTGTTTTATTATTTTTTAACATGCTCGTATTTTATTGGTACATATGTGATTATGTATGTGTTAGAATGCTCTCGATACTGTTTTAAGATGGTTTTAAATATTTCTACGTTTTGGTTTTAGAAATAAACTAAAAAGATAATTTTATTGGTTTTCCGAGTAAGCATGAAAAAGTGGTTTACTAATATTTTACACATTGTTTTGATGTGAAAACTTAAGCATTCATACTGTTTTTTGTTAGATATTGAGATGATGTTGTAGGGATAAGTCGATCGATCGATAGTATGATAGTGCATTGTTTATTATGAAAATTCGTATACGTGAGTAAATTCCTTAGCGATGCATTAGAGTTATTGTTTAAATTGTGATATATGTGTTGTATTGTATTTAAGCGTAGCTTGTCCTTGAAACTAAGACGGGAAACATGTTTGGAATTAATTCCATTCTTGTTCATTAGATAGACTCGTGCGTGGTATGAGTAGCCATCATACGTGGTATACTGACGGTTTAGTCCCATACGTGGCATGATTCGACATTTATGTCTTCATGTGAGTATTTGTTTATCCCAACGATTAGAAATAAATTGATCGGATCACTAATATCAACACATACAAATGCAAGTGTTAAGTTTAAATTGATTTTAATTGGAAATTGAATTTGCGTGAGTTTGACTTGTTTTCAAATTTTTTATAAAGCCTTGCTAATAAAGCATGTAAGTCTTGAGTTTTGTGGATTTGTTCCACGTGATAGAACACTTGCTGGATTTTTATACTTGGTGACATTTTGGCCACGTGTCATTTGTTTTAAAAGCATGAACTGATTTTCTTCTAAAACCTTTTTAGTGTATTATGGGCTGCATTTCAAGTTGTTCAAACTACTTTTATACATCACTCACTTAGCAATTGCTTAACCATTCTCTTCTCCTTGGAATGCAGAGAAAAAGTGAGACTCTCGTCCGAAGAAACAAGGAATGTCATATTTTACACTTTGATACATTTTTGTTTGAGTATGTTATCTTTCAATTGATCCTTAGGTAGTAGAGAGCAATGGAGCTAAAAACCTTATGCTATTTATGATTTGTTTTGTTAAGATCTTTGAATATGCTATTGAGTCCATGAGTTTCTGAGTTTAAGTTATAAATATGCTTATCTGATTTTTATGAGTTAATGAAGTATACTTAACTAAGGATTGGTAACTTTTAATTTCACTTTTAGATCACAAATATCTGGAAAATTATAATTAGGTCCCTAAAACTTGTTCTATTAAATTAGGACTCGTTTCTCTTTAATTTCTGCTGCAATTGAACTCGGTCCTTGCATGAACATGTAGGATCTAATTAATGCATCTAGAAAACATTAGCCGTAAAATTTTTAGGGTCCAAGTTTATCATGGCGAGTCTCTAGATTAGCCTCGGTATTCCCCGTGTAGCTCGTTCGAGTTGGGTGGCATCTAGATCAGGTTGAGGGGTTACACTTGGTGGTATCAAAGCCTAGGTTTATGAAACCTTCTTTGATATTTTGTTTTATTTTTCTATACATGTTGATATGTTATATGCACGGTGATTGTTTACTATGTTTTATTGATACTGCACGGTGATTGCTATACATGCTGATATGTTATATGCACGGTGATTGTTTACTTTGTTTTGTTGATATTGCACGGTGATTACTATACATGCTGATATGTTATATGCTCGGTGATTGATTAATTTTTGCTAAGGTTAAAACATGTTATACATAAGTCTCCATTGCTCCACTACTTTTAGGTTGATTTTTTTCTAAACTTGGACTAGATGGCACCTTGCTTCTGGATGACTCACTTGGTTTTCAATCTTGTTTTTATTAAATAGAAATGATTGTATTATGGGACCGGAAAGAAATTTAAGACTTGGTAATAGGAGCCTATGCAACAGATTTTAAAAGAATCTCCCTGCCAACAAAAGATAAGTTGTTTGTCCAGCCCCCTATTTGTTTGTGTACCCTATCTCTTAGAAAACCAAAAGTATCAGTTTTATTTCTTCCAACAATTAAAGGTAGGCCCAAATAGATTCCAACATCCTCCTCTTCTCTCACATTTAAAATAGCCAAAATATTTTGTTTGCAACTTGCAGACATTTCACTACTAAAATAAACATAGGACTTATCTAAGTTAACTTTTTGTCCTGAAGCATTATCATAGGATATTAAAGTTTCCTTTAAGCAACGAGCTTCATCAGTAGAATTTTTAATGAACAACAAACAGTCATCTGCATAGAGTAAATGATTTATCCTAGGCCCATACCTACTTGCCCTCACACCCTTAATGTCCCCGAACTCCTGTTTTTTCAGTAGAAAGGCAGATAAACTTTGAGTGCAAAAACGGAAAAGAAAAGGAGATAAAGGATCCCCTTGTCTTAAACCTCTTTTAGGAAAAAAGAAATCAGAAACAAGTCCATTAATCCTAAAGCAATAGAAAACGGAAGAGATACATCTCATAATCAGATCCACCAACTTTGAGCAAAACCCATTTTAAGCATAACATCATGCAAGAAGTGCCACTCAACCCTATCATAGGCTTTTCCATATCTAATTTTATGGCCACACCCTTATTTGGACTAACCTTAGAACCTATAAGATAATGAATTAGTTCATGGGCAACAATAAAATTATCTGAGATAAGTCTACCAGGAACAAAAGCACTTTGATTGGGGGCAATACAATGAGTCATAATTTGCTTTAATCTATTAACCAGCACCTTGGAGCAAGTTTTGTAGACAACAGAACACAAACTTATAGGTCTAAAATGTTTCACAGTTCTTGGATTATTGACTTTAGGAATAAGAAAGAGGACAGTTTTATTAACAGAATTCATATATAAAGAACCAGCAAGCATATTTAGACATAGAGAAATAAAATTAGACCCAATAATATGCCAAAAATACGAAAGAAGGAAGCTGACATACCATCATATCCTGGGTTTTATTTGGGTGAATTTGAAGGAAAGCTGATTTGACTTCCTCCACCGTGAATTCAGCACATAACTTCGAGTTCATCTCAGATGTTATACAAGTATCAATGGCATCCAGAAAAGGCCTTGAACAATGACTTCTATTGGATCGAAAGAGATTTAAAAAGAACTCCTATGCAACTTCAAAAATATTATCAACATCCTCCTGCCACAACCCATTATTATCTTCAACCCCTTTAATATAGTTTCTTTTTCTTCTACCACAAGCTTTAGCATGGAAAAAACGAGTGTTACGGTCACCCTCCTTTAACCAGTGTACCCTTGATCTTTGTCTCCAATATTGTTCATCAGCATCCAGTATTTCCTGAAGCTCATTTTTTGAATTCTTGTAATCTGAGAGAAGATTCGGATCAATAGGTTGATTTAAAATAAAATCAATTTTTTCTCCAAATACTTCCTCCTCTTTAAAGCTGAAACTCTCCTTTTCCTTTGCCACAGTCCTAGTTGCGAACTAAGAGAATGTAATTTATTCAAAGTGTAACCATTAGTAGAAGACCAAGTGTTTGTAACAAGCTCTATATAATCAGTCTCCCTAACCCATCATTTATCAAATTTAAAGTAATCACCCTTTCTCCCATAGTTTCTTTTAGGGCAATCCGTGTCCAATAAAAGAAAACAATGATAAGATTTTAGAGCAAATTCAGAAATCACCTCACATTGGCCATATTGTTGTAACCAAGAAATGTTAGCCACAAACCGATCCAACCTTTCTTTCACATGACTCCCGACTTCCTCACCACGTTGCCATGTAAACCAACCCCTGTTTGGTTTGATGTCCCAAAGTCCATTCCTATCCAAAGCCTCTCTAAAAGCCTCCATATCCCCCGTAGACTTTCTTCGACCTCCCGCCTTCTCATTTAAGCACATATTGTCATTCAAGTCTCCTCCTAGTAACCATGGTAAAGAAGACTGTAATTTTAAAGAATTAAGCAACATCCGATCCAAATGTTTCCTGGCTCTATCAGAGGTGCTATAGAACCCAGTAAACCGAAACTTCTCTCTGCCCTCACCCACCTCCACATCAATATGAGAATTCGAAAAGGACAGTAAGTTCACTTTTACATCTTCCTTCCAAAGCATTAAAAGACCAACATAGTTAACTCCTTTTGCAACATCAAAACATCCATACATTCCTAGACTTCTCCTAACCTTATCCACTTTGTCTCTAGAAAGTTTGGATTCACTGACAAAGACTATAAAAATGTCCTTCTCAGTCACATAGTCATTTAGTTGACGAACTGTCCCAGGGTTGGCTAGCCCTCGACAGTTCCATCAAAGGATTTTCATTGATCTCGGCGGGGTTGACTAGCAGCCTCCACCGATAGAGGCAAGATAGAAACCAACTCAGTATTCTGCATCTCGTCACATACAGGATTACTAAAACTTGGTTTAGCTTTCTTTGGAACCAACAAATGATCAGCATTTGACACACCTTGGAGAACTTGCTTATATTTCTTGACAGAATTTGTTGAATTTGTAGTAGCCATCTTGTTGGACTCAAAAAATTTCCTCCCGACATGACTTGATTCACAACCCTTCTTGAAATAAGTTATGTCAGCTTTCTTGTTACTTTGAAAGGAAGTACCTGAATTAGCATTCGACACCTTTAGCCAATAACCAAATTGATAAGGACCTTTTTTCCCTTCCGGTAAACAAGAGCAAAGCCTCAATTTCATGTCCGATAACGCTACACCAATAACAAAATTTTGGCAACCTCTCGTAACGAACCATACACAATCTTGGTCTACCATCCTTGAGCCTTCCTACCATAACACCCAAAACACCCAAATACCAAAGAATTTGATGGGATTGGAATTCCCACTTAAACACCCAAAACACGGTACTGTAGGTAATATCATATTACCTTGGATTTTTCTTTTTATTAATCCAAACAAAGGCTTAAGATGCTGGAAAAGTTTTTTCCCCTAGGAATTTTCTTTTCCTTAATCCAAACAGCCCCTAAAAGTAATATACTAAATTATTTGTTACACTATATTGCAATCAAATCTAAAACAACCTTAAATCAATTTAACCTTAAATTTATGTGCAAAACAAAATAAACTGAAGTTAACTCAACCTCAAACAACCTTAAATCTATACATTGAAACAACAATTATAATTTTAAAAATTAATTTATAATTCAATCACCTTACTAAAATAATAAACCATCGACTTAATCCTATAGAAATCAATTTAACCTAAACTACTAATACAATCCAAAAACACTTGCTAAAACCATAACCCTCGATATCATCCCATAACGCTTACAAAAATCCTTACTAAAATCATAAAACCTTAACAAAACCCTAAACCCAATTATAATTACTTTTGTAACACCCCAAAACTAGTCTAGTCAGAATTGTATCCCAACAATTAGAATTTTGTACCAAAAAGTCATAAATGTAATATCAAAATCTTTTTGTACTCAATTAGTACGTAATGAAACTTCGATTGAGTTTAATTTTGGCTTAAAAACTTGATTGGAAAGAATAAAAGTTGTTTGGTGCCTAAATTGTAAAAATTGAAATTTTGAGGGACCACCCTCTTAATTTTACCATTTTTGATGTGCTTAGTCACCTCCTTGGGGTTGATTTCACATGAGAAAGCTGAGAAATTATCATAGGATTTTGAAAATTATGGAAAATATAAAAAGGTATAAAAGGATTTTATATGGTTTCCTTATTAGGAAGCAAATCTTCTTATTAGACCAATTTGGGGGTAGCCATCAATTATCTTCTTACTCGGCTATTAGAAGGCCAAAATTAATGTTTTATGTACAAAAGAGTTAACCGATAGCTAGCTCCATTTAAAATAACTTCATTACAATTTCCTTAAGTTTTGGAAGCAAGCACCACCATTGTTGTCTTCTTCCTAGAGCAAGCAAATGTCACAGTTCTAGAATCGTTCTAGCAAAATCATGCGGCCTTAGGTCTCGACTCGCCTAAGTCAGCCTCTAAACAAATCCCTCAAAGTTTTGTAACTCGCGGAAACGAAACAAGCAAAGAAATGAAATATAAAACAAGAGAAAGCTTTTGAGTGAATGCTATTTTACTCAATAATGAAGTGAATTGTGAGAAGGGGTGAATCTCTATTTATATTTGGCCTCCATTACATCCGACGGTCACTATTGATTTACATCAACGATCTAAATACAACCTTATCCTATTACAAAGCATAATTCCAAGAATATTCTCGACTAATTATGAAAATAATCTCCTATGTTCACATAAGATAAGTGGAAAATTCTAGTGGGCTTGGCAAGCCCGAAACCTTGGTGAGAAATGCTTGGGCGGACTAGATTACAGCAACCCCATCGTTGGGCTCGCGGACCGTGATATTCTTCTCATAGTTAGCCCCCACTGAATCTAACAACGCCCTCGTTGAGTCTTTATAATCCCCTCGACCCTGTTTAGACGCCACCCGACTCGAACGAGCTACACGGGGAATACCGAGGCTAATCCGGAGACTCGCCCCGATAAACTTGGACCCTAAATATTTTTCGGCTAATGTTTTCTAAATGAATTAATTAGATCATACATGTTCATGAAAGGACCGAGTTCAATTGCAGCGGAAACTAAAGAGAAATGAGTCCTAATTCAATCCGTAGTTAAGTATACTTCATTGACTTATAAGAATTAGATAAGCATGTTTATAACTTAAACTCAGAAACTCATGAATTCAATATCATATTCAAAGATCTCAACAAAACAAATCATAAATAACATAAAGTCTTTAGCTCCATTGCTCTCTACTACCTTAAGGTTCAACTGAAAGATAACATACTCAAACTAAAACGTATCAAAGTGTAAAATATTGCACTCCTTGCTTCTTCGGACGAGAGTCTCACTTTTTCTATGCATTCCAAGAAGAAGATAATGGTTAAGCAATTGCTTAGTGAGGGATGTACAAAAATAGTTTGAACAACTTGCAATGCAGCCCATAATACACTAAAAAGGTTTTAGAAAAAAAAATCTGTTCATGCTTTTAAAATAAATCACATGTGGCCAAAAAGCCACCAAGTATAAAAATCTGGCAAGTGTTTTATCACATGGAACAAATCCACAAAACTCAAGACTTACATGCTTCATTAGCAAGGCTTTATAAAACGTTTGAAAATAAGTCAAACTCACGCCAACTCAATTTCCAATTAAAATCATTATAAACTTAACACTTGCGTTTTCACGTGTTGGTATTAGTGATCCGATTAGTTTATTTCTAATCTTTGGGATAAACGAATACTCGCTTGAAGACATAAAGGTTGAAACATGCCACGTATGGGACTAAACCATCACCATACCACGTATGAGGGCTACTTATACCATGCACGGGTCTATCTCATGCATTCGAATGGAATAAATTCCAAACATGTTTCCCACCTTAGTTTCCAGGATAAGCTACACTTAAATGCAATACAACACATATGTCACAATTTAAGCAATAACTCTAATATATCGCTAAGAAATTTACTCACGTATACGAATTTTCATAATAAACAATGCACTAACATCCTATCGATCGATCGACTTATCCCTAAAACATCATCTTAATATGCAACACAAAACAATATGAATGCTCAAGTTTTCACATCAAAACAGTGGGTAAAACATTTGTAAACCACTTTCTCATGCTTACTCACAAAACCAATAAAAATCTTTTTTTAGCTTATTTCAAAAACCAAAACATAGAAATATTTAAAACCATCTTAAAACAGTATTGAGAGCATTCTAACATGTACATAATCAAATATGTACCTATAAAATACGAGCATGTCAAAAACATAGTAAAACAAGCATATTATGGGAAAACCGATTTACGAGAGCAAACGAAAAAATTACTCTGGAGTATAGGAAGGTTTCTCACACCTTCCATACACTCCCATCCCTTTAAAACAAAGTTAAAACAGTGCCGAAGCAGCCCACTCTCAAATCCACTCATCGATAATTGAAACTTGTCCGACAAGTCACCAAAACTTTACTCGATCACTTCAAAAGAGATCACCTACATCTTGCCCTGTTTCAAGCATAAAAAACTATGGATTTAGTGCTCCTATTCGCATTTAATAAATCCCAAGTCGGACAACCCCTTAAACCTATCAAAACCTTAACCGAAAACTTTTTGAAACCAACCAAAATTCTCCTAAACCTTTAGTTCAAGATTAGGGATTTTTTAAAAACACTTTATAAACATCATAACACATTTAAAATCATCCTTTTAAGACCCAAAAACAGTGAGTAAAAACCCGTGAACGAAAATCATGATTTTGGACCCAAAAAACGATTTTTCTGAAACAAAGGATTAAATTTTTTTTACCATGCCAAGAACTTGAGAATTTCATTAAAGAACTTAAAATTTCTATAGGGTTGATGAAATCTCACCTCTAAAACTGATCCAATTGCTTTCCAGGCTTTAAAACGTGAAAACGATGAGAAAACTAGAATTTTAAAAAGGAAAAAGTTATAATAATTATTCAAAACAAAATTAGATGAAAAAGTAAAGTTTTTACCCTAAAAGTTGTTTTAAATCTTGCCTCCAATGAGGGAAAACGAAAATAATAAAAATAGGTTAGATTTATTGAGTTTAAATAGGGTTTCAGAGTTTAAAATCAAGTAAAACTAGTTATTTGAGTTAAAATAAAATTATTGGATTTAATTAATTAAAAATTGGGAAGCCTATACCAGCTAGGATTATAATTGGATTTAATCCCCTTAGAGATTTAAAGTTTAGGCTTGATTTATAAAATTATCTTCAAATTTTCAATTTTTATAAAATAATCACTAATTTAAAAATCTTAGGGTTTCAAGGGTCATTTTTCAAAATTGGTTTGATCAAAGTCAAATACATGTTAAATAATGATTTTAGGAAATTTTTCCATATTTTATTTCGACCAAAAATCAACTTTTAAGAATTTAATCCCAATCTAGGCTTAACTAGTTAAATCGTCCCACTAACTTCTAGGCCCAATTTTTGGACGTTACTACTCTCCCCCACTTAAGAAATTTCATCCTCGAAATTTTTGTAGTGAAAAGAGTTAGAGCAACTACTCTTTCTTAACTTCCTTTCACACCCACATGACTTTCCAACACTATGATGCCCTTAGCACACTCTGACCTACATAACTATCCAAAGCCTACTTCCTCACACCAGTCAACAACCCAAACCTTTTTATCTAATCGTACTCAAGACAACAAACAACTTTCACCAGCAGAATCCGCTTTCAAACTCCTGACACAACCTCTAACTTCCTATCGCATAACAAAAGACTTCCACTCTTTTTCCGATATAATTCCTTCTCTTCCTAACCACCTACTAGAAAATTCTACCACTTATTGCACAATGGCTCGGTACCAACAAGTGTATCTTTCAAATGCATCCATAAACCTATATTTTCTTCCAAAAATGGCTAACCTTAGCACACTTCCATTTTCACGAGGAAAATATTCGTAGATATGGACAATGTATGCATGATTTCTTGTATGTCATCCTATATGCCTCATGTAGGTGCATGCTAATTGCAATCTAATGTCATGCTCAAGAATGCATGCATGTCCTAAGATGTCTAATGTATATGTGCAAGAGCTTTTATACTATGCATGATTATTGTCCATACTCACAAACAATATCCTCAAATCCAAAATTTCAACTTCCTAGTTCAAGTATTTTCTACAACTCAACGTTCAAAATCACAGAAGCTTGATACCCAAGTGATACACATCCTCACCATAACCCACACATTTCTAGCACGTTCGATTCACTTTACACACAAGCATTCTAAAATCTCAATGGCATTCTCAGAGATGTAGTTACCTACTATTCACTAGTACAACAAATTCTTAGACTAAAACAAATTCAAAACCAATCTTCAGTTAAACACCATAGAGGACTAAATTGACTCAAGATCAGATATCATAACACCAAAAATAAATCACAACACAAACTTGTCCATAGCATCTATTTGAACCTTAAGAAGATTATATTATGATTTTACTGTATGCCTGATACATCCTGTATGATATCTCCTGACTTGATACGTAATGTCTGATGATAAGTGTTCAACTCACTATCACTTTTTACACCTTTTATGGGCATTAATCATCAAATCTACACCTACTTGGACCAATGCATATACTTAATGTGATATATTTAGAGGTTATGCTTATCAAGATGATATTTATAGAAAAGGCAAGTTTTACTGCATTTTTACATCTGTGCAGGAAAAACTATTGTCGCGGCAACAACGCAGCCGAGGCAGGACCTGATGCCGAGGCAGCAGCTGAAAGACAAGTAGCGATATTGTAAATGACTTGAAGAGAAAAATGAGCTGGACGTTTCTGGACAAGCAGCGCATGAATCGAAGCTGGGTAGCACATGGAAAGCCCAAGTCAAAGGCCACGCGGAAACAAATCCTAGTTGGAGTAAACTTGGAAATATTTTAATTATGGACTTGACTTGTATCCTACTCCAAGTTATACTCCTACTTAGGAAAGGTTTGCCCTAGACCAAACCTATATAAGACCTAGCCGTCCAAGAGGAGAAGAGGAGGTGAGTTTTCGGCAGAAAGAGCTTAGACCTAGCCGACTTCATCTTTTAGAGTTTTCTTTTCTTTGTATTATGTTCTAATTTTCTCTAGGCTTAGGTGAAGGTTTAGCATATTAGTGTGAGGAGATTGAACCTTGTTTCTTGTTTCAATGCAATAAAGTATCGAAGTTTACTTATTCTTTGCCATTCTTTGTTCTTGCATCCAAGCTCGAGAGAGAAGTTTGCAAGTAATCCATTTATCTAATATTGAGAGAGTTAGATTCACGAAAGAAATAAGTACGATGTTTCAATCGGGAAACACTAACTCGGCCTAGAGATAGGTTAAGAGTTTCAGAGGCTAAGAGAAGTGTGGGATTGGTTGGTGATTATAATTGATTCACGCCGAGAGGTATCATCAAGGACTGGTCATCAACAGTACTTATTTTCATCCTTGAAAAGGGGTTGTATTAATGAAAAGGGTTTTATAATTAATGAAAAGGTAAAGAGGGGTTGTATTATAACCGAAACTCTCCTCATTCTCCTTGAAAACTAACCGGATGCGTGTTCATGGGCTCTTCATTTTCATCCTTTGTGGCCCAAATCAAATAACTCCAAAAGTCCTTCCCTCCAAAAGTGGTAGCCGTACAGTCCTTCCTTGCTCCCAGTCCTCTTTTTGTGCAGGCTGTGCACTGCGCACTGTGCATTGAACCTCTGGTGGTGCACCGCTCCTTGTGAGCGCACAGTGTCTAAAAATGTACCTTCAAAAATTAAAAGTTGAATAGAGACAAGAGAAATAAAAGCATTATAAAAGCAAAAAAAAAAATCTACTTTTATTCAAACTGAAATTTAAATGCTAAAGCAAAATAAAAGAGATGGATAGAAATGCTCAAGCATTTTGCAGAATGGAGTCGTCCTTGTCACGCACAATCGGAGCTCCATTGTACAGCTTCAGCCTTTGAACATTGACCTTGATTCGATCTCCTTCAAGTGTTCTAATCTCCACAGCACCATAAGGATAAACCCTATGTATCAAGAATGGTCCTGACCATCGAGACTTTAACTTGCCAGGAAAAATTTTAAGTCTTGAGTTGTAGAGTAACACTTGTTGGCCCTCTGAGAAATGCCATGGCAAAAGATGTTTATCGTGCCACCTCTTTGTCTTTTCTTTGTAGATCCTAGCATTCTCATAGGCATTGGATCGAAACTCGTCCATTTCGTTCAGCTCCAAAAGCCTGTTCTCTCTAGCTGCCTTAAAGTCCAAATTAAGCTTTTTGATAGCCCAATAAGCCTTGTGCTTAAGCTCTACGGGCAAATGACAAGTTTTCCCATAAACCAACTTAAATGGCGACATCCCTAAAGATGTCTTTTAGGTTGTCCTATATGCCCACAAAGCTTCATCCAGCTTCGGAGACCAGTCTTTTCTCCTTGTGTTTATTGTCTTCTCTAAAATTTGCTTGATTTCTCTATTGGAGATTTTAGCTTGGCCATTTGTCTGCGGGTGATATGCTGTAGAAATTTTGTGCCTTACACTATAGCGTTGTAATGCCTTAGCAATGAGCTTGTTGTCGAAGTGGGTGCCTTCATCAATGATGATAGCTCTGGGGACTCCAAACCTTGTGAAAATATTCTTGTGCAGGAACTTCAAAATTGTCTTTGAGTAATTACGGGGTGTTGCAATTGCTTCAACCCATTTGCTCACATAATCTACTGCCAGCAAGATATATAAATCACCATAGGAGGATGGAAATGGTCTTAAGAAATCAATTCCCCAAACATCGAAAAGCTCAATTTCCAGAATATTTTCCAGTGGCATTTCATTTCTCCTTGAGATGTTACCAGTTCTTTAACATCTATCACATGCCTTATAAAATGCTTGAGCATCTTTGAAGAATGAGGGTCATTAGAATCCAGATTGAAGGACCTTTGCAGCAATCCTTGATCCACCAAAATGGCCTCCACACGATGTTGCATGGCAATGGAATAGAATATCTTTTTGCTCTTCTTCCGGCACACATCGTCGAAGCAATTGGTCAGCACATTGCTTGAACAAATATGGCTCATCCCAATAGAAAATTTTTGCATCATGTTTGAACTTCTTTCGACCTTGGCTAGATAAATCAGGAGGCAAAATACCACTAAAAAGAAAATTAACTATATCTGCATACCAAGGTAATGCTGTAGCATATAAAATTTTCTCATCAAGGAAATTTTCTTCGATCTCAAAATCCTCTCCTAAATTTTCTGGATTTTCTAGACTAGATAAATGGTCTGCAACTTGATTTTCAGTGCCTTTTCTATCCTTTATTTCAATATCAAATTCCTGTAGCAAAAGTATCCACCTAATAAGTCTAGGCTTAGCATCTTTCTTAGTCACTAGGTATTTGATGGCAGAATGATCTGTGTGCACTATCACCTTAGTTCCTATAAGATATGCTCTAAACTTATCAAAGGCAAATAATACAACAAGTAACTCTTTCTTAGTAGTGGTATAATTAATTTGAGCATCATTAAGAGTTCTACTTGCATAGTAAATAACATGGAAGAGTTTACCTCGCCTTTGACCTAGTGCAGTGCCCACTGCGTAGTCACTTGCATCACATATCAATTCGAATGGCTCAGTCCAATCGGGTGGTATCACTGTTGGAGTTGAGGTAAGTCTCTTCTTTAGTTCATTAAAAGCGCTGTGGCATTTTTCATCGAAGACAAAGGGTTGATTTTGCTGCAGCAAATTGCAGAGTGGCTTAGAGATTTTCGAGAAGTCCTTGATGAACCTCCTGTAGAAGCCAGCATGTCCTAGGAAGCTTCTAATTCCTTTCACTGTCGTGGGAGGTGGTAACTTCTCTATCAACTCTACTTTTGCTTTGTCAACTTCAATTCCTTTACTTGAAATTTTATGCCCCAAAACCGTACCTTCCGTTACCATAAAATTGCATTTTTCCCAATTAAGTACAAGGTCGGCTTCTTCACAGCGTTTCAATACTTTTTCCAGGTTGCCTAAGCATTTTTCAAAGGTTTCTTCGGACACAGAAAACTTCTCCATGAATACCTCCAAAAATTCTTCAACCATGTCTGAAAAAATTACCAACATGCAACGTTGAAAAGTTGCTAGAGCATTACATAACCCAAATGGCATTCTTCGAAAAGCATAAGTCACATAAGAGCAGGTGAAGGTTGTCTTCTCCTGGTCCTCTGGTGCTATAGCAATTTGGTTGTACCCAAAATAGCCATCGAGGAAGCAATAGTAAGCCTTTCCCGCCAATCGATCCAGCATTTGATCGATAAAAGGAAGGGGGAAATGGTCTTTCTTTGTTGCCTTGTTCAGCTTCCTATAGTCCACACAAATGCGCCAGCCTGTGACTGTCCTTGTCGGGAGCAACTCGTTGTCCTCATTTGTGATCACTGTCGTGCCTCCCTTCTTTGGAACACAATGCACAAGAATAACCCATGATCTGTCAGAAATTGGGTATATGATCCCTGCATCCAACCACTTGATAATCTCCGTCATCACTACCTTCTTCATTGCTGGGTTCAGTCTTCTCTGGGGCTCAACAGAATTGTTGTGGCATTCTTCCAGCAGGATCTTGTTGGGGCTCACCCTAGAGCTTTCTTATATTGTGATAGCAAATTCACAAGGCTAAGCTCTTAGTTAGGATCTAAGCTAGAAGAAATAATCACTGGCAAAGTATTGTGAGATCCCAAATAGACATACTTTAAATGTGGTGGCAGTGGTTTCAGTTCTAGAGATGGTGCATGTAATAATGATGGTTTAGGAGGAATAAATTCAGAGAAATCAATTGATTCAAATTTCATACCTGGTCTTGGCTTGTAATAGCCAATTTGCTATAGCTCCAGATGAGCTTCTTCTTCATCTTGATCATGCTCCTCTAGTAGTTTTGCAAAGTCTTTCATTTGTGGAAAATTGTCACAGCAAAAATCTGCATCTTCTTCAGTTGCTGCGGCATTTATCCCAGCTATACAGTGACATTCTTCATTATCATCCATGCACTTGAGAGTGTTGAAGACATTGATAGTCATGGATTGATCTGCTACTCGCATTGTGAAGTCTCCCTTCTCACAGTCGATGAGAATCCGACCAGTAGCTAGGAATGGTCGTCCCAAGATGATGGGTGCTTTGTAGTCCAGTTCACAATCCAATATTAGAAAATCCATTGGAAACACAGACTTGCCTACTTTTACTATCACATCTTCTACTTTCCCTTCGGGCTGAACATGAGAATGGTCCGCCAATTGCAAGATGACAATGGTAGGTCATGTACTCCCTATACCAAGCTTCTTGAATATTGCTTTGGGCATCAAATTTGCACTCGAATCGAGGTCGCATAGTGCTCTTCCCACAAAATTGTCTCCTATCGAGCATGGAATGATGAAGCTGCCAGGATCTTGCCTCTTCATGGGAAGCTCAGTCCTCCTAGGATAAAACTCAGATGCTATAGCAACTGTTTAAAAATTCTCAGCTTTTCTTTTCTTTGTAACAATATCTTTCAAAAACTTTGCATATGAGGGCATTTGATCAATAGCATCTAAAAATGAAATATTTATATGAAATTGGTCCAGAATAATTACAAACTTTTGAAATTGGAGATCCTCTCTATGTTGCTTTAAACGCTGAGGGAATGGTGGTGGTCTTACGTCCTCCACAGGTTGTGTTGGTGCTGCTTCTTTCGCTGCAGCATCCGCAAACTTTTCCCCAAATGCCTCAGTAATTAAGTTTTCTCCAGTTTCTTCTTGAGCTGATTTTTCTTCTTGTTTCTCAGTTTCTTTTTGCTCCTGAATCGAGGTTTCTTCTTTTTCCTTTCTTTTGAAATGCTCCCCTGTGTTGATTTGTCTTCCACTCCTCAAGGCCAGTGCGCTGCATTGCTCCTTGCCATGGTTTTTAGTGACTTCAGTATCACTAGGCAGATTACCTCTTGGTCTTGCTTGTAATGCTTGAGCATTTTGACCCACTTGAGTCTCCAGCGATCTTAGTGAAGAGCTGTTACTTTGCAGCAGTGCACCTTGGGTCTGCAATAGATTGCCTTGATTAGAGATAGTTGTGGAATGCTCCTGCAATAATGCTTTCGTTGATGTCATGAACTCCTTGGTCGAAGTCATGAATTCTTGCAGCGAAGCTTCCAAAGAATTGTTATGACTTTGGTGATGAATTGTTCCCTTGTTTTCATTTTTCCATGGCATATTTCCTTGAAAACCATGGACTCCTGGTTGGGTTGCCATGGGTTGCTGCCTATTCGAGTTGCTAGCTTGATTTTGTCCTTGATTACCCTACGAAAAATTAGGATGTTGTCTCCACCCTGGGTTGTACGTGTTCGAATAGGGTTGTTGGAATTTTTATTGAAATTTCCAACGTAATGAGCAGACTTTAGATGAGTTGGACAGTCTTTATCAAAATGGTTTTCACTACAGTGCACACAACTTAATGCCTTAGCATCTCTTACTTCACTGGGCTGTTGAAGATTCTTCAACATATTTGTGATAGCAGAAAGTTGTGCTGAAACAGAATCATTCGCGTCGAGCTCCAGCCTTCCTTGAGTTCTTCTTCCTGTTCCAAGTCTTGTAGTTGGAAACTGATAGTCATTGTTGGCTATTTTATCCAAAATATCAAATGCTTCTTCAGGCGACTTGTCCAGCAATGTCCCATTTGCTGAAGCATCTAACATCATCCTTGTGGGTGCGTTGACTCCATTGTAAAACATCACGATTTGAGTCCATTCTTGAAAAACCGTGATTTATACACCTTCTTAGCAAGCTTTTATATCGATCCCAACACTCATGCATTGACTCGTCATCCCCTTTTCTGAAGGATACTATCTCATTTCGCAACTGGGTGTTCATGTTGGGTGGATTATACCTTGCCAAAAAGCTTTTGCACAAAGTTGTCCATGACTCCATCGAACCGGTTGGAATTCCATTCAGCCAAAGAGTATTAGCTTGAGATTCAACACATCCTCATGCACTCCTTATTGGCGAAACGAATCGCAAACCTCCATGAAAGCACGAATATGTTGTCGAGCATCCTCATGAGGTGATCCTCCAAACTGTTCGATCGAGTTGAGCAAATTAAACATCACAGGTTTGAGCTCAAAGTATGCTGCCTGAATAGCAGGTGTCACTATCCCAGAATTAAGGTCATCCAAGATCGATGTCAGGTGATCTTGAATTGCCCTTGGTCTTGCTGCAGCTACAACATTTGATGCAGCATCGGGATTTGCTGCAGGAATTGCTCTAGCATTTTGATTCTGGGGATCCTGATACATGGTTCTTCTTATTCTTTGCTCTCGCCTCCTTTGTCTAAAATACCTTTCGATTTCCGGGATAAATGGTTCGAGGGATTCTCGAGAGTTGACTCTAGGCATCCACTAACCAAAACCCTATAAAGAAAAACAAAGATTAAACCAAAAACAAAAGACTCAAGACACAAAACAAAAATAAAAAGATAGAAAGTATGAAAACTATGATTGAAATTGCATATTACCTCAATCCCCGGCAACGGCGCCAAAAACTTGTTGCGGTGCAGGACTACCTTAAAATGTGATTGATTTGCGTGCAAGTATACACATGGAACAAGTAATAAAGTGTGTGAGTGAGATCGTTCCCACGAGGATTGGGTAGGTTATTTCAAAAATAGTTAACATACACAAAAGATAAAATAATCCTTTTGTATGGACATATGCTAAAGCAATTCTGCAAATGTCACCAAAAAGCTTTAGCAAAATAAAAATGTCACTAATGATGCTGGAGCAAAATAAAGATTGTCACGAAAATACAGTAGCCATTACAACTGATATTGGAGAAATAGATAAAGCTGTACAAACACAACACAGAGAAGATATTCAAGCTTAAGACAGGTGTTGCGTGTAAAAAGGTTGCGCAAATTGTGCAAGTGAACACGTCGCAAGTAATAAAGTGATAAATATCGAGTATCGTCTCCACAGGGATTGGTATACTTAATATGTTTCCTTTGATCTTCTCGTTCTGTAAAAGAAATAAAATAAAGACACAGATTAATTTGATTGCTCCGAATGAAATTAAAACAACTTGAATAATAAAAAGAAAATAAAGAATGAAATCAGATTGAGAGAATGGGCAGGATCCAGTTATGTCGTATTGTGGATTCAATTGACTTGTTTCCGTCTAATGCAATTACTCAACACTGCCTCGACAGTATTGTAGTCCTACTGCCTTGACAGTGAAGGGTACGTCCGCCGCGGCAATCCCTTGCTCTTTGGTGGACTTCTTCAAGGTTCGGCAAAGGGTCTTCTAATGACTCCGCTTATCCCTAAGTCGAAGTACAGTTGATGACTAGTCTTTGATGATACCTCCCGGCGTGAATCAATTATAACCACCAACCAATCTCACACTTCTTTTAGCCGCTAAAACTCTAACCTATCCCTAGGCCGAGTTAGTATTTTCCAGCTAGAAAAATACCGTACTTATTCCTTTCGTGAATCTAACTCTCCCGATGCTAGATAAATAGATATCTCACAAACTTCTCTCCCGAGCTTGAATGCAAGAACAACGAATGGCAAAGAATAAGCAAACCTTGATATTTTATTGCATGAAACAAGAAAACAAAGTTCAATATCCTCTCACAAATACTCGACAACTTTCACCTAACCCTAAGAGAATTTAGAATATGATGAAAACAAAGAAAATTCTAAAAATTATTGTGAACTCTCCTCTCCCTCTTTCTCTTGGACGGTACATCCTTTATATAGGCTAAAACTAGGGCAACATCAGCCTTGGAGAAGAAGTTTTGTAAGTTTGGACGTTTCCTTCCTTAAAAAGGCAAATCTCTTAATTTGGTACTTTCCATCTTCACACCGTCTTCTCGAACTCCAATTGCTGCGCAAAGTATCTAGAAAAATCTAGCTTTTTATGCTCTTCAAATCGATCACCACTTTGACTTTTGGTCTTAAGAAAATCCCTGCCTCGGCAAGATGCATCTGCTACCCCGGCGGAGGTCTGCCTTTGAGTCTGCTTAGCTTCCATCAGTAGAAGCTTCCATCTGTGGCTGGTTCATCAGGGTCTAAATTTACCTGCAAGTGCAAAAAGATGCATTAAAGCTTATATTTTCTATAAATATCATCCTTATATGTTATGAAAGCAACGTATGCAAATATCACACATTAGGTTCATGCCTTAGTCCAAATAGGTGTAGATTAAGTAATTATTATCCATGAAAGGTATAAAAGTTATAGTCTTTTGAGGACTTATCAACAGGATAGACTTGTTATGGTATGACCTCACTGTTCTTCTGAATGCTACTATTCCACTGGTTTACTAGTGCTCGACAGAGTTTACTAAAAATGCCTCCACTATCCCTAGTCAGAAGGCCTAACACTCGAAAATGCTAAGGCATTACCTCCCGGTCTCAACCCTAACACTCCTAATGTTGATGAAGTTCTACCCCTTTTAGTCGTTGAAACTCTACCTTATCCCTAAGGCGAGTTAGGATTCTGCTCCCGCAGCAACCCCATTGTTCAAGTTGGTCTAGCTTTGCCTATTGTTGCGTGTAGAAATAGCGCAAATTGTGCAATGTATGCGTCAAGTAATAAAGTGATAAGTATTTATCGTGTATCATCTCCACAGGGATTGGTGTACTTAATATGTCTTCTTTAATATTCTTGTCCTGTAAAAGTAAAGTAAAAACACAAGTAGGAAGGATGTTTGAATAACTAATTGAATAAAAACAAAATAAAGGTAGTGAGAATGAATGAGGAGAGTTGGCAGGATCCAGTTGCGTTGTACTGTGGAATCGATCGACTTGTTTCTGTCCAATGCTATCGCATTACTCTGCCTCGGCAATACTGCAGATTACTACCTTGACATCGACAATGCGTGTCTGCCGCGACAATCCCTTGCTCTTGGGTAGACCTCACTAAGATTCAACAAAGCGTCCTTGGATGGTTCCGCTGATCCCTAAGTCGAAACACTATTGATAATCAGTCCTTGATGATACCTCCCAGCGTGAATCAATTCTAACTATCAACCAATCTCACACTTCTTTTAGCCGCTGAAACTCCAACCTATCCCTAGGCCGAGTTAGTATTTTTCAAATACCGTACTTACTCCTTTCGTGAATCTAACTCTCCCGAGTCTAGATAAATGGATTACTCACAAACTTCCCTCCCGGGCTTGGATGCAAGAACAAAGAATGGCAAAGAGTAAGCAAATCTTAATGTTTTATTGCATTGAAACGAGAAACAAAGTTCAATCTCCTCTCACAAGTACTCGACAACCTTCACCTAACGCTAAGAAAGCTTAGAACATAATGAAAGAAAGAACACAATAATTCTTAGGTTAAACTCTCTCTCAAATCCGCCTCCCCTATACATTAGACGGCTATGGTATATATAGTCTAGGTCTAGGGCAAACCTTTCCTAAGTAGGAATACTACTTGGAGTAGGATTACAATTATTCCCATAAATCAAATATTTCCAAGTTTATTTCAACCAGGCGACTTTTCCCTTGTGTACTTTGACTTGGGCTTTCCTCGTGCTAGCCAGCTTCGATCCATGTGCTGCATGTCCAGGAACGTCCAGCGTATTTTTCTCTTCCAATCGCCTACAGTATTGATGCTGGAGCTTCAGTTGCTGCCGTGTCCCAGCTTCTGCCTCGGCCTCAACCCTGCCTCGGCAGTAGTTATTCCTGCATGTACAGAAGATATCGTAAATTCTGCATTTTTCTGTAAATATTAGCTTTGTAAGTTATAATAGCAGAATATCTGAATATTGCATATTAAGTGCATGCATTAGTCCAAGTAAGTGTGAGATAAGTGCTTATTGCCCATTAAAGGTGTATAAAATAATGATCTTTTGATCACTTATCATACCCCCAAACTCGAACTATTGCTTGTCCTCAAGCAATGCAAGCCATCAATTTGCCAAACTTTATTCTCTCTTGGTCTTACATTTTCATCTATTCTCCCCACCATAACTATGCCTATTCTTTAGTCTTAGCCTTTCGTTTACTCAAGGACTTTACCCAGAAACAAGTTATAAGATTTTGTGAGTGTGTGCATTTTTGTGGACAAGGTTGATTAAAGGCTTTCTTAGACAAACTCTAAGTTCAAGACAAATAGATTTGGATCTAGTGTTCTCTTCTTAAAACATCAATAGCTTGAGCCAATTTCGGGCACCTCAAGGTATGTGTTTTCTATTTCCTTCTTTTCTTTCTTTAGCATACTAGAGCCAATTTCGGGCACCTCTAGCATGAAGAAGAGCGTTTCCTAGAGCCGGTGATAGGCACCTCTAGTCACTTTCCCAAGAATCTAAGTCTTTATCACCTAAGTTCATTAAAAGAACTCCTAAATCAAACAAGTCTCAAAAGTGTTTATAACCTTAACCTTATAGCAAGCTTCTAGGTTTTCTACCTTAAGTATTCTATGGTTAATCCTTTAAAACAGAAGCTAGCCATGGTAAGGAGAAAGATTTCTATGGCCTCAAAAGAATAAACTAAGGCAATACTGATGAAAGGCAGTGCAAAAGTAAAGGCAGTAAATCAATTAGGAAGCAGATAGATGCACTAAAAAAATTTTCAAACACAAGGCAAAAATTTTACTCCCTTTCATGGTAAAGCCACGACAGTGGGCTGCCTCGGCAGTGCACCTACACCCCCAAACTCAAACTGAGCATTGTCCTCAATGCTATAATCACACAACATGTCAATATTTCAAAAAAAATTAAAGTAGTGAAGAATTAAAGGCAGGAAAAGCTTAGTATTTAAATGGACTCCGAAGAGCTGGTGGTAACAACTTGTTTTCAAGGCCTCCCTGCTGATTCTTTCATCCTTGGTCCTTGTGCTGGTGATTGTTGTAGTTTTGCTTGCCGGGGCGATTGAACTCGTGTGGGTGGTGTCCTTTGTAAATGAGCATCCACCTCTTCTTTTTCTTCTTCGTCGGCAATTTCTTCCGTATGCATTATGTCTGTCCCTCCTTCCTCTTTAACGTTTGTTGCCTCAGCATAATGAATGCTTGGCTCGGCATTGTATGAGCTTTGATGTACATACTCATCTATTTATCTAGAGAGACTACCCATGGGGATGGGTGATCGTGATGGAGTACTGAAGACAGCTCTCCTCTTTGATGGTCTTCTGCTGGTTGATGATGCCGCGGCAGAGCCTGTTGCCCTAGATGGGCCAGCCACGTTGAACTGTTGTTGAGGTTGAGAAGGGAAAAATGGCCTCGACCCTAGGGCTGGAGTGGTCTCTGTGTAGGGTGCTGCTGTGACGAATATGTTTGCTGGAAATTCTGGAAAGTGCATCCCTTGACTTGGAAAATTTTGCATCATCATCTATGCAAGTGTGCTGTTGAAGTCGCATTGATATTCCATGTATCTCTATTGACGAAGGTCCATGGTAGTCATCCTTTTTAGAATCTCCTGGTAAGGGTCTGCTGCGGCAGTGGTGTAGGCAGTGTCAGGCATATCTGCTGTGTACTAGGCTCCGGCAGTGAAGTCGGCAGTGAACTTCTGAGGAGTTGCTTGGAATGGTTCTGCCTGCGTGATCTGCATTATTTTTTGGCAGAAGTCTCTCGTCCATCCTTGCCTGTTTGGAGTGTATTCATCTGTATCTTCAATTGGTACACCTGCAGCAATGCACAAACTAGAGATTAAACAAGGGAAATATAACGGCCCTATTTCCTTCTTACTGCACTCGTAAATTTCTCGTAATATGATCTCTCCAATGTTGATGCTCCTTTTATTGATGATGGATTGGATGAGCACCAATCTCCTACGGTCTATCGTGCTATTGTGGGAGGTGGGTATGAGGCGTCTCTTGACAAAGGTATTCCAAAGCTTGGCCTCGGGTTTGAGACTCTGCCTTGCTACAGATCCTCTATGGGCACCGGTTTCCTAAGGGGTGTTGTTGTAGCAAAGGTCATCTTTGATCAGCTCGTAGTCTTCGTTTGTAACTTCTTCAAAAAATTTGGCATGGATATCGCGGGTAGGTATGAGGCCATAGTATTGGTTGATTGACTCGGCATCAAGCTTGATCGTCCTGCACTGGCAGTGGACTTAGAAAGAATCCTTGCTCGGCCCATGTGCATAAAATTCCCGCACTATGGTGGCATTTTCCTGGGCAGACTGTAGGCAAAGAACCTCCCAATCTTGATACTTGATTCTATCGAACAAATAGTGCTCGATGCCATAGTTCTCCTCATCCGAGTGTTGGAACCCTTGTTCTTCCCATAACTGTCGAGCAACGAAAGATCTGTTGAATCGGTCTTCAACAGCGGCAGGAGCAAAGCGAGTGTATGATGCCATGGATAAGTTTTGAGGATTTTGAAGAGTTTCTTGGAAAGATTCTGAAAATTTCAAGAAGGCTAGGTAGAGAGTATGATGAGAGCAAGATTAGCAAATTTTCAAAAGAAAACAAGAATGCAAGAGTGAATAGTTCGAGAGAAGGAATGTGCTTATATAGGCCTCGACCTTGTATCCGTTTGAAACCACTATCCGTTTTATAACCGTTAGCCTTTACTGCCGATTGCTTTTACTGTCGCGACAAAAATCTCGACAGACTAGCCGTTATACTTTTTTACCCATTAGGAATGCTGCGGCTCTGACACTGTTTTTTGTCTCGATAGAATTTCTGTTGTGAACTATTTTTCCTCCATCCTTGCTTTATTAACCTAAAAATAATTGAACAAAAACAAGAAAAAAATAATGAAAGCATAAAATAAACATGGAAAGTAAATATAAACTAAACTGATCCTAATATAATAATATAAAAAGAAAAGGGAAGAGATTAAGTCATTGGAGGAGTGCATGCAAATGCATCTCCTAAGGTATTTATCTCTTGTTGGCCAGAATTATAATTCAGATGTTGTCCACTCCCTTTTGCTTTATGTCCATCCTGATGTGCTGCTTACACTTTGAGCTTGATCTTTTTGCCAAATAGCCTGCCGAGCATGCTGCCAAGGCAGGATATTTTGGTGTCTGTTGTTTGGATGGCTTTGCACTCTTCTGGATCATCATATTTTTTTAAAATTGTGGAATACATTGAGTTTGACTTGTTGGTCATTAACCCTCATTGTCAACTCTCCATTTTCCACATCAATTAAGGTGCGTCCAATTGCTAAGAAAGGCCTCCCCAATATGATTGGCGCATTCTCATCTGCTTCACAATCAAGGATAAGGAAGTCAGCGGGAAAAATAAATTTGTCTACCCTTACCAATATGTCATCAATTTTTCCTTCAGGGTGCACAAATGATCTATCCGCTAGTTGAAGTACCACAGTTGTGGGTTTTGCTCTTCCTATTCCTAGCTTTCGGAAGACTGATTTCGGCATTAAGTTGATGCTTGCTCCCAAGTCACATAGGGCCTTTCCTTCATAATGGTTACCTATCGCACAAGGTATGGTGAATCATCCAGGATCCTTTAATTTTGGAGGCATGCGATTGTGCAGCATTGCCATGCATCCTTCAGTTGCTGCCACTGTTTCAAACTCACCAAGCCTTTTTCTTTTAGATATCATGTCTTTCAAGAACTTAGCGTAATTAGGCATCTATTCAATTGCCTCAACGAATGGCAAGTTGATGTGGACTTGTTTTAGGATGTCTAGAAATTTTTTAAACTGGAGATCCTACTTTTGCTTTTTCAGCCTTTGTGGGAAAGGTGGTGGTGGTCTCATCTCCTCCAGGGTTTCATGAATTTTGAATTTAATACATGGCACCACTAGGTTTTTTACTGTCTCGGCAGCTGGTTGAGGTGCTGCCGGTTTGTCTGCCTAGGCAGAGTTTTCTGCTGGGATTTCTGAGGCCTGACTTTCTGGTTCAGCATCCTGGTCCTCCCTATTTGAATCCTCTTGTATTGCTTGTGGGACTTTGTTTGCTGAACTGCTTAGTTTTTCTTTTAAATGTAGGCTACTTCTGGTTGTGATCACTTTACATTGCTCATGGCCCATTCCCTTAGTTTTTCTTTTCCATGCCGGATTATATGTGTTAGACATCATATTATTATTCCGGTTGTAGTTTCCCACATAAAAACCAGTTTCCTCATCTTGCACATACTCAGAAGAATTGATCCTTTTAACATCATGAGTATTTTGTTGTAATTGCATGTTCTGAACCATCTTGGTTATAAATGTCAATTGTGTTGCCACTGAATTGGATGTTTCGAGTTCATTCACTGTGGCTTGGCATCTCATTCCTCCTCGCCTTGATGTAGGGAACTGAAAATCATTCTTTGCGAGCTTGTTCAAAATCTCTATAGCTTCCTCAGGATCTTTGTCAAGGAGTGTCCCATTGGCGGAGGCATCTAACATTATCCTTGTTTGGCATTAGTGGCATTGTAGAACATTGTCACTTGGGTCCACAAGGGAAATCCATGTAATGGGCATCTATGCAATAACTCTCTATAGCGCTCCCATGCCTCGTACATTGGTTCATCATCAGCCTGTCGAAAAGAAGTAATTTCATTACGGTTACGATCATATAAGTTAGTAGGGTTGAAGCGCGTAATGAAATCTCGGTAGAGTTCACTCCAAGATCCTATTGATCCTGCTGGAATGCTATTTAACCAGGTCTTGGCCCTATCCCTTAGTGAATAGGGAAACAATTTTAATCTCAAAACATCGTCATGGACTCCTTGAATTTTAAATGAGTTACAAACTTCCATGAAAGATTTGAGATGCTGCCTAGCATCTTCGGTTGCAGACCCACTAAATTGTTCAATAGTATTCAGCATATTGAACATGAAAGGTTTGAGTTCAAAATGGGTTGCTTCTATTTCCGGTGCAACGACTCCAGGGTTTAATCCATTCAGATCTCCAACCAGGAAATCTCTAACAGTGAGCTGCCGCGGCAGTATGGGATGCGGCATGGGTGTCTGCTGAAGTCCTCCGTGGCCAATAGGTATGTTTTGATCTACTTGATTTCCTGCCATTGCTTGTTGGACTTTTCTCCTCAACCGATTCCGTGTACGTTCAATTTCAGGGTTAATCTCGTACAACGGAATGGATGGGTTGGCCCTGGTCATACACCAAAAAGAAACCAAAATAAATAATAAAAAAATAAAATAAAATAACTAAAGCAAGAAAATAAAGAAAACAAAATTTAGTTGTCAATCCCCGACAACGGCGCCAAAAACTTGTTGCGTGTAGAAATAGCGCAAATTGTGCAGTGTACACGTCAAGTAATAAAGTGATAAGTATTTATCGTGTATCGTCTCCACAGGGATTGGTGTACTTAATATGTCTTCTTTAATATTCTTGTCCTGTAAAAGTAAAGTAAAAACACAAGTAGGAAGGATGTTTGACTAAACTAATTGAATAAAAATAAAATAAAGGTAGTGAGAACGAATGAGGAGAGTGGGCAAGATCCAGTTGCGTTGTACTGTGGAATCGATTGACTTGTTTCTGTCCAATGCTATCGCATGCCTCTGCCTCGGCAGTACTGTAGATTACTGCCTCGGCAGCGACAATGCGTGTCTGCCGCGGTAATCCCTTGCTCTTGTGTAGACCTCACTAAGATTCGGCAAAGTGTCCTTGGATGGTTTCGCTTATCCCTAAGTCGAAACACTGTTGATAATCAGTCCTTGATGATACCTCCCGGCGTGAATCAATTCTAACTATCAACCAATCTCACACTTCTTTTAGCCGCTGAAACTTCAACCAATCCCTAGGCCGAGTTAGTATTTTTCAAATACCGTACTTACTCCTTTCGTGAATCTAACTCTCCCGAGTCTAGATAAATGGATTACTCACAAACTTCACTCCCGGGCTTGGATGCAAGAACAAAGAATGACAAAGAGTAAGCAAATCTTAATGTTTTATTGCATTGAAATGAGAAACAAAGTATAATCTCCTCTCACAAGTACTCGACAACCTTCACCTAACCCTAGGAAAGCTTAGAACATAATGAAAGAAAGAACACAATAATTCTTAGGGTTGAACTCTCTCTCAAATCCGCCTCCCCTATACATTGGACGATATGGTATATATAATCTAGGTCTAGGGTAAACCTTTCCTAAGTAGGAATACTACTTGGAGTAGGATTACAATTATTCCCATAAATCAAATATTTCCAAGTTTATTTCAACTAGGCGGCTTTTCCCTTGTGGACTTTGACTTGGGCTTTCCTCGTGCTAGCCAGCTTCGATCCATGTGTTGCATGTCCAGGAACGTCCAACGTATTTTTATCTTCCAATCGCCTACAATATTGATGCTAGAGCTTCAGTTGCTGCCGCGGTCCAGCTTCTGCCTCGGCCTCAACCCTGCCTCGGCAGTAGTTGTTCTTGCATGTACAGAAGATATCGTAAATTCTGCATTTTTCAGTAAATATTATCTTTGTAAGTTATAATAGCAGAATATCTGAATATTGCATATTAAACGCATGCATCAGTCCAAGTAAGTGTGAGATAAGTGCTTATTGCCCATGAAAGGTGTATAAAATAATGATCTTTTGAGCACTTATGACCTATCCCTATATCTAAGCTTCCTGAACCCCTTGAGCTATTGCTACCTCCCGGTGCTCTTACAAACCAAGGTTTAGATGAAAAAGGTGTTAGCTTTCTTGAACAAAACACTTAGATAAACACACGAAACAGTAAACAATTATTAAAACAAAGCAAAAATCATCCAAAAAAGCCTTAGCCATAATAGTTTAGTTCATGGCTTGGTAAGAAAAACTATTGAACTTTCGTCCATTGCAATACATTTTCAATAACTTAGAAAAGAGGTAAAACAAAGTGAAGAGGAAGGAAGTCTCAAACGCAAGTGCCGTGAAGCTTTTCCTAGCTTGTCGCTCCTCCCGAAGTCGCGCAAATCCCTTGCTTGAAGCTCTTCTACAATGGTGGCTTAGCTAGAGGTTGAAGACGAAGGAAAGTGGTTGTCTTTCTTCTTTCTTCTCCATCGTGCTTTCCTTAAAGTTCGCTCCTTTTGTGGCTCTTTGCAATAATAAGTGATGAAGGTAAAAACTTTGATAATTGATAACAGATTCATTGCTGCGGCACTAAAGAAACTCGGCATCACCCACAGACTTGCTACGGCCTACCACCTACAGACAAATGGGCAAGCTGAAATATCAAACAAGGAATTAAAATAGATCCTTGAAAAGGTAGTAAATCCATCTCGAAAGGATTGGTCTTATCGTCTAGACGATGCTCTATGGGCCTATAGGACAACATTCAAAACCCCATTGGGAACATCTCCATATAGGCTTGTTTTGGGGAAAGCTTGCCACTTACCTATAGAAATTGAGCATAAAGCCTATTGGGCAGTAAAGAGTTTAAACATGGATTGGGAAAAAGCTGGCCAGAAAAGACTGCTAGACCTTAATGAGATAGAAGACTTCCGAACAGTAACCTACGAGAATGCCAAGATCTATAAAGAGAAAACTAAAAGATGACATGACCGTATGTTACTGCCTAGGCAGTTCCTGCCGGGGCAGCATGTTCTCGTTTTCAACTCCAGGCTCAAACTGTTTCCAGGAAAACTCAAATCCAGATAGTTAGGCCCATTTGAAGTTGTTTGAGTTTACCCACATGGAGCAGTAACGATCAAATCACTAAAGGATGGGAATGAATTCAAAGTGAATGGCCAACGTTTGAAGCACTATTCTGGGCCACATGACATAAAGACTATGGAGACCATCACCTTAGGAGATGCACTTGCACGCACTCCTATTGAGACTTAATGCCTCGATCGTCCATTTTCTTTTACTACAATTTTTAGGAATAGTTTTAATTTCGCTTTTCTTTTAGGTTGTTTAATACTTTCTTGTTGATTATATTTTGTTTTTGACAATAAGCACGGAAACGAAGTGAACGCTCCATTGCAAAAGACAACCCAACTAGAGTCCAACCGCCCCAGCAAGCAAAAACTCAGCCATCTCCCTCACCAAAAGCAAAGCAATCAGCAACATGACCCCGAAGAAAAATTGTTACAAGCAGCTCTTCGGAGTCCCTTTAAATTTTTTATCAATATTATTTGTTGTTTGTTTCTTTATATGCTGCTTCTTTCCTATCATATTTTTGTTTCCCACTATTTTCTTCTGATATAAAACATTGAGGACAATGCTTAGTTCGAGTTTGGGGTGTAGAGCCTCTGCCGAGGCAATCTACTGCCGTGGCCTTGCCAAGAAAAGGGAGTATTTAAGTGATTTTTTTAAAAAAAAATCATGCTCCCCGCCTTACTTGAATCAATTGCTTATACTTTTGCACTGCCCATCATCAGTATTGCCTTAGTCTATTCTTTAAGGCTATAGAAATCTTTCTCCTTACCATGGTTAGGTCCTGTTAAGAAGGTTTAACCTTAGGATACTTAAGGATGAAAACTTAGAAGCTTACTATAAGATAAAATTTTAAAAACACTTTTGGGACTTGTTGGATTATAGGAATTCTTTTAATGATCTTAGGTGATAAAGACTTAGATTTTTGGGCAAGTGACTAGAGGTGTCTATCACCGGCTCTAGGAATTACTCTTCTTCATGCTAGAGGTGCCCGAAATTGGCTCTAGTATGCTACAAGGAATATTAAAAAGAAAGAAGAAATTAGTGATGAGAAAAACACAATCCTTGAGGTGCCCGAAATTGGCTCAAGCATTGGTTGTTTAGAAAAGAAGAGAACTGATAAGTGCTCAACTCACTATCACTGTTTACATCTTTTATGGGCATTAATCACTGAATTTACACCCACTTGAACCAATGCATGTACTTAATGTGATATATTTAGAAGTTATGCTTATAGAGATAATATTTACAGAAAAGGCACGTTTTACTGCATTTTCATCTCTGTGTAGGAGAACAGGTGCCGCGACAGCAACAAGGCCGAGGCAGGACCTGATGCTGAGGCAGCAGCTGAGAGTCAGGAAGCAAGACTGTAGGCGATTGAAAGACAAAAATCCAAGGGACGTTTCTGGACTTAACACACATGGATCGGAGTTGTCTAGCATGAGAAAAAGCCCAAGACAAGGCTACGCGGGAAAGCTCCCTTAGCTGAATTAAACTTGGAAATATTTTAATTATGTACATGACTTGTTCCCTACTCCAAGTTGTATTCTACTTAGGAAAGGTTCGCCTTAGGTCTAGCCTATATAAATACCTTGTCATCCAATGTAATAGACGAATACCTAGAGAGAGAGAGATGACTCATAAACTTGTTTTCTTTCTCTCAATTATATTCCAAGCTTCTTTAGGGTTTAGGTGAAGGTTGTTAGCATTTGTGAGAGGAGATTGTACTTTGTCTTTGTTTCAATGCAATAAAATTATCAAGGTTTGCTTATCCTTTGTTATTCCTTGTTCTTGCATTCAAGCCCGGGAGGGAAGTTTGTAAGTAATCCATTTATCTAGACTCGGGAGAGTTAGATTCACGAAAGGGGTAAGTACGGTGTTTCAATCACGAAATACTAACTCGGCCTAGGGATAGGTTAAGAGTTTCAGCGGCTAAAAGAAGTGTGAGATCGGTTGGTGAGTATAATTGGTTCACGCCGGGAGGTATCATCAAGGACTAATCATCAACAGTACTTCGACTTAGGGATAAGCGGAGTCATCCAAGGTCACCTTGCCGAACTTTGGTAAAGTCCACCCACGAGCAAGGGATTGCCGCGGAGGACAGTATTATCGCTGCCGAGGCAACTAAATTTTGTTTTCTTTATTTTCTTGTTTCTTTTTATTTTTATTTTACTTTTGTATTTCTTGGTGTATGACCAGGTCCAACTCAACCAACCCCTTTTAGGAATTAGATCCAGAGATCGAAAGAACAAGGTTAAGGTTGAGGAGACAAATCCAAGAGGCTATGGTAGATCACCCGGTAGGACAAAACTTACCTGCCGATAATGGAGGTTTACCGTCGCCACCTGGGCCGCGGCAGCTCACTGTCAGAGACTTCCTAGAAGAGGACTTAAATGGACTAAACCCAGGAGTTGTTACACCGAAGATAGAAGCATCCCACTTTGAACTGAAACCTGTCATGTTCAATATGCTTAACACTATTAGACAGTTTGGTGGGTCTGTAACTGAAGGTGCAAGGCAACACCTCAAGTCCTTCATGGAGATTTGCAATTCTATTAAAATCCAAGGAGTCCATGAAGATGTCTTGCGATTGAAGCTATTCCCCTATTCACTGAGGGATAGGGCGAAAGCTTGGCTAAATAGCATTCCAGCAAGATCTATAGGATCTTGGAGTGAACTCTACCGTGATTTTATTACTCGTTTTAATCCTACAAATTTATATGATAGAATTCGTAATGAAATCACTTCTTTTCGACAGGTAGATGACGAACCTATGTACGAGGCATGAGAGCGTTACAGGGAGTTACTGCACAAGTGTCCTTTTCATGGATTTCCCCTATGGACACAAGTAACCATGTTTTATAATGCCACAAATGCCCCGACAAGGATGATGTTAGATGCCTCGGCGAACGGAACACTCCTTGATAAAGCACTTGATGAAGCTATTGAAATATTAAACAAACTTGCGAAGAATGATTTTCAATTCCCTACATCTAGGCGAGGAGGAGTAAGACGCCAAGCCACGGTGAATATGCTAGACACATCAAATTCAGTGGCAGCACAATTGGCCTCTCTTACAAAGATGGTGCAAAACATACAATTACAACAAAATACCCGTGAGGTCAAGGTAATTGTTCCTTATTGTGACTTATGTGGAGGTAACCACAGTTCCGCTGACTATATAAATCAAGAAACCGGTATGTATGTTGGGAACTATAACCGCAACAATATGATGTCCAACACATACAACCCCTCATGGAAGAGGCATCCAAACCTATCATGGAGCAACCCTAACAATGCCTTAAACCCAACCACCCAACCTTCAGGATTCCAGCAGCCGATGCAACATCTACTGCAGCCGCAGGTCCAGCAACCAATGCCGCAGTAGCAGGTACAACAGCAACCGGTAAGTTCGTTGGAGAACACGCTTAAAGCTTTTATGATGAAAACAGAGTCATACATGGCAGAGAACAATAATTTCATCAAAAGGACAAATGCTTTTGTGAATAGAACTGAGATGAGTTTGCAAAATCAAGAAGCGGCCATTAAAACGCTAGAAACCCAGGTTGGGCAGTTTGCTCAAAACGTAAACACTAGACCACAAGGAGGACTACTTAGCAATACTGAAGTTGCTAAGGTAATGGGCCATGAACAATGCAAAGCTATCACTACCAGGAGTGGTCTACAACTGAAGGAAAAGATCCCAGCAAGCCAAATTCAATCAACGGATCCAGCAAAAGAAGAGGCCAAGCAAACTGATTCTGATAACACTACCCCGGCAGAGAGCACGGTAGCTCCTGACCAGCCTGTCGAGACAGCAACAACCCCAGTGGTTCCAGGTATTAAATTTCAAACTAAAGAAACCCTAGATGAGATGAGACCACCACCACCTTTCCCACAAAGGTTGAAAAAGCAAAAACAAGACCAGTAATTCAAGAAATTCCTTGACATCTTAAAGCAAGTCCACATTAACATACCATTCGTAGAGGCAATTGAACAAATGCCTAATTACGCCAAGTTCTTAAAAGACATGGTGTCTAAGAGGAAACGAATAGGTGAGTTTGAGACAGTGGCTGCTACCGAGGGATGCATGGCAATGCTACACAATCGCATGCCACCGAAATTGAAGGATCATGGTTGCTTTATCATACCTTGTGCGATAGGTAAAAATTATGAAGGTAAGGCCCTGTGCGACCTTAGAGCAAGCATCAATCTAATGCCCAAATTTGTCTTCCAAAAGCTTGGAATAGGAAGGGCGAAACCTACAACAGTTATGCTCCAACTAGCGGATCGATCCTATGTGCAACCCGAAGGCAAAATCGAGGACATACTGATAAGAGTCGATAAGTTTACTTTTCCTGCTGACTTTCTTGTCCTTGATTGTGAAGAAGATGATAATGCACCGATCATCCTGGGGAGACCTTTTCTTGCAACTGGACGTACCTTAATTGACGTGGAAAAAGGAGAGTTGACAATGCGGGTAAATGACCAACAAGTCAAACTCAATGCATTCCACAACTTAAAAAAATATGATGATCCAGAGGAGTGCAAGGCCATCCACACAATAGACACCAAAATATCCTGCCTCGGCAGTTTGCTCGACTGGTTATTCGGCAAAAAAATCAAGTTCAAGATGGATGGACACACAGCAAAAGGGAGTGGCCCACGACCAAATTATGATTCTGGCCAACAAGAGAGGATAATCTTGGGAGATGCATTTGCATGCACTCCACCAGTAACATGATCTCCTCCCTTTTTCCTTATTATTAATATATTAGAACTAGTTTAGTTTATTCTTATTTTTATTTTTTAATTTGTTTTTGCTTTAAGTATTTTTCTTTTTGTGTGTTTAATTTTTATTTAGGATAATAAGCAAGAATAAAGGAGAAATAGCTCACAGCAGGAATTTTGCCGAGGCAGAAAACAGTGTCAGAACCACAGCAGAACAGTGTAACGGCTAATCTGCCGAGATACTTGCCACGGCAGAAAAGGAAACGGTAGAAAAGGAAACGACTACCAAACGGCTAGTGGATCCAAACGGTCACAAGGCCGAGGCCTATATAAGAAACCCCTTCCTCTTGAACTATTCACTCTTGCTTTCTTGTTTGCTTTAGAATTCATAACAATCTTCCTCTCACATTACTCTCTGCCTACTCACAATTCTTCGAGAAATTCCCAGATATTTTCAAGAAAACCTCCAAGAAATCAAATCTCTCACAATCTTGATGGCCACTTACAAGCGATTTGCCCCAACAAACGTTGAAGATCGTTTCAACCGATCTTTCATCGCCCGACAATTATGGGAAGAGAAAGGTTTCCAGCATTCGGATGATGAAAACTACGGCATCGAGCACTATCTTTTTGACAGAATCAAGTACCAAGATTGGGAAATTTTCTGTCTCCAACCTGCCCAAGCGAATGCTACAATCGTGCGGGAATTCTATGCGCACGGGCCTAGCAAAGAATCCCTCTTTGTTCACTGTCGCGGCAGGCCGGTCTAGTTAGATGCCGAGATCATCAACGATTTCTACGGCCTCACTCCGAACAGTGATGTGCACGCTGAATTCATGGAGGACATCGCTGCCAAGGACTACGAGTTAATCAAAGACGATCTTTGTTACGCGAATACTCCATGGGAAACCGGTACCCATAGAGGATCCGTAACAAGACAGAGCCTAAAGCCCGAGGCCAAGATATGGAATACCTTTGTCAAGCAACGCCTCATCCCCACGTCCCACAACAGCACGGTGGACCGGAAGCGATTGGTGCTTATCCAATCAATCATCAACAAAAGGACCATGAATGTTGGAGAGATAATCTTACGTGAAATTCAAGAATGCGGTAAGAAAGATAGGGGACCATTATATTTCCTATGTTTGATCACAGGTTTGTGTGTTGCCGCAGGTGTGCCAATCGAAGATACGAACGAATACACTCCCCAAAGACGAGGATGGACCAAGGACTTTTGTCACAAAGTCATGCAGATCACGCAGGCGGAGCCAGTCCAAGCAACGCCCTAGCAGTTCACTACTGATACTGCTGTCGGGGCCCAGTACACGGCAGACATACCTGATACTGCCCACAGCTCTGCCGCAGCAGACCCGTACCAAGATATTTTGCAAAGGATGGCAACGATGGACCTCAGACAACAGAGGTACATGGAGCACCAAAGAGATTTCAACGGCACATTAGCCCAAATGGTGCTGCACGCTTTTCCAGACCAAGGGGTACAATTTCTAGAGTTTCCCAGCAATATGTTTGTCACAGCCGCCCCTTACACCGAGACTACACCAGCTCCGGGAGGACCAAGGTCGTTGTTCCATGCGGGCCCTCTACCACAGTACCATGCTACTGGCCCATCCAGGGCAATAGATTCTACCGCGGCATCATCTGTCAACAGAAGAACATCCAAATGGAGGGCAGTCTTCAGCACTCCACCATGATCCCCAATCATCATGGGCAGTCTATCAGCTGAGATAGATGTCTATGTGCATCAAAGCTCCACTGCCGCCGGACCGAGTACACACTACACCCGGGGAGCCACGGCAATGGAGGGTGGAACGGACATAATGCTAACCGAAGACATGGCCAATGTGGAAGAAGGAGAAGAGGTGGAGGCCCCAATGCAACGGACACCGCCCACAAGAGTCCAACCGCCTTGGCAAACAAAAGCTCAACCATCGCCCTCACCAAGAACAAAGCAATCGGCAGCAAAGCCAAGGAGAAAAATTATTACAAGCAGCTCTTCGGAGTCTCTTTAATAATTTTGTTCATATAATTCAATATTAATTGTTGTTTGCTTTCTATGCTGCTTATTCCTTTCATATTTTGTTGTCCGCTCTTATCTTCAAATATAAAGAATTGAGTACAATGCTTGGTTTGACTTTGGGGGTGCAGATTCACTGCCAAGGTAGCAATCTACTTCCGAGGCCTTGCCAAAAAAGGGAGTATTACAGTGATTTTTTTTTTAATTTTCATGCTCCTCGCCTTACTTGAATTAACTGCCTACACTTTAGCATTGCTTATCATCAGTATTGCCTTAGTTTATTCTTTAAGGCTATAGAAATCTTTCTCCTTACCATGATTAGGTCTTGTTAAGAAGGTTTAACCTTAGGATACTTAATGACGAAAACTTAGAAGTTTACTATAGGAAGAATTTTAAACACTTTTGGGACTTGTTGGATTAGAGGAATTCTTTTAATGAACTTAGGTGATAAAGACTTAAATTTTTGGGAAGGTAACTAGAGGTGCCTATCACCGGCTCAAGAAAGTACTATTCTTCATGCTAGAGGTGCCCGAAATTGGCTTTAGTATGTTTTTAAGGAATATTAAAAGGAAAGAAGGAATTTAGTGAAGGGAAAAACACAATCCTTGAGGTGCCCGAAATTGGCTCAAGGATTGGTTGCTTAGAAAAGAAGAGAACACTTAACCAAATTCTACTTGTCTTGAACTTAGAGTTTATCTAAGAAAGCCTTTAATCAAACTTGTCCACAAAAACGCACACACTCACAATTCTTATAGTTTGTTTCTAGGTAAACCCTTGGGTAACCGAAAGGTTAAGTCTAAAGAATAGGCCTAGTTATGGTGGGGAGAATAGATGGACATGTAAGACCAAGAGAGAGTAGAGTTCGGCAAATCGATGGCTTGCATTGCTTGAGGACAAGCAATAGTTCGAGTTTGGGGGTGTGATTAGTGCTCAACTCACTATCACTGTTTACATCTTTTATGGGCATTAATCACCGAATTTACACCCACTTGAACCAATGCATGTACTTAATGTGATATATTTAGAAGTTATGCTTATAAAGATAATATTTACAGAAAAGGCACGTTTTACTGCATTTTCATATCTATGCAGGAGAATCGGTGCTGCGGCAGCGACAAGGCTGAGGCAGGACCTGATACCAAGGCAGCAGTTGAGAGCTAGGAAGCAAGACTGTAGGCGATTGGAAGACAAAAATCCAAGGGACGTTTCTGGACTTAAAGCACATGGATCGGAGCTGGCTAGCATGAGAAAAAGCCCAAGACAAGGCCACGCGGGAAAGCCCCCTTAGCTGAATTAAACTTGGAAATATTTTAATTATGTACATGACTTGTTCCCTACTCCAAGTTATATTCTACTTAGGAAAGGTTTGTCCTAGGTCTAGCCTATATAAAACCTAGCCATCCAATGTAATAGACGGATACCTAGAGAGAGAGAGCCGACTCATAAACTTGTTTTCTTTCTCTCAATTATGTTCTAAGCTTCTTTAGGGTTTAGGTGAAGGTTGTTATATTTGTGAGAGGAGATTGTACTTTGTCTTTGTTTCAATGCAATAAAATTATCAAGGTTTGCTTATCCTTTGTTATTCCTTGTTCTTGCATTCAAGCCCGGGAGGGAAGTTTGTAAGTAATCCATTTATCTAGACTCGGGAGAGTTAGATTCACGAAAGGGGTAAGTACGGTATTTTAATCGCGAAATACTAACTCGGCCTAGGGATAGGTTAAGAGTTTCAACGGCTAAAAGAAGTGTGAGATAGGTTGGTGAGTATAATTGGTTCACGCCGGGAGGTATCATCAAGGACTAGTCATCAACAGTACTTCGACTTAGGGATAAGCGGAGTCATCAAAGGACATTTTGCCGAACTTTGGTAAAATCCACCCACGAGCAAGGGATTGCCGCGGAGGACAGTATTATCGCTGCCGAGGCAGTAATCTGCAGTGCTGCCGAGGTAGAGATATACGATTGCATTGGGCAGAGACAAGTCAATCAAATCCACAATGCAACGCAACTGGATCCTGACCTATCTCTCTCTAATATTCGAATCTCTTTACTTTTACTTAGTTATTTTAGTTTAGTTAATCCAAACTCAATCACTTGTGTTTTACTTTATTTCTTTCTACAGAACAAGAAGACGAAGAAGACATATTGAGTCTATCAATCCCTGTGGAGACGATAATCCGATAAATACTTATCACTTATTACTTTCGATGTGTCCATGTGAGATAGGGGCCATGGTGGCCGTAGATGATGGTTTGTGTGTGATTGATGGTTAGAGATTTATTGTTTGAATAAGATGAACAAAGATATTTTCCAGAGAGAACAATGTGTTTCTCTGTATTTTCTTATTATTGTTCCATATCAAATGATTACAGAATAAGCCTTTAAATAGGCTAAAATAGAGTTTTAATATAACTAAAATTATACTTTATCTCTAATTTAAATAATATTTATTCTTAATTTAAATAAGACTTCTAATAAATCTAAACTACTAATTAGGAATAAACTCTAATTAAATATTAAATAAAAACTCTAGCACTCTTCGTTAACTTAGACTTCTCCTCAATCTCTAACACTTCTTGGATAACTAACACTCCCCCTCAAGCTGGTGAACAAACGTAATAAAACACCAGCTTGGATCTTGGATGTGATGCCTTACTCATCTTTTCTTTTGTTGTTTCTTCGAGAAAAATACTCCATGTTCTTGGGTTAGGAGTCTTTGATTTAGATGCTCCAGCACGCGGTTCTTGATTAAAAGATCTGATGTGAATGATGTACGAAGTAATCAAAAGAATATACACTCCCTCAAGCTGATAGTTACATAGACTAGAGTTTCAGCTTGGATCTTTATTGTAGAATCCTTAATGAATATTATCTAGTTTTCAAAGCAAAACTATAACTTTTTTATCTATCTTTTTGGATGGATGGCTAAGATAGAACCAAATAGTTTTTAAGGCTAAACTATAAACTTTTTTTCCTATCTTTTGGAAAAGATGGCTAAGATAGAACCAAATATTTTTTAAGGCTAAACTATAACCTTTTTTTCCTATCTTTTGGAACAGATGGCTAAGATAGAACTAAATAGTTTTTAAGGCTAAACTATAACCTTTTCATCTATCTTTTTAATTGGCTAAGACAGAACCATTAAATAAAGAACCAACAAAATTAAGCGAGTTGAAATTTTACCAAAGATGTAAGATTTTCATGAGGGAGAAGCCAATGAACGAGTGTGGTCTAATGATAACAGCGGAAAAAAAAATGATTTGTATCTGAAAAATCAAATTATCGATTTGTTTCTGATTACAGATGGCAGCAATGGTGACATCAAAACCGTTATTGGCTCTGATACCATGTGAGAAAGGGGTCATGGTGGCCGTAGATGATAGTTTGTGTGTGATTGATAGTTAGGGATTTATTGTTTGAATAAGATGAACAAAGATATGTTCCAGAGAGAACAATGTGTTTCTCTGTATTTTCTTATTATTGTTCCATATCAAATGATTACAGAATAAGCCTTTAAATAGGCTAAAATAGAGTTTTAATATAACTAAAATTATACTTTATCTCTAATTTAAATAATATTTATTCTTAATTTTAAATAAGACTTCTAATAAATCTAAACTACTAATTAGGAATAAACTCAATTAAATATTAAATAAAAACTATAGCACTCTTCGTTAACTTAAACTTCTCCTCAATCTCTAACACTTCTTGGATAACTAACAGTCCACTTGCACTAAACGCGCACTTTTGACACGCGACAAGAACACTTAACCAAATTCTACTTGTCTTGAACTTATAGTTTATTTAAGAAAGCCTTTAATCAAACTTGTCCACAAAAACGCACACACTCACCAAATCTTATAGTTTGTTTCTAGGTAAACCCTTGGGTAGCCGAAAGGTTAAGTCTAAAGAATAGGCATAGTTATGGTGGGGAGAATAGATGGAAACATAAGACCAAGAGAGAATAGAGTTTGGCAAATTGATGGTTTGCATTTCTTGAGGACAAGCAATAGTTCAAGTTTGGGGTGTGATAAGTGCTCAACTCACTATCACTTTTTACACCTTTTATGGGCATTAATCACTAAATTTACACCCACTCGGACCAATGCATGTACTTAATGTAATATATTTAGAATTTGTGCTGATGAAGATGATATTTACAGAAAAGGCAAGTTTTACTGCATTTTTACATCTGTGCAGGATAAACTATTGTCGCGGCAGCAACATGGCCGAGGCAGGACCTGATGTCGAGGCAGCAGTAGAAAGACAGGAAGCAATACTGTAGGCTATTGGAAGAGAAAAATCCAATGGACGTTTCTAGACATGCAACACATGGACCGGAGCTGGTTAGCACGAGGAAAAGCCCAAGACAAGGCCACGCGGGAAAGCTTCTTAGTTAGAATAAACTTGGAAATATTTTATTTATGTACATGACTTCTTCCCTACTCCAAGTTGTGTTCTACTTAGGAAAGGTTTGCCCTAGGCCAAGCCTATATAAGACCTAGCCGTCTAAGGGAATAGAAGAGCTGATTCATAGAGAGTTAACCCTAAGACTCAATGTTTTCTTTCTCACAAATTATGTTCTAAGTTTTCTTAGGGTTTAGGTGAAGGTTGTTAAGTATTTGTGAGAGGAGATTGTACTTTGTTCTTTGTTTCAATGCAATAAAACTATCAAGGTTTGCTTATCCTTTGCCATTCCTTGTTCTTGCATTCAAGCTCGGGAGAGAAGTTTGTGAGTAATCCATTTATCTAGACTCGGGAGAGTTATATTCACGAAAGGGATAAGTACGGTGTATCAATCGCGAAATACTAACTCGGCCTAGTGATAGTGATAAGTGCTCAACACACTATCACTTTTTACTCCTTTTATCGGCATTTATCACCAAATATTCACCCACTTGAACCAATGCATGTGCTTAATGTGATATATTTAGAAGTTATACTTAAATAGATAATATTTATAAAAAAAAGGCATGTTTTACTGCGTTTTCATATATGTGCAGGAAAACCATTGCCGCGACAGCGACAAGGCCGAGGCAGGACCTGATGCCGAGGCAGCAGCAGGAAGACAGGAAGCAAAGTGATAGGCGATGGAAAGACAAAAATCTAAGGAACGTGTTTGGACTTGAAGCCCAAGAATCGGAGCTGGCTAGCACAAGGAAAAGCCCAAAGGAAGACCACGCGGGAAAGCCCCCTTAGCCGAATTCAAACATGGAAATATAATATTATTATGTACTTGACTTGTTCCCTACTCCAAGTTGTATTCTACTTAGGAAAGGTTTGCCCTAGGTCTAGCCTATATAAAGACGTAGCCACCCAATGTATGACAGATCGAAATACCTAGGGAGAGCCGACTTCTACTCTTGTCTCTTTCCTCTCCATCATGTTCAAAAACATTCATAGGGTTTAGGTGAAGGTTGTGGAGTATTTGTGAGAGCAGATTGTAATTTGTCTTTTATTCAATGCAATAAAGATTATCAAGGTTTGCTTATCCTTTGTTATTCCTTGTTCTCGCATTCAAGCCCGGGAGGGAAGTTTGTGAGTAATCCATTTATCCAAGCTCGGGAGAGTTAGATTGACGAAAGGGGTAAGTACGGTGTTTCAATCGCGAAATACTAACTCGGATTAGGGATAGGTTAAGAGTTTCAGCGTCTAAAAGAAGTGTGAGATTGGTTGGTAAGTATAATTGGTTCACGCCGGGAGGTATCATCAAGGACTAGTCATCAACAGCACTCTGACTTCGGGATAAGCGGAGTCATTCAAGGACACTTTGCCGAACTTTGGTAAGTCTGCCCACGAGCAAGGGATTGCCGCGGCGGACAGCGTTATCGTTGCCCAGGCAGTAAACTGCAATGCTGCCGAAGTAGAGATATGCGATTGCATTGGATAAAGACAAGTCAATCAAGTCCACAATACAATATAACTGGATCCTGGCCCATCTCTCTCTCTAATATTTCGACTCTTTATTTTTATTTAATTATTTTAGTTTAAATAAAACACACCATCTTACTTGTGTTTTTATCTTTCCACAGAGCAAGAAGATAAAGGAAGCATATTAAGTACATCAGTCCCTGAGGAGACGATAACTCGATAACATACTTATCACTTATTACTTGCGATGTGTCCACTTGCACTAAACGCGCACTTTTGACACGCGACAAGTTTTTGGCGCCGTTGCCGGGGACTGGCAACTAAATTTTGTTTTCCTTGTTTTCTTGTTTCTTTTTATTTTTATTTTTATTTTACTTTTGTTTTTCTTGGTGTATGACCAGGGCCAATCCAACCAACCCCTTATACGAGTTAGATCCTGAGATTGAAAGAACAGGGTTAAGGTTGAGGAGACAAAATCAGAGGAGTCATGGCAGAGGTTCAGGCAGGACAAAACATACCTGCCGGCAATGAAGGTCTTCCGCCGCCACCTGGGCCGCGGCAGCTGACTGTCAGAGATTTCTTGGAGGAGGACTTAAATGGACTAAACCCAGGAGTCGTTACACCCGAGATTGAAGCAGCCCATTTTGAACTTAAACCTGTTATGTTCAACATGTTAAATACAATTGGAGAATTTGGTGGGTCTGCAGCTGAAGACGCAAGGCAGCATCTCAAATCTTTCATGGGAATCTGCAACTCTTTCAAAATCCAAGGAGTCCATGAAGATGTCTTGCGGTTAAAGCTATTCCCCTATTCACTGAGGGATAGGGCGAAAGCTTGGTTGAATAGCATTCCAGCGGGATCTATTGGATCCTGCAGTGAACTTTGTCGTATTTCATTACTCGCTTTAATCCAACTAATCTATATGATAGAATTCGTAATGAAATTACTTCTTTCCGACAGGCTGAAGACGAACCAATGTACGAGGCATGGGAACGCTATAGAGAGCTATTGCACAAGTGTCCGCTGCATGGATTTCCCTTATGGACACAAGTGACAATGTTTTACAACGCCACGAACGCCCCGACAAGGATGATGTTAGATGCCTCGGCAAACGGCACACTCCTAGACAAGGCACCCGAGGAAGCTATTGAAATTTTGAATAAACTCGCAAGGAATGATTTCCAGTTTCCCACATCTAGGCGAGAAAGAGTAAGACGCCAAGCCACGGTAAACGAATTAGATTCATCAAGTTCAGTGGCAGCACAATTGGCCTCTCTTACCAAGATGGTGCAAAACCTACAATTGCAAAACAATACACGTGAGGTCAAGGTAATTGATTTATGTTGTGATTTATGTGGAGGCAACCACAGTTCTGTTGATTGCTTGAATCAAGAAACCGGTATGTATGTTGGGAACTACAACCGTAACAATGTAATGTCCAACACGTACAACCCCTCATGGAAGAGGCATCCAAACTTATCATGGAGCAATCCAAATAATGCCTTAAACCCAATCACCCAAACACCGGGATTTCAGCAGCCAATGCCACAACAGCAAGTCCAACAACCGATGCCGCCGCAGCAGATGCAGCAGCAATCGGTCAATTCATTGGAAAACACGCTAAAGGCCTTCATGATGAAAACCGAGTCATACATGGCGGAAAATAGTAATTTCATCAAGAGGACAGACGCCTTCATGAATAGGACTGAGATGAGGCTACAAAATCAAGAAGCGGCCATAAAAACTCTGGAAACTCAAGTTGGGCAGTTTGCTCAATGTATAAACACTAGACCACAAGGAGGCTTACCTAGCAATACTAAGGTTGCTAAGGTACTAAGCCATGAACAGTGTAAGGCAATCACTACCAGGAGTGGTCTACAGTTGAAAGAGAAGATCCCAGAGAGCCGAACCCAATCGGCGGATCAACCAAGAGAAGAGGCTGAGCAAACCGAGACTGATAACACTGCCCCGACAGCAAGCACTGCAGCGCCTGAGCAGTCTGTCGGGGTAGCAAAAATTCCAGTGGTGCCAGGTATACGATTCCAAACTAAAGAAACCCTGGACGAGATGAGACCACCACCACCTTTCCCGCAAAGGTTAAAAAAACAAAAACAGGATCAACAGTTCAAGAAGTTCTGCGATATTTTGAAGCAAGTCCACATCAACATACCATTCGTTGAGGCCATTGAACAAATGCCTAACTATGCAAAGTTCTTAAAAGATATGGTATCAAAAAGAAAACGAATAGGTGAGTTTGAGACAGTGGCTGCCACCGAGGGATGCATGGCAATTCTGCATAACCGCATGCCACCAAAATTAAAAGATCCTGGTTGCTTCACTATACCTTGTGCGATAGGAAAGAGTTATGAAGGAAAGGCCCTATGCGACCTTGGAGCAAGTATAAACCTCATGCCTAAATCAGTCTTCCAAAAGCTTGGAATTGGGAGACCGAAGCCTACAACAGTAATGCTCCAACTCGCGGATAGATCTTATGTGCAACCTGAAGGCAAAATCGAGGACATACTGGTAAGAGTTGACAAGTTTATTTTTCCTGCCGATTTCCTTGTCCTTGATTGTGAAGCAGATGACAACGCACCGATTATCCTTGGGAGACCCTTCCTAGCAACTGGACGTACATTGATTAATGTGGAAAAAGGAGAGTTGACTATGCGAGTCAATGACCAACAAGTCAAACTCAACGCATTCCATAACTTAAAAAGGTATAACGATCCAGAGGAATGTAAGGCCATCCACATAATAGACAACAAGATATCCTGCCCGGGCATCCTGCTCGGCAGGATATTCGGCAAGAAAATCAAGCCCAAAACGGATGGACAGACAGCACTAAGGAGCGGCCCACAACCGATACATAATTTGAGCCTAAGGGAGAAAATAATTTTGGGAGATGCATTCACATGCTCTCCACCAGTAACCTAACCTCTCCCTTTTTCTTTTCTTTATTATATTAGGGTTAGTAGTTTATTTTTATTCTTTTTTTCTAATTATTTTCGTTTTTCAGTATTTTTCTTTTGTGTGTTTAAATTTTTTAGGGAATAAAAAGTAAAGATAAGTGAAAAATAGTTCACAGCAAGAACTCTGCCGAGGCAATACAATAGTGTCAGAGCCGCAACAGTCCCAACGGGCAGAATAGTGTAACGGCTAGTCTGCCGAGATTCCTGCCGCGGCAGAAAAGGAAACGGCAGAAGAAGGAAACGGTTACAACGGCTAGTGATCTCAACGGTCACAAGGCCGAGGCTTATATAAGAAACTCCCTCCTCTTGAACTATTCACTCTTACTTTCTTGCTTTCTTTAGTATTCTTAACAATCACTCTCCCAATTACTCTCTGCCTACTAATCCCTTTTAAATCTCCAGATTCTTGTCGCGTGTCAAAAGTGCGCGTTTAGTGCAAGTGGACACATCGCAAGTAATAAGTGATAAGTATTTATCGAGTTATCGTCTCCTCAGGGACCGGTATACTTAATATGCTTTCTTTATCTTCTTGCTCTGTAGAAAAATAAAAACACAAGTGAATGGGTGTGATTTATTAAACTAAGGTAATTGAATAAAAGTAAAAGAGTCGAAATATTAGAGAGAGAGATGGGCCAGGATCCAGTTGTATTATATTGTGGACTTGATTGACTTGTCTCTATCCAATGCAATCGCATATCTCTGCCTCGGCAACACTGCAGTTTACTGCCTGGGCAGCGATAACACTGTCTGCCGCGACAATCCCTTGCTCGTGGGCAAACTTTACCAAAGTTCGGCAAAGTGTCCTTGCATGACTCCGCTTATCCCTAAGTCAGAGTGCTGTTGATGACTAGTCCTTGATGATACCTCCCGGCGTGAACCAATTATACTCACCAACCAATCTCACACTTCTTTTAGCCGCTGAAACTCTTAACCTATCCCTAGGCCGAGTTAGTATTTCGCGATTGAAACACCGTACTTATCCCTTTCGTGAATCTAACTCTCTCGAGCTTAGATAAATGGATTACTCACATACTTCCCTCCCAGGCTTGAATGCAAGAACAAGGAGTAACAAAGGATAAGCAAACCTTGATAATCTTTATTGCATTGAATAAAAGACAAATTACAATCTCCTCTCACAAATACTCCATGACCTTCACCTAAAACCTATGAAGGTTTTAGAACATGATGGAGAGGAAAGAAACAAGAGTAGAAGTCGGCTCTCCCTAGGTATTTCGCTATATGATACATTGGGTGGCTAGGTCTTTATATAGGCTAGACCTAGGGCAAACCTTTCCTAAGTAGAATACAACTTGGAGTAGGGAACAAGTCAAGTACATAATAATAATAATATATTTCCAAGTTTGAATTCGGCTAAGGGGGCTTTCCCGCATGGTCTTCTTTTGGTCTTTTGCTTGTGCTAGCCAGCTCCGAATCATGGGCTTCAAGTCCAGACACGTTCCTTGGATTTTTGTCATTCCATCGCCTATCACTTTGCTTCCTGTCTTCCTGCTGCTGCCTCGGCATCAGGTCCTGCCTAGGCCTTGTCGCTGCCACGGCAATGGTTTTCCTGCACAGATATGAAAACGCAGTAAAACATGCCTTTTTCTATAAATATTATCTATTTAAGTATAACTTCTAAATATATCACATTAAGCACATGCATTGGTTCAAGTGGGTGAATATTTGGTGATAAATGCCGATAAAAGGAGTATAAAGTGATAGTGTGTTGAGCACTTATCACACCCCTAAACTCGAACTATTGCTTGTCCTCAAGCAATGCAAACCATCAATTTGCCGAACTTTACTCTCTCTTGGTCTTACATGTCCATCTATTCTCCCCACCATAGCTAGGCCTATCTTTAAGCCTTAACCATTCGGCTACCTAAGACTTTACCTAGAAACAAACTATAGGATTTGTGAGTGTGTGTGTTTTTGTGGACAAGTTGATTAAAGGCTTTCTTAGATAAACTCCAAGTTCAAGACAAATAGACATTGGTTTAAGTGTTCTCTTCTTTTTCAAACCCCAAATCTTGAGCCGGTTTCGGGCACCTCTAGTTACTTAATACATACTAGAGCCAATTTCGGGCACCTCTAGCATGAAGAAGATATTTTCTAGAGCCGGTGGTAGGCACCTCTAGTTACTTTTCCAAAATTCTATGTCTTTATCACCTAAGTTCATTAAAAGAATTCTTATAATCCACAAGTCCCAAAAGTGTTTAAAATTCTTCCTATAGTAAGCTTCTAAGTTTTCATCCTTAAGCATCCTAAAGTTAAGCCCTTTTAACAGAACCTAGACATAGTAAGGAGAAAGATTTCTATAGCCTTAAAGAATAAACTAAGGCAATACTGATGATAAGCAGTGCAAGAGTGTAGGCAGTCAATTCAAGTAAGGCGGGGAGCATAAAAATTAAAAAAAAACACTGGAATACTCCTTTTTTGGCAAGGCCACGGTAGTAGATTGCTGCCTTGACAGTGAATATGCACCCCTAAACTCAAACCAAGCATTGTCCTCAATGCTTTTATATTTCGAAGGAATAAACGGCAAACAGAATATGAATTATATGCAGCAAGGAAAGATAGTAAAAGCAATTGAATATTGAAATAAAGGACAAAGAATTTTAGAGCGACTCGGAAGAGCTGCTCGTAACAATTTTTCTCCGTTGCCTAGATGCCATGTGCTTTGTCCTTGGGGAGGGCGATGGTTGCGCCTTTGCTTGCCTCGGCGGCTGGACTCGAGTGGGTGGGGTCCTATGCATCGGGGCTTCTACTTCTTCTCCTTCTTCAACATCCGCCATCTCTTCGGTTATCATCACGTCCGTTCCTCCTCCCATCGCAGTTGCTCCTCCGGTGTGGTGTGTGCTTGGGCCGGCGGCAGTAGAGCCTTGGTGTACATAAGCATCTATCTCGGCGGATAGACTGCCCATGATAATTGGCGATCTTGGTGGAGTGTTGAAAATGGCTCTCCGCTTGGATGGCCTTCGGCTGACAGATGAGGCCGCGGCAGAATCTGCTGGCCTAGATGGTCTAGCAGCCTGGTATTGGGGCTGAGGGTCCGGATGGAAGAACGGTCGCGGTCCTCCTGGGGCTGGTGTAGTCTCGGTGTAGGGTGCGACAGTAACGAACATATTGCTTGGGAACTCCAGGAATTGTACGCCTTGGTCCGGGAAGGCGTGCAACATCATCTGGGCGAGCGTTCCATTGAAGTCCCGTTGGTACTCCATGTATCGTTGTTGTCGAAGATCCATCGCGGCCATGCGCTGCAAGGTTTCTTGATACGGGTCTACTGCGGTAGAGGTATGGGCAGTACCAGGCATATTTGCTGTGTACTGGGCCCCGGCAGCAGTATCGACAGTGAACTGCTGCGGTGTTGCCTGGACAGGTTCTGCTTGTGTGATCTACATGACTTTGTGGCAGAATTCCCTGGTCCATCCTCTTCTTGGGGGGGGTGTATTCATCGGTTTCTTCAATGGGTACACCTGCAGAAACACATAAACCCGTAATCAATCAAGAGAAATACAATGGTCCTCGATCTTTCTTACCACACTCGTGAATCTCTCGTAGGATAATTTCTCCAACGTTAATGGTCCTTTTGTTGATGATGGATTGGATAAGCCCCAATCTCTTGCGTTCCACCGTGCTATTATGTGATGTTGGGATGAGGCGTCGTTTGACGAAGGTGTTCCACATCTTGGCCTCCGGCTTCAAACTTTGTCTTGTTATGGAACCCCGATGGGTACCGGTTTCCCATGGAGTGTTCGCGTAACAAAGATCGTCTTTGATAAGTTCATAGTCCTTGGCAGTGATATCATCCAAGAAGTCAGCATGGAGATCACTGTCCGGGGTGAGGCCGTAAAAGTTGTTGATAGTATCGGCATCAAGTTGTACAGGCCTGCCGCGGCAGTGGACAAAGAGGGAGTCTTTGCTGGGCCCATGAGCGTTGAATTCCCGTACGATTGTGGCGTTTGCCTGGGCAGGTTGCAAACAGAATATTTCCGAATTCTGGTACTTTATTCTGTCGAACAAGTAGTGTTCAATGCCGTAGTTCTCTTCATCCGCGTGCTGGAACCCTGGTTCTTCCCATAGTTGCCTTGCGATGAAAGATCGATTGAATCGTTCTTCAACGTTGGCTGGGGCGCATCTTTTGTAAGTTGCCATCAAGAAAGAGAAAATTGAGTTCTTGGAGGTTTTCTTGAAGAGAAACTGGAAATTTAACAGGGATTAGTAGGCAGAGAGTAATTGAGAGAGTGATTGTTAAGAATACTAAAGAAAGCAAGAAAGTAAGAGTGAATAGTTCAAGAGGAAGGAGTTTGTTATATAGGCCTCGGCCTTGTGACCGTTGAGATCACTAGCCGTTGTAACTATTTCCTTCTTCTGCCGTTTCCTTTTCTGCCGCGGCAAGAATCTCGGCAGACTAGCCGTTATACTTTTCTGCCCGTTGGGACTGCTGTGGCTCTGACACTGTTGTATTGCCTCGGTAGAGTTCCTGCTGTGAACTATTTTTCCCTTATCTTTACTTTTTATTCCTGAATAAAAATTTAAACACACAAAAGAAAAATACTACTGAAAGCGAAAATAATTAGCAAAAATAATAAACTATTAACCCTAATATAATATTTAAAGTAAAAGGGAGAGGCTAGGTTACTGGTGGAGAGCATGCGAATGCATCTCCAAAAATGATTTTCTCCCTTAGGCCCAAATTTTGTATCGGGTGTGGGCTGCTCCTTTGTGCTTTCTGTCCATCCATCTTGGGCTTGATTTTCTTGCCAAATATCCTGCCGAGCAGACTGCCCAGGCAGGATATCTTATTGTTTACTGTGCGGATGGCCTTGCATTCCTCTGGATCGTCATACCTCTTTAAGTTGTGGAATGCGTTCAGTTTGACTTGTTGGTCATTGACCCGCATAGTCAACTCTCCTTTTTCCACGTCAATCAATGTACGTCCAGTTGCTAGGAAGGGTCTCCCAAGGATAATCGGTGCGTTGTCATCTGCTTCACAATCAAGGACAAGGAAATCAGCTGGAAAAATAAACTTGTCAACTCTTACCAGTATGTCCTTGATTTTTCCTTCAGGTTGCACATAGGATCTATCCGCGAGTTGGAGCATCACTGTTGTAGGCTTCAGCCTTCCAATTCTAAGCTTTTGGAAGACTGATTTAGGCATGAGGTTTATACTTGCTCCAAGGTCGCATAGGGCCTTTCCTTCATAATTTTTCCTATCGCACAAGGTATAGTGAAACAACCAGGATCTTTTAGCTTTGGTGGCATGCGGTTATGCAGCATTGCCATGCATCCTTCGGTGGCAGCCACTGTCTCAAACTCACCTATTCGTTTTCTCTTTGATACCATATCCTTTAAGAACTTGGCATAGTTGGGCATTTGTTCAATGGCCTCAACGAATGGTATGTTGATGTGGACTTGCTTCAAGATATCGAGGAACTTCTTGAACTGTTGATCCTGTTTTTGTTTTTTCAACCTTTGCGGGAAAGGTGGTGGTGGTCTCATCTCGTCCAGGGTTTCTTTAGTTTGGAATCGTATACCTGGCACCACTGGAATTTTTGCTGTCTCGGCAGACTGCTCAGGCGCTGCAGTGCTTGCTGCCGGGGCAGTGTTGTCAGTCTCAGTTTGCTCAGCCTCTTCTCTTGATTGATCCGCCGGTTGGGTTCGATTCTCTGGGATCTTCTCTTTCAACTGTAGACCACTCCTGGTAGTGATTGCCTTACACTGTTCATGGCTTAGTACCTTAGCAACCTCAGTATTTCTAGGTAAGCCTCCTTGTGGTCTAGTGTTTATACATTGAGCAAACTGCCCAACTTGAGTTTCCAGAGTTTTTATGGCCGCTTCTTGATTTTGTAGCCTCATCTCAGTCCTATTCATGAAGGCGTCGGTCCTCTTGATGAAATTACTATTTTCCGCCATGTATGACTCGGTTTTCATCATGAAGGCCTTTAGCGTGTTTTCCAATGAATTGACCGGTTGCTGCTGCATCTCCTACTGCGGCATCGGTTGTTGGACTTGCTGTTGCGGCATTGGCTGCTGAAATCCCGGTGGTTGGGTGATTGGGTTTAAGGCATTATTTGGGTTGCTCCATGATAAGTTTGGATGCCTCTTCCATGAGGGGTTGTACGTGTTGGACATCACATTGTTACGGTTGTTGTTCCCAACATACATATCGGTTTCTTGATTCATGCAATCAACTGAACTTTGGTTACCTCCACATAAATCACAATATAAATCAATTACCTTGACCTCACGGGTATTGTTTTGTAATTGTAGGTTTTGCACCATCTTGGTAAGAGAGGCCAATTGTGCTGCCACTGAACTTGATGAATCTAATTCGTTTACCGTGGCTTGGCATCTTACTCCTCCTCGCCAAGATGTGGGAAACTGGAAATCATTCCTTGCGAGTTTATTCAAAATTTCAATAGCTTCCTCGGGTGCCTTGTCCAAGAGTGTGCCGTTTGCCGAGGCATCTAACATCATCCTTGTCGGGGCATTCGTGGCGTTGTAAAACATTCTCACTTGTGTCCATAAGGGAAATCCATGCAGCGGACACTTGTGCAATAGCTCTCTGTAGCGTTCCCATGCCTCGTACATTGGTTCGTCTTCAGCCTGTCGGAAAGAAGTAATTTCATTACGAATTCTATCATATAGATTAGTTGGATTAAAGCGAGTATTGAAATCACGGCAAAGTTCACTCCAGGATCCAATAGATCCCGCTGGAATGCTATTCAACCAAGCTTTCGCCCTATCCCTCAGTGAATAGGGGAATAGCTTTAACCGCAAGACATCTTCATGGACTCCTTGGATTTTGAAAGAGTTGCAGATTTCCATGACAGATTTGAGATGTTGCCTTGCGTCTTCAGTTGCAGACCCACCAAATTGTCCAATTGTATTTAACATGTTGAACATAACAGGTTTAAGTTCAAAATGGGCTGCTTCAATCTCGGGTGTAACGACTCCTGGGTTTAGTCCATTTAAGTCCTCCTCCAAGAAATCTCTGACAGTCAGCTGCCGCGGCCCAGGTGGCGGCGGAAGACCTTCATTGCCGGCAGGTATGTTTTGTCCTGCCTGAACCTCTGTCATGACTCATCGGATTTGTCTCCTCAACCTTAACCCTGTTCTTTCAATCTCAGGATCTAACTCGTATAAGGGGTTGGTTGGATTGGCCCTGGTCATACACCAAGAAAAACAAAAGTAAAATAAAAATAAAAATAAAAAGGAACAAGAAAACAAGGAAAACAAAATTTAGTTGTCAGTCCCCGGCAACGGCGCCAAAAACTTGTCGCGTGTCAAAAGTGCGCGTTCAGTGCAAGTGGACACATCGCAAGTAATAAGTGATAAGTATGTTATCGAGTTATCGTCTCCTCAGGGACCGGTATACTTAATATGCTTTCTTTATCTTCTTGCTCTGTAGAAAAATAAAAACACAAGTGAATGGGTGTGATTTATTAAACTAAGGTAATTGAATAAAAATAAAAGAGTCGAAATATTAGAGAGAGAGATGGGCCAGGATCCAGTTGTATTGTATTGTGGACTTGATTGACTTGTCTTTATCCAATGCAATCGTATATCTCTGCCTCGGCAGCACTGCAGTTTACTGCCTGGGCAGCGATAACGCTATCTGCCGCGGCAATCCCTTGCTCGTGGACAGACTTTACCAAAGTTCGGCAAAGTGTCCTTGAATGAATCCGCTTATCCCTAAGTCAGAGTGCTGTTGATGACTAGTCCTTGATGATACCTCCCGGCGTGAACCAATTATACTCACCAACCAATCTCATACTTCTTTTAGCCGCTGAAACTCTTAACCTATCCCTAGGCCGAGTTAGTATTTCGCGATTGAAATACCGTACTTACCCCTTTCGTGAATCTAACTCTCCCGAGCTTAGATAAATGGATTACTTACAAACTTCCCTCCCGAGCTTGAATGCAAGAACAAGGAATAACAAAGGATAAGCAAACCTTGATAATCTTTACTACATTGAATAAAAGACAAATTACAATCTCCTCTCACAAATACTCCACAACCTTCACCTAAACCCTATGAAGGTTTTAGAACATGATGGAGAGGAAGTAAACAAGAGTAGAAGTCGGCTCTCCCAAGGTATTCCCCGATCTTTGATACATTGGGTGGCTAGGTCTTTATATAGGCTAGACCTAGGGTAAACCTTTCCTAAGTAGAATACAACTTGGAGTAGGGAACAAGTCAAGTACATAATAATATTATATTTCCAAGTTTGAATTCGGCTAAGGGGGCTTTTCCGCGTGGTCTTCCTTTGGGCTTTTCCTTGTGCTAGCCAGCTCCGATTCTTGGGCTTCAAGTCCAAACACGTTCCTTAGGTTTTTGTATTTCCATCGCATATCAGTTTGCTTCCTGCTACTGCCTCGGCAACAGGTCTTGCCTCGGCCTTGTCGCTGTCGCTGCAATGGTTCTCCTGCACAGATATGAAAATGCAATAAAACGTGCCTTTTTCTATAAATGTTATCTATTTAAGTAAAACTTCTAAATATATCACATTAAGCTCATGCATTGGTTCAAGTGGGTGAATATTTGGTGATAAATGCCGATAAAAGGAGTAAAATAGTGTGTTGAGCACTTATCAGATGACTTGTTTGACCAGTACCGGGGAGCCATAGTTTTCTCGAAGATTAATCTTCGATCTGGATATTATCAGTTAAAGGTTAAGGGCTCTAATGTTGCTAAGACTACTTTCCGCACCTGGTATGGTCACTATGAGTTCTTAGTGATGCCTTTCGGTTTAACCAATGCCCCTGCAGATTTTATGGATATGATGAACTGTATCTTCCGACCCTACATAGATCAGTTTGTTATGGTGTTTATTGATGATATCTTGGTTTACTCTCGCTCAGAGGACGAGCATGTGGGGCATCTAAGAGTTGTGTTGTAGACTCTTAGGGAGCATCGGTTGTATGCCAAGGACCGGTATACTTAATATGCTTTCTTCACTTCCTTGTTCTGTAGAAAGATAAAAACACAAATAAGTTGATTTGGTTTATCTAAACTAAAATAACTAAAATAAAAGTAAAGGGTTGAAATAGTAGAGAGAGATGGGCTAGGATCCAGTTGCGTCGTATTGTGGAATTGATTGACTTGTCTCCGACCAATGCAATCGTATATCACTGCCTCGGCAGCACTGCAGTTTACTGCCTGGGCAGCGATAACACTGTCTGCCATGGCAATCCCTTGCTCGTGGACAGACTTTACGAAAGTTCGGCAAAGTTTCCTTGGATGACTCTGCTTATCCCTAAGTTAGAGTGCTGTTGATGACTAGTCCTTGATGATACCTCCCGGCGTGAACCAATTATACTCACCAACCAATCTCACACTTCTTTTAGTCGTTGAAACTCTTAACCTATCCCTAGGCCGAGTTAGTATTTCGCGATTGAAACACCGTCTTGAGTGATCTGCATGACTTTGTGGCAGAAATCCCTGGTCCATCCTCATCTTGGGGGCGTGTATTCATCCGTTTCTTCAATGGGTACACCTGCCGAAACACATAAACCCGTAATCAAGCAAGGGAAATACAATGGTCTTCTATATTTCTTACTGCACTCGTGAATTTCCCGTAGGATGATTTCTCCAACGTTGATGGTCCTCTTGTTGATGATGGATTGGATAAGCACCAATCTATTGCGACCCATCGTGCTATTGTTTGATGTTGGGATGAGGCGTCTTTTGACGAAGGTGTTCCACATCTTGGCCTTCGGCTTCAAGCTTTGTCTTGTTACAGATCCTCGATGGGTACCGGTTTCCCATGGAGTGTTCCCGTAACAAAGGTCGTCTTTGATGAGTTCATAATCCTCGGCAGTGATATCTTCCAAGAATTCGGCATGGATATCACTGTTTGGGGTGAGGCCGTAGAAGTTGTTGATCGTCTCGGCATCGAGCTGGACCGGCCTGCCGCGGCAGTGAACGAACAGGGAGTCTTTGCTGGGCCCATGAGCGTAGAACTCCCGCACGATCGTGGCGTTCGCCTGGGCAGGCTGCAAACAAAAAATTTCCCAATTCTGGTACTTAATTCTGTCGTAGAGGTAGTGTTCAATGCCGTAGTTTTCTTCGTCTGCATGTTGGAAACCTTGCTCTTCCCAAAGTTGCCTAGCGATGAAAGATCGATTGAATCGATCTTCAACGTTGGTTGGGGCGAATCTTTTGTATGAAGCCATCAAGATGGAAAGATGTAAGTTCTTGGAGTTTTTTCTTGAAGAGAATCTGGAGATTGTAGAAGGAAGAGAGTAATTGAGAGAGAGATTGTTATGAATACTAAAGAAAGCAAGAAAAGTAAGAGTGAATAGTTCAAGAGGAAGGGGTTTCTTATATAGGCCTAGGCCTTGTGACCGTTGAGACCACTAGCCGTTGTAACCGTTTCCTTTTCTGCCGTTTCCTTTTTCTGCCGCGGCAGGAATCTCGACAGACTAGCCGTTACACTATTCTTCCCGTTGGGACTTCTGCGGCCCTGCCACTGTTTTATTGCCTCGGCAGAGTTCCTGTTGTGAACTATTTTTCCCTTATCTTTGCTTTTTATTCCTAAATAAAAATTAAACACACAAAAGAAAAATACTGAAAACGAAAATAATTAGAAAAATAAAAACTGCTAATCCTAATATACTATTTAAAGAAAAGGGGAGAGGTTAGGTTACTGGTGGAGAGCATGCAAATGCATCTCCCAGAATTATTTTCTCCCTTAGGCCCAATTTATGAATCGGTTGTGGGCCACTCCTTTGTGCTGTCTATCCATCCATCTTGGGCTTGATTTTCTTGCCAAACATTCTGCCGAGAAGACTGCCCAGGCAGGATATCTTATTATATACGGTGTGTATGGCCTTCATTCTTCTGGATCATCATACTTCCTTAAGTTGTGGAATGCGTTGAGTTTGACTTGTTGGTCATTGACCCGCATAGTCAACTCTCCTTTTTCCACGTCAATTAATGTGCGTCCAGTTGCTAAAAAGGGTCTCCGGATGATCGGTGCATTGTCATCTGCTTCACAATCAAGGACAAGGAAGTCGGCAGGAAAAATAAACTTGTCAACTCTTACCAGTATGTCCTCAATTTTGCCTTCAGGTTGCACATAGGATCTATCCGCGAGTTGGAGCATCACTGTTGTAGGTTTCGGCCTTCCAATTCCAAGCTTTTGGAAGACTGATTTAGGCATAAGGTTTATGCTTGCTCCAAGGTCGCATAGGGCCTTTCCTTCATAACTCTTTCCAATCGCACAAGGTATAGTGAAGCAACCAGGATCTTTTAACTTTGGTGGCATGCGGTTATGCAGCATTGCCATGCATCCCTCGGTAGCAGCCACTGTCTCAAACTCACCTATTCGTTTTCTCTTTGACACCATGTCCTTTAGGAACTTTGCATAGTTGGGCATTTGTTCAATAGCTTCAACGAACGGTATGTTGATGTGGACTTGCTTCAAGATGTCGAGGAACTTCTTGAATTGCTGGTCCTGTTTTTGTTTTCTCAACCTTTGCGGGAAAGGTGGTGGTGGTCTCATTTCATCCAGTGTTTCTTTAGTTTCAAGTTTTATTCCTGGCACCACTGGAATTGTTGCTGCCTCGGCAGGCTGCTCAGGAGCTGTAGAGTTTGCTGTCGGGGCAGTGTTGTCAGCTTCAGTTTGCTCAGCCTCTTCTCTTGCTTGATCTGCTGATTGAGTTTGGCTCCCTGGGATCTTCTCCTTCAGTTGTAGACCATTCCTAGTAGTGATTGCCTTACACTGTTCATGGTTTATTACCTTAGCAACTTCAGTATTGCTAGGTAGGCCTCCTTATGGTCTAGTGTTTATGCATTGAGCAAACTGCCCAACCTGAGTTTCCAGCGTTTTTATGTCAGCTTCTTGATTTTGCAACCTCATCTCAGTCCTATTCATGAAGGCATATGTCCTTTTGATGAAATTACTATTTTCCGCCATGTAGGACTCAGTTTTCATCATAAAGGCCTTTAGCGTGTTTTCCAATGAACTTACCGATTGCTGCGGCATTGGCTGTTGAAATCCCGATGGTTGGGTGATTGGGTTTAAGGCATTGTTTGGGTTACTCCATGATAAGTTTGGATGCCTCTTCCATGAGGGGTTGTATGTGTTGGACATCACAGTGTTACGGTTGTAGTTCCAAACATACATACCAGTTTCTTGATTCATGCAGTCAGCGGAACTGTGGTTTCCTCCACATAAGTCACAGTATGAATCAATTACCTTGACCTCACGGGTATTGTGTTGTAACTGTAGGTTTTGCACCATCTTGGTAAGAGAGGCCAATTGTGCTGCCACAGAACTTGATGAATCTAATTCATTTACCGTGGCCTGACGTCTTACTCCTCCTCGCCTAGATGTAGGAAACTGAAATTCATTCTTTCCAAGTTTGTTCAGTATTTCAATAGCTTCCTCAGGTGCTTTGTCCAGCAGTGTTCCGTTTGCCGAGGCATCTAACATCATCCTTGTCGGGGCATTCGTGGCATTGTAAAACATTGTCACTTGTGTCCATAGGAGAAATCCATGCAGAGGACACTTGTGCAATAGCTCCCTGTAGCGTTCCCATGCCTCGTACATTGGTTCGTCTTCAGCCTGTCAAAAAGAAGTAATTTCATTACGGATTCTATCATATAGATTAGTAGGATTAAAGCGAATAATGAAATCACGGCAAAGTTCACTCCAGGAACCAATAGATCCTGCTGGAATGCTATTTAACCAAGCTTTCACCCTATCCCTCAGTGAATAGGGGAATAACTTTAATCACAAGACATCTTCATGGACTCCTTGGATTTTGAAAGAATTGCAGATTTCCATGAAGGATTTGAGGTGCCGCCTTGCGTCTTCAGTTGCAGACCAACCAAATTGTCCAATTGTGTTTAACATATTGAACATAACGGGTTTGAGTTCAAAATGGGCTGCTTCAATTTCCAGTGTGACGACTCCTGGGTTTAATCCGTTTAAGTCATCTTCCAGGAAGTCCTTGACAGTGAGCTGCCGCGGCCCAGGTGGCGGCGGAAGTCCTGCATTGCCGGCAGGTAAGTTTTATCCTGCCGAGTGATCTGCCATGGCTCCTTGGATCTGTCTCCTCAACCTTTGGCTTGTTCTTTTGATCTCTGGATCTAATTCGTACAAGGGGTTGGTTGGATTGGCCCTGGTCATACACCAAGAAAAACAAATGTAAAATAAAAATAAAAATAAACAAGAAAATAAAGAAAACAAAATTTAGTTGCCAGTCCCCGGCAACGGCGCCAAAAACTTGCAGCGTGTCAAAAGTGCGTGTTTAGTGCAAGTGGACACATCGCAAGTAATAAGTGATAAGTATATTATCGAGTTACCGTCTCCTCAGGGACCGGTATACTTAATATGCTTTCTTCACTTCCTTGTTCTGTAGAAAGATAAAAACACAAATATGTTGATTTGGTTTATCTAAACTAAAATAACTAAAATAAAAGTAAAGGGTTGAAATAGTAGAGAGAGATGGGCTAGGATCCAGTTGCGTCGTATTGTGGAATTGATTGACTTGTCTCCGTCCAATGCAATCGTATATCACTGCCTCGGCAGCACTGCAGTTTACTGCCTGGGCAGCGATAACACTGTCTGCCGCGGCAATCCCTTGCTCGTGGACAGACTTTACCAAAGTTCGGCAAAGTGTCCTTGAATGACTCCGCTTATTCCTAAGTCAGAGTGCTGTTGATGACTAGTCCTTGATGATACCTCCCGGCGTGAACCAATTATACTCACCAACCAATCTCACACTTCTTTTAGCCGCTGAAACTCTTAACCTATCCCTAGGCCGAGTTAGTATTTCGCGATTGAAACACCGTACTTACCCCTTTCGTGAATCTAACTTTCCCGAGCTTAGATAAATGGATGATCACAAAATCCTCTCCCTAGCTCAATTGTGAAACAAGGAATAACAAAGGATAAGCAAACCTTGATAATCTTTATTGTATTGAATGAAAGACAAAGTACAATCTCTTCTCACAAATACTCTACAACCTTCACCTAATCCCTAAGAAGGTTTAGAACATGATGGAGAAGAAAGAAACAAGAGTAGAAGTCAGCTCTCTCCCTTGGTATTTCGTTGTATATTACATTGGGTGGCTAGGTCTTTATATAGGCAACACCTAGGGAAAACCTTTCCTAAGTAGAATACAACTTGGAGTAGGAAACAAGTTAAGTACATAATAAAATATATTTCCAAGTTTGTATTCGGCTAAAGGGGTTTTTCCGCATAGTCTTCCTTTGGGCTTTTCCTTGTGCTAGCCAGCTCCGATTCATGGGCTTCAAGTCCAGACACGTTCCCTGGATTTTTGTCTTTCCATCGCCTATAATCTTGCTTCCTGTCTTTCTGCTGCTGCCTCGGCATCAGGTCCTGCCTCGGCCTTGTCTCTGCAGCGGCACTGGTTCTCCTGCACAGATATGAAAACGCAGTAAAACGTGCCTTTTTTCGTAAATATTATCTATATGAGCATACTTCTAAATATATCACATTGAGTGCATGTATTGGTCTAAGTGGGTGTATATTTGGTAATTAATGCCCATAAAAGGAGTAAAAAGTGATAGTGTGTTGAGCACTTATTAGCATCATTGAGGGTTTTACTAGCATAGTAAATAACATGGAATAGGTTATTCTTTCTCTACCCGAGTGCTGCCCCGACAACATGATCACTGGCATCACACATTATTTCAAAAGGTAGGGCCCAATCTGGTGGGACTACAATTGGTGCAGTAATTAGCTTTTCTTTGAGGGCTTCAAATGCTTCAGTGCTTTCCTTGCTAAATTCAAATTTTCTATCATGTTCAAGGAAATTACATAGGGGTTTAGAAATTTTGGAAAAATTAGCAATAAAACTCCTGTAGAAACCTGCATGACCCAAGAAACTTCTAACTCCTTTGACTAAAATTGGTGGAGGCAATTTCTTTATCACATCTATCTTGGCCTTGTCAACTTTGATTCCTTGTGATGAGATTTTGTGGCCCAGAACTATGCCTTCATTCACCATAAAGTGGCATTTTCCCAATTGAGAACTAAATTGGATTCCTCACATCTTTGCAGCACCTTCTCTAAATTGCCAAGGCAATGATTGAAGTTGTCTCCAAAGACTGAAAAATCATCCATAAATATCTCCAGGAAGTCTTCAACCATGTCGTGAAAAATTGCCATCATGCATCTCTAAAATGTTGTTGAAGCATTGCAAAGGCCGAACAACATTCTTCTAAATGCATATGTCCCATACGGGCAAGTGAAGGTAGTTTTTGCCTGGTCTTTAGGGTCTATGGCAATCTGATTATAACCTGAATAACCATCAAGAAAAGAGTAAAAGGGCTTACCAGCAAGTCTATCAAGCAATTCATCAATGAAAGGCAATGGAAAATGATCCTTCTTTTTTGCCTTATTTAATTTGCGGTAATCCATACAAACCCTCCAACCGGTCACAGTCCTAGTTAGGATCAACTCATTGTTTTCATTGGTTATGACCGTCATGCCATCTTTCTTGGGTACACATTGTACCGGGCTTACCCATGCACTGTCAGAGATAGGGTAGATGATTCCAGCATCAAGCCATTTGATTATTTCCTTACGTACTACCTCCTTCATGGCATGGTTAAGTCTCCTCTAGGCCTCAACAGTGGGCTTGTGATCTTCCACTAAAAGGATTTTGTGCATGCAAACGGCTGGGCTTATCCCTTCAAATCATCAATTGACCACCCAATTGCCTTCTTGTGCTGTCGCAGCATCTCTATCAAGCTTTGTTCCTGTTCAGGCTGCAACTCAGAAGAAATAATTACGGGCATTGTGTGGTTGGATCCCAAATAAATATACTTCAATTTTTCGGGTAAAGGTTTTAATTCAATAACTATTGGTTCCTCACCTGAAGGTTTTGCATCCTTAATTGGGTAATTTAGAGGTTCGAAGTACTTACCTAGAAGGTGTGTTGTCCAGCTAATCTCCTCAATCTCTTATGTTTCAAATTCTTCATCTCTAGGCATATTGTCCAAGAATCTGCTGTAACAATCATCAATTGTACTGCCGAGGCAGCTCTGTGATATATTGCCGAGACTTCTGCCAAGGTAGTGGTTGCTAAGACAGGGTATTGTGTTGTCTGCATCTGTGGTGTGAATTACCTGGCATTCCTCTAGATCGTCATGTCTTTTCAGCATCTAGAAAACATTAAGTTTGACTTGTTGGCCGTTAACTCTCATTGTCAATTCTCCTTTTTCCACATCAATAAGAGTGCGTCCAGTGGCTAGAAAAGGTCTCCCCAGGATGATCGGTGCATTGCCATTTGCTTCACAATCAAGAACAAGAAAGTCAACTGGAAAAATAAATTTATCCACCCTTACCAATATGTTCTTTATCTTTCCTTTAGGTTGCACATATGATCTATCTGCCAATTGGAGCATCACTGTTGTAGGTTTTGCCCTTCCTATTCCAAGCTTTTGGAAGACATATTTAGGCATCAAGTTTATGCTTGCTCCAAGATCACATAGGGCCTTTCCTTCATAGTGATTTCCAATTGCACATGGTATAGTGAAACATCCAAGATCCTTCAATTTAGGGGGCATACGATTATGAGGCATGGCCATGCATCCTTCGGTTGTGGCAACAGTTTCAAACTCACTAAGCCTTCTTCTTTTGGACACAATATCTTTTAGGAATTTGGCATAGTTTGGCATCTGTTCTATTGCCTCAACTAATGGCAAATTGATGTGCATTTGCTTCAAGATGTTTAGGAATTTTTTAAACTGATAATCTTGCTTTTGCCTTTTCAACCTTTGTGGAAAAGGTGGTGGGGGTCGCATTTCCTCTAGTGTTTCATTAGTCTGGAATTTAATGCCTGGTACCACTGGTATGTCTGCTGCTTTAGCTGCTGGGCGTGGGACTGCCGATTTCTCTACCGAGGAAGTGCTTTCTACAGGGATCGATTTGTCTACTGTGGCATGATCACTTAATTCAGCATCTATTTCCTCGCTATCTGGTTCTTCTTGTTCCATTGTTGGGACTTTGTTTGCCGGACAACTTGTTATTTCTTTAAGTTGTAAGTCACTCCTAGTAGTGATTGCCTTACATTGCTCATGACCCATTCCCCTTGTAACTTCAGTATTGCTGGGTAATCCTCCTTGTGGTCTAGTGTTCAGATTTTGAGCGAACTGCCCAACATGAGTTTCCAATGTTTCAATGGCTGGCTCCTGGTTTTGCAACCTCATCTCAGTTCTGTTCATGAAATCATCAGTTCTCTTAATGAAGTTACTATTCTCAGCCATGTATGATTTTGTTTTCATCATAAATGCCTTAAGCGAATTTTCCAATGAACTTGCAGGCTGCTGTTGAGGTATCTACTGCGGCGGCAGTGGTTGTTGTCCCTACTGCGGCGGCGGATTTAGAGCATTATTAGGATTACTCCATGAGAGATTTGGATGCCTCTTCCATGCCGGATTATATGTATTGGACATCATGTTGTTCCGGTTATAATTTCCCACATACAGGCTAGATTCTTGATCTTGCATGCACTCAGAAGAACTATGGTTACCTCCACATAAATTACAAGAAGAATCTATTACCTTGACCTCATGGGTATTATTTTGCATTTGCATATTTTGAATCATCTTAGTAAGAGCGGCCAATTGTGCTGCCACAAAATTGGATGTTTCTAACTCATTTACTGTGGGTTGGCGTCTCACCCCTCCTCGCCTAGATTTAGGGAATTGGAAGTCATTCTTTGCAAGTTTGTTCAAAATTTCTATAGCTTCCTCTGGTGGTTTGTCAAGGAGTGTCCCATTGGCAGAGGCGTCTAGCATCATCCTTGTTGGGGCATTGGTTGCATTGTAAAACATAGTTACTTGTGTCCACAGTGGAAATCCATGCAAAGGACACTTGTGTAATAGCTCCCTATATCGCTCCCATGCCTCATACATCGGTTCATTATTTGCCTACCGAAAATAAGTAATTTCATTACGTATACGATCATATAGATTAGTAGGATTGAAACGTGTAATGAAATCATGACATAATTCACTCCAAGATCCTATAGATCCTGCTGGAATGCTATTTAACCAAGTCTTTGCCCTATCCCTCAATGAATAGGGAAACAATTTAAGTCTCAAAACATCTTCATGGACTCCTTCGATTTTGAATGAATTACATATCTCCATGAACGATTTGAGGTGCCTTGCATCTTCAGTGACTGACACACCAAACTGTCCAATAGTATTGAGCATGTTAAAGATGACAGGTTTTAGCTCAAAGTGGGTTGCTTCAATCTCTGGTGTAACAACTCCTGGATTTAATCGGTTCAAATCCTCTACCAAGAAATTCCAAACTGTAAGCTACCGCGGCAGTGGTGGCGGCGGAAGTCCTCCATTGCCAGCGGGTAAGTTCTGCTCTATTGGAATATTTGCCATAACTGCTCGGATTTGTCTTCTCAACCTTTGCTGTGTGCGTTCAATCTCTGGATCTAGCTCGTACACAGGATGGCTTGGGTTGTCTTTGGTCATACACCAGTAAAAACCAAAGTTAAATAAAATAGACTTAAGATGCGAGAAAATAAAGATAACAAAATTTAGTTGTCAATCCCCGGCAACGGCGCCAAAAACTTGTTACGTATAAAAAGGTTGCGCAAATTGTGCAAGTGAACACGTCGCAAGTAATAAAGTGATAAATATCGAGTATCGTCTCTACAGGGATTGGTATACTTAATATGTTTCCTTTGATCTTCTCGTTCTGTAAAAGAAATAAAATAAAGACATAGATTAATTTGATTGTTCCGAATGAAACTAAAACAACTTTAATAATAAAAAGAAAATAAAGAATGAAATCAGATTGAGAGAATGGGCAGGATCCAGTTATGTCGTAATTTGGATTCAATTGACTTGTTTCCGTCTAATGCAATTAATCAACACCGCCTCGGTAGTACTGTAGTCCTACTGCCTTGACAGTGAAGGGTACGTCCGCCGCGGCAATCCCTTGCTCTTTGGTGGACTTCTTCAAGGTTCGGCAAAGTGTCCTCTGATGAACCCGCTTATCCCTAAGTCGAAGTACAGTTGATGACTAGTCTTTGATGATACCTCCCGACGTCAATCAATTATAACCACCAACCAATCTCACACTTCTTTTAGCCGCTGAAACTCTAACCTATCCCTAGGCCGAGTTAGTATTTTCCAGCTAGAAAAATATTGTACTTGTTCCTTTCGTGAATCTAACTCTCCCGATGCTAGATAAATAGATCTCTCACAAACTTCTCTCCCGAGCTTGAATGAAAGAACAATGAATGGCAAATAATAAGCAAACCTTGATATTTTATTGCATGAAACAAGAAAACAAAGTTCAATATCCTCTCACAAATACTCGACAAGTTTCACCTAACCCTAAGAGAATTTAGAACATGATGAAAACAAAGAAAATTCTAAAAATTATTGTGAACTCTCCTCTCTCTCTTTCTCTTGGACGACACATCCTTTATATAGGCTAAAAATAGGGCAACATCAGCCTTGGAGAAGAAGTTTTGTAAGTTTGGATGTTTCCTTCCTTAAAAAGGCAAATCTCTTAATTTGGTACTTTCCATCTTTACATCGTCTTCTCGAACTCCAATTGCTGCGCAAAGTATCTAGAAAAATCCAGCTTTTTATGCTCTTCAAATCGATCACCACTTTGACTTTTGGTCTTAAGAAAATCCCTGCCTCGGCAGGATGCATCTGCTGCCCCGGCGGAGGTCTGCCTTTGAGTCTACTTAGCTTCCATCAGTAAAAGCTTCCATCTGTGGCTGGTTCGATCAGGGTCTAAATTTACCTGCAAGTGCACAAAGATGCATTAAAGCTTATATTTTCTATAAATATCATCCTTATATGTTATGGAAGCAACGTATGCAAATATCACACATTAGGCTCATGCCTTAGTCCAAATAGGTGTAGATTAAGTAATTAATGTCCATGAAAGGTATAAAAGTGATAGTCTTTTGAGGACTTATCAACAGGATAGACTTGCTATGGTATGACCTCACTGTTCTTCTAAACGCTATTGTTCCATTGGTTTACTAGTGCTCGACAGAGTTTACTAAAAATGCCTCCACTATCCCTAGTCAGAAGGCCTAACACTCGAAAATGCTAAGGCATTACCTCCGGGTCTCAACCCTAACACTCCTAATGTTGATGAAGTTCTACCCCTTTTAGTCATTGAAACTCTACCTTATCCCTAAGGCGAGTTAGGATTCTGCTCCCGTAGCAACCCCATTGTTCAAGTTGGTCTAGCTTTGCCTATCCCTAGATCTAAGCTTCCCGAACCCCTTGAGCTATGGCTACCTCCCGGTGCTCTTACAAACCAATGTTTAGATGAAAAAGGTGTTAGCTTTCTTGAATAAAACACTTAGATAAACACACGAAACAGTAAACATTAATCAAAACAAAGCAAAAATCATCCAAAACAAGCCTTAGCCATAATAGTTTAGTTCATGGCTTGGTAAGAAAAACTATTCAACTTTCGTCCATTGCAATACATTTTCAATAACTTAGAAAAGAGGTAAAACAAAGTGAAGAGGAAGGAAGTCTCAAACGCAAGTGCCGTGAAGCTTTTCCTAGCTTGCCGCTCCTTTCGAAGTCGCGCAAATCCCTTGCTTGAAGCTCTCCTACAATGGTGGCTTGGCTAGAGGTTGAAGACGAAGGAAAATGGTCGTCTTTCTTCTTTCTTCTCCCTCGTGGTTTCCTTAAAGTTCGCTCCTTTTGTGGCTCTTTTAGCTACTCATTTTTCTCTTCTCTTGCTCCGCATGGTTGTTGAAGGAGGCTCACCCTTGTATTTATAAGAGGTTTCTAGGGTTTGGTACAAGGGAATATTCTCTGACATTCGCTACAGTATTTGGCAGTAAAATGCAGGTCTGCAGGGGTGGTGCGACGCCTGCCAAGGAGAGGTGCAGATGGCCTAGAAAACGCATGAGGACAGTAGGCTGCGGGTGTGTCTTTTCTTCCGTCATATTTTTTCCGCCCACAATGCTGTAGCATCTTTGAATTCCGATCCAACACTTTAAAATATGCTACAGCATCTCTTCTGATCTTTCGACTTTGCTTCAGTATCTGCACATCATCACCAAGAAAATACCCTTCCAAGCAACATCTTTAAAAATAAAAATAAAATAAAATAAAATCCTAATCTAAATGCAAATGCACATGAAATGCAGCTAAATGCAATGAAATGCAATGCAAATGAACTTGAAACCAAACAAAACTTTAAGTAAAAGGGTATAAAATATACACTTTTTAGAGCGTTAACAACTGTTGAGGATTTGGAGAAGCTTTTTGATAGCCAGGCTATAAGAGATCAGGACCGAGAGCGGGACAGAGATAGGGATCGTAGAAAGGACCGTGGTCGATCTGGGGGACATATCAGCCACGGTGAATCTTATAGTCTCCCTGATAAGAGGGCTTGATCTACACTGAGTCAGAGAGGTGGCTTCTATCATCATCCTGCGACACCTTAGGACTCTTCTGTTAACCGAGGTGGTTCTTCTTGGATCCCATCTGTACCAGCGTGTGACTTTTCTGGCAACATGCATAGGGGCGAGTGTAGGAAGAAGACTAGAGCTTATTTCCGATGTGGATCTTCCGAGCATTTTTTGAGGGACTGCCCTCATCCATCCTCCGTCAGTCGACCATCGACTCAGAGTCCTGTGCGCTCTCAAACACCTTCTAGATCACAAACATCCGTTCAGACACCTGCTTCAAGACGTTTTCAGGGTAGAGCTTCTGGGTCTGCTGTTAGATCTGATACCCGAAGTCGAGGCCATCAGGGTGGTGGGCCATCTGTTTCTGAGGCTCGTCAGCCAACACTAGTATATGCCACCCTATGTAGGAATGACCGAGACGAGCCAGATGTTATCGCAAGTACCTTTACCATCTTTTCTATTCCGTATTTTGCTTTGATTGACAATGGCTCCACCCAATCTTACATATCTAAGTCATTATCTGGACACCTTTCGATCTCAGTTGAGAACATTGAGAGTGTTGTTACCGTTATGAGCCCAGTGGGGAAATCTTTATCAGTGGATAAGGTTTTTAGGAGATGTACCCTTGTTGTGGAAGGGGAGGTGTTTATGGAGGATCTCATGGAACTTCCTTTAGAGGAGTTCGATCTAATTTTAGGAATGGATTGGTTAACCGAGCATCGTGTTAGTCTGGACTGTGAGAACAAAAGAGCCACTTTAAAGACTTTAGATGGACGGTCTGTAGTTTTAGTTGGTGAACGACGAGGATATCTGTCCAATATGGTATCGATTTTATCTGCTGATAGGATGATCCGTAAAGGATATGAGACCTTTATAGCCTATTTCCATAACAAAAAGGGGTCTCTATCTAAGATCGAAGAAATTCGCACAGCTAGTGAGTTTCCAGATGTTTTTCCTGAGGAGTTGCCTAGTCTTCCTCCAGACAAGGAGGTTGAGTTTGAGATAGAGACTTATCCTGGATCAGCACCAGTTTCTATGGCCTCGTACCGTATGGCTCCGAAGGAGTTAAAGGAGTTGAAGGTTCAGTTACAAGAACTGCTTGATAGAGGGTTCATCCGACCTAGCTCTTCACCTTGGGGAGCTCCAGTTCTCTTTCTTAAAAAGAAAGATGGCTCCCTTCGGTTGTGCATTGACTACCGAAAACTGAATAAGCTAACAGTGAAAAAAAAGTATCCTTTACCCAAGATTGATGACTTGTTTGACCAGTTTCGGGGAGCCATAGTTTTCTCGAAGATTGATCTTCGATCTGGATATTATCAGTTAAAGGTTAAGGTGTAACATCCGGTTTTGGGGTTAGTAGTTTGAGTGTTAGTTGGGGAAATTCGATTCGGGTCGAATCGGATTTCTAGGATTTGTTATTCTGGGAAAAATTAAAATAATAGTATTTTAATCGAATAAATAACAATTTTGTGAAATGGTTCTAAAAATATTAAAATGGTGTTTTAAAGTTAAAGGAATATTATTTGAACTTTAATTTGATTTTTAATTAGGCTAATTTTGTACTAGTGACTAAATTGTAATTTTGGGAAAGTTTTGGGGATTTAATTAGTAATTTTCGACAATAAGGATTTTTACTGACTAAATTGGAAAGTAAGCCATACTTAGAATCCTTATAGGGCCATAAACCCAATTTATTTTTAATTAATGATTTATCCACCAAAATTGTTTTTAAATTGTTTTATTTAAATGATAATTCCATTTTCTTTTGTAACTTCCCATTTTCTCATCTTTTCTCTCAAGATTTTCTCTCATTTTCTCTCCATCTTCTTCTCCAAATTTCTTCAATTTCTTGCTGATTTCTTCATCATTTTTCAACAAGATTTACTTCATTTTATTCATCCTTTCATTCTCTACAAAACCTACTCATCAATTTTGCAAAATCAACATCCATTTTCAAGAAATCAAGGGAGGATTTCTCATCTTTTTGGTGGAGCAAATCTTTAAGGTAACTTTACTGATTTCTAATCTTTTTCTAAGGTTCTTTATTGAAATTCCCAAGTATTGGCTTGCTAATCAACAATGGAAACTTAATTTTGTGTTTTTAATTCTAGATCTATGGATTTTATGGAGGTTTTTGTGAAATCTTTTTAGATCTCAATTAATGCTGTAATTAGGTTGATTTAATTATGATATTATGTCAATTAAATGATTAATTAAGTGTTGAATTGATGGCACATTAATTTAATCCCGGAATAATGTAATCGGTAGTATTTTAAGGTGGTTTTCGGTTGTTTTAGGGGCTGTTTTAGGTGTTCTAATGTTGCTGGAGGTATAAGGATGGTTTGGAAGTGTTTTTGGTTCATAATTGAAGTGGATTAGATGTTAGATTCATTAGGTTTTGAGCTGATGATGTTTCGGATGCGTTTCGGCTTAGTTTTCGGTCTTTTCGGCAAGGTTTTCGATAGTTTTGTGAGGGTTAAATGTGGCTTCTGTTTTGAGCATGTTGTGATGTGAATTTGCTCTGCTTTTAATGTTGTAGAGGTAGTGCAAGAAGGTGCATAAGTGGCTGGGGCGTTGGCGTTGCCGTCGGAGCATCGGCGAGGGCTCGTTTCGCTTGTCAGTGAGTGGTTTTGGATTTAAAGTGAATCGCATTGGTTCGGTTCTGTTTTGGGGGCTATGGAATAGTGTGAAAACTTTCCATAGTTCAAGAGTAAGTGTTTTAAATGATGTTGATGCATTACCTCGATTTTTGGTTATTTTCGGTAATGGCATATATGTGAACAATGATTCATTATGATTTTGGAATTGCATATACTTGATTTTGAAATGATGCATGCATGTGTTAATTGTTGAAAATGCATGGTTTATGTAAGCATGAAAAAGAATTTAGATTATGATGAGGTTATTTGCCTATGTTGATAAAGCCGTTGAGCATGATTTTTAGTTCACATGATGAACATTTAATGAGTGCATTATGAGCAGCAAGTTAACATGCATGATTGGAATTGATATTGGCTTAGTGACACTAACCTTAGATTCGAATACAAATGACATGTCATTAGGATTGAGTGCACTATAAAATAATGAGAATAATGATGATGCCTACACGTAAACAAGGGTGACTTTGTGTCCGACCGTGCGTGTAGAGTTTGCCTACACGTAAACAAGGGAGACTTTGTGTCCGACCGTGCGTGTAGAGCTTGCCTATATGTAAACAAGGGTGACTTTGTGTCCGACCATGCATATAGTTGACCCATGCGTAAACAAGGGTGACTTTGTGTCCGACCGTGCGTAGTGGGGGTAACATGTATACAAGGGTGACTATGTGTCCGACCGACACATGTTGAGACCAAGTGTCTCCAATTATGGAAAAAGGAATCCGTGTATTCGGTGAACTAAAAGTTTACACCAAGTGATCACTAGAAAGCCAATATGCATATATGAAATGGAATGATATATTTGTGCATGATACATGTAATGATTTGACATTATTGAAAAGCATGATTTGGTTTTACATATTTCAAATAAGCATGAAGAATGCAAGTATGACTTTATAAATGATTTTAAACTTGTTAGAGCTTCCTCACTAAGCATGTTGTGCTTAAGCTCTCTCTTTCCATACTTGCAGAGAAATAGTGATATTCGAGGCTACGTCCGGAGCAAGGGAACCAAGGGGAAGAGTTGTCTCAATTTTTCGTATGTTTTGGCAAATAATTTGGGCTTGGCAATGTGTAAATCAAACCCATGTGAAGTGTGTGATTTTTGCTTTGGTTAATGTTGTAATAAGACCTATAATGTTTTGGATTATTAATTGATGGACTATGGTGTTGTTTGGATTTTTGAAGCATGTACATGCATGAACGTCTTTGATTTTAATCAAATTTTAGGAAGCATGCTTATAGTTTGTATGGAGTCTTGATGTTGATAATTGTGTGCTTTAAATTGTTCTTTATGTTTAGGAATTATGCATATAGATGATGGTGATTAATGGTTGTGTTTTGAGTCGTTTAAATTCACTTGGTGTGACGGAATTTTTAGGTTCCAGGCACAAAGTTTCGAAACCTTCAGGAAGGTTTCGAAACCTTGCGGGCAATTTTGATTCTGGACCCTTACTGGACGCGAAAAGTTTTGAAACCTCTAAGGAAGGTTTCGAAACCTTTTACATAAAGTTTCTAAACCTCCGAGGAAGGTTTCGAAACCTTTGGCTGCCAGGAAATGGAAGTTGCTGGATATTGCATTTTAGTCCCGAATATCCTTCTTTGTTCAATTAGGGTATCTACAGATGTTATTTTGAGCTGAAATTTCACATGGATGCATAAAGTTGATTAAATTTCAAGATGGATAAATTAATTTTGACGAAGTCCTTATAATTTTTAAGATTTACATTTTGGTCCCTAAACTAATGAAACATGCAATTGATGATGTTAGAATGCTCCGTTTGACTTGAGATTTACCGTGAGGGATACTTGTATGCTTAATTACACTTTGATGGAAAGAATTTCTACTTTGTCATTAGTACGTAAAAGTTTTACGTTTTAGTCCTTAATTTACTTAAGTGTTTAATCGAATGCTTGTATGTGATCGGATTGCTTTCGTTAATGCTTTGTATGAGATCAAGACTTTTAGGAACATAATTAATTATGCATCTAGATAAGAAAAAAAAATTATCGGTTTCAGGGTTGTTTATCGAATCGGACCTTCGCGGGTTTGGTTCGATATTCCCCGTGTAACCCATTAGTGTCGGTTCCGTCTAGGTTGGGCTAAGGGGGTTACATAAGGGCTCTGATGTTGCTAAGACTACTTTCCGCACCCGGTATGGTCACTATGAGTTCTTAGTGATGCCTTTCGGTTTAACCAATGCCCCTGCAGCTTTTATGGATATGATGAACTGTATCTTCCGCCCCTACATAGACCAGTTTGTTATGGTGTTTATTGATGATATCTTGGTTTACTCTCGTTCAGAGGACGAGGAGGACGAGCATGTGGGGCATCTAAGAGTTGTGTTGCAGACTCTCAGGGAGCATCGGTTGTATGCCAAGCTAAGTAAATGCGAGTTTTGGCTTAGTGAGGTGACGTTTCTGGGGTATGTTGTTTCATCTAGAGGTATCCAAGTGGACCCGAGTAAAATTGATGCAATCACTAGTTGGAAACCTTCCAAGGATGTGTCTGAGATATGCAGTTTTCTAGGCTTAGCTGGGTATTATTGACGCTTTGTCGAGGGTTTTTCCATTATAGCCGCCCCTTTGATGAAGCTTCTGAGGTAAGATGTTCCGTTTGTGTGGTCTGAGGCCCAATAATCTAGTTTTGATCAGTTGAAATCAGTTTTGACCCAAGCTCCAGTTTTGACCCAACCTGAGTCTAGGAAGGACTTTACAGTTTACATTGATGCTTCGCATTCCAGTCTTGGATGTGTCCTGATGCAGGATGGTAAGGTGATCGCTTATGCGTCACGCCAGTTGAGACCACACGAGCATAATTATCCTACCCATGATCTTGAGCTTGTAGTTGTGGTTTTTGTTCTGAAAATCTAGAGACACTATCTCTACGGAGAGAAGTGTTATATCTTTACCGATCATAAGAGCCTGAAGTACCTCCTTACCCAGAAGAAGCTTAATCTGAGACAACGTCATTGGTTGGAGCTTCTTAAGGACTACGATTGCAAGATTGAGTATCATCCGGGAAAAGCCAATGTTGTGGTAGATGCTTTGAGTCGTAAGACCATATCAGACCTGAGATCCTTGTTCGCCATGATGAGTATATATGATGATGGTAGCCTATTGGCTGAGTTGAGGTTTAAGCCGACTTTGGCTCAGCAGATTAGGGCCAAACAGCGGTTAGATGACTCCTTGCTTCCTATTATACAGCAAGTTGAACAAGGATCCACTTCTGTTTAATCTTTTGATCAGGATGGAGTTCTTTGTTTTAATGGTCGTTACTGTGTACCCAACGATCCCAAGTTGAGACAGACCATTCTCAGCGAGGCCTATAGTAGTTCTTATGCTATGCATCTTGGAGGAGATAAAATGTATCAGAATCTGAAACAGAGATACCATTGGGTAGGTATGAAAAAAGATATCTCAGATTATGTATCTAGATGTTTGACTTGTCAGCAGGTGAAAGCAGAAGATCAGCATCCTTCTGGTCTTTTACAGCCTATCAGGATTCTCGAATGGAAATGGAAGCGAATCACGATGGACTTTGTTACTGGTTTACCTTTTTCCCCGTTTGGAAAGGATTTTGTCTAGGTTGTTGTGGACAGACTTTCAGCTCACTTTATTCCCGTTCGGATCACCTATTCCATGGAGAAGCTAGATAAATTGTACATTTCTGAGATTGTCAGACTGCACGGAGTGTCCTTATCTATCATTTCTGAACGAGATTCGAGTTTTACTTCCTGTTTCTAGACAACTTTACAGTCTACTTTGGGTACTCGTCTGAATTTCAGTACATCTTTTCATCCCCAAACAGATGGTCAGTTTGAGAGAGTGATACAAATCCTGGAAGATATGTTACGGGGTTGTGTACTAGACTTCCGGGGTAGTTGGGAAGACTTCTTGCCGTTGGTAGAGTTTGCATATAATAACAGTTACCAGGCTAGCATCTGTATGGCACCTTATGAGGCTTTGTATGGTCGTAAGTGTCGTACTCCTATCTGTTGGACTGAGTTGTATGATCGAAAAACTCTGGGTCCCGAGTTAATTCAGGAAACTAAGGAGACTGTCAGATTAATCTGGGATCGTCTGAAGGAAGCTTTTACCAGACAGAAATCTTATGCTGATCGGAGGAGAAAAGATATCGAGTTTGAGTTTGGTGATTAGGTTTTTCTTAAAAGTCTCTCCATGGAAGAAAGTTCTGAGATTTGGGCGTAATGACAAGTTGAGCTCGAGATATATCGGACCATACCGTATTCTAAAAAGAGTTGGACCTGTTGCATATCATCTTGAGTTACCTCCTCAGCTTAGTCGTATTCATAATGTATTTCATGTATCCATGTTGATACAGTACCATCTAGACCCGAGTCATATTATTCAGGTTCAGGATGTTGAGCTACGACCAGACTTATCCTATGAGGAGGAACCTGTTCAGATCCTGGAGTTTGATGAGAGAGTTTAGAGAAGGAGACGTATCCCCATGGTTAAAGTTCAGTGGAGAAACCGTAGCCCTTCTGAGACCACCTGGGAGATCGAGGAATCTATAAGGGAGCAGTTCCCACATCTGTTCAGTTCAGGTAAATTTCAAGGACGAAATTTCTTTTTAGGGGGAGAGAGTTGTAACACCTTAAAAATAATAATTTTGGTAAAAAGAATAAGAATGTGGTTGTGAAGTTTCAAACCCACAACCACCTGTTTGTGTAGCCAATCACCCAGCCACTTGAGCTAGCAAGCTCTTGTGAGCTAAAATTTCTCATCCCACTCTTAATCTGAACCTGTTTCGATGAATTTATAATAATATTAATATTTAATTTTTTTTGTCCTTTACTATTTGAAACTCTATTCTTTTAGATCTAAAAAAATAAAAATAAAATTATTCCATATTCGAGTCTTTTCTCTCCCAATCGCCAGCCACCACTGAATCACCAATCTCTCCTCCGGCCGTCCGTAGGTGTCACCGCTGCCACCATTAGAACCGTATCGGTCTCCCAATCAAAACCCCTTCATCAATATGCCGAGCCGCCGCCCTTATCACCCAAAATCGAGGCCAAGAGCTTCGAAGATTCTAGGGTTTAAAGCCTTCTAAGATTCGTCGATTCGACCTCCGATCGACGCTGTTGCGGCGCGTCGCCGGTCCTGTTGTGCTCCCCGTCTGAGATCGACCAAAACCCCTCTAATCTCGCGCCCATCCGACGCTGGCAAGCCTCTCACCGGAGAAGTCCGTCCCGATTAGGGTTTGGTAAGTATGGTGTGTAGATCTAAACTTTTTTCGAACTGTTTTTCTGGGTTTAATGTTTTATAAGTGTGTTTTTGGTTTTTCTGGTGAGAAGTCCAGCCTGTAGATGCGTTTTCCGACCATCTGGGGCCGCGCATGGCCTCCATGCACCGTTGGGGCGATTTCCGACCGCCCTGGACGGTGGCCTGGAGCCGGCCGGTCCAAACCGTCCTGAACTGACCTTGAACCGGTCAACTCGAACCGATTCAACTCGGACCAAACCGGTCAACTGTTGACCGACCCGACCCGTTGACCTGTTGACCAACCCGTTGATTGACCCATTGACCTTGACGTTAGCATGACATCAGCGTTGACTGTTGACTTTGACTGCTGATGTCAGCGTTGACTTTGACCTAAAAAGTCAAAATTTTCAAAAACTCCTATGTTATGTTTTTCGACGTCCTGAGTCCATACGTGAAGTTCGTTTCTCGAAATTCGAACCTAAAAGCCTCCAAATCGGACTTTAAAGTCTCGATTCAAATTTTTCTTCTAAGTTAAGTTAAGTCCAGAGTTTTATTTAAGGTCTAATATCGATACTTGTTTGTTTGTAGGATCTCATGGTTCTCCCGATCTTGTACCGACCCAGCCCAGCTCCTCCCGTTTTGAACGATCCTGGGATCCGATCGTAACCCAGTCCAGTACTGCTACAGAGCGAGGCTCGAACGCCTAGTAGACCATTTGTCTATTCTGCCATATGAGGTGTGTTTCCTTGTGTGCTATATGACTGAATATTATTGTTTAATCGTTTTAATAAAATTTAGCATGTGCACATGAATGTTTTCCTTGTGTGTAACATCCCGGTTTTGGGGTTAGTAGTTTGAGTGTTGGTTTTGGGGATTCGAGTCAAGTCGAATCGGATTCTTCGGTTCATTAGTTCTAGGAAAAATTAAAATAATAATATTTTAATCGGATAAGTAATAATTTTGTGAAATGGTTCTAAAAATATTAAAATGGTGTTTTAAAGTTAAAGGAATATTATTTGAACTTTAATTTGATTTTTAATTAAGTATAATTATGCACTAGTGACTAAATTGTAATTTTGAAAAAGATTTGGGAATTTAATTAATAATTTTCGGAAATAAGGATTTTTAGTGACTAAATTGGAAAGCAAGCCATACTTAGAATCCTTAGAGGGCTATAAATCCAATTTATTCTTAATTAATGATTTATCCACCAAAATTGTTTTTAAATGGTTTTATTTTAGATGATAATTTTATTTTCTTTTGTAATTTCCCATTTTTTCATCTTTTCTCTCAAAATTTTCTCTCCATTTTCTCTCCATCTTATTCTCCAAATTTCTTCAATTACTTGCTGATTTCTTCTTCATTTTCAACAAGATTTAATTCATTTTACTCATCCTTTCATTCTCTACAAAACCTACTCATGAATTTTGCAAAAATCAACATCATTTTCAAGGAAATCAAGGAAGACTTTCTCATCTTTTTGGTGGATTTAATCTCAAAGGTAATATTCTGATTTCTAATCTTTTTCTAAGGTTCTTTATTGAAGTTCCCAAGTATTGGCTTGCTCATCAACAATTGCTATTTAATTTTTGTATTTTTAATTCAAGATCTATGAGTTTTATGATAGTTTTTGTGAAATCTTTTGAGATCTCAATTGATACTAGATTTAGGATGATTTAATTATGATATTAGGTCAATTAAATGATTGATTGAGTCTTGAAATGAGTTACAAACAAATTAATCCCGGAATAATACAATCGGTGATGTTTTAAGGTGGTTTTCGGTTGTTTTAGGAGCTGTTTTAGGTGTTCTTATGTTGCTGGAGGTATAAGGATGGTTTGGAAGTGATTTTGGTTCATATTTGAAGTGGATTAGATGTTAGATTCATTAGGTTTTGGGCTGATGTTGTTTCGGATGCGTTTCGGCTAGGTTTCGGTCTTTTCGGCAAGGTTTTCGATAGTTTTATGAAGGTTTAATGTGGCTGCTATTTTGAGCATGTTGTGATGTGAATATTCTCTGTTTTTATTGTTGTAGAGGTAATGCAAGAAGGTGCATAAGTGGCTGGTGAGTTGGCATTGTCGTCGGAGCATCGGCGAGGGCTCGTTTCGCTTATCGGTGAGTGATTTCGGGTTTAAAGTGTTTCGCAAAGATTCGGTTCTGTTTTGGGGGATATGGAATAGTGTGAAAACTTTTCATAGTTCAAGAGTAAGTAAAGTAAATGATTTTGATGCATTATTGCGAGTTTCGGCTATTTTCGATAACGACATTTATGATGATGATTTAATGAGATTTTGGAAATGCATAAGTATGATTTTGAAATGATGCATGCATGTGTTAATTGCTGGAAATGCATGATTTTTAAAGACATCCATGGTTTATGGAAACATGAAAAATAAAGTGGAATATGATGTGGTTATTTGCCTTACATATGATGGTGCCATTGGGCATGACTTTTAGTTCAATTGTTGAACACATTATGGATGCATTATGAGCAGCAAATTTGCATGCATACTTGGACTTGATATTGGCTTAGTGACACTACTTTTAGATTCGAATACAAATGACATGTCATTAGGATTGAGTGCACTATAAATATTATGGAAATAAAGGAAAGAAAAATGCCTACACGTAACAAGGGTGACTTTGTGTCCAACCGTGCGTGGTAGAGCCGCCTACACGTAACAAGGGTGACTTTGTGTCCAACCGTGCGTGGTAGAGCTTGTTAATGGTGACTTCGTGTCATGTCAATGGTGACTTCATGTCATGTCAATGGTGACTTTGTGTCATGACGAGACTAAAGGTCTTTAATCAATGGATCCGCGTATTCGGTGAACTTAAGGTTCACATTAAGTGATCACTAGAAAGCCAATATACAAACATGGAAATGTTTGGAACATTGTGCATCATTTGTGAAATGAATTGATAATGCCTTGCATACTCAAGGAAAGGTTTTTGGTATTATGAACATGAACATGATTTGTTAAGCATGCTTGGTTTTAGAATAAGTATTACAAGTTATGGTTTTCAATTTGGTTTTAATTTGATGCATTGATGATCTCGTTTAGAGCTTCCTCACTAAGCATGTTTTGCTTAAGCTCTCTTTTCATCTTTACAGAAAAATAGAGACATTTGGGGCTGCATTTGGAGCAAAAGGACCAAGGGGAAAAGACCTCACATTTTTGGTATGATTTGGCAAATAAATCGGGGCTCGGCAATGTGTAAACTTAACCCTTATGAGAGTGTGTTTTACTTTGGTTAATGACTTGTAATAAGACCTTGTATTGCCTTGATTGTGGTTTGATGATTGGTGATATTGTTTTGAATTGTTTGTAGCATGTACATGCATGAACGTTCTTGTTTTTAATCATAACATAGGAAACATGCTTATAGATAATTTTGAGGTCCATGTTGTTGGTAATTGTGTGCTTTAAAATTGTTCTTTATGCTTAGGAAATTATGCATATAATTAGGGGTGATTAATGGTTATGTTTGAATGGGTGGAATTAACTTAGAATGTTCAAACTTGTCAAATTGCATAGGGGGTATCGATACCTCAAGTAAGGGTATCGATACCCAAAGCTTAATTTGGGGTGGTACCGAAGCATGATTCGATGCAATTACCCCATTGGTCACTGTGGTATCGATACCACATTTGTAGGTATCGATACCCCTGACCTTCGCAGTGCAACGAGGCTAGCTCCACGTCAGGGTATCAATACCCAGACCAAAGGTATCGATACCCCTGACAAAAAATGACATTCTAAGTGTTGGAAATTTCGTGTAGGATTGGACGTCTTCCCACGATCGAATATAGATGCAATGAATAATATTCTGAGTTGTAATATCACCTTGATGCATGATGTTCACTTAAATTCGTATTGGTAAGTTAATGTTAGATTTAGTCCCTATGATATTGTGAGCTTTACAATTAGGTCCCTATTCAATGAAACATGAACTTAATGATGCTATAACGATCTGATTGATCTGAATTTTGTTGTGAGTATGCTATGCATGTTTAATTGAATTATGGTAGATTGAATTTCCGGATTATTATAGGAATTAAAGTATTTGTGTTTTGGTCCTTATGTTTTATATGCGAGTTGAATGGTCAATTGTGAATCGAATGTTTCCTTTTTCGTTATGCATGACCTCGACACACATAGGAATTTAAGTATGCATCTAGTTAAGAAAAAAAAAAGAAAAAAAAACATATCGGTTTTCAGGGTTGTTTATCGAATCGGACCTTCGCGGGTTTGGTTCGATATTCCCCATGTAACTCGTTAGTGCCGGTTCCGTCTAGGCCGGGCTAAGGGTGTTACAAGGCTCGGACGCCCAGTAGACCATTTGTCTATTCTGCCATTTGAGGTGTGTTTCCTTGTGTGCTATATGACTGAATATTATTGTTTAATCGTTTTAATAAAATTTAGCATGTACACATGAATGTTTTTCCGGATTTACATAAGCATCTATTTGAACCTTAAGCATGATTATATTATGATTTTACTGTATGCCTGATACATCCTGTATGATATCTCCTGACTTGATACGTAATGTCTGATTATATCCTGATTTTGTCATCATCATTCCTGTTGTCGTTGCATGCATGTTACTTTAGGATTGGGGTAATGTGTAGTGTTTGAAATTCGGTTCAGCCTTGATCCAACTAGTAATTTTACCTGTTTACTGTTCCTAACTTCAGTTAGGGTAATTCTGCCTGTTACCGGTTCCCGTGCTTCAGCCGGGGTAATTTCGCCTGTTCCCTAAGGTAATTCCTTAGGCCGGTACCTTCGCCTTATTGGGCTTAGGTTAATGCCCGTATCAGATAATGTTCTGGGGAACTGTATCCAGGAGTTCGGTTGGAGGGTAGTATATCATGCACATACATGTTCTGATTTTCAGTTATTATTATTTTCTGATTTTACTCATGATTTGTTTGCACTGTTGGAACACACTGGGCTCTATAGCTTATACTTGTTTTCTTTCACCTTTCAGATATCCGTAAATAGTCATTCCAGATTTGGCATTTGGAGGATCTACACATTTTCTCGTTATACTTTGATGTAATATTTTAAAATTTTCCAGTTTGCGTTTAAGGAGACATGTGCCTATATTTTATTACTGGTGGTTTAAACGTATTATTTTTGTTATTAGTTTTACGAATTATTTTGCGAACAATGTTTTTCAGACACCTTGTTTTGGTAGCACTTTTACACATTTTAAGTTATATTCAAATTTTATCTTTTATTCGTACGCGTTATTTGATTTCACTTGAAACTTGATTTATAATTAAAGAAAAATGTGATTATTCTAGTCGGGCTTCCCGCATAGGCCGGTCTAGAGGGTTACAGTTTCTATAAATTTTCGATAACTTTTAAGGTATTCGAGTTTGTTGGATATCTGTCTTTCAAGATATAATAACGGTGATCTTCAACAATAGCTCAACTTTAGATATTACGAAAATAACTTTAGTTCATTTGACAGAGTTTAAAATTTTTAAGTTCTGTTTAAACTAAAGAAATGATTTCTATTTACAAGGTTGGGAGGGAAGTTAAAAGTGAAAAATATGATCATTAATATTTGATCTGATTTAATTCGAAAACCTTTAATTTATATCATATTTAGTTGGATACATTTTCATGAATTACATACATTACTTATTTTATATTCGAATTTAAAAGAATCATAAATTATGCTTTTAAATTTAGAACATTGAAAAAGATACGACAATAATAAGAAAAAAATTAATTTATAACATGAAAAATATCCGTTGGCTTACAAAAGGTTTGATCGTTTTGGATATTCGCGTAACTCACACCATGTGAGTACATCTAAATCCGAATGAGATTAGATTCACAGCGTGTAAGACACTAAAAAGTATTTTTAAATAGAAATGAAATTATATTTTATTATTTAATAAAAAATAATTTTAAAAAATAATAAAATATTTCTTAAAAATAATAACAGACGACTGTTTTGGTTAGTAAAAAGCCCAGAATAAACTGGACCTGAAAGCTTCAACGAAAAATTGCATCTCCAGTTGCCAAATCCCACCTCACTAAGGTGTGCCAAAGGGACCTTTCCAAGGAGTAGTGAACGGTAAATGAGGGGTGTGGCCGATGAGGATGACTAGGGGTGATAATGAGCCAAGCTCGAGTCAGGTCAGGTTTGGTTCGGTTCAGAAACAGATATATTAGGACTCGGTTCGGTTCGAGGCTCGCCGAGATCAGAATTTTAGACTCGAGCTCGGCTGGAAAATAATATTACTGAGCTCAGGCTCAAAGCTCGTCAAGCTTGGTTTGGGTTCGGCTCGGTTTGGTTCGAAATGGACAATTTTCTATATTATTGTGTTTTATTATTTATTTGTACTTTATTTTTTATTTTTTATTTGTAGTTTTGTAAATTTGTTTTGGTTGATAATATTCGATTTATTTTATTATTTTTCTTTGCTAAACAAATTATTTTTAATATATATAATTATTCTAAGCCTGTTCACAAGCTTTTCGAGTCGAGCTTGGGGTAAGCTTGGCTCGGCTCAGGCTCAAAGCCCGTCAAGCTTGGTTCGGGCTCGGCTCGGTTTGGTTCGAAATGGACAATTTTCTATATTATTGTGTTTTATTATTTATTTATACTTTATTTTTTTATTTATTATTTGTAATTTTGTAAATTTGTTTTAGTTGATAATATTCAATTTATTTTATTATTTTTCTTAGCTAAACAAATTATTTTTAATATATATAATTATTTCAAGCCTGTTCACGAGCTCTTCGAGGCGAGCTTGGGGTAAGCTCGGCTCGGCTAAGGCTCAAAGCCCTTCAAGCTTGGCTCGGGCTCGGCTCGGTTTTGATAGAAATAGACAATTTTCTTTATTATTGTGTTTTATTATTTATTTGAACTTTATTTTTTATTTATTATTTGTAGTTTTATAAATTTGTTTAAGTTGATAATATTCTATTTATTTTATTATTTTTCTTTACTAAACAAATTATTTTTAATATATATAATTATTTGAAGCCTGTTCACGAGCTTTTCGAGCCGAGCTTGGGGTAAGCTCGGCTCGGCTCGTTTAGATCCCGAGCCAAATCCGAGCCTAAGTCAAGTTCACTCGAGCTGAGCTTTGACCGAGCCCGAGTCGAACTCACTCGAGTCGAGCTTTGACCGAACCGAACTCGAATAACTCGCAAGCCAGACATGCTCATTATCAACCCAAGGATGACCGATGAAAGAGTGTGGGAGCTGAAAGCGAAGAAAAGAGTTTTTGGATTTGGGGTTCATAGATTAGAGATTGGGTATGATCCTGGGATTTGTTTTTATTTTTTATATTAAATAATGAAAAATTATTTTTATTCTAAATTATTTTTATGTTTAACGATAATAAACTATATTAAGTTATATTAAAATATTAATAAAATAAATAAATAATTAAAATATTAATATATAAAATTCAAAATTGATTATTTTAAAAATTAAATGATTAATATAGGTCAAACATCAAAATCCAATAATAATATTTATAATTTACCTATATTTTATAAAATTTTGATTATAAAAAATTCTTATTTATATTTATCCTTTAATTGATATAAATATTTACTTATCAAATAAATATAATCACAAATAATCTTTCAATCAATAGAATTATACAGTAATACAAACTAAATTTGTTCATGAATTAGGTGGACTTTGCCGGACATAAACTACAGTTTAATACCGTTGTCCGTAGATCACCCCAGCCTGAATAAAGAATAAATAAATTAAAAATAATAATATAAAAGGAGTAAAATTTTGATACGTAACCCGCGTAAAATTAATTTTACCGAAGCATGTGTATTTATACTATGATAACCTAAATCCTAATCTTAAATGTTGTATGATTTTAGTGTAACACAAACGATTTAGGTGTCGTTACAAGTAATACTATAGATTAGATATCGTCTCCATATGAATTGATTTGGGTCACTTTGCTTAAATTATCTCACTGTAAATTTAAAAACCCAAGTGATGATGAAGAGTTTTAAATAAACAAGTAAAAGAAATAATAAAAGAAAAGATAGATGAAATCGAATAGGTGGGAGAAGAGGTTGGATTATCTTGAGTTGTGGAGTGATGTTCGAATTGAATTCTTCTTTGTAATTGAGTGCTCGTACTGCTCAATTCGTTCTAACAATTGGGCTTAGTCGGATTGCCTAGTCAATTTTTCGAATGCTTGGGCAATTGCGATAAGGGAATTGCTCGGACAATTTGCGCGACTATCTCAAAATTCGGTGAAACATTCTTCAATGGTCTCCGTTATCCCTAACGCGAAACTCTATTAATTGTGCAATCCTTGATGATACTTGCATGCGTTAATCAAAGATGTACAATAATTATCTTGCGCTTCTGTTAGCCGTTGAAATCCTAACTTATCGATAAGCCGGATTAGTTCTCACGCACTTAGATTGAACCATGCTTATTGTTTTCGTGAATCTAATTCTCCCAAGTCTAGATAAATATATCGTTTATCAAGGTCCTTTCCCAATTCTCTCGCAAACCAAATAAATGTCAAGAATCGCAAACTTTGATTAAGAACAACTTAAATATTTAGATAAAATTCAAATCGTATCTCACAACCAAAAATCAAAATAACCAAACCAATTATATCACATCATGATTGAATTTTAAAGATATACAAAGAATATTCTCAATTCTATTATCTAATTCTACTCTCTACTTTTACTCCCCAATTCGACTCTTTTTTAGCTTGACGCCATACTCTTCTATTTATAAGGCTTGACTTGGTCAAAGCTTGTGGATGGAAAGAAGTTTAAATTAGGAATAAAATAATCAAAAAGATAATAAATATTTTCTTAAAAATCCCACACAAATCTCTCTTTAATTCTCAATTAATAAAGAAGAGTTTAATTTAGAAATAAATTGAATAAAAGAAATAATAAATCTCTTTTATCTTTTCCTTAAAAACTCATCTCAAATTAGAATCTTTATCTCGATTAGATCATGTGTAGTAATCCAAATCTTTGGGATTTATTCATTCATTTTCGTGCTTCCCTTCAGGTGATTATCCCGATTAATTGCCTTGGCATGTTGTTTGACATGTTCTTCAGAAATTCACCTTAAGTGTCACAACAATCTCCCTCTTGCTTGAGCGATTCCTATATTGCATAAAAATACACATCCACGATATCTTTTTCTACAAAATCAACAAAAATATAAAATTAAATACGACAACTAAAAAAATTATGTATTTATGCATAAATGTCTAATAATAGAACTAAAATTTGTCTAAGTCTAACAATAATATGATTAAAAAGGTAACAAAAATAGTACTTTTAAACACTGATTACTGAACTCTAAATTCTAAACCTTAAAGTATATATATATATATATATATATTAAATTTTAAACACTACAACCTAAATCCTTAAACTAAAATCCTACCTAAAATTAAAATGCACATGTATAAACCAAAGTTTATGCGATCTATGTATAAAACCTTTTTCGTATAAAAATATATTTTATTTTTTAAAATTAAGAAGATATTACGGGTGGGTTGGACCAGGGCTAGAAAATAATTACACTCGGATTTTGGTTCGGCCGGCAATATGGGTCAATATCTAATAGGAGCTTGAATAAAGAATAAATAACTTAATAATAATAATATAAAAGTATATTTTATTATTTGAATAATTCTTGTAGGTTTCCATGTAAGATCAAAGCATGGAATGTCCATAATCAAGTTCCTTGACCAAGAAAATGTCATAAACTTCATCCTTTCGAGCTGCAAAAGAATTTACCCTGTTGAACATGTCCAAAGAGTGGATGACTTGTTCAATCCAACCCCGAAACACAGAAACAAAACAAGGCAAGAAAAAATAAACAATTTACAATAAAAAATATCAATTCCAGAAAAAAAAATAAGGACGAACAGATGATCTACTTGATCGAATTTCCCGAAAGGTGATCCCGAATCGGGGACGACTTGCCTCGAACAGCTCCCATTTTGTTGTTACTTAATTTTCTTACATAAACTTTCTTCTGATCGTAACTCTTTCCATTTATTACAGGAACCGTGTACCATGCAATACATGTACAAAGTATCGAAACCGATCGTCCGAAAAACACCAGCAGCAACAAAACCGATACTAGGATTGCCGGAACATAGTAAGAAGGCTGCCTCCAATGATGCAGCTCCAGATTCCATGAAAAACTGCTTTGCTTCTTGTGATCAGTGAATGAATGCAATCGCGAAGATATCTTCTTGATCACTTGTTTCCGTTCGACTAAGTTTTCGATCGGATGTTTATCGACGAACTCCGAATCGACGACTTTCGTTACAGGGTGATGATCTTTGGTGGTACTACTAGTACTGCTATCAACACTTTTCTTGTTTTCTTCTTCTTTCCCGTTTTTGATCTTCACCACGATCGGTACAATATCCGTCGAGTTTTTATATTTAAAACGAACCAATGATATATCTTCTGCGCTTGTTTGCGAGTAAATCTTTTTCTTCTTCTCTTCAAGTTCGGCTAAAAGTGCAGAAAACTTGTCGAGGCCGAGATCCGAATACGGGTTCTTGCCATCCTTCTTACTGCTTTTACTCTTACGAAAGCTGTTTCTTCTCGATTTTCTTCGATCATCTTCGTCTTGGGGATCGAAAGCACCGCAGATGAAAGGCTGAAACATCTGTTGCAGTGATACTTGAGTTTAGTTTTCTATTGAAGCATAGGAAAGTGAAATGGAGAGACAAAGGACTTAAATAAAGTATTGAGAGAAGATAATATCCCAAGCAAGTCAAATTGAATGATTTGGTGCAGGTAATAGAAGTTTCCTAATGGATTTCGGTCAAGTTTTGACTTGGGGAAGGGGGAAGAAATTTAAGGGCAAAGTTTAGGTCTGGCTTTTCACATATAATTGCTTGAAGAAGAAGGCATGAAACGGTCCATCTTGGATTCATGTCTATTATTATAGAGAAAAATGATACAATGTTAGTGGAAATATTATTACATACACGTAGAGACATAGTAGTCGAGATTTGATATAATTTATATATATATATATATATATATATATAAAAGATAATTTTCTTTTGGAGTGAGAAGCAATTACCTTTTTTACCCTTAATAATTCTATTATAATTTTTTTTTAATATTCAACAATGTGGCTAAGGATAAGTTGCAAAGTCTGACATCCATGCTTTGAAGAGAAGATTTAAATACTGAAATCTTGTGTTTATGTGGAAGAAAAGAGGCATTGGAAATTACTTTTGACAGATATGCTTGGTGTTACGCCCAATAAAAAAAGCACTGTAAGAATAGTCACAGGTCAAGGGCCAATACTCGGAGTTTCCTAGGAAATACTTACACGGAAACTACCACACAACCTTTGGAATAATCGATCTCCCCGAATCCTTTAGTTGCAAAGTGCTTTCTTGGCTATATTCTCTACTTTGGGTTCAGTTTATATATTCCTACATTTAAAGATATTTTATTGTTTAGACAATTCACATGAATTGACGGATAACGCTGTAATACTCTGTAATATCTAGAAAATTGATATCACCGAAATTTGATTTCTGATAATTAAAATTTTAATTTTTGATTAATAATTGAATACGATCAATAGATTAAAAACAATTAATTAGTAAAATTTTGTAATATAGAACTAAAATAAAAATACTGAATATTAAGGATTTATTTATAAAGATACATAATGTTATATTGATATGACATAGTAGTCTGTCTATATTGGTATGAAAATACATCACAGAAAATTAATGATTGAATATATTATTGGTACAATACAACCCATACTGATACTAATGATGGATTCAAAGAAAATTTAGTATAAGCAATACCGGTATAATCTTTCCAGATACCGATATAGATACATGTAAGTTAAAAGAGTTGAATTAAATTTGAAGACTATAATGATCACTTATCTTCCAAAGATTGTAACATCCTCTTTCCGGCCTGGTATAGAATCTGGTCGGAAGATGTTACGATCAAATGTTCCGGTGGTTTGATTCGATTTAATTATTATTTTAATTCAACTTTCTATTAATTTAAGTATGATGTAGTTCTAGAGGAATTCTTAATGCCGTAATTTAAAACTTTTGATTTTTTTATTGATTTAGAAGTGAAAGTTCATAATTAGAAGTTTGTTTCAATGAGTACAAATACCCCGTATAGAAACACCTAGGAGCCGTATTGATACGGTGCTTTTAAGGTCGTTAATTTAGTCATTTTGAGTGTCGGTATCGATACGCCAAGGAGGTTATATCGAAACGATAGTGTTCGGTTAGGTAATTGTTATCACTCTAAAAAGCGTATATTTTATGCCCTTTTACTTAAGGTTTTGTTTGATTTCAAGTTCATTTGCATTGCATTTAGTTGCATTTCATGTGCATTTGCATTTAGATTAGGTTTTTATTTTATTTTCTCTTTTATTTTTAAAGATGTTGCTTTGAAGGGTATTTTGTTGATGGTGATGTGCAGATTGTTGAGGCAAAGTTGAAAGATTAGAAGAGATGTTGTAGCATATTTTTAAAGTGTTGGATCGAACTTCAAGTTGCTATAGCATTGTGGGCGGATAGAACAAAACGGAAGAGAGGACACACCTGCAACCCACTGTCCTCATGCGGGATTTCCAGGCCAGTTGCACCTCCCATGCAACCCTACATTTTGTTGCAATTCTCTGCAGAAAATGTCAGAGAATATTCCTTGCACCATTAGGGCACAAAACCCTAGAAGCCTCCTATAAATACAACCTCAAGCCTTCTTCTACAAGTGTGGTGAAATAGAGCTGAAAAAGTAGCAAAGGAGCCAAAGAAAAAAGGAGCAAACTTTAAGAGAGCACGAGGAAGAAGAAAGAAGAAAGGCGGCCACTTTCCTTCGTATTCAACCTCTAGCCGAGCCAACATTGTTGGAGAGCTTCAAGCAAGGGATTTGCGCGACTTCGGGAGGAGCGGCAAGCTAGGAAAGCTTCACGGCACATGCGTTTTGGACTTCCTTCCTCTTCACTTTGCTTTACCTCTTTTCTAATTTGTTGAAAATGTATTTCAAGGGACGAAAGTTGAATAGTTTGTCTTACCTAGCCATGAACTAAACTAGTTTGGCTTAGGCTTGTTATGAATGATCTTTATTTTATTTGAATGAATGTTTACTGTTTTGAGTATTTATTTAAGTGTTTTGTTCAAGAAAGCTAACACCTTTTCTTCTTAAAACTTAGTTTGTAAGATCATAGGGAGATAGGCATAGCTAAGGGGTTTGAGAAGCTTAGATCTAGGGATAGAAAAAGCTAAACCAACTTGAACAATGGGGTTACTGCGGGAGCAGAATCCTAACTCACCTTAGGGATAAGGAAGAGTTTCAACGACTAAAAGGGGTAGAACTTCATCAACATTAAAAGTGTTAGGGTTGAGACCGGGAGGCAATGCCTTAGCATTTTCGAGTGTTAGGCCTTTTGACTAGGGATAGTGGAGGCATTTTTAGTAAACTCTATCGAACACTTGTTAAACCAGTGGAACAATAAGCTTCAGGAGAAAAAGTAAGATCTTTGCTGTAGCAAGCCTAGCCTGTCTTAAGCTTGAAAATCTTCTCTGTGTTGTGTTTGAGCAGCTTTATTTATTTCTCCATTATCTGTTTTATTTTGCTACCGCTTTTTGTGATAAGCTTTATTTTGCTACCACATTCATAGTGACACCTCTATTTTGCTAGAGCATTTTGATGACAATTGCAGAATTGCTTGAGCGTATGTTCATACAAAGGATTATCTTATCTTTTGTGTATGTTAACTATTTTTGAAAAAACCTACCCAATCCTCATGGGAACGATCTCACTCATACACTGTATTACTTGTTCGATGTATATACTTGCACGAGAATCAATCACATTTTAAGCACTATCTCAACAAGTTTGAACCTCAACAGTAATTCAGTTATCCTTAAAACCGTTTCGGTACAGTTAGGAGCAGTATCAAAATATCTTACTCATCTACAGGTCAACAAAGTCTAACCAGATTGGGTGTATTGAAACGCCTGAGGGTCATTTCGATACTCATAGATAGGTAGTTAATACCGTTATAACTGCTTCTATGCACTGATTAATCATTTTGATACACGAAGATCGACCAAAAGTCATGGGATTTGACTTGACCGACCGTATCGATACGCCTAAGGACTGTATCGATACTAAAATTGGCAGATTCAAAATATATTGAAGCGTCTCAAAGCCGCTTCGATACCAGAACAAAATTTTCAAAATTTTCTAGTTTCATAAGCAGGCCGTATCGAAACGCCATCAACACGTTTCAATATGCCTGAGCCTGTAGTGAAATTTTTTTTTTGGTTTTTATTCGATTTACCTTGGTAAATAAATTCCAAAACTTATGAAATTTTATCAGTAAGTTTTCTCCATCATGTTTTAATAGCATACCTAATTTTAAGCCATTATGAAGCCATTCAATAAGTTTTTACCTTTTTGTTCCAATGATAAATATTTTAACCATTTGCTCATTTCATCTTAGCACTCAATTTACCTACTTAGAGTCTAGGCAAAAAGTACATTCTACCGGCATAGCAAACACAAAATCATTACTTAACAAAACATTTTATTACCATTCTAGGAGTATCTATAACAAGCGTACGTTTAAAGCTTTTGTAGACTTGCATGAAAATGAATGCATTAAGCATGATTTTCCTGGTGAGGTAGACAACGATAATATAAACATATGAAATACATACAATTAATGTTTTTTTGTCATAACTTCAAATTAAGCCAATGTTCAATGATTCTTAACTAAGGTTCAATGTTCAATATCAATAATTCATATGTCATAACAATGAAGTCAATAAGTCATTATAAACCCTTGGGTTGATCAAGATAGAGGATAAACGGACTCCTACGTCTCGCCAAATCAATGAGTGGTATAATCTCTTTGCCTCGACAAAATGACCAATACACAAATCATCCTTTCGCCTCGCCAATTATAGTTCGTAGCCCAAGGACCGTAGTCCACCTGTACCAATGAGCTCATGAATCCTATGGCATGCCAATTGTATCCAAATTCCACTCGAATTCAAGGTCCAATACATTGAGGCCAATAGACAATTCCAATGTCATTATCTATAGTACCAATGAATCAATAACGATTACGTTTATCCTTAGGTCCATGTCAATGAGTCCAATGATCCATCTAACATGCTTGGTCATTTCAATATATTGAATGACCCGTACTAGTTTCAATAGCATGATCATTAACATATTATTCATTCTTGAGATTAAATAAGCTTTCAAACAATATAAATTCCATGGATTTAAGCTTAAAACAGACGAGTCTCAAACTCAACTTTCTAAGAACACTTCTTGAAATTAACTACAAACTATCCATGGAATTCAATAATAGAATGAGGGATTTTACTCAGTCATATCCTATCTTTAATTTGGTGTATTGAAATCAATCAAATAGCAACGATGAGATTGAGGTACTTCTTTGCTCAAGCTTGAAGGCAACTGTAACACCCCAAAAATTGTTCATAATTTTAAAACCCTAACTAAAAATCTTAGTTTTCATATTCCTAATTTTTGAAACCCTAATTTTTACTGAGGTTTTAAATTAATTTTCTAAATTCAAGGGAAAATTTTTCGGATAAGATTATAAATTTTTTAGAAATTCAATATGTTAGTTTAAAGTTTAAAAGTTAAAGTGATGTTTTTAAAATCTTAAATAGATCAATGGCTAAAATTGCAATTTAACCCTTTTTTAATGTTTTTTTTGTTTTCAACGTGATATAATTTTATTTATTTATTTATTAAAATAAAAATATTATATTATTTATTATTATAATATATGTTTTGAAATTTGAGAGCTCTTGGATTACTAATTTTTTTAAATTGAATTCTATTTTTCATTAAAATCAAATATTTTTATTAAAAATATTTTTTTTAATTTTATTTATATTACTTTATTTTAATTATTGTTTTTTTTCAAAATTCTTTATTTATTATTATAATATATATCATATAATGTCTCAAAAGGAAATCCCTTTGAAATCCTACAACCTTTTTATTAATAGTTATTATATTTATATTTTGATCTAATAGAATTCTAATTTTAATTGGAATTAGTTATATTTTTTCTATAAATACATATTATGGTCTAAGAGAAAACCTTACATTATTTTCTTTCATCAAGATTCTCTAAAGTCTATGTTTTCATTCTTTAATTCTATTCGAGATCAAAAGCATGTTATTAGTAAATTTCGTCGCTTTGGCTAAGGTGTGTTCTCTTATTAGTTATATATATGTGTTTTTCCAAAAAATATATTTTTCTTTGACTTGCTTAATATTTTGTGTTTTGAAAAATACTCGTGTTTTTTTAACATGTCTAATTTTTGTATTATGACTCTGATTGTGAACTTGTGTTATCATGCATAAATATCATTGTGATTTGAGAAATATTAAAATTTTCAGATTTGAGATTTTGCATTTTTGTGAGTAATTATGATTTCGGTATCATATGAATTTGTTTTTTCGGATAAATTGAGATTTCAGATATATTATGATTTAGGATTGAATTATGGTTGTTTTCGGATTTTCAATCATGTTACATCATTATGTGTGCATGGGTGGGATTGTGTACGGAGGAAGTCGTGTCAACCTTTAGATTCGGAAGCCCTAAGACCACTTTCAGATTTTGGTGACGTTGTAGGTGAGGATTCTAGGAAACTCCTCCACTCAGACTAGTGACGTTGTAGTTGAGATTTGTGTTGTGCGTATGATAACATTCATACATCATGATTTGCATTTTTCCAAAAATTTACTCTTGAGAAAATTATTTATGTGAACCATATTTTATTTTTTTGAAATATTACTCTTAAAAAATAATTTTATAAACCGTGTTTTGTTATTTTATAAACCCTTAGTTTTCTCTTACAAATCTTTGAACTTTAGACGTGCGGTATTCGGAGGATCTCAGATTTTATTCAGTTATTTCATTATCAAAATTAAACTATTTTTAGATATTCAGGTTCTTATTTATCATTTTGGAAACTTTAAGGTATTTGGGATATTTATGTTTTTTTGGGTATTTAAGCATTTTTATATGTTTTTGTTTTAGAGAATTTTATATGAATATTTAAATTTTTATTATAATGTTTAAGTATTTTTTTTATTATAAGATATTTATTAAATCACTATGGTTTTATTTTAAATTAAAATATGATTTTTAAAATTGATTTTCTTGAAGGTAAAGTTTTTAAATATAAATTTCTAAATTCAACATATTTCTTCTAAATCAGATTTAAGAGGTTACAATAACAATGAAGGTGTGTGCTTGTTTTTTTTGACTTGTAAAAGATGGAAGAAGAATATGATAAAAGTCCCTTATTTCTCGGTTTGTTTCTAATTGAAACAAATCTGAATTCAAACATTCTTTATGCTTCAATTGCCAAGAAATAGGGTCATGATGGCTTTCCTCTCCATGAGCCAATCACGTGGTTTCCTTGAAGGAATTAGTTTTATAATCTAATTTCCTTTTTCCTTTTTCCCTTAATTCATTCCCATAATTAATTTCATAATATCATGACATAACTCTTCCTTTTTCACACGTGATCAGCCACCAAGGGATTAAGTACCTTAAAATGGTAAAATTACGAAGGTGATCCTTCAACTTTTTTAAAGTTTTTAGTTTTTCTCACAACATATATTTTTTTACAATCTAGTCGCTTTGCAGTTTTTATTCTTTTCATTTATATCCTTAAGACAAAATTAAACTCAATTTAAGTTCCATTACACATCAATTGAGTAAAAAAAAGGGTTTGATAAAACATTTTTGATTTTCTGATACAAAACTCCGATCATCGGAATGCAATTCCGAATGGAGCGATTTTCGAGGTGTTACAAAGATAAGTTAAGGTCCTAAATCAACTCTAAATACTTTAAAATTTGAGATGCAAGCTATTTAAAGATTGAATTTCACTTTAGCAAGGTTAATTTACATATATAGCCATAGTAATTATTAAAAATTATAATTTAACCCCTTAGACTTATATATATGTTAGGTGTTTAATTAAACCGCTAATTTTAAAGAATTATAAATACGAATAATAATTAATTTTTCATGCTCCAAGGGTAAAGAATGGAAAGATTAATGGTGTAATTAGAAGGATTAATAGTATGATTAGTGACTAAAATACGAAGACTAAAAGTTAAAGAGACAAAGTGTAAAAGTTAAGAAATTCAAGAACTAAAAGTGTGATTGGACCATGACATTTATTCATATGAAGGGAAAAAAATGAAAGATTAAAAAGATGGTTTACCCATTTGAAAGAATTATGGATTCAAAGAAATGAGAATGAATAATTATTGGATTATTGAATTAAATTTTAACGTTAAAAGTATAAATGATGTATTTAATGGAATAAATAGGAGACATGATTAAACTACAAGTACAAGGTGTGAAATTAAGCAATCTAATGACTAAAATAAGAGAATTAGAAGTATGGTTGGTGACTGAATTGAAAAGATATAAAGTTAAAATTCTAAAATATAAAAGATAAAAGATAGAAAGATTCATAGGAACTTGTTGGATAATTAACCCATGGTCCAAAAAATGATGACAAATATGACAAGCTTCGGTTGAGGATGGCTAGGTGAAGAAAAAAATAACATGAAAGCTTAAAATCATGATGAAAGACATTTATGAAATAAATAACTAGAAACAAAATACGAAAGAGGATTTAGTAATTTATACATGTCCATTGTCCTCTACAGGCAAAAAAGAGAGAAAAATAAAAGGTCCCTAAGTTATCACCTTCTTAAATTTCTTGAACAAGCAAACATCTCTTCTTTAGCAGGCATACACCATTGATGGAATTTTAAAATCATACAATTTTCATAGAAATCTTAGTTCTCTTTCTCTCGAATCTTGTTTTAGGTAAGCGTAACGACCCAAATTTTGGATCTAAGTGTTGGGTTAACCCGAAGCTTTGAACTTCGACGTTTGAATATTGAGTTTGAGTGTTAAGTTGATTTTGGAGCCTTGGGCTTATCTGTTTTGGGTTGCTAGTAGGCCATGTGATGGTATGTGAGGGTAGTTGGGTAATTTCACTCATTGAGGACAAAGAGAGGGAAAAGGCGTTATGTTTCCTACAGAGTGAGGTCATTCCTTAAGCTTTTTCTTTTTTCTTCTTCCTTTCAAAGCCAAGAAGGAAGTTTGTCAAAAGTTCAATCTTTGTTGGTTGGTTGAAGAATCTCGTTTTGAGTGTTGAAGGAAGTGTATAGAGATTGAGGGGATCTATATAACAAGGTAAAATGTGTTGGTTTTGGTGTAAGAATGTAACCCTGTAACGCCCCAAAAATGGGCCTAGGAGTTAGTGAACCGATTTTGCCAATATAACCTAGTTCGAGATTAAATATTTAAAAATTAGTTTTAAGTCAAAAATTAGTTTTAAGTTAATAACCCATAACCCATAATTTTAATTAATAACACAAAGAACTTAATTTAATTCCTAAAAACTTATTTTTATATGAAAAACATAAACCTATTTTTAAGATTTCGTTTTCTCATCTTCTTTGACAACAATTATGTAATAGCCCAAAATTTATTCATAATTTTAAAACCTTAATTTTGAAACCCCTAGTTAAAAACCCTAACTTTTAGATTCCCAATTTCTGAAACACTAATTTTTTTTGAGGTTTTTAAATTAATTTTCTAAATTTAAGGGAAAATTTTTGCGATAAGATTATAAAATTTTGAAAAGTTTTAATTGTGAATTTAAAGTTTAAAAGTTAAAGTGATGTTTTGAAAATCCTTAAGAGATTGATGGCTAAATATATAATTTACCCATGTTTTTAAATGCTTTTGTTTTTCAACGTAATTATCTTTTTACTTTTATTTATTATTTAAATAAAATTGTTTTATTATTTATTATTATAATATATGTTTGTTATAAATATCTTTATTTATGGTGGATATCCATATATTAAGTTAAACTTTAATGGGCTTTATTATTAGGGTTTAATACCCATTGGAACTAGGGTTTCCATCTTATGCCTATAAATATAGACTTTTAGGCAAAGCATTGTATACAATTCTACTTTGAGAATACAATAAAATCTCTCCCTTTTGTCTCTCTCTTTTGTCTATTTTCTTCTTGTTCTTTGTTTTATTCACAATACGTTATCAGCACGAGACTCTAACCAACGGAGGTATTTGTCGTTCGAATCTTAAAGGAGTTATTGACAAGAATTTGTTACTAGCATAAATCAAAGATAAGTTTTTCTCCCTCAATTATATTTTAATTATCGATTATTTTTCTCTCTTGATCTTTGATTTGATTTTTAATTTATTAAAAATCTTTGGTTGTTTGATGTTTGTGTAGCGATAAAGTGACTCAATTCCCATGGTGCTTGTCGACAATTCCCAAAAAGGATTTTAACAAAATATTGGTGATTAAACTTTCCATATGTTCAAATTAGTGGAAAGTCCGGTATGTTTTATTTATTAATTTAAGATTTTTTTTATCTTTATTTATAACCAATATTTGTTTATTTTACTATTATGACGAAAGTTTATGTTTTAATCATGTTTTAAGTATTACATGATATTAGAACAAATATTAAACCTTTAATCAATTAATATGCTCTTTGTTATGTTGGTTTAATCCGAGTATATTGGTTGGACATCCCGTTCTGCGAGGCTACTGGTCTCAAAGAAGGTTCTTTTTTTTAAAGGACCTTGTGGACTGGTTTAACAACGCCGCGTATGAGGATTAAATTTTTTGTTCTTTGTATATATTGTATATATATTGGTTGATCAATTACTATTTAATAGTATGAATATTATAAAGTCTATATTTGCTTGGAAGCAATATTTTTTTTTGTGTCGAAAAACTCGACTATAGACTTCTCCCAAGTTCAAGTTACGAAAATTGTCTTGATCAAAGAATTTTTATGGGAGGCATTCCCTAAAGTGAATGCATGCATGATGATTATTCCATGCGATTATTGGATTTATGACATTCTTTGAAGTGAATGCAAGCATGATGATTTTTCCATGCGATTATTGGATTTATGACATTCATTGAAGTGAATGCAAGAATGATGATTATTCCATGCGATTATTTGATTTATATCATTCCCTAAAGTGAATACAAGCATGATGTTTATTCCATGCGATTATTGAATTTGTTTCATTCCTTGAAGTGAATGCAAACGTGATAATTCACTATATGGTTAGTGAATAAAACTCAATTATGTGCCAGAGTATCATTGATGAGGATATGATAGAAAAACATACTCCACTTTTCACATATTATCTTACAGACACAATATCATACAAGGGTTTTAAATACCTATCAGTCTTCGCTCCATTCCATGAAGTGAATGTGATATTTTATAGCGGAAAGAATAAATGCCACATTAGTAGTTGTGGTCATGATTGAGATCATAAAATAGACAAGGATAAGATGATTATTTTGAGAATACTTATATCCACAAGAAGTGGAATTATAAAGATGACAAGAATGATAGAGATCATATTAAAATCTTTATGTTATCAATGTGATGGTATAAACCATTGATCTCGTACTTGTCAAACGCCGAAGTATTATGGAATTTATTCATAATCATGAATGATAAATTAAAGAAAATATAATTAGATTTTCTTTGTGGCGAAAATAATGACGTTATTGATCCAACTCAATTGGATATTGATAATTTTTCTCATAGTCCTTCAAGAGAATAATTCGCTATTTATTTTATTTTCCTTATAACATCTAAAGGAAATAATTGATCATTTATTTTGTTTATGTTAATTTATTTTTATTTATTATATATTTATGTTAATTTATTTTACATATTATTTATTTACGCTCTATGTTAATATATCGTTAATTTATTTTATATATTATTTATTTACATTCTATGTTAATTTATCCTTTAAAGAATATTATCACTTCCGGAATGAAACCTACAATGAATTGTGGCTATTTATGCCAAGCAGACAGTGCAAGTACTCATACTATACTTAAGCATAAGAAATATTTTCCCATTTAAATACAAGGGAAAATGTGAGTACTATATCTCAAAGTACTGAAATATCAATGCTTCGAAAGAGCTTTTGAGAGTTTATCTTTGATAGATAACAGATTTGATATAATGTGCTATATTTGATATTTTCCATTCCCCGAAGTGAATGAAATAAAGCACATATTAAAATGTGCATAATTATGCAACTGAGAAAATATGAGTACTATATATTGAGAATATTAGTCAAGTGAATGAAATAAAGCACATATTTTCCCATTTTAAATGCAAGGGAATAATGTGAGTACTATATCCGGAAGTACTATTATCACAGAAGGCTCCAACTGAGCAAATATGTTATTGCCAAATGAGACTTTATCTCATACTTACAATGCATTATGCTCGTTAAAGTCGTAAAGAGATTTATTGAATTTTAAAGATATTTGTAGAAATATATTGAGAATATTAGTTAAGGGGGTGCTGACTATCTCAATATTACGAGTATAACTCAAGGCAATAATGAAATCTTGGCAAAATTACATGCACTGTTATTCATATTGTACTACATAAGAATTAGTACAAATTGAAGCTCATGCTATTGTAAACTAGATGTTTACTGATAATTTTATTTGGTATGACCGGGTAGACCATCCCGGTTTAATTATGATGCGAAAATTTGTTGACACTTTCATGTGGTCATTTATTGAAGAATTAAGATTTTCTTCATGGTAATATTTCACGTGATACTTGCTATGAAAGCAATTTGATTATTCAATCATCAACATCTAAGATAGAGTGCTATTAATTTTTTGGAACGGATACAAGGTGATATATATGGGCCCATACACCTTTCTTAAAAACCATATAGATATTTTATGATTTTTATCGATGCATCGACTAGATGGTTATGTGTATCCTTGTTATTAACCCGCAACTTGGTGTTTGCGAGGCTACTTGCTCAATTGCTAAAATTACGAGCACATTTTCCAGATTATTTTTTAAAGACAATCAGTCTTGATAATGTTGATGACATGTAATTTTACATGTAGTATCACAAATTCGCATCAAGCCAACAAATGATCATAAGTTCTCCCCATTATAAATGGTTTTTGGTCAGGAACCAAATATTTCTCATCATAGATTTTTTGTGTGCGATATATGTTTTAATTGCTCCACCATAACACACAAAGATGAGTTTTGTTGGGAATATATATAAGAGCTTCTAATAAGGGATTTATTTACAACACGATTTACTGACTATCATTTTAATGAGTCAGTTTACCCAACATTAGGGGGAGAAAATAAATAGCTGGGGAAAGAAATAAGTTAGAATGAATTATCATTTTTCTCATTTTGATCCACGCACTAAACAATGTGAACTATAAGTTCAAAGGATAATTCATTTAGCAAATCAATTGCCAGATATTTTGCTGATTATAAAAGAGTGACTAAGTCACGTATACCAGCTATGAATGCTCCGATTACATTTGATGTCATGGAAGGACAAACTCTAGTTGCTAATGGGTCTAACTTACGCTTAAAGCGTAGTAGACAAGTAAGTTCCAAAGATAAGAGATCCTCGAAAAAGAAAATGAGCTATATTTTATGATGGTCTGATCGAGGAATCAATGATTATGAAAATCTCTAGAAGAGATTAAATGGTCTCCAACAGTGACATTGACATGACTTAGGTACCTGATAATAAAAAGATCTCAATAGATTATGTCATGTCTGGTAATAAGTGGAACTGAAATTAAATCGACGTCGTTAATATATTTGCATGCAATATAGCACTAGAGATTTTATTTGATGATGTGGATCATGAATCATTGTCAATTAGGCAATATAAACAAAAAAATGATTGGCCAACATGAAAGAGGCAATTGAGGCAAAACTAAAATCTCTTTTGAAAATAGAAGTATTTGGGCCTATAGCCCGTATATTGAAATATGTAAAGCTCGTGGATATAAATGAGCCTTTGTGAGAAAGAGAAATCAAAAGGGAAAATCATGAGATATAAGCTCATTTGGTTGCACAAGGATTCTCACAAAGATATGAAATTGATTATGAGGAAAATATATTCCTTGGTGGTGGATGCAACTACTTTTAGATTTTAATCAGTCTACAATAAATAAAATTACTTAGTTTCGGCCTAATGGATGTTGTTACATCCTATTTGAATGAGCCTCTTGATAGTAATATTTACATGAAACTTCCGGAAAGATTTAGATTGCCATAAGCAATTCATTCAAGTTCTCGAGAACATTATTCAATCATATTAAATATATCTTTTTATGGCTTGAAACAATTTAGGCGTATTTGATATGATCGCCTCATTGAATACTTATTAGTATAATGCTATATGAATTATTTCCCCGAGGATTTTTATTAAGAGGTTTAGCTCTGAATTTTTATTGTTGTGTATGTCGATGATTTGAATATCGTTGATACTCGTAAAGAGATCTCCTCAAATCCTTGTGCATCTATCGACATATACAAAAAAATATTGAAAGAGACTTTACATGCATAACGCATATCTATTGATCATCCTTATGGTTGTTGCTAAGTCTCTTACTGTAAACAAAGATTTTTTCGCCTCACGAAAAGGGTAATGATATTCTTGGTCTAAAGCACAGTATACACATTATTTGATCTGGAAGCATCGTATCTTAGCTGGTCCAGAAATATTATTTAAGTGCTACGAGATCATTACCTTTAAATAGTTGTTATGCATGAGGCAAAACTGAAATATGTGTTTGGCTAAACATATCCTGAAGATATGTGAATGTTTTTCACAAGATAAAATGCAAGCTATCTTGTACAAAGATAATACAAAATTTATATCTCAAGGTGGATATATCAAATATGATAAAACGAAACATATTTCTTCAAGTTTCGTCCCTCATGATTTTTAAATGAATAATATTCAATGAATCATTTCAAGCAATGATTTGGAAGATTTATCCACTAGTGCATGATCTACTTCAATATTTGAAGATTGTATTCAATATTGAATTATGAAGATTCAAAGATCTTATGTGATATTTTCATGAGGGAGAGTAAATACACGTTGCACTCTTTTTCCCTTAACCGAGGTTTTGTCCCAATGGGTTTTCCTGATAAGGTTTTTAATGAGGCAACATGTTATGCGTATCAAAGATGTGTGTACTCTTTTTCCTTCACTAAGAATTTTTCCCCACAGGGTTTTTATCTTAGTAAGGTTTTAACGAGGCACATTATCTTCATGGATATCCAAGGGGGAGTGTTATAAATATCTTTATTTATGGTGGATATCCATATATTAAGTTAAACTTTAATGGGCTTTATTATTAAGGTTTAATACCCATTGGAACTAGGGTTTCCATCTTATGCCTATAAATATAGACTTTTAGGCAAAGCATTGTATACAATTCTACTTTGAGAATACAATAAAATCTCTCCCTTTTGTGTCTCTCTTTTGTCTATTTTCTTCTTGTTCTTTATTTTATTCACAACAATGTTTTAAAATTTCATGATTTTTGGATAAACAATTTGTTTTTAAATTGAATTCTATTTTTACCAAGATTAATTATTTTTTTTATTATTAAGAGTTTTTCCTATAATCAATCTTTTTATTAAAAATATTATTTTATTCTAATTATCGTTTTATATAGAGTCTTTTTTTCTTCTTATTATAATATATATTATATAAAATTAGTGTCAAAGAAGGAAAATCCTTTTAAAATACTATAATCTTTTACAATTACTTTATTAAATTTTTATGGTTTAATAGAATTCTAATTCAAATTGGAATCAATTATTTTTTCTCTATCTATACATATTATGGTCTAAGAGAAAATCCTACATTATTTTTCTTTCATCAAGATTCTCTAAAGCCTTTATTCTTACTCTTTATTTCTGTTCAAGTTTAAAACCATGTTATTCAGTAATTTGAGTCACTTTGGCTAAGGTGTGTTCTCTTACTGGTGCTATATTTGTTTGTTGTTGTTGTTCTTCAAAAATATATATATATATATATATTTTTGTGACATGCTTAATATTTTATGTTTTGAAAAATCTTCATGTCTTGCTAGCATGTCTGTCTTTTGTATTGTGTCTTTGATTGCATATTTGTGTTTCCGTGCTTATGTGTCATTTTGATTTAAGAAATATATAAAACTTTTCGGATTTTGAGATCTTATACTTTTGCGAGTAATTATGATTTTAAACTTTGTAAAATTATGTTTTCGGATAAATTATGATTTAGGATTAAGAATGAGATTTGATAAATTATGGCATCATTCATACAACTTGTTTTGCATTATTTTCTCAAATATTACTCTTAAGAAATAAGTTTATAAACTGTGTTTTATTGTTTTTATCTACACCTTAGAGATAAACTAAGTTCTTTAGGTTGTTCCATCTTAGTTTCCTCTTACAAATCTTTGAACTTTAGACAATGCGGTACCTGAAGAATCTCATATTTTATCTGATTATTTTATTATTCAATATAAAACTAACTTTTAGCTATTCAAATTATTATTACTATTTTAGAAACTTTAATATATTTGGGAATTAAGGTTATTTTCAGTATACATAAATATTTTTCTTATATTCGAATATTTTATTTGAACCATCAGATTATAATGTTAATTTTAATAAGTTTATGAGATAATGCATTTTAGGAATTTTAACTCTTCTTAAAATTACTAATTTTTAGTTATAATTTTAACTTTTGTTTTTGACGAATTATTAAGTAATTAAACATTTTACAATTACTATGAAATAATATAAATTAAATTGGTTTTGAGGGTAAAGTTTTTAACGTTAACTTTCTAGATTTAATCTATTTCTTATCGTGTTAAATGTGTATTTCTTTTTGTGCTATTGTTAAATGAATTTAAATGCGTGTTTTCTTCCTGTGTTAAATGTGTTTTCTTTTCTTGTGTTAAATGTGTGTTTCTTTCTATGCTATTGTCAAATGAATTCAAATGTGTTTTCTTCTTGTGCTAAAGGTGTGCTTCTTCATGTGCTATTATTAAATGAATTTAAATGTGTGCTCTCTTCTAGTGCTAGATTTGTGTTCTGTGATTAACTATTTATTGTGATACTGTGATCTTGAGATTCCCTGTGATACTGTGATCAGATTATCTGAATTGTGTGTTTCGTATTCTATATGATTATATGTGTTGAGACATTTGAAATCATTTGCATTGATTGCATTACATGTGCATGGAGTGGATTGTACGGAGGAATGTGGTTTTACTACACTGTATTTGGCGAAATAAGGGGTGAGGGGTTCTGGGGAACTACCTCCACTGTGATCAGTTAGCTTTGCCACCACTGTGTTTGGCGTTCGGAGTATGGGATTGCATTCTCTGTGACATTGCATTCATCACTCATATCTATGATGAGACTTTTTGAGAACTGTGACATTGATTGTATAATATGTGCATAGTGTCACGGGCCACAGGTTGAGGTCCGAGACATTGGCATCACATGGTGCAATGTGGCCTGCCCAAGTAATTCCAAGAGCGATGCTGGGCTTGCGAAGACCACCAACGTTGGCCTGATCTAGGGAGAGCCTAATCCATCCAAGGTGTGTGAACACTTTGTGTGAACACAGAAGATTCTTTCCATAGTTAGGTGGGAATATTCCCAGAATTATGCTTTGTAAATGGATAAGGTTGTATCATAGCCGTCGGTGTAAAATTGTATAGACCGTAGGATCGAGGGGAGTTCAACTATAAATAGAGGCCTTCCCCACCTCATTTGATGTATCAGAGTGTATTGAGTTATTCCAAGTTTCCAAGGAATAAAGGCATTTTCTCTAAAATCCTCTTGAGTGTTCTTTCTTTGTTCTTAAGCATTCTTGAACTTTCTTGAGCATTCTTGAAGAGTTCTTCCTCGTACATCTCTTTTAATCCGTTTCTGCTTAGAACGCTTTGCGTTTTTCGGTGCTTAGGAAGTTTGATCTTCCGAAAGTAGAGAAAAGGCTTACTTAGGCGTTTGTCTTGAGTCACATCGCCTAAGTCCACACGTTGGGCTGGTTGAAAACTCTAGCCACGTGACAAGTGGTATGAGAGCCTTGTTCGAGCAACGTTCTAGCCGTTCGAGGTACGAAAGCATCGAGTTTGAGATGGCACCAAAGAGGGAGATTGTTACTGCTGCTAGCTAGAAGGGTGTGGAAACCCAGGCTGACAAAGAAATTCGGGTTAACTCAATGGACAAGTTGTCTGCACTTGAGGACAAGGTCACCAGGCTTGAAGGATTCGTGAAGGATGTCGTGGAGCGACTCGACGTGGTGGACACACGCCTCGAGGAACTAGATGACCAAGGTGATAAGTTGGAGGAAAAGAGAGATGCTCTCGAAGCCAAGTTTGAGGCATTGAGGGAGGAAATGTTGGGACTCAAGGCGGAAGTTCTGGTTTATCAGGCTGCTATGCGGAACGGTGTGTTGAATTCGAAAACCACACCTAAGCCAGTGAAGGACATCCCAAAACCCAAAGAGTTCAGTGGAACCAGGTCGGCGAAAGATGTGAAGAACTTCATATGGTGCATGGAGCAATATTTCCGGGGAATGAGCATCACTGATGATGCCGAGAAGGTAAACACTGTTGTGGTCTATTTGACTGATGTTGCCTTATTGTGGTGGCGAAACAAATGTTTCGAATCGAGTGACGGGGACATTCCAGTCGGGACATGGAAGGATTTCCAGTCTGAGCTTAAGGAGCATTTTTATCCAAAGAATGCCAACGAGGAAGCTCGAGACAAACTTCACCAGTTGAAGCATGACGGCTCAATCTGGGATTACATCAAACGGTTTATTGAGCTCAACTTGCAGATCAAAGACTTGAGTAAATCGGAGGGTTTGTATCTCTTCAAATTTGGTCTTCAGCGTTGGGCAAGAATGGAGCTGAAGAGAATGGGCGTTAAAGACCTTTCAGAAGCGATGACCGCTGCTGAATCGATTGCGGAGTTTGAGATACAAAACGAGTCTTCCAAGCCCCGTGGAAAGGGCAATGATAGAGAAGACGAAGACGAACCTAGAGAAAAGAGCGTCGAAGGAAAGCCATCCCCCAAGTCCAATTGGTACAATAAACAATATGAGCGGAAGGATCGAGGAACCGTAAGGTGCTACCATTGTGAGTGTCCTCACATAGTGAAGGAGTGTCCAAACAAGAAGAGCCGCCTCGATGCCATTGTCCATAAGGAAGACGACTCAGATGGTGAACCAGCGGGTAGACTTGGTGCGATCGCCAGTGTAAAAGGTGTAAAGCCGAAGGTGATGGGTCGTAAGTGTTACCGTTGTAAGGGGTCGCATATAGCGCGAGAGTGCCCTGGTCGAGTTAAGCAGTCCAAGGAGGACGAGCCCGAAGGTGATGAGGCTGCGAAGCTTGGCTTGATGATTCTAAGTTCTGCCAAGAGTAAAGGCAAGAAGCAAAATGGGTTGATGTTTGTCGGCATCAACGTGGCGGGACGATCGAAGAGTGCTTTGGTGGATACCGGGGCAAGTGATTTGTTCATGTCCAAAAAGGCTGCAGTGAAGCTTGGTCTGAAAGTTGTGGATTCAACAGACAAGATCAGGACTGTGAATGCCAAGGAAGCTCCTGTTATAGGGACTGTGCGAAAGTTGAGTTGCAGATTGGTGATTGGAAGTCCAAGGAAAACTTGAAGGTAATCGATATTGATGACTTTGATTTTATTTTGGGACTAAACTTCCTTGACCGTGTACAAGCGATCATCATTCCGTGTGCCAACTTTGTGTGCATCTTGGATCCGAGACAACGATGTGTTGTACCAATACGACGAGACAACGAGCAAGGGACCAAGAAGTTAACAGCTATTCAGCATGTCGAGGATGCTCCAAGCCGAGGAGTCATCGAGAAAGAGGCGACTGTTGGGGATATTTCCTTGGTGAGGCATGTGTTGCCCGAGCCTGTTGGCATGGAAACCGTCGAGGAGCCATCCGTGGACAAGGTGGCCGATGCATCGAACTTCAAGGGGACTAAAGTGTCGATGGGTATAGCATTGTCGCGGAGCAATGGGTCGTCATGCTTCAGGGACGAAGTCTTGTCGGAGAGAGAAAATGCTGGGTTAACGAGTGAAGTACCTCTTGAACACGGGGATAGTGATCAAGATGTGCTTGGTACGGTTGATTTTACTAGACGGTGCGAGCCGAAGCAAGCAGTCCTTATGGGGGGACAACTGAATTAGAGTCCGGTGCTCTTTATGGGGAGAACGGTTCTTGTGGGGGGACATTCAAGCCAGACTCCGAGACAGAAGCAAGCCAAGGTGCGCGAGAAGCTCCAGGATCGAACTCAGAGTTGTTTGAGTGACGCGACGAGGGCGTCGCCAAGTTTAGTGGGGGAGAATGTCATGGGCCGCAGGTTGAGGTCCGAGGCATTGGCATCACATGGTGCGATGTGGCCTGCCCAAGTAATTCCAAGAGCGATGCTGGGCTTGCGAAGACCACCAACGTTGGCCCGATCCAGTGATAGCCTTATCCATCCAAGATGTGTGAACACTTTGTGTGAACATAGAAGATTCTTTCCATAGTTAGGTGGGAATATTCCTAGAATTATGCTTTGTAAATGGATAAGGTTGTATCATAGCCTTCGGTGTAAAATTGTATAGACCGTAGGATCGAGGGGAGTTCAACTATAAATAGTGGCCTTCTCCACCTCATTTGATGTATCAGAGTGGATTGCATTATTCTAAGTTTCCAAGGTATAAAGGCATTTTCTCTAAAATCCTATTGAGTGTTCTTTCTTTGTTCTTAAGCATTCTTGAACGTTCTTGAGTGTTCTTGAAGAGTTCTTCCTCGCTCATCTCTTTTGATCCGTTTCCGCTTAGAACGCTTTGCGTTTGTCGGTGCTTTGAAAGTTTGATCTTCTGAAAGTAGAGAGAAGGCTTAGTTAGGCATTTATCTTGAGTCACATCGCCTAAGGCCGCACGTTAGGCTGGTTGAAAACTCTAGCCACGTGACAATAGGGTGGGATTGTACGGAGGAAGGTGGTTTTACCACACTGTGTTTGGCAAAATAAGGGGTGAGGGGTTTTGGGGAACTACCTCCATTGTGATCGGTTGGCTTTGCCACCATTGTGTTTGGCTTTCGGAGTATGGGACTGCATTCTCTGTGAAATTGCATTCTCTATGACATTGCATTCTCTATGACATTGTATTCATCAATATTTGTGTTTATTCACCATGAAAAGTTAGGCTATAATTGTTATTGTGAATTGAGTGACATTGTAATGTTTGAATGCACTTTAGAGACGCACTGGGCTTTGTAGCTCATTCTTTTAATTAAAGGTTGGTAACTTTAATTTCATAATTAATCCTTTAGTTTATAGAAAATTACATTTTGGTCCCTTAAGCTTGTTTTTACGTTTTAGAACTCATTTCTTATCGTTTTCCGCTGTAATTGAATTCAATCCTTTCAAGAACATGTAGGATCTAAATTAAAAAAAAGTAGCACAAAATAATTAGGGTCGTTTATCGGGGTGAGTCTCTAGATTAGCCTTGGTATTCCCCGTGTAACTCATTCGAGTCGGGTGGTATCTATACCGGGTCAAGGGGGTTGCATTTTTTGGTATCAAAGCTTAGGTTTACTAAACCTTTCGGGATTTTTTTTAGATTGTTATATTGTAATGCTGATCTATGCTTAAAGTGTTACCTATGCATGGTTAGTGTTTGAAAATACTATGTTGTTGTGTGAACTTATGCCTAAGATTATACTTAAACACCATGCTTCGATATTTTGCTCTCTCTATATGTAATTATTTGCAAGCATGATTAAATTTTGATGTGCTTCGATATTGCTATATGAATTGTTGTTTGTAAGCATGATGGAATCTTGTTGCATTATTATGAAATTAATTATATGGAGATGTTTTGACTATGTTTTAAGTTTATCTTGCATATGAAATTCATAAAAAGAAATGCGCTTAGATTTTAAATGATGCATACATTGTTGTTAGTTGGTTTTAAAAATGATTTATAAGTTGAATATCTCATGAGATTTTGTGTTTTTTGATGTCATGTAGCATAGAAAACTAGTTTGAATTTACATTGGTTAATACAAGAGAGTTTTGGATGGTTTTATATGATTCTTAATGCATGTTGTGGAAAAATACACTTGTTACATGGTTATATATTCTTGATGCTAATCATAGTTGATGATTATGCTATGTGATGATTGAGTATATATTGTTGGGGTTTATTTTGGGTACCCATTGCTCTAACTATTACTACAAAATTGTTTTATATTGTACTTGAGGTACTTGGAATATGCTTCGCTCTGGCATCACATGTTTTGCATTGAGAAGAGGGATGGGTTAGTAAAGAGTAATGACGAGTGGTGTAAGAAGTTGTGCGACTAGGGTATGAGGAAGGGTAAAAGATGTGATGAGAGGTTAATGTGATGGTGAGTGAGAGAGACAAAAAAGGTTTCTATTATTAAAGAAAAAGGTAAAAGTAAAAAGGGGGGTTGAATATGAATCAAACTCTCCTCCTTCCTTTCACAAACCAACCAGATTCCTCAACCTAGGCCTTTCCTCTCCTCTTTTCTCTTGGCCCAATTGTCAATAACTCCAAATTTTTCTCTTTAATGTTCAACCTTGCAGCTTTGCAAGTCTGTCTCTGTTGCATTGTATCTCCTTTGCACAATACCTCTGTGAGTGTACCTTGAAAAAACGACCATTGTAAATAAAAAAAAGTAAGAGTAAAAATAACATGAAAATAAAGATACCTACTTTTTATTCAAACTAAAATGCTACATTAATTAAAAAGGTAGGATAGAAATGCTCAGGTATTTTGCAGACAGTGGTCCTCCTTGTCACGCACAATCGGAGCTCCATTGTAGGTCTTCAGTCTTTGACCATTAACTTTGAAGATTGACCTCCACTAAGTGTTTTAGTCTACACAGCTCCATAAGGATAAACCATGTGTATTAGGAAAGGTCCAAACCATCTTGACTTCAACTTTTCAGGAAAATGTTTGAGTATGGAGTTGTATAGTAACACTTGTTGACCCTATGAGAAATGACGTGGAAAAAGATGTTTATCATGCCACATCTTTGTTTTTTCTTTGTAAATTCGGGCATTCTCACAGGCTTGGGGATCAAAATTCATCTATCTCATTTAGCTCCAAAATTTTGTGTTCTTCAGCTGACTTGAAATGCATATTGAGTTTTTTGATAGTCTAATAAGTTTTGTGTTTAAGCTCCACGGGTAAATCAAAAGCCTTTCCATAAACCAACTTGAATGGAGATATTCTAGAAGGAGTTTTGTAGGTTGTCCTATATTCCCATAAAGCTTCATTAAGCTTCGGAGACCAGTCTTTTCTCTTTGTTTTGATCATTTTCTCTAAAATCTGCTTGATTTCTCTATTAGAGATTTTAGCTTGGCCATTAGTCTGCGGGTGATATGTTGTAGCAGTCTTGTACCTAACTCCATAGTGTTGCAATGCCTTAGCAATGAGTTTGTTATCGAAGTGGGTTCCTTTATCACTGATTATTGCTCTAGGGACTTCAAATCTTGTGGAAATATTGTTGTGCAAGAATTTTAGGACTATCTTTGAATCGTTTATGGGTGTATCCACTGCTTCAACCATTTACTTACATAGTCCATTGCTAGCAAGATATATAAATCACGATATGATGATGGAAAACGGTCCCATGAAATCAATTCCCCATACATCGAAAAGCTCAATCTCCAGAATGTTGTATAACGACATTTCATTCCTCCTCGAGATATTCTCGGTCCTTTGACATCTATCACATGCCTTGTAAAATGCTTGAGCATCTTTGAAGAGTGTGGGTCAGTAGAATCCAGATTGAAGAAGCTTTGCAGCAGTCCTTGATCCACCAAAATACCCTCCACATGATGCTACATGAGAGTGAAATAAAATCTTTTTTTGTTCCTCTTTCGGCACACATCGTTGAAGTAATTGGTCAACACATTGCTTGAATAGGTATGGCTCAACCCAATAGAAAAATTTAGCATCATGCTTGAATTTCTTTCGACCCTGGCTAGATAAATCAGGAGGCAAAATACCACTAACAAGAAAATTAACTATATCTGCATACCAAATTAATGTTGTAGCATAAAAAAATTCTTATCAGAGAAATTTTCTTTAATCTCAAAATCTTCTCCTAGATTATCTAGATTTTCTTAGCTTAGATAAGTGGTTTGCAACTTGATTTTTAGTTCATTTTCTATCCTTTATTTCAATATCAAATTCTTGTAGCAAAAGTATCCACCTATTAAGTTTAGGCTTAGCATCTTTTTTAGTCACTAGATATTTAATAACAGAATGATCAGTGTGCACTATCACCCTAGTTCCTGTCAAATATGGCCTAAACTTATCAAAGGCAAATACTAATACAAGTAACTCTTTCTTAATCATGGTGTAATTAATTTGAGCATCATTAAGAGTACGACTTGCATAATAAATAACATGAAAAAGTTTATCTCTTCGTTTACCTAGTGTTGCACCTACTAAGTAGTCACTTGGGTCGCACATCAACTCGAATAGTTCAGTCCAATCGGGTGGTATAACTATTAGACTTGAGGTAAGCTTCTTCTTCAGTTCATTAAAGGCACTGTGACATTTATCATCAAAGATAAAAGGTTGATTTTGTTGTAGAAAATTGCAAAGCGGCTTAGAAATCTTTGAGAAGTCCTTGATGAATCTCCTGTATAAGCAGTATGTCCTAAAAGGCTTTTAATTCCTTTCACTGTTTTTGGAGGTGGTAGCTTCTCAATCAAATCTAGTTTTGCTTTTTCAACTTCAATCCCCTTGCTTGAAATTTTGGGGCCAAAAATCGTACCTTCGATAATCATAAAATTGCATTTTTCCCAATTGAGTACAAGGTCGGCTTCTTCACAATGTTTGAGTACTTTGTCCAAGTTTCCTAAGTATTTTTCAAAAGTTTCTTCGGACACAGAAAAATTGTCCATTAATACCTCAAAAAGTTCTTCAACCTTGAAAAGATTGATGCATGCAACGTTGAAAAGTTGTTGGAGAATTACATAACCCAAATGACATTCTTCTAAAAGCATAGGTTCAATAAGGGAAGGTGAAGGTTGTCTTCTCCTGGTCCTTTAGTGATATAGCAATTTGTTTGTAACTAGAATAACCATTGAGGAAACAATAATAAGCCTTTCCTGCCAATCGATCAAACATTTGATCAATAAAAGGAAGGGGAAATGGTCCTTTTTTGTTGCTTTTTCAGCTTCCTATATTCCACGCAGATGCGCAAGCCTGTCATTGTCCTTGTCGGGAGCAACTCGTTTTCCTCATTGGTAATTATTGTAGTGTCTCCCTTCTTCGGTACACAATACACAGGTGTCGCGTGTCAAAAGTGCGCGTTTAGTGCAAGCGGACACATCGCAAGTAATAAGTGATAAGTATGTTATCGAGTTATCGTCTCCTTAGGGACTGGTATACTTAATATGCTTCCTTTATCTCCTTGCTCTGTGGAAAGATAAAAGCACAAGTGAATTGGTGTGATTTATTTAAACTAAAATAATTGAATAAAAATAAAGAGTCGAAATATTAGAGAGAAAGATGGGCCAGGATCTAGTTGTATTGTATTGTGGACTTGATTGACTTGTCTTTATCCAATGCAATCGCATATCTATGCTTCGGCAGCACTGCAGTTTACTGCCTGGGCAGCGATAACGCTGTCTGTCGCGGCAATCCCTTGCTCGTGGGCAGACTTTACCAAAGTTCGGCAAAGTGTCCTTGAATGACTTCGCTTATCCCTAAGTCAGAGTGCTGTTGATGACTAGTCCTTGATGATACCTCCCGGCGTGAAGCAATTATACTCACCAACCAATCTCACACTTCTTTTAGCCGCTGAAACTCTTAACCTATCCCTAGGCCGAGTTAGTATTTCGCGATTGAAACACCGTACTTACCCCTTTCGTGAATCTAACTCTCCCGAGCTTAGATAAATGGATTACTAACAAACTTCCCTCCCGGGCTTGAATGCAAGAACAAGGAACAACAAAGGATAAGCAAACCTTGATAATCTTTATTGGATTGAATAAACGACAAATTACAATCTCCTCTCACAAATACTCCACAACCTTCACCTAAACCCTATGAAGGTTTTAGAACATGATGGAGAGGCAGTAAACAAGAATAGAAGTCGACTCTCCCTAGGTATTTCGATCTATGATACATTGGGTGGCTAGGTCTTTATATAGGCTAGACCTAGGGCAAACCTTTCCTAAGTACAATCCAACTTGGAGTAGGGAGCAAGTCAAGTACATAATATTATATTTCCAAGTTTGAATTCGGCTAAGGGGGCTTTCCCGCGTGGTCTTCCTTTGGGCTTTTCCTTGTGCTAGCCAGCTCCGATTCTTGGGCTTCAAGTCCAAACACGTTCCTTAGATTTTTGTCTTTCCATCGCCTATCACTTTGCTTCCTGTCTTCCTACTGCTGCCTCGGCATCAGGTCTTGCCTCGGCCTTGTCTCTGCCGCGGCAATGGTTTTCCTGCACAGATATGAAAATGCAGTAAAACATGCCTTTTTCTATAAATATTATCTATTTAAGTATAACTTCTAAATATATCACATTAAGCACATGCATTGGTTCAAGTGGGTGAATATTTGGTGATAAATGCCGATAAAAGGAGTAGAAAGTGATAGTGTGTTGAGCACTTATCACACCCCTAAACTCGAACTATTGCTTGTCCTCAAGCAATGCAAACCATCAATTTGTCGAACTCTACTCTCTCTTGGTCTTACATGTCCATCTATTCTCCCCACCATAGCTAGGCCTATCTTTAAGCTTTAACCATTCGACTACCTAAGAATTTACCTAGAAGCAAACTATAGGATTTGTGAGTGTGTGTTTTTGTGGACAAGTTGAGTAAAGGCTTTCTTAGATAAACTCTAGGTTCAAGACAAATAGACATTGGTTAAGTCCTCTCTTCTTTTCCAAACTCCAAATCTTGAGCCGGTTTCGGGCACCTCAAAGACTTGTGTTTTTCTTAAAAACCTTTCTATCTTTTCTTTTTAATATTCCTTAATACATACTAGAGCCAATTTTGGGCACCTCTAGCATGAAGAAGAGATTTTCTAGAGCCGGTGGTAGGCACCTCTAGTTGTTTTTCCAAAAATCTAAGTCTTTATCACCTAAGTTCATTAAAAGAATTCCTATAATCCACAAGTCCCAAAAGTGTTTAAAGTTCATCCTATAGTAAGCTTCTAAGTTTTCATCCTTAAGCATCCTAAGGTTAAGCCCTCTTAACAGAACCTAAACATGGTAAGGAGAAAGATTTCTATAGCCTTAAAGAATAAACTAAGGCAATACTGATGATGAGCAGTGCAAGAGTGTAGGCAGTTAATTCAAGTAAGGCGAGGAGCATAAAAAAATTACTGGAATACTCCCTTTTTTTGGTAAGGCCGCAGTAGTAGATTGCTGCCTTGGCAGTGAATCTGCACCCCCAAACTCAAACCAAGCATTGTCCTCAATGCTTTATATTTGGAAGGAATAAATGGCAAAACAGAGTATGAATTAAATGCAGCAAGAAAAGATAGTAAAAGCAATTGAATATTGAATAAAGGACAAAGAATTTTAGAGCGACTCCGAAGAGCTGCTCGTAATAATTTTTCTCCGTTGCCTAGATGCCATGTGCTTTGTCCTTGGGGAGGGCGATGGTTGCGCCTTTGCTTGCCTCGGCGTCTGGACTCGAGTGGGTGGGGTCTTATGCATTGGGGCTTCTCCTTCTTCTCCTTCTTCAACATCCGCCATCTTTTCGGTTATCATCACGTCCGTTCCTCCTCCCATCGCAGTTACTCCTCCGGTGTGGTGTGTGCTTGGGCCGGCGGCAGTAGAGCCTTGGTGTACATAAGCATCTATCTCGGCGGATAGACTGCCCATGATAATTGGTGATCTTGGTGGAGTGCTGAAAACGACTCTCCGCTTGGATGGCCTTCGGCTGACAGATGAGGCCGCGGTAGAATCTGCTGGCCTAGATGGTCCAGCAGCCTGGTATTGGGGTTGAGGGTCCGGATGGAAGAACGGTCGCATTCCTCCTGGGGCTGGTGTAGTCTTGGTGTAGGGTGCGGCAGTAACGAACATATTGCTTGGGAACTCCGGGAATTGTACGCCTTGGTCCGGGAAGGCGTGCAACATCATCTGTGCGAGAGTGCCATTGAAGTCCCGCTGGTACTCCATGTACCGTTGTTGTCGAAGATCCATCGCGGCCATTCGCTGCAAGAGTTCTTGATACGGGTCTGCTGCGGCAGAGGTGTGGGCAGTACCAGGCATATCTGCCGTGTACTGGGCCCCGACAACGGTATCGGCAGTGAACTACTGCGGTGTTGCCTAGATAGGTTCTGCTTGTGTTATCTGCATGACTTTGTGGCAGAATTCCCTGGTCCATCCTCTTCTTGGGGGTGTGTATTCATCCGTTTCTTCAATGGGTACACCTGCAGAAACACATAAACCCGTAATCAAGTAAGGGAAATACAATGGTCCTCGATCTTTCTTACCGCACTCGTGAATTTCCCGTAGGATAATTTCTCCAATGTTGATGGTCCTTTTGTTGATGATGGATTGGATAAGCACCAATCTCTTGCGATCCACCGTGCTGTTGTGTGATGTTGGGATAAGGCGTCGTTTGACGAAGGTGTTCCACATCTTGGCCTCTGAATTCAAGTTTTGTCTTGTCACGGATCCTCGATGGGTACCGGTTTCCCATGGAGTGTTCGCGTAACAAAGATCGTCTTTGATAAGTTCATAGTCCTTGGCAGTGATATCTTCCAAGAAGTCAGCATGGAGATCACTGTCTGGGGTGAGGCCGTAGAAGTTGTTGATCGTATCGGCATCAAGCTGTACAGGCCTGCCACGGCAGTGAACGAACAGGGAGTCTTTGCTGGGCCCATGAGCGTAGAACTCCCGCACGATCATGGCGTTCGCCTGGGCAAGTTGCAAACAGAAAATTTTCCAATTCTGGTACTTAATTCTGTCGTAGAGGTAGTGTTCAATGCCGTAGTTTTCTTCGTCTGCATGTTGGAAACTTTGTTCTTCCCAAAGTTGCCTAGCGATGAAAGATCGGTTGAATCGATCCTCAACGTTGGCTGGGGCGAATCTTTTGTATGTAGCCATCAAGATGGAAAGATGTAAGTTCTTGGAGGTTTTTCTTGAAGAGAATCTGGAGATTGTAGAAGGCAGAGAGTAATTGAGAGAAAGATTGTTAAGAATACTAAAGAAAGCAAGAAAGTAAGAGTGAATAGTTCAAGAGGAAGGAGTTTCTTATATAGGCCTCGGCCTTGTGACCGTTGAGATCACTAGCCGTTGTAACTGTTTCCTTCTTCTGCCGTTTCCTTTCCTGCCGCGGCAGGAATCTCGGCAGACTAGCCGTTACACTGTTCTGCCCGTTGGGACTGCTGCGGCCCTGACACTGTTTTATTACCTCGACAGAGTTCCTGCTGTGAACTTCTTCTCCTTTATTCTTTCTTTTTATTAACCTAACCTAAAAAGATAAACATCAATAAAGAAACATTCAAATAATGATAAGATAAGTATTCCTAAATACCATAAAGAGAATTCATGAAAATACCAAATAAAATAAAAGAGAAAATTAATATAAAATAAGGATATAAAGAAAACTTATGGAGGGTCGTTTCCGATATTTCTTACAGTCCATCTGCACCCTCCATCGAGTGACAATTCTACTAAAAAAGATATGAGTTAACGCAGATACAGATACTCCCATTTGTGCTATCATGGTGGAGGTGTCTTCCGTTTGTGTTCTCTTGTAATCCATGCCTATCCTCCAACTTGATATTGTTTCTGAAGGCAAAAATAATTTGTTAGAAAAAATTATATCAATATCCAACCACTTAATTACCTCCTTGTTGTTAACTTCCATCATAGTTGGATATAGCCTTCGTTGTTGTGGCAATTGTTGTGATAGCCAATTGCCGTGGCAATCTTTTGCCAAAATTCGGTGTAAGTCAAGTGAAGAATCATCTTTCTTGAAGTCTTCAAGAATCAACCCACATTGTTTCTTATGCTTCTCAGTAATCTCCATCAGTAGAGACTTTGGCTTGAAACTAATATTAAATGGAATTGTCACAGATAAAATATCATCTTCCAAATAATCATATCCTCTTTGTGATGACTTCAAATCTTGTAACGTTGATTCCTCGAAAGATACCTACACTGGAAGAGATGAGTTTTTAAAGAATTCAAAAGGTTTATTCGTTACCATCTTATATTCCATTATCACGGCATTGCCATCTTGTTGATCAAGCATGTCGTCGTGTAACTGCCCCGGCAGTTGTGAGTGAGAGTAATCCTCAGCTTCCTTTTTCAGCATCATTGCTGCCGTAACATCCTGGGAATCAGACTCCTCAGAATTTTCTAGAGCATTACTCTCATCGGCCTCGTTGAGTGGTATCGTGACATTGCCCTATTCAGGCTTCTCTACTGCCGCGGCAATTATTTCAAGAGACTCATCCATGGCATATATGGATTTCTGCAATTGATCTTTTGAATCCTTCAAGGGTGCATCCAATCTAGCTATATGTGCATCCAATAGCCTTGATTGTTCTGTCTTAAATTCTTCAATTCTAGCCATTGATGCTTTCAATATTTCCTCCAATGAATTTGGATACTCTTGAGAAGAATTATATTGCCATGTCTTATCTGTAACATTAACAAAATTGTCATGATAGAAAATTTTTTGAGTGTTTTGATCATACCATGAAGAATTTTGTTGTTGGTTCCATCTATGGTTCTCTATGTGGCCATATGTTCCAGTACTATACGGGCAATTGTTAATCAAATGATCATCTCCACAATTAAAACAAAAATTTGCCAGGCATGAACTTGATGGGTTGCTCTTGGTTGGCATAGATAATCATCGTTTAATCTAGGAAATTCTTGATTTGCTCGATTCATATCTTCCAACATCAACTCCCGAATAGATTTCTTTCTTTCTCCTTGCATCTTGAAAATCCTTCACTTGAAACACACCTATAATTTTTAAAGAAAAAGAAAATATGTTAGTAAAAATAAAAAGAAACAAGAAAATAAAGAAAACAAAATTTAGTTGCCAGTCCCCGGCAACGGCGCCAAAAATTTGTCGCGTGTCAAAAGTGCGCGTTTAGTGCAAGCGGACACATCGCAAGTAATAAGTGATAAGTATGTTATCGAGTTATCGTCTCCTCAGGGACTGGTATACTTAATATGCTTCCTTTATCTCCTTGCTCTGTGGAAAGATAAAAGCATAAGTGAATTGGTGTGATTTATTTAAACTAAAATAATTGAATAAAAATAAAGAGTCGAAATATTAGAGAGAAAGATGGGCCAAGATCCAGTTGTATTGTATTGTGGACTTGATTGACTTGTCTTTATCCAATGCAATCGCATATCTCTGCTTCGGCAGCACTGTAGTTTACTGCCTGGGCAGCGATAACGCTGTCTGCCGCGGCAATCCCTTGCTCGTGGGCAGACTTTACCAAAGTTCGGCAAAGTGTCCTTGAATGACTCCGCTTATCCCTAAGTCAAAGTGCTGTTGATGACTAGTCCTTGATGATACCTCCCGGCGTGAACCAATTATACTCACCAACCAATCTCACACTTCTTTTAGCCGCTGAAACTCTTAACCTATCCCTAGGCCGAGTTAGTATTTCGCGATTGAAACACCGCACTTACCCCTTTCGTGAATCTAACTCTCCCGAGCTTAGATAAATGGATTACTCACAAACTTCCCTCCCGGGCTTGAATGCAAGAACAAGGAATAACAAAGGATAAGCAAACCTTGATAATCTTTATTGGATTGAATAAACGACAAATTACAATCTCCTCTCACAAATACTCCACAACCTTCAGCTAAACGCTATGAAGGTTTTAGAACATGATAGAGAGGAAGTAAACAAGAATAGAAGTCGGCTCTCCCTAGGTATTTCGATCTATGATACATTGGGTGGCTAGGTCTTTATATAGGCTAGACCTAGGGCAAACCTTTCCTAAGTAGAATACAACTTGGAGTAGGGAACAAGTCAAGTACATAATAATATTATATTTCCAAGTTTGAATTCGGCTAAGGGGGCTTTCCCGCGTGGTCTTCCTTTGGGCTTTTCCTTGTGCTAGCCAGCTCCGATTCTTGGGCTTCAAGTCCAAACACGTTCCTTAGATTTTTGTCTTTCCATCGCCTATCACTTTGCTTCCTGTCTTCCTACTGCTGTCTCGGCATCAGGTCCTGCCTCGGCCTTGTCTCTGCCGCAGCAATGGTTTTCTTGCACATATATGAAAACGCAGTAAAACATGCCTTTTTCTATAAATATTATTTATTTAAGTATAACTTCTAAATATATCACATTAAGCACATGCATTGGTTCAAGTGGGTGAATATTTGGTGATAAATGCCGATAAAAGGAGTAGAAAGTGATAGTGTGTTGAGCACTTATCAACATGACTGACCCATGAAATGTTAGAAATTGGGTATATAATTCTTGCATTCAACCACTTTATAATCTCTGCCATCACTACCTTCTTCATCGCTGGGTTCAGTCTCCTTTGGGGCTCAATAGAATTGTTGTGGCATTCTTCTAGCAAAATCTTGTGCATACAGATCATGAGACAAATACCCTTCAAATTGGCCATAGTCTACCCTATAGCTTTCTTATATTGAGATAATAAATTCACATGACTAAGTTCTTGGTTAGGATCTAAACTAGAAGAAATAATTACTAGCAAAGTATTATGAGATCCCAAATAAACGTATTTTAAATGTGGTGGCACTAGTTTCAAGTCTAGAGATGGTTCATGCAAAAGTGATGGTTGAGGAGGAATAAATTCAGAGAAATCAATTGATTCAAATTTCGTACCTGGTCTTGGCTTGAAATAGCCAATTTGTTATAGATCCAGATGGGCTTCTTCTTCTTCCTGATCATGCTCCTTCAGCAGTTTTTCAAAGTCCTTCATTTGTGGAGAATTGTTACAGCAAAAATTTGTACTTTCAACTTCTGTTGTTCAACATTTATCCAATTATACAGTGACATTCTTCATTATCATCCATGTACTTGAGAGTGTTGAAGACATTGATAGGCATGAACTGATTTGCTACTCACATGGTGAAGTATCCATTTTCACATTCGATGAGAATTCGACTAGTAGCAAGGAATTGCCGTCCCAAGATAATGGGTGCTTTCTAATTCCCTTCACAATCCAAAATTAGAAAGTCCATTGGGAACACAAATTTTCCTACCCTCACTATCACATCTTCCACTTTTCCTTCGGTCCGGACATGAGAATGGTCCGCCAATTTAAAGATGAATGTAACACCTCTATCCCGTTTTAGGACAAAGGAATGCTACTCATGTTTTCCGAACAAGACACGAATCTTAACAAAGTGACCAATTTGATCTTTCTTGGGAGACAAGGTAACCATTTGGTATTTCTTTAAGAACAAGTAAACAATTTGGTTAAACTTAAGGTCTAAGAAACCTACTAAACTCATGTGCCATTTGGTTATCAATCAAGAAAAATCCAAAATTCATTGTTTAAATCGATCCAAACACTTATAAGCATACTTAATCATCGAGACACAAGCATACAAAATTTTTATTACAATTAATCGAATTGAATCATTCAAATTCAAGCCATTCCTATACTTTGAGGACCTATTCTATACATATATGGACATCATGTATCAAGAATATAAACCATGCCCATTGAGACAAGTAGAATCAAGATTAGGATATATAATTATCCCTCAAGTAAACCTAGTTTCAAGTATGATCTTGCCCTAGTAATTACATACCAACAAGCTCTAAACAAAAATATTTACATGCCAAATCAAAAACTAACATATACAAACTTTATCATGACAATGCATGGCATGCTAAGTACATAACTAAGCCACCAACTCTAGGAGTTACAAAATACCATACATTTCTTGCTTGATTCTTTAGCTTGCCTCCTTAATTGACCTTAGCTTATCTCTTTTACTTGAGTACATGATGTTTTGGGAGGAATGAAACAAAAGAGTAATAAGTACTTTTTAGGTACTTAGTGAGGTAGTTCCTAGAACTAACCGATTAAACACGCATTTAGCAAGTAACAATGATAAACAAACAACTCATGCTTAAAGTTCAAGGCATTTAACATAGATATACTTCATATCAAGCATACAAGGTTCATCATGCTTTCAATTCAAAGCGAACAAGAATCCACATGCTCTCATTCAAGACTAATGAATACAGGCATACTTCCAAATTCAAAGCTTAAAAGGTCTATCATGCTTTCAAGTCATATAAGCATACACTTCAAGGACAAGTAACATGTTGGTACCAATGAAACATCATATATATTAGCCCATGCTAATTTTAACTAGTCATGTAGCATAACAAGAGGGTACCAAATGCATATTCAAGTTTTATAGCTTTTTACTTAGTTTGACTCCTTGGTTTTTAGTTAGGACGAAGGTAATCGGGTTATAAGTGGGTACACAAAGCATCTAACAAGTTGATTCATATAGCATCCAAGAAGGTGCCCATGACACCACAAGATGTACACAATACACGACGTACTATCAAGTCTATACACGAAGTATCTAGAAAAAAGGATGACTTACCATCCAAGACAAGTAGATGACTTACCACCATATGAGAGCTCAATACCCTAGGCATGTCTTTCTACCTAGGAGCAACTAGCAACCAAGGATTTTATAGTTCTTTTATTGTTAGTTCTTTCATATTTCAAGTATCAACATGGCAATCCATGAAGGCAATATGAATGCATGAATAACTTACCATTATTACCTTGCAATCAGCATGTTACACCATGCTTTGGCCTTTCAAAGACATACAAACAACCATGCATTAAATCAATTTATGGAAACAAGCATGGTAATATCATGGCATTTTCTAATACAATTCGACATGTAACAAGCAAGTTTAGCAAACAATTACTCCTACCTCCCACGATTTAGCCAAGTGATTAATTAGTCAAGTTTCATGGAAATTTAAACATAAAAGGGGTGATTAGGACCTAGTTCCCAACCCTAAGTTAACTACACTCACAAAGACTCTAAGCTATCAAGGATTGAGGATGGAGATCCCTTTGCCCTTCCGCCTTGCAAGGTCTAGCCTTTCCTTCTTTTCGTTATCGTCTTCCTTTGGATCCTCTAACATACCATACATGCATAATCATTCATTAGAATGTATTAAAACCACTCAATTCAAGTGTTTATATGCACTACAAATGCAAGGTTCAAATCTATCCTACATTGGATAGCTTATCGACCCTTTACTAAAAATTGTATATCTTTTAATCCGTACATCGGATTTTTGATTACTTTATACCTTTGGAAAGCTAATGAAATTATATATTTAACCATAATAATCTTGAATTTTATCACTAAGCCATTTATTACACTTTTCTACCTAAAGACAACCTTACTTGTATTTTCGGACTACTTAGATACCTTTAATTGATTCATTTCCAGATTTTTCTATGTAACTCCAAGTTGAGTTCCATTTTTCCCAAGCCTTATATACACATGGAATATTCATTCTAGCAATATTCAGCTTAAAATTCCAACCGTGCTATTCCCGGTGGTCATTTAAAGTTACTGTTCCAGAACAGATTGTTCTTGAAAACCATCAGAGTTCCATTTTCGGACAACTTGAACCACTTTACTAATTGGCTTATATCCTTCACTACACAACTCCTTCAGGCGCTTTGTCCATCAGCGTTCCATTTGTTAAAGCATTTAACATCATCCTTGTAGGTGCATCGACTCTATTGTAAAACATCACGATTTGAGTCCAATCTTGAAAACCATGATTTATACATCCTCTTAGCAAACTTTTATACTGATCCCAACACTCATGCATCAACTCATCATCTCCTTGTCTGAAAGATGTTGTCTCATTTTGCAACTGAGTATTCATGTTGGGTGGGTTATATCTTGCTAAAAAGCTTTTGCATAAAGCTTTCAACAACTCCAAAGAACCGGCTGGAATACCATCCTTCGTGCACTCCTTGTTGTCGAGCATCCTCAAGGATAGTGGGTTGCAGGTTTGTCTTTTCTGCAATTCTGTTTGGTGCACCCAAAATGCTATAGTATATTTAAGTCTGATCTAGCACTGAATATGCTATAGCATCTCTTCCATTCTTCAACTTTGCCCTAGCAACATCTTTTTAAAACAAAAATAAAATAAAAACCTAATCTAATGCAAATGCAAATGAAATAAAACTAAATGCAATGCAAATGAACATGAAATCAAACAAAACCTTAAGTAAAAGGGTATAAAATATACGCTTTTTAGAGCGTTAACAACGATAAGAGTATCATACCACACAACTCTAGGTTAACCTCTAATGCATCACTAAGGAATTTCACATGTACAAATTTTGTAATTTTAGTGCATTGTACATCCAATTCATCGATCAACTTATCCCAATTAACATAATCTCAATATCCAATCGAAACTAAACCAAAGCTCAAGTTTCAATTTAAAAACAGTAAGTAACCACATGCATACCACTAACTCAAGCATTAATTGCATAAACCGATAAAAACCACTTTTTCTCATGTTTTAAAAATAAAACCATGGGAGCATCATATATATAGATATATATAAACCTTTGTAAAAACATCTCATGAGCATTGAAACACATGAATAATCAAGTATACAAATCACAACACGAGCATGACTAAAACACATTGTAAAAAAAGGCATAATATGAAAACCATTAAGAAAGCAATACTTTAAACTTACTTACGAGTATAGGGAGGTTTTTCACACCTTAAATACACCCCTAACCTTTGAAAACATATTTAAAACACTTCCGAAGTAGCCCACTATCATAATCCACTCACCAAAATCGAAACTTGCTCGATAAGTTATCAAAAACGCGATTCAACTTTCTGATCTCCTTCAAACTTGTTCCTCTACCTCCTTTTCTAATACAAACATCAAAACCATAGTTTTAGTGCATTAAAACGCACCTAAACATCCCTCAACTCGGACCAATACATGACATCCCCTAAAACCCCCTAAAACCTAACCAAAACTCACCCAAAAACTCTCGAAACACCACCTAAACCTTAGGTCCAGGATTAAATGCTTAAAATTCGTCTTAATTACATATAAACATTTCAATATTCATGTATTTAGGCATCAAAAAAAGGTATGTAAAACTCTTGGAATGTTTAGATCAGCTAGGATTAGGATTGGATCAAATCCCCTTAATGATTCAAAGATTTGGCCCAATTATAATTTAGTCACTAAATTTTCAATTTTTACAAAATAGTCATTAGTTTCAAAATCTCAAGGATTCAAGGCTTAATTTTCAAAATTTATTTGACCAAAGTTAAATATAAATCAAAAGAGAATTTTAGAATATTTTAAAATATTTTTTTTTTCAAAAACTAATTTTTAAGAATTTAATCCCAAACTAGGCTTAATCGTCTAAACCAGTTCACTAGACCTCTAAATCGACCTCTAAACTTCTAGGACCATTTTTAGGGTGATACAAATCTCTCCTACTTAAGAAATTTCGTCCTCGAAATTTTCACCGTGGAAAGAGATAAGGAAACTGCTCATTCACAACTTCCTTTCACTCTTACGTGACTTTCTAAACACCATGATACCACTAAAACTCTCTGACTCACACGAGGAACTTAAAACAAAGGACATTTTCTACCAAAACCAATTTATCATCATACATCTCATAAAGACAAAAATCGGTCTCATCCCAACACCACCCGTCATCACAACTTAAAATGATACACAAAACAACGGTACACCAAAAACACCTTGGCTCCTCCAATACTCATTGCATCCTCAAGCCAAAAGCAAAAACTTTTTTTTCTGGCGACCTAACCTTTCCCTACTTAAGGTTAGCATCCGACTTTCGGCAAAATACAACAACTACCAACTACCACTAACAAGCTTAACATTCTCAAGCATATTCTAATACACAAGGCAAACAAAAAACATTCTACTAATCCTCGCTTATCACAAGAACACATAACAACTCCCACCAAAAGAAACCTTAAATGGAACTACTCATGTAATGCCCCAAAATTGGGCCTAGAAGTTAGTGGACTGGTTTAGCCGGTTAAGCCTAGTTTGAGATTAAATTCTTAAAAATTGATTTTTGGTCGAAATAAAAAATGGAAAATTTTACTAAAATCATTATTTATTATATATTTGACTTTGGTCAACTCAATTTTGAAAATTGAAACTTGAAACCCTAAGATTTTGAAATTAGAGACTATTTTTAAAAATTGAAAACTAAGCCAAAACTTTGAATCTTTAAGGCAATTTGATATAATCCTAATCCTAGTTGATCTAAATCTTCCAAGAGCCTATATAAACAACATTTAATCCCTATTTTTAACCTAAGTAATCAAAATTCTCTAATTTTGATCCAAAACCCAAAAGTTAATGTTGCAAGCTGAAAGTGATCCTCGGAGAAACGGGGTCGTTTTATTTTGTTTTAGTCGTTTAATGAAACGCTGCCATTTTGTCTTTCTTTCATACGCTGTCGTTTTGTTTATGCTAAAGGTAAGGGTCGAAGTAGGCTAGGGCAATTATCTGATGAATTGTGGTCTGGCTTATTCTCTTGTCCCCGCCCCTTTTCTCTTAATCGAATATCCAGAATTTCCTCTTCTTTAGCAGGATTTTCTTCTTGATTTTTTTAGTTTATTTCGGTTAGCAGTGCATCAAGGGTATCAGAGCTACAATTCTGGCCATGATCGATGGTGTTCAGACGCGTTCTCAACAGGAAGCAAGCCGTTTATAGACCGATCTAAAGGAAATAGAGAAACGAATGGAAGAACGAATTGATAAGGCAGTGGTTGACAAGGTTCAGGAGATTCGTACAGAGGTTAGTGGCATCCATACCGAGCTTAAGGATCTTCGGGTTTTGCTGGAAAATGTATTGGGGAAGACGAGCCCTTCTACAGGAGTTTTGGGTACTGCTCCAACCGCGGGGCAGGCGCTGGAGGTTATGGATTTGGCTGAATTGAAGGACGACATTGTGAATTAGGAGGGTGTTGATTTTGTTGGGGAGCTTCGCACAAGTCCCTCACCTCAGGTGTCCTAGTTTTGATGGCACCAATTTCAGGGACTGGTGGTCCAAACTTGAGTAATATTTCGCTACTGAGGACATTCCAGATACCTCCAAAGTAAAGCTGGTAATGTTAAATTTGGAAGGTGACGCATTGCAGTGGTATCACTATGTGGCAAAGAAAGTTGGTGGTCTCGACAAGTTGACTTGGGATTCCTATCTCTTGAGGATGAGGAACCGGTTTGCTCCCGAAGGATTGGAAGACCTTATGGGGGAATTGGTAGGGCTGCAAAAGACTTCATTGGTGGACTAATTTTATGTAGAATTTGTAAGTCTCCTCAACCAACTTCACTTGTCTAAAGAGTATGACCTTAGCATATTTTTAAAAAACTTGAAATGGGAGATTGGTCAGTCTGTTAGAGTCTTCCAACCAACCCAGTTGCTAGAAGCCTTTCTTTTGGCTTTGCATTTCGAACAACTATTACTTTCGATACCTAGGAGAACATATGGTGGTATTATAGGGTCTCAGACAAATACTTTGCCTTCTAATAATTTTTCTACTTTGAGTCGTGGAGGAACTTCTTATGCTCCCTCAAAATCAGTAGGAGCCAGTAGAACACTTCCCTTTGCTTCCAAGCAATCATCGAGTGCCACAAGTAGAATTCCTTCACCCAAGAAAGGAATTGTTCCTACTAGCAATGAGCTGGGGAAATTTTCCGCAACTAAAATGGAAGAGAAGAGAAGGAAGGGGCTTTGTTACTGGTGCCCTGCCAGATACTCCCCTGGTCATAAGTGCACTCGGTCCCAACTCTATCAGTTGTTAATGGAGGGTCAAGAAGGTGAAGTGGAAGTTGAGGAATTCCTGGACTGTGAAGAGAAGCTCGAGCCTGAAGTTACTGATGGAGGAGGTCAAGAGGTTCCAGTTTTATCTTTGTAGGCTATGTGGGGCTCTTAGGGATTTAATACGATGAAAATTGGAGTATGGATGTATAAGCAGCAATGGGTAGCTCTTATTGATTCAGGAAGCACCCATAACTTCCTGAGTTTGGGGGTGGTTAAATCCTGTGTTCTAATAGTGGAACAGAAACACCAGATGCGAGTTACTGTTGCAGATGGGGAAAATTTACAAACTCAAGGGCTGTGTAGAGATTTCGAATGGGAATCACAAGGCCAAGGTTTCTCTACTGATTTCCTGGTGCTACTATTAAAGGGATGTGACATGGTATTAAGTGTGCAGTGGCTTACCTCCTTAGGACCCATACAATGGGATTTCTCCAAGTTGTTGATGCAATTTGAATGTGATGGGCAAGTGATTAAATGAAAGGGACTGTTGCTTGGACCAACCCAATTTTTGGAGGATAACAAGAGAGCAAAGGTGTTGAAGGGGTCTCGGGTAGTTCTAGGGATTTCTCTATGCAGTCTGAAAACTCAGTTGGAACTCTAACTCTCTAAGGGAATAATGCTTGAGGATTTATACAGTCTCTTGAAGGAGTTTGCTATGGTATTCCAAGAACCGAAAGGTCTTCCCCCCTTAAGAGGTCATGAGCATAGGATTTTTCTTGAAAATGAAAATGTAGTGGTTAAGATTAGGCCATATCGATATCCAACTGTCCAGAAAAATGAGATAGAGAATATAGTGCAAGACATGCTCCAAGTTAGAATCATTAGGGACAGTGCAAGTACATTTGCCTCTCCAATTGTGATGGTGAAGAAGAAAGATGGGTCCTGGCGATTCTTTGTAGACTATAGGCAACTAAACTAGTTGACTATAAAGGACAAATTCCCAATTCCCATAATAAAGGAGTTGTTGAATGAGTTGGGGTCGGTAAGTGATAACTCTGCCAAAAAGACTATATTTTAGTCCTTTTTACTTAAGTTATTGAGAGTCTTTAGGCTCATATAGGTTTATTTAGTTGCATTTAGGTCCATGACATTGCATGTAGTTTTCTAGATATGCCTAGGCATTTTTATGTGGCAATAGGTGCTATTTAATGGGAAAGTTAGTTCTTTTTAGTAGTGTTGTGCAGGTAAAGCAAAAATGAAAGTTGAGGCAATTTTTCATGGCATTCGCAGAAGGATAGAGATGGGAAAATGCCATGGCAAAGCTGGAGGACTCCTGTACTGAGCTAGACGACAAAGAGATATTTTGATAAGAGTGCCAGCTGGTGCCATGACAGTCGGTCGGGACCACTACAGCCTGGCCGTAGCCACCTGGGTAGGGGACCACAACAATATTTCTTGCTTGCAAGCCACCTCAGTAGGGGACCACTGTCACCACTGCTAGCCCTGCAGAAATGCCATCACGTGAAGGGGGCAAAAATGGATTTTTGCCTATCTTTTAGGTTTTTTCACCCTTATTAAAGACATGGTGACCTAGAGAAAAAAGAGAGGCCTTTTTGAGGAACAAAAACAAAGTAAAAGAGAGACCTTTGGGGCGGTTTTGCGGCGGTGGAAAGCTCCACCTTTCTCCTCCAAACTCCGGCCAAGGGGACCTCCATTGATAGAGCTCAAAGGGAGTGGTGTGCTAGGCACCCAAAAGGGGCTAGCACACCAAGGCGTCTCATGGTGGTTGAAGAGCCGACGATTGTGCACATCGAGGGTGTCTTTTAGTCCTCCTTCCTTGCTTTATTTCTTTTATATTTTCATGAGGATGATTGTTGGATGTTTAATAATTGTGTGGATGATATTTCTTAACATTTAGCTCCGCAATGTAAGCTTTGTTTAGGTGGTTGCTTTTGTGGATGATTATCTTTTATTTCTATTTAATATATTGCCTTCTATGTGTTTGTATATTTGCTTTGCTCATTGTTGATAATTATTTAGGCATTATAAGAGGCATAAAAGTGTCCTGTGTTTAGGTACATGCTAGAGCACTCGAAAGAGGCGTAGCTATAGATCCTTAGATTACCCGAAAGGAGCTAAGGGAGGATCTACGTGAGCAATGGGTTCTAGACTGCAAATAGAGCCTAGTTGGATCCTAGAGCACTCGAAAGAGGCGTAGGTGAAGGCTTCAACGACTAAAAGGAGTGTGCTTTGTCGATAGGCTAGTGCTACTCGAGTGACACGAGATGCCATGGCATTTTAGTCTATTAGGTTCCTATGACTTGAAAGAGCGGGAATACTTTAGAAACCTCTGTCGAGTAGGTATACACCATAGAGGCTATATATTAGGTAGGGTAAGGGGTAAGAAGTCCTAGGAAGTTCCACCAGTCATTCCCGAGAGAGAGTTCATCAATAGAGGGTTAGTACAACATAAAGTTTAAACGTGTTCTTGTACCCTGTTTTTGCCTCCGCATTTATAAACTGCTTTCTTTATTTTACTTGTTATCTTGCAATCACACTGCTTTCCACTCCACACACCATTCCATACATCCACCCTGCCATCATCATCCATACCATTTTGCCGTGGCATATTTTAGTTTCTTGCATTCTAGAATTGCCATAGCATTTCCACATAACACTTCACCGTACATATCCATTTTCTCTTGTTTATATCATTTTATTTATTTTCCTTTTGTTTAGTGACACGTTTTTGCCTTGACAATTTTGACTGTTGTCGCGTGTCAAAAGTGCGCGTTTAGTGTAAGTGGACACATCGCAAGTAATTCAGTTGAAAAAGTTTGTGGATAAGTTGGATCAGTTATACATAAATGTCCCACTATTGGAGGTAATTGACCAGATGCCCACCTATGCTAAATTTCTCAAGGAAATAGTCACGAAGAAGCGTAAAGTGGAGAAGTTTGAGACAATTTCCACGGCAAAAGAGTACTGCTCTGCTTTGAGTCAACTGCTGTTAAAGAAGAAGGATCCGTGCAACTTCATTATCCCGTGTGCCATTGGAGACAAGTTCATTGAGAAAGCACTCTGTGATCTTAGATCAAGTGTAAATCTGATGCCCAAGTCAATTTTCGTGAAGCTTGGCATGGGAGATGCGAGACCCACATCCGTCATATTGAAACTAGCCGATTATTCCCATGTGAGACCCGAAGGGAAAATCGAAGATGTCATAGTAAGGGTGGACAAGTTCGTATTTCCAGCCGACTTCCCCATACTTGATTGTGAGGCTGATGCTAATACACCCATCATCTTAGGGAGGACTTTCCTAGCAACCGGTCGCATTCTCATTGATTGTGAGAAGGGTGAGCTTACAATGCGAGTAGCAAATCAGAGATTGACCGTGAACATCAATAGTTCTCTCAAGTATATGGATGATTCTGACGAATGTCGGAGCATTTTGGAAGCAGGTTATGAGCTATCATCAAAAGCTGATCATTTTTGCCACAACAATTTTGTGCAACTGGATGAGTATGAAGAGCTTATGAATGAAGAAGAGGAAGAAGCTAGTGAATCTTCATTGGAAGAACACCAATCTAGTTTGGTGATAGCTAGAAACTATTCGAGCTTTGAACCTCTTGACTATAAGGAATTCAGTCCTCCTAAGCCTTCATTACTCAGTGCACCGAAGCTGGAGCTGAATATTTTGCCACATCATTTGAAATATGCTTATCTGGGTGAAGACGAGACCCTGCCGGTTATTATTTCTGCGAATCTTAATTCTGATCAAGAGAGAAGTCTACTTGCTGTTTTATCACAGCATAAGCGAGCAATAGGATGGACCATGGCAGATTTAAAGGGGATTAGTCCTACTATCTATATGCATAAGATACTTCTGGAAGAATGCCATAGCAAATCCGTAGAGCCACATCGTAGACTCAACCCCATTATGAAACAAGTTGTTATCAAGGATATTTGTCGCGTGTCAAAAGTGCGCGTTTAGTGCAAGTGGACACATCGCAAGTAATAAGTGATAAGTATTTTATCGAGTTATCGTCTCCTCAGGGACCAATATACTTAATATGCTTTCTTCACCTTCTTGTTTTATAGAAAAATAAAAACACAAGTGACTTGATTTGATTTATCTAAACTAAAATAACTAAATAAAAATAAAGGATTGAAATAGTAGAGAGAGATGGGCTAGGATCCAGTTGCGTCGTATTGTGGAATTGATTGACTTGTCTCTGTCCAATACAATCGTATATCACTGCCTCGGCAACACTGCAGTTTACTGCCCTGGCAGCGATAATATTGTCTGCCGCGACAATCCCTTGCTCGTGGGCAGACTTTACCAAAGTTCGGCAAAGTGTCCTTGGATGACTCCGCTTATCCCTAAGTCAGAGTGTTGTTGATGACTAGTCCTTGATGATACCTCCCGGCGTGAACCAATTATACTCACCAACCAATCTCACACTTCTTTTAGCCGCTGAAACTCTTAACCTATCCCTAGGCCAAGTGAGTATTTCACGATTGAAACACCGTACTTACCCCTTTCGTGAATCTAACTCTCCCGAGCTTAGATAAATGGATGATTTACAATATCCTCTCCCGAGCTCAACTGTGAAAATAAGGAATAACAAAGGATAAGCAAACCTTGATAACTTTATTGCATTGAATCAAAGACAAAGTACAATCTCCTCTCACAAATACTCGACAACCTTCACCTAATCCCTAAGAAGGTTTAAAACATGATGGAGAGGAAAGAAACAAGAATAGAAGTCGGCTCTCTCCCTAGGTATTTCGTAGCTTGTACATTGGGTGGCTAGGTCCTTATATAGGCTAGACCTAGGGCAAACCTTTCCTAAGTAGAATACAACTTGGAGTAGGGAACAAGTCAAGTACATATTTAAATATATTTCCAAGTTTATATTCGGCTAAGGGGCTTTCCCGCGTGGTCTTCCTTTGGGCTTTTCCTTATGTTAGCCAGCTTCGATTCATGGGCTTCAAGTCTAGACACGTTCCTTGGATTTTTATCTTTCCATCGCCTATATTCTTGCTTCCTGTCTTTCTGCTGCTGCCTCGGCATCAAGTCTTGCCTCGGCCTTGTCTCTGCTGCGACACTGGTTCTCCTGCACAGATATGAAAATGCAGTAAAACGTGCCTTTTTCTGTAAATATTATCTATATGAATATAACTTCTAAATATATCACATTCAGCACATGCATTGGTCCGAGTGGGTGTATATTTGATGATTAATGCACATAAAAGGAGTAAAAAGTGATAATGTGTTGAGCACTTATCAGACCCCCAAACTCGAACTATTGCTTGTCCTCAAGCAATGCAAACCATCAATTTGCCGAACTCTACTCTCTCTTGGTCTTACATGTTCATCTATTCTCCCCACCATAATTAGGTCTATTCTTAAGCTTTAACCATTCGTTTACTCAAGGGTTTACCTAGAAACAAACTATAGGAATTGTGAGTGTGTGCGTTTTTGTGGACAAGTTGATTAAAGGCTTTCTTAGATAAACTCTAAGTTCAAGACAAATAGACATTGGTTAAGTGTTCTCTTCTTTTTCAAACCCCAAATCTTGAGCCGATTTCGGGCACCTCAAAGACTTGTGTTTTTCTTTTCACTAAAATCCTTCTTTATTTTTAATATTCTTTAACACATACTAGAGCCAATTTCGGGCGCCTCTATCATGAAGAAGAGACTTTCTAAAGTCGGTGGTAGGCACCTCTAGTTATTTTCCAAAAATCTAAGTCTTTATCACTTAAGTTCATTAAAAGAATTTCTATAATCCAACAAGTCCCAAAAGTGTTTGAAGTTTAAAGTTCTTCCTATAGTAAGCTTCTAAGTTTTCATCCTTAAGTATCCTAAGGTTGAGTCCTCTTAACAGAACCTAAACATGGTAAGGAGAAAGATTTCTATAGCCTTAAAGAATAAACTAAGGCAATACTGATGATGAGCAGTGCAAAAGTGTAAGCAGATAATTCAAGTAATGCGGGAAGCATAAAAATTTTAAAAAATATAACTGGAATACTCCATTTTTGGCAAGGCCGCGACAGTAGATTACTGCCTTGGCAGTGAATCTGCACCCCCAAACTCAAACCAAGCATTGTCCTCAATGCTTTATATTTGAAGGAATAAACGGCAAAATAGAATATGAATTATACGCAGCAAGGAAAAATAGTAAAAGCAATTAATATTGAATTAAGGACAAAGAAATTTAAAGCGACTCCGAAGAGCTGCTTGTAACAATTTTCCTCCGTGGCCTTGATGCCAAATGCTTTGTCCTTGGTGAGGGTGATGGTTGCGCCTTTGCTTGCCTTGGCGGTTGGACTCGAGTAGGTGGTGTCCTTTGCATCGGGTCTTCTACCTTGTCTTTGTCCTAAGAAAAATAAAAGAAAAACAACCAGTATATATTAAATGTCCTAAAATAAAGGTAAGAGGAATTATTCTTATAGATTTCGGAAAAGAAAGGATAGCAGGTCGCGGTATTAATTCTTCATAGGAGGGCGTGCTAGGGCATCTTCGAAGGTGATGGTCTCCATAGTTTTTATGTCCTGTGGCCTAGAATAGTGCTTCAAGCGTTGGCCATTTACTTTGAATTCATACCCATCTTTTAGTGATTTGATCGTTACGGCTCCATGGGGGAAAACTCGAACGACCTCAAATGGGCCTGACCATCTGGATTTAAGTTTTCCTGGAAACAGTCTAAGCCTAGAGTTAAAAAGGAGGACATGCTGCCCCGGCAGGAACTACCTCGACAGTAACTTTTGGTCATGGCATTTCTTTGTTTTCTCTTTGTAGATCTTGGCATTCTCATAGGCTGTTGTCCGAAATTCTTCTATCTCATTGAGATCTAGTAGTCTTTTCTGTTCGGCTTTTTCCCAATCCATATTTAAGTTCTTTACTGCCCAATATGCTTTGTGCTCGATATCTACAGGCAAATGACAAGCTTTCTCGAACACAAACTTATATGGTGACGTTCCTAATGGGGTTTTGAATGTTGTCCTGTAGGCCCATAAAGCATCATCAAGACGATAAGACCAATCCTTTCTAGATGGATTTACCACCTTTTCAAGGATCTGTTTTAGTTCCTTATTGGATATTTCAGCTTGCCCATTTGTCTGTGGATGATATGTCGTAGCGAGCTTGTGGGTGATGCCGAGTTTCTTTAGTGTCGTGGCAATAAGTCTGTTATCGAAGTGTTTTCCTTCGTCACTTATGATTGCTCTAGGGATTCCAAACCTTGTAAAAATATTTTTCTTGAGAAATCTTTGAACTGTCTTGGAATCATTGTGAGGTGTGGCGATTGCTTCGACCCACTTTGGTACGTAATCCACGACCACTAAGATATAAAGGTTTCCTTGAGAAGATGGAAAAGGCCCCATGAAATCTATGCCCCAAACATCGAACAGCTCTACTTCCAGCATGGGTTGTAAGGGCATCTCATGTCGTCTTGAAATGTTGCCCGTGCGTTGGTAGCGGTCACAGTTCTTGTAATAGTCATGGGCATCTTTGTAGAGTGTGGGCCAGTATTAGGCCGGATTGCAGTACCTTTGCTGCTGTCCTATTTCCTCCAAAATGCCCACCGCAAGGTGAGTCATGACAGTGCTGGAGTACTGCTTTTTGTTCTTCTTCTGGAACACATCTTCTTATAACCTGATCTGCACAATTCTTAAACAGAAGAGGGTCGTCCTAGAAATAATGTTTTGCATTACGCTGAAACCTCTTTTTTTCATTATGGTTAAGGTTATAAGGGATAATACCACTAACTAAATAATTAACAAGATCAGCATACCAGGGGGTGGATGTTACTGCGGCAATGTCTTCTGTCAAAGTTGCGGAGATGTATTCAGACAATGCCGTGGCAGCGCGGTTGTATACTGCTATGGCCTCTGTCTCGGCAGTATCCTTTGCAGTTGTAACAATTTGCAGTATTTGTTCATCTGGGAATTCATCTTGTATATCTTCAAGTGAGTGGGTATTGTCCTTGTTCTCTAGTCTAGAAAGATGGTCGGCCACTTGATTTTCCGTACCCTTGCGGTCTTTGATTTCAACATCAAATTCTTGTAAAAGAAGGATCCATCTAATCAATCTAGGCTCGGCATCCTTCTTTGAGAAGAGGTATTTAATTGCCGAATGATCGGTGTGGACAATGACCTTTGTTCCGATGAGATATGTTTGAAACTTGTCGAAGGCAAATACCACTGCTAGTAATTCTTTTTCTGTTGTGGTGTAGTTGATTTGTGCATCATTGAGCGTTTTACTGGCATAATATATCACATGGAACAGATTGTTCTTCCTCTTCCCGAGTGCTGCCCCGACAGCATGATCACTAGCGTCACACATCAATTCAAATGACAATGACCAATCCAGTGGGATTACTATTGGTGCAGTGATTAGCTTCTCCTTGAGAGTCTCGAATGCTTCAGTGCATTCCTTATTAAATTCGAATTTCCTATCTTGTTCGAGCAAGTTGCAAAGAGGTTTAAAAATTTTGGAGAAATTGGAAATAAACCGTATATAGAAACCTGCATGGCCCAAGAAGCTTCGAACCCCTTTCACAGAAATTGGTGGAGGTAAATTCTTTATCACATCTATCTTGGATTTATCCACTTCTATTCCTTGTGATGATATTTTGTATCCTAACACAATACCTTCGTTTACCATAAAATGGCATTTTTCCCAGTTTAGGACTAGGTTGGATTCCTCACATCTTTGCAGCACTTTTCCGAGATTGACGAGGCAGTGATCAAAGCTGTCTCCAAAAACTGAGAAATCATCCATGAATATCTCCAAGAAGTCCTCTATCATGTCAGAGAAAATTGCCATCATGCATCTCTGGAATGTTGCTGGGGCATTGCAAAGGCCGAACAGCATCCTTCTAAATGCGTAAGTGCCGTATGGGCAAGTGAAAGTGATTTTTGCTTGATCTTCTGGATCAATGGAAATTTGATTGTATCCTGAATAACCGTCAAGAAAACAATAATAAGGTTTACCGGCAAGTCTATCAAGCATTTCATCGATGAAGGGTAAAGGGAAGTGATCCTTCTTTGTTGCTTTATTCAACTTGCGATAGTCCATACAAACCCTCCAACCGGTCACAGTCCTGGTTGGTATTAGTTCGTTGTTCTCGTTGGTTATGACAGTCATACCATCTTTCTTAGGTACACATTGTACCGGGCTTACCCATGCATGTTAGAGATAGGATAAATAATTCCTGCATCAAGCCACTTGATTATTTCCTTACGTACTACCTCCTTAATAGCATGGTTGAGTCTCCATTGAGCTTCAATAGTGGGCTTATGGTCTTCTTCTAGGAGGATTTTATGCATACATACCGCTGGACTTATTCCTTTCTAATCATCAATTGACCATCCAATTGCCTTTTTGTGCTACCGCAGCATTGCTATTAAGGTCTGTTCCTGTTCTGGCAACAACTTAGAAGAAATAAATACCGACATCGTGTGGTTATCTCCCAAATAAGCATATTTTAGTTTTTCTGGTAAGGGTTTAGTTCAAAATGGGTTGCTTCAATCTCTGGTGTAACGACTCCTGGGTTTAATCCGTTTAAGTCCTCTTCCACGAAGTCCCTGACAGTGAGCTGCAGCGGCCCAGGTGGCAGTGGAAGTAATCCATTGCCGGCAGGTAAATTTTGTCCTACCGGGTGTTCTGCCATGGCTCCTTGGATCTGTCTCCTCAACCTTTGCCTTGTTCTTTCGATATCTGGATCTAACTCGTACAAGGGGTTGTTTGGATTGGCCCTGTCATACACCACGAAAAACAAAAGTAAAATAAAAATAAAAATAAACAAGAAAATAAAGAAAACAAAATTTAGTTGCCAGTCCCCGGCAACGGCGCCAAAAACTTGTCGCGTGTCAAAAGTGCGCGTTTAGTGCAAGTGGACACATCGCAAGTAATAAGTGATAAGTATTTTATCGAGTTATCGTCTCCTCAGGGACCGGTATACTTAATATGCTTTCTTCACCTTCTTGTTCTATAGAAAAATAAAAACACAAGTGAGTTGATTTGATTTATCTAAACTAAAATAACTAAATAAAAATAAAGGATTGAAATAGTAGAGAGAGATGGGCTAGGATCCAGTTGCGTCGTATTGTGGAATTGATTGACTTGTCTCTGTCCAATGCAATCGTATATCACTGCCTCGGCAGCACTGCAGTTTACTGCCCTGGCAGCGATAATACTGTCTGCCGCGGCAATCCCTTGCTCGTGGGCAGACTTTACCAAAGTTCGGCAAAGTGTCCTTGGATGACTCCGCTTATCCCTAAGTCAGAGTGTTGTTGATGACTAGTCCTTGATGATACCTCCCGGCCTGAACCAATTATACTCACCAACAAATCTCACACTTCTTTAAGCCTCTGAAACTCTTAACCTATCCCTAGGCCGAGTTAGTATTTCGCGATTGAAACACCGTACTTACCCCTTTCGTGAATCTAACTCTTCCGAGCTTAGATAAATGGATGATTCACAATATCCTCTCCCGAGCTCAATTGTGAAAATAAGGAATAACAAAGGATAAGCAAACCTTGATAACTTTATTGCATTGAATCAAAGACAAAGTACAATCTCCTCTCACAAATACTCGACAACCTTCACCTAATCCCTAAGAAGGTTTAGAACATGATGGAGAGGAAAGAAACAAGAATAGAAGTCGGCTCTCTCCCTAGGTATTTCGTAGCTTGTACATTGGGTGGCTAGGTCCTTTTATAGGCTAGACCTAGGGCAAACCTTTCCTAAGTAGAATACAACTTGGAGTAGGGAACAAGTCAAGTAAATAATTAAAAATATTTCGAAGTTTATATTCGGCTAAGGGGCTTTCCCGCGTGGTCTTCCTTTGGGCTTTTCCTTATGTTAGCCAGCTTCGATTCATGGGCTTCAACTCCAGACACGTTCCTTGGATTTTTATCTTTCCATCGCCTATATTCTTGCTTCCTATCTTTCTGCTGCTGCCTCAGCATCAAGTCCTGCCTCGGCCTTGTCTCTGCCGTGGCACTGGTTCTTCTACACAGATATGAAAATGCAGTAAAACGTGCCTTTTTTTGTAAATATTATCTATATGAATATAACTTCTAAATATATCACATTCAGCACATGCATTGGTCCGAGTGGGTGTATATTTGATGACTAATGCCCATAAAAGGACTAAAAAGTGATAGTGTGTTGAGCACTTATCAATATTCTTAAATGGCTTGATGCTGAAATTATTTACCCAATCTCGGACAGTTCATGGGTAACCCGGTTCAGTGTGTACCCAAGAAAGGAGGCACGACCGTGGTGAGCAATGAGGACACTGAGCTATTGCCGACACGCATAGTGACCGGATGAAGGATTTGTATGGACTATCGCAAGCTCAACAAGGCTACGAAGAAGGACCATTTTCCTCTACCCTTCATCGACCAAATGTTAGATCGCTTGGCGGGAAAAGCATTCTACTGTTTCTTGGATGGATATTCGGGGTATAACCAAATAGCTATAGCACCGGAGGACCAAGATAAGACCACTTTCACTTGTCTTTATGGCACTTACGCTTTTCGAAGGATACCCCTTGGATTGTGTAATGCTCCGGCAACTTTTCAGTGCTACATGCAAGCTATGTTCTCTGATACGGTTGAAGACTCTCTTGAAATCTTTATGGACGATTTCTCTGTTTCTGGAGACAATTTCCAGAAATGTCTTAGCAATTTAGCAAAGGTCCTGAAGCGATGTGAAAAGGCTGACCTTGTGCTAAATTGGGAGAAATGTCACTTCATTGTGACAGAAGGTATTATGTTAGGCCATAAAATCTCACCCACAGGCATTGAGGTAGACAAAGCTAAGATTGAGGTGATCGAGAAGCTATCACTGCCAAAAAATGTCAAGGGCATAAGAAGTTTCCTTGGACACGCGGGATTCTATCGGAGATTTATCAAGGATTTCTCCAAAATCTCCAAGCCTTTGTGCATGTTGTTGCAGCAGAACCAGCCTTTTTGTGTTCGACCAAAAATGTCGTGGCTCTTTCACAAAGTTGAAGCAAATCCTGATCACTACACCAGTTGTTGTTCCCCCAGATTGGACTCTACCGTTCGAACTGATGTGCGACGCGAGCGACTACGCCGTGGGAGCAGTTTTGGGGCAGCGTCGAGGTAAAATTTTTCATGTTGTTTATTATGCTATCCGTACTTTAAATGAAGCACAACTTAACTACACTACCACAGAGAAAGAACTACTTGCCGTGGTATTTGCATTGGACAAGTTTAGGTCATACTTGATAGGCACTAAGGTCATTGTTCACACCGATCACTCAGCTATTAAGTACTTAGCGACTAAAAAGGATGCTAAACCTAGGCTCATTAGATGGATACTACTGTTTCAAGAATTTGATTTAGAGGTGGTAGATAGGAAAGGAAAAGAGAACCAAGTTGTTGATCATCTGTCTAGGCTAGAAGTTAACATGGAATGTCATGACAAAATTGAAATATGTGATGAATTTCCTGTGAGAAAATTCTTTATGCCACGAAAATTCCGTGGTACGCTGACCTTGCTAATTTTCTTGTTAGTGGTGTTTTGCCTTATGACATGACTAGCTAGGGAAGAAAGAAATTCAGACATGATGCGCAGTTCTATTTTTGGGATGAGCCGTATCTGTTCAAGCATTGTGCCGATTAAATTATCCGAAGATGTGTGCTGGAAGAGGAGCAAAGAGACATTCTGCATCATTTTCACACAGGCCCGTGTGGAGGCACTTCGGAGGAATGAGGACTGCTGCAAAAGTCCTCCAATCAGGTTTTTACTGGCCTACCTTATTCAAAGATGCTCAGGCATTTTACCAAGCCTGTGAACGATGTCAAAAGACTGGGAATATCTCCAGACGGCATGAAATGCCACGACAAAATATTTTGGAGATAGAGTTATTTGACGTATGGGGATTAGAGGATCCTTCCCATCTTCATATGGAGATCTGTACATCCTTTTGGAAGTGGACTATGTGTCCAAGTGGGTAGAAGCCATTACAACGCCGAGGAATGATTCAAAGACAGTGCTTAAGTTTCTGCATAAGCACATTTTCACAAGATTTGGCGTGCCAAGGGATATCATCAGTGATGAAGGCACCCATTTTGACAACAAGTTAATTGCCAAGGCATTGCAAAGATACGGGGTGCGACACAAAATTGCCACGGCATATCATCCCCAAACCAATGGGCAAGTTGAGGTTTCCAATCGTGAAATAAAGAAAATTTTGGAAAAATTGGTGAATTTGAGAAGGAAAGATTGGTCACCCAAGCTTGATGAAGCGTTGTGGGCATACCGAACAACTTTCAAACCCCCTAGGGATGTCTCCATTTAAGTTAGTCTATGGTAAAGCATGTCACCTCCCGGTCGAGCTAGAGCATAAGGCCTATTGGGCAATCAAGAAGCTCAACTTTGATGTCGATTTAGCTGGTGAAAGAAGACTTCTAGAGTTGAATGAGATGGAGGAATTCAGGACCCAAGCTTATGAGAATGCTAAACTCTACAAGGAGCGAACCAAGCGATGGCATGATCAAGCGATTTTGCCACGACATTTTCATGCGGGACAACAAGTGCTTCTATTCAACTCAAGGCTAAAGCTCTTCCCTGGGAAGCTTAAATCGAGGTGGTCAGGGCCATTTGAAATACTTTATATATATCCCCATGGAGCTGTAGACATCAAGAATCTGGAGAATAAGACAAATTCCAAAGTTAATGGCCAACGTCTGAAGATCTACACTGGAGCCCACGTGATGCGGGATAAACCTACTGCATATCTTATAGATGCCTGACATGCTGAAATGTCATGACATTTTCAGCTTACTCTTGTTCATAAATAAATAATCTTTAAGTTTGTTTTATTTGCTTTAATATGCTTAACCTTTTTAATCCTTTCTTTTATTTCTTTAGTTTATTATACACCCTTGGAGGCTGACGGCTGAAGGAAAAAAGAAGGAGAAAGTTAGGAAACCCTACCTTGAAATTATTGGGCGGCAAAAAGACAAAAAAGGGAGGAGTTTTTATTACTTTTATTATTTTATTTTGAATTTCAAAATCCAACCCTCTCTCTCCTATTAAAATTCTGACACCTTTATTCCCACACCCAATCAACACCCTCTACACGTTTCTTGCCCACACCCCCACTAAAATAATAAAGGTCTCACCTTTATTATTTTTCACCTTTACTCTCACCTTCTTATTCATCTTTCCCTTCCATAGCCGAAATTTTCCCTCCATTAAAGAAAAGTTTCAAGATTTCTTACTTTTTCTTCTCCTTTTCAATCCGAAAATGGTGAGAACCAGACCGCCAGGAGCTGCACAACAACCTCCTGTCATTTTTGTGGACGAGCTGGCGGAAGAGAGATTTAAAACTCTCAAGAACCGAAGAGTTTTCTTTGAACTTGGCTTCATTCTCTCCGACGAGTTGGGACCAGAGGTGAAGGATGTGGTGGCGCGCCACCATTGGGAGCAGTTTGCTGCCCATCCAGGCTCTGTCAATGCCATAACAGTGCGAGAGTTCTACGTCAATATTTTCAACCTAAACCAGAAATCCGTATATGTCTGGGACAAAAATATTCACTTCACAAACACGGCTATCAACCGCTTCTTCAAAATCCCCCAAGAGGTGGATAGACATGCTAAGAAAGAGGAAGAGGCTGATTATGAGACATATCAAGGTGTGAAGGAGGACGTATGTTTGCCCGATACCGAGTGGAATGGCCAGCAAACTTCAAGACGAACGGTGAACCGAGAGAGCTTGCTTTTCAATGCCCGGTTGTGGAACCACTTCCTACGATATAAGCTGATGCCCACTTTGCATCATACGACTGTGAGTTTACATCGACTTATGTAGCTGCATTCTATTCTCTTTGGTTGCTCAATAGACATAGGGAGAATTATTGTGCAAGAAACGCATGCTTGTTGGAAACGACCCAAGAGCCCCCTCATATTTCCTAACCTAATCACTGCACTATGTCGGAAGAAAAATGTTCCCGAGTATGATTTTGATGAAATAGTGGAATGAATGAAAGGATTGTCTGCTAAAAAAGTGACTGCACTTATGGGTAACATAGAAGAGCAGCCAGAGGCATCCCATGCCACCTCAGCAAAAGGGAAACGCCCGATGGAAAAATATGATGCCCTAGAGCTATCCAAAAATGTCATGGCAAAAGTGGATGACTTGTCCAAGGACTTAAAGGAATTTTTCCTCTATACCAAGAAGAGAGACGAGGTCATCAAAGCCTACATGGCAGAGTTGCTTCCTCCACTGGATCAAGAGTTCCCTGCGTTCCCAGAGTCCATACTGCCCGTTGCATCAGGAAATACCTCGGCATTTACAGCTGCCTCAACTCCACCTAGACCAGCTGCACCTGATCTAAATCAGGTACCATCACCAGCTGAACCGTCTGAGGAGGCGAGACCCATGGAACCGGAACCTGAGGAGCAAGCTCAAGAAGCCTAGTCACCTGCACGAGAACAAACTCCTAAAAATGTCATGGCATTTTCAGAGGAGCAAGCCCAATTACATGATCAACCAGACCCCTCTGCTACCAAGGAACATGATGTCAGTTTCATATCTTCGCTGTTTGAAGAACCGCCAGCCCAGCCAACACATCAAGAAGAACCCCAGCCTACAGCCCCACAAGAGGAATCACAAATGCCCTCTCCCAAGAGGAAGAAATCCAAGCGTCGACTCAAGATGTCGGTTGGGAGACAATCATCACCACCACTTGCTGCTGTTGAGACACCCAAAAGACGGGGAGCAAATGACGAGTCTGATCCTGAGGACAGTGAGCCCCTAGTGAAGTGTCGAACATTGCGCCGAATTACCACCACACCATCAGCTTAGCCAAGGTAAATTACATTGCATTGCATTTGATTGCATGACATTCTACTTAGTTTTTTTAGTTGCATTGAGGACAATGCTTGCCTCAAGTTTGGGGGAGGTATCGTTCTCTACTTCATTTGCATTTGCATGATAACAGTAATTGTAGAAAAAATGTCATAATATTTGTGCAAGTTTTAGGTCAAGTTTATAAGATTATAGTTTGTGATGCCCGATGATGATATACCTTATATGACCAATGCTTGTATTGAATATGCATGACTTGAGATGTGGATAGAACCTGTTCTAGGACTTGGTGATTGTGTTTATCTTATTGTTACACAAGTGTATGTCTTCCATGCTTAGGGAAGTTAGGAAATTTTTATAGAATAAAAACATAATTAGCTTGTATGTCTTAATGAATTTACTTGTTAATATAGAATCCCCTGTAGTTAGTATTAAAAGTTTGAAATAAATGCATGGACATTTCTGTAGAGAGATACTCCGCTATGCCATGGCATTTCCATGTGCATATGAGTTACTAAAAGAGGCACAGGGTGACGCTACACTTTTAACTTGTCATGGCATTGCATGGATACTGCGTTTAAATAAATGGCAGCTATGGCATGAGTAGAAGGTAGTGTGACAGGCTGGCTCCTCTCGTAATAGTATGTCGTGCATCTTTGTATAAAAAAAAGAGAAAAAAGAAAAAAAATGATGAAAAAAAATTAATATAGTTATACATGGGGAGTAGTAAATGGTGCTTAAATATGAGAAGACACACTTGCTAGGATAGTTAACATTCCTTAGAATTTTTCTAACTTGACTAAGCATAGATTAGATACACTCACTCATGCACACACGCACTCGCATTTGACCTTATCCTAGGGTTTTGTTCTCGAAATTTCCTCGAGTCTTATATGTTTATGCCATAACATTTTCTGAGGGCTGAAACTCTGACCATTTGCTTGCCTAGATCTTGAACTTTGTCATGACATTTCTTCTCTGCTACCTACTATCCATTGCTTGAGGACAAGCAATAGCTTAAGTTTGGGGGTGTGATAACTCCACAAAAAGGCTTTATTTTAGGCCTTTTTACTTAAGTTATTGAGTGTCTTTAAGCTCATATAGGTTCATTTAGTTGCATTTAGGTTCATGACATTGCATGTAGTTTTCTAGATATGTCTTGGCATTTTTATGTGGCAATAGGTGTTATTTAATGGGAAAGGTAGTTCTTTTTAGTTGTGTTGTGCAGGTAAAGCAAAAATGGAAGTTGAGGCAATTTGTCATGGCATTCGCAGAAGGATAGTGATGGGAAAATGACATGGCAAAGTTGGAGGACTCCTCTGATGATCTAGATGACAAAGAGATATTTTGATAAGAGTGCCAACTGGTGCCATCACAGCCGGTCGCGACCACTACAGCCTGGCCGTAGCCACCTGGGTAGGGGACCACAACAATATTTCCTGCTTGCAAGCCACCTCAGTAGAGGACCACTGTCACCACTGCCAGCCCTGCAGAAATGCCATCACGTGAAGGGGGTAGAAATGGTATTTTGCCTATCTTTTAGGGTTTTTCACCCTTATTAAAGACATGGTGACCTAGAGAAAAAAGAGAGGCCTTTTTGAGGAATAAAAAAAAAGTAAAAGAAAGACCTTTGGGGCGGTTTTGCGGCGGTGGAAAGATCCCACCTTTCTCCTCCAAACTCCGGCCAAGGGGACCTCCATTGATAGAGCTCGAAGGGAGTGGTGTGCTAGGCACCCGAAAGGGGCTAGCACACCAAGGCGTCTCATGGTGGTTGAAGAGCCGGAGGCTGTGCACATCGAGGGTGTCTTCTAGTCCTCCTTCCTTGCTTTATTTCTTTTATATTTTCATGAGGATGATTTTTGGATGTTTAAGAATTATGTGGATGATATTTTTTAACATTTAGCTCCACCATGTAAGCTTTGTTTAGGTGGTTGCTTTTGTGGATGATTATCTTTTATTTCTATTTAATATATTGCCTTCTATGTGTTTGTATATTTGCTTTGCTCATTGTTGATAATTATTTAGGCATTATAAGAGGCATAAAAGTGTCCCGTGTTTAGGTACATGCTAGAGCACTCAAAAGAGGCGTAGCTATAGATCCTTAGATCATCCGAAAGGAGCTAAGGGAGGATCTACATGAGCAATGGGTTCTAGACTGCAAATAGAGCCTAGTTGGATCCTAGAGCACTCGAAAGAGGCATAGGTGAAGGCTTCAACGACTAAAAGAAGTGTGCTTTGTCGATAGGCTAGTGCAACTCGAGTGACACGAGATGCCATGGCATTTTAGTCTATTAGGTTCCTATGACTTGAAAGAGCGAGAATACTTTAGAAATCTATGTCGAGTAGGTATACACCATAGCGGCTATATGTTAGGTAGGGTAAGGGGTAAGAAGTCCTAGGAAGTTCCACCAGTCATTCCCGAGAGAGAGTTCATCAATAGAGGGTTAGTACAACATAAAGATTAAACGTGTTCTTGTATCCTGTTTTTGCCTCCGCATTTACAATCTGCTTTCTTTATTTTACTTGTTATCTTGCAATCACACTGCTTTCCACTCCACACACCATTCCATACATCCACCCTGCCATCATCATCCATACCATTTTGCCGTGGCATATTTTAGTTGCTTGTATTCTAGAATTGCCATAGCATTTCCACATAACACTTCACCGTACATATCCATTTTCTCTTGTTTATATCATTTTATTTATTTACCTTTTGTTTAGTGACACCTTTTTGCCTTGACAATTTTGACTGAACACATTACTAGAGATCCTCGTGGGAACGATACTCACTCACCCTATTATTACTTGTATGACTGTGTATACTTGCACATATATGTGTGTTCACATACATCATTTATAGCACTACACAGAACACACCAGCAAGATATTTTTCAAAGTTGGATTTACGATTGGGGTATCATCAAATTCGAATGTGGGAGGCAAATGTGCCAAAAACAACATTTAAAACTCACAAAGGCCATTACGAGTTTTTAGTTATGCCATTTGGGCTAACAAACGCTTCTGCTACCTTCCAAGGACTCATGAACTCGATCTTTAAGAAATTGTTGAGGAAGACAGATCACGTTTTTTTTTTGACAACATCCTTGTATATTCAAAATCTTGGGAAGACCATTTGAAGCATTTGAGAGAGTTGTTAGAGATATTGCAAGGCCATCAACTTTTTGCTAAGGAGAGCAAGTGCATATTCGGGGCAACCGAAATGGATTATTTGGGGTACACCATTGCTGGAGGATACATCTCGATGAATAAAGATAAAATTAAGGCCATTTTGAATTACAAAACTCCTTCAAATATTAAGGAGCTTAGGGGCTACTTGGGTTTGTCTAGCTACTACCGAAGATTCATCAAGGGTTATGGAGAAATAGTAAAACCCCTTACCAATTTGTTGAAGAAGGATGCTTGGAAGTGGGGTGTGGAAGTAGAGGAAGCCATTAGCCACCTAAAACAGGCCATGACCGAATCTCCTGTTCTGGCTTTGCCTGATTTCACTAAGGAATTTGTCATGGATAAGGATGCCTCTGCTCATGGGGTAGGAGTAGTGCTACATCAACAAGGCAGGCCCCTCGCTTATTTCAGCAAAAGGTTGGGTGTGAAACACCAACAATTATCCATTGACGAGAAGGAAATGTTGGTTTTTCTTCTGGCTGTTAAGAAATGGGCTTCGTATCTTGTGGGGCAACACTTTAAGATCCGGATAGACCATTAGAGTCTGAAGTTTTTGACTAGCAACCAAGCCACCACTCTAGCACAACAAGCTTGGGTTGCTAAAATGTTGGGCTTTGATTATGAAGTTAGCTATCAACGTGGTTCAAGTAATACAGTGGCTGATGCACTGTTAGGGGACCCTCAATTTTTACAAGGAGAATTAAGGGCCATAAGTAGTTTCAACACTCAACTAGTGCAACAAGTCTGTCAGACCTGGGAAAAGGATGAGAAAATACAAAATCTTATCAAGAAATTAACCCAGGATCCTGCTTCACACCCGAAATATGTTTGGGATGGTCATTTGTTAAAAAGAAGAGGCAAACTAGTGGTGGGAAAAGATGCAGATTTGAGAATCCAATTAATTGAGTTCTTCCATCAAAGCCCTTTTGGGGGGAACTCAAGAACTGATGTTACTAGTAAAAGAATGGCCACTTGCCTATATTGGAAGGGTATGAAAAAGACAGTTAGGGAGTTGATCCGGAATTGTGGAGTGTGCCAGCAAAATAAATATGATAATCAGCTAAAGCTCGGGTTATTATAACCATTGCCGACTCCTAACAAGCTTGGTCTTCCATTAACATGGATTTCGTAGAGGGTTTGCCTAGTTCTAAGGGTAAAGATGTGATTTTTGTGGTGGTAGATAGGCTAACAAAGTATGCCCATTTTATGGCCATAGCTCATCCCTTTACTACCTTAACTGTGGCACAAGCATTCATGGACAACGTGTTCAAACTACATGGCCTTCCTGAGGTGATAGTATGTGATCGTGATTGAATCTTTATGAGCACATTCTGGAAAGAATTATTTTCTAAGCTGAAGGTGACTCTCACTCCTACTACTTACCACCCCGAAATAGACGGCCAAACTGAAGTGGTAAATAGGTGCTTAGAAACGTATCTAAGATGCATGTGTGGTGAGACCCCTAAGGAATAGAGCTCGTGGATTTCATTGATAGAGTGGTGGTATAATTCTTCTTAGCACTCGACCATCAAGACCACTCCCTACCAAGCCCTATATGGACAAGAACCGACCGTGCACCTCCCTTACTTTGCTGGTGATTCAATGGTGGCCTCGGTGTATCGTAGCTTGCAAGCTCGGGAAGCAGCAGTGAAGTTACTCAAATTCTATTTACAAAGGGCCCAAGAAAGGATGAAGAAACAAGTTGACAAGAAGAGAAGTGATCGACAATTTTAGTTGGGAGATTTGGTTTATTTGAAGTTGCAACCATACAGACAACAATCGATACAATTCAGGAAAAATCAAAAGCTTGCTCCCAAATGGTCCGGACCCTATCCAGTGATCGAGAAGGTGGGAAAAGTAGCCTATAAATTGCAACTGCCTGCAGGCTCGAAGGTTCATCCAATTTTTCATGTTTCACAACTTAAAAAACATATAGGAGCTGTTCCAACACAAAAGGACCTCCCAATGGTCGGGGCAGATGGTATATTGGTCAAGGAACCGGTGAGGATTATCGACAGACTAATGGTTAAACGTGGTAACCGAGCCGTCACTGAAGTACTCGTGGAATGGAGTAATTCTTTCCCGGAAGATGTGACATGGGAAATTTTTCACAAGCTCAAGATGGACTACCCACTGTTTAATCCTTGAGGACAAAGATCCATTTCAAGAGGGGAGTATTGTTGCAAGCTGAAAGTGATCCTCGAAGAAACAGGGTCGTTTTATTTTGTTTTAGCCGTTTAGTGAAACACTGTCGTTTCGTCTTTCTTTCATACGCTATCGTTTTGTTTATGTTAAAGGTAACGGTCGAAGTAAGCTAGGGAAATTATCTGATGAATTGTGGCCTGGCTTATTCTCTTGTCCCCACCACCTTTCCCCTTAATCGAATATCCAGAATTTCCTCTTCTTCAGCAGGATTTTCTTCTTGATTTTTTTAGTTTATTTTCGGTTAACAATGCACCAATTCACTTTTGAAAAATATCCCTTCTTTAAATTTTGGTTTCCTCATCTCCAAGGCAATCTCTTAATCATCTTTTCAAGGTAAATATCCATTCTTTTTAAGAAAATTTAGTTGGTTTATTTTCCTATATTTTTCTTCTTCAAAATCTCTTTGTTTTTCTACGGGTTTTCCAGTTTTTAAACATTAGAAGGGGTGAGATCAATTTTGGAGGTGCGAATCATTGAATCCTCTAAAAACTAAAGTTATTTAAAGAAATTCCTATGTTCTTGGCTTATTAAAACAATCTTTAAAGTCTTGATTCAATAAAATCGGTTTTCTTGATAAAAATTCCATTGTTTTCTTGATTTTCGTTCAAGGATTTTATATGGCTATTTTTGGTGTCTAAATATATGAATCTAGATGTTTTTAGATGTAATTAAGATTTCTTTTAAGTATCTAATCTCAGACATAAGGTTTAGGGGTGTTTAGAGAGGTTTCGGTGAGTTTTGGTTATGTTATATGGTATTTTTAGGAGCCGCCATATTATTGGTCAGAATTGAGGGACGTTAGGGTGCGTTTTAATGCACTAAACCCTCTCATTTTGATGCTTGATTTAGGTCAAGAGGTAGAGAAACAAGTTTGAGGGAGATCGGAAAGCCAAATCGTGTTTTCAGGTGACTAGTCGAGTAAGTTTCGGTAAATCGGTGAGTGGATTTGAGAGTGCGCTACTTCGGCAGTGTTTTAACTTCATTTCCAAAGTGCTTGGAGTGTAGAGAAGGTGTGAGAAACCTCCTTATACTCTGGAGTGATTTTTACGTTTGCTCTCGTAAATCGGTTTTCCCATATTATGCTATTTTTCTATATGTTAGTCGTGCTTGTTAAATAATTGTGCATATGTATATATGTATGTGAACAAATGCTCATGTGAATGTTTTCAAATTGGTTTTAATGATTCCCCGGTATTGTTTTCAAATTAAGTAAAATATGGTTTTTATCGGTTTATGCACATTGTGCATGAGATAGAGGAATTCTTGTGATTTTTCTACTGTTTTTAATGTAAAACTTGAGCATTTGGTTTTGTTTTGGGTTAGGTATTAAGTTGATGGGCCTGAATAAGTTGATCGATCAATAGGATGAGAGTGCACTATAAATACGAAATTCGTACATGTTTTAAATTCCTTCAGTGATGCATTAGAGGTTTTCCTAGTGTTGTTTGATATAACTGTTACCTTATCACATTTGGTTATGGCGAACTATCCCGTACACCAAGGTGGGATCTTTAGATTGTGACACTCAATCTGTGTGAATTGGTGTACGATGCCGTTCGCATGTTTTTTCGTTTATCCCAACGTTTGGAGGTAACTCCATTCGTGTCACTTAACAAACATGTGAAAAACGTAAGTGTAAACATTTTATTGATTTTTGTGCAATATATAAATTGCACGTGTTTTACAAAAAGAGATCAAAGGTTTTGAAGCATTGCTTGTTAAGAATGTAAGACTTTTTTTGTGGCGTATGCCATGTGTTAAACACTTGTTGATTTTTATATTAGTGACTTAATAGTCACAAATGGTTTTCTTGAGCAGGACTTGTTTTTAAATTGTTTTTCCGTACACTATGGGCTGCATTACAAGTAGTTAAAATTGTTTTATAATTCACTCCCTAAGCGAAAGCTTAACCTCTCTCTCTTCCTTGTAATGCATATAAGAAGTGAGGTAGTCATCCGGGAAAGCAAGGAATACTCTTAGTGCTTTTTAATTCATATTATAGCTCATGTATGTTGCTTTTATATTTTGAACCTTAGGTACTTTAGGGGGAAATGATGATGAGGAACCTTAGGACATATAAGTCGGTTATTGAACAGTTGAACATTGAATCTTGCACATTCATATATTTGCTTTTATGTTAATGAAGTATCTTGAAGTTTGATTCTTGTTATCCCTGTGTGTGAATCTATGATGTGGTTATTTAAGTAGGAATGCATCCAGCTAATATGCCATGATATGTGCTTAAAGTGTTTTTAGGTGAATTTGCATATAGAGAATGTCTTGAAAACTTTGGAGGATTGATATTTGAGATGCAAGCATGTAATGAACCTAATCAAAGATTGGTAACACTAATTTCATAATTAGTCCTTTAGATTTTGGAAAACTATATTTTGGTCCCTGAAGCATATTTGTACATCTTAGGACTCGTTCCTTATTTGTTTCCACTTCATTCAAATATAATCTATGTATGAACATGTAGGATCAAATTAATGCATTTAGAGAAGATAAAAGTAAAATTATTAGGGTTGTTTATCGGGGCGAGTCTCTGGATTAGCCTCGATTCCCGATGTAGCTCGTTCGAGTAGGCTTGTGTCTAGACCGGGTCGAGGGGGTTACATTTGTTATGCGATTTTGTTTGTTAAATATTTATGTTATGTTGTTATGCACGGTGATTGTTTAATATGTTTTGATGTTTTGCACGGTGTTTGCTTTATATGCTGATATAGTATACACAATGTTTGTTTAAATATTACTGAGATTAAAGCATGTTAAGTTTATAGTTAAACATGGTGGTCATAAGGTTCCCATTGCTCCTACTACTTTAGGTTTGGATTGACTTGAGCTAGTAGACACCTTGCTTCTGGATGACTCACTTGGTTTTAAATCTTGTTTTTATTACATAGAAATAATAGTATTATGGACCGAAAAGAGAGCTAAAAACTTGGTAATAGAGGAGTTGTGGAGATTTGAAGGTATGAACAAGTTTGTGTTGTGGTTAATTTGTGGTATTGTGATACCCGATCTTGAGTCGAATGGGTCCTCGATCGTGTTAAAGTGAAAAGTGGTTTTGAATTAGTTTAGTATGAGGAGTTGTTGTGCGATAGGTGTGAGAATTTTCTAGTATGTGGTTTGGAAAAGAAGGAATTATATCAGAAAAAGAGTGGAATTGTTGGGTTTTGGGTACGTGTCGGTTTAGTGGAGTAAGTTAAGAGTGTTGGAGAGTTAAGAGCAATGTTGGCTTAGGTGAAGTTATCAGGAGGGAATGTTGATGGACTTTAGTGGTAGTGTTAACTGTCTTTTTCGTCAATGAGACACGTAGTTCTATTGTACGATGCTGAGTTAGAATGATATATTGATTAAGTTTGTGGAAGTCTTTTGTTAAGCGATTTGAAGTAAGAAGTTATGTTAGGAGTTTGAAATAGGGTTCTGTTTGTGAAATTTGTTATGTGTTTTCTCGGTGAAAAGTTTAGGTTGTTTCCTAGTTTGTGGAAATAGGGTTGAGGTAGTCATGTAGGTCAGAATATGTTAAAAGACATCAAGGTGTTGGAAAATGTGAAGAGTAGTTTCTTTACCCTTTTTGCACGGTGAAAATTCCGAGGACGGAATTTCTTAAGTTAGAGAGATTTGTAACGCCCCAAAATTGGGCCAAGAAGTTAGTGGGCCGGTTAAGCCTAGTTCGGGATTAAATTCTTAAAAATGGATTTTTGATCGAAATAAAATATGGAAAAATTTCCTAAAATTATTATTTATCATATATTTGACTTTGGTAAACTCAATTTTGAAAATTTACCCTTGAAACCTTAAGATTTTGATATTAGTGACTATTTTGCAAAAATTAAAAACTTGAGGACAATTTTATAAACTAAGCCAAAACTTTGAATCTTTAAGGTAATTTGATAAAATCCTAGTACTAGTTGATCTAAACCTTCCAAGAGCCTATATAAACAACCTTTAACCCTTATTTTAACCTAAGTAATCAAAATTCTCTAATTTTGATCCAAAACCCAATATTTTTCTTCAGCAAAATCTGTTCATTTTTCTACGGGTTTTCTAGTTTTTAAACATTGGAAGGGGTGGGATCAATTTTGGAGGTGATAATCATTCAAACCACTGAAATCTAAAGTTCTTTAATAAAATTCATAACTTATTGGTTGATTAAAACAATCTTTAAAGTCTTGATTCAATAAAATCAGTTTTCTTGATATAAATTTTATTGTTTTCTTGATTTTCGTTCATGGATTTTACAAGACTTTTTTGGTGCCTAAATATATGATTATTGAAGTGTTTTTGGTCCGAATTTAGGGATGTTTGGGTGAGTTTTAATGCACTAAACCCTCCGGTTTTGATGATTGAATTAGGTCTAGAGATAGCGGAACAAGTTTGAGGGAGATCGGAAAGCCGAATCGTGTTTTCGGGTGACTTGTCGAGCAAGTTTCGGTAAATTGGAGAGTGGATTCGAGAGTGGGATGCTTCGACAGTGTTTCAACTTTGTTTTGAAAGTGTTGGGAGTGTAGGGAAGGTGTGAGAAACCTCCCTATACTCCGGAGTAAGTTTTGCTCTCGTAAATCGGTTTTCCCATATTATGCTATTTTTCTATGTGTTAGTCATGCTTGTTAAATAATCATGCATATGTATATATTCATGTGAAAAAATGCTCATGTGACTGTTTTCAAATTGGTTTTAATGATTCCTCGGTTTTGTTTTCAAATTAAGTAAAATATGGTTTTTATCGGTTTATGCATATTTTGCATGAGATAGATGAATTCATGTGATTTTTCTGCTGTTTTAAATATAAAACTTGTGCATTTGGTTTTGTATGGTGTTGGATATTAAGTTGATGGGCCTAGGATAAGTTGATCGATCAATAGGATGTAAGTTCACTGTAAATACAAAATTTGTACGTGTTTTAAATTCCTTGAGTGATGCATTAGAGGTTAGCCTAGTGTTGTGTGATATAATTGTTACCTTATCACATTCGGGTATGGCGAACTATCCCGAAAACCAAGGTGGGATATTTAGATTGTGATAGTTAATCTGTGTGAATTGGTGTACGATGTCATTCACATGTTTTTCCGTTTATCCCAACATTTGTAGGTAACTCCATTCGTGTCACTTAACCAACATATGAAAAACACAAGTGTAAACGTTTTATTGATTTTTTTTTGCAATATATAAATTGCATGTGTTTTACTAAAAGAACTCAGAGGTTTTGAAGCATTGCTGTTAAGCATGTAAGAGTTGTTTTGTGGCATATGCCATGTGTGAAACACTTGTTGATTTTTATATTAGTGACTTAATAGTCACAAATGGTTTTCTTGAGCCTGACTTATTTTTAAATTGTTTTTCCGTATAATATGAGATGTATTACAAGTAGTTAAAATTATTTTATAATTTACTCCCTAAGTGAAAGCTTAACCTCTCTTTCTTCTTTGTAATGTAGATAAGAAGTGAGTTAGTCATCCGAGAAAGCAAGGAATACTCATAGTGATTTTTAATTCATATTATAGCTCAATTATGTTGCTTTTATATTTTGAACCTTAGGTAGTTTAGGGAGCAATGGTGATGAGGAACCTTAGGACATATAAGTCAGTTGTTGAATAGTTGAACATTGAATCTTGCACATTGGTATATTTGCTTTTATGTTAATGAAGTATCTTGAAGTTTGATTCTTGTTATCCCTATGTGTGAATCTATGATGTGGTTATTTAGGTAGGAATGCTTCTAGCTAATATGCCATGATATGTGTTTAAAGTGTTTTTAGGTGAATTTGCATATAGAGAAAGTCTTGAAACCTTTGGAGGATTGAAATTTGAGATGCAAGCATGTAATGAACCTAATTAAAGATTGGTAACACTAATTTCATAATTAGTCCTTTAGTTTTTGGAAAACTACATTTTGGTCCCTAAACTATATGAATACGTTTTAGGACTCGTTCCTCATTTGTTTCCGCTGCATTCGAATATAATCTATGCATGAACATTTAGGATCAAATTAATGCATTTAAAAAAGATAAAAGTAAAATTATTAGGGTTGTTTATCGGGGCGAGTCTCTAGATTAGCCATGATATTCCCGATGTAGCTCGTTCGAGTCAGGTTTTGTCTAAACCGGGTTGAGGGGTTATAACTCGAGCACCCAACTACTGACACGACAATAAGAAAACCCTACCAATGATAACTTCTTTGTAACCCCCTCGACCCGGTCTAGACGCCACTTGACTCGAACGAGCTACACGGTGAATACCGAGGCTAATCCGAAGACTTGCCCTAATAAACGACCCTAAAAAATTTTCTTTTATCTTCTGTAAATACATTAATTAGATCCTAAATATTCATGCAAGGACCAACTTGTTTTGCAGCGGAAACTAAAGTTATATGAATCCCAATTTTAACTAAACATGGTTTAGGTACCTAATTGTAAATTTCCAGAAATTTGTACTCTAGTTGTGAAATTAAAGTTACCAATATATAATAAAGTATATTTGATGTTTGCACGTAAAATTTCAGCTTAAAATGATATCTACAAGTTATCTAATTGCAATCTTAAGGTTTGGTGACTAAGGTGTAAGTTTTCAAAGTTATTTTCAGCCTTTAACGAAACGGTGTATCAAAAATGATGTATCGAAACGAGTTTTAAGTGTTTCGATACGCCATAGATAACTCATCCAATAGCATGCTTAGCAAACCCACCTTTCGATATAGCTTGGTCCCCGTTCTGATACGTTTTGTTACTGTAAAGATGGGTTTCGGAACTCAGGTGAAGCACATCAATACGCCTGTATAATTTCATACTACCGTTTCGACACTAGTTCATGAGGTTTCGATAACCCGGCTTAATTTTCCATAAAACCATTGTGTTTTTGCCTAGGTATCGATACCCTATAAAGAGGTATCAAAAACCTTTACCCAGAAACAACAATTTACTAAGTTTTCAAGCCTAAAACGTGGCCACACATATTCTAGATGTAGTTATTCACCTATAGGGCATAAATCATATGATTCAACAAGATTTCTAGATGTCAATCATCCTAGTACCGTGCTCATAACAAGAATTGAGACAAATATTCAACAAATTCATAACTCAACATGCTTAAAAAAATTGGGATATAAATAAATTCTAAAAATACTTTCATAAAAAGCATACCAACAAGTAATTCAATATCCAAATTCAATTACTGATTCAAATGCCATAAGGTTCCTCATTATCATTGCTCCTAAACTACCTAAGATTCGAACATAAAAATAACATACTTAAGCTTAAATATGAATTAAAAGCACTAATAGCTTCCTTGGGATGACCGTTTCACTTATTTCTCTGCATTACAAGGAAAAGAGAGGGGTTAAGCCGATACTTAGTGAATGGATTATAAAACAAGTTAAACTACTTGTAATGCAGCCCACATTATAGTGAAAATCAATTTAAAAACAAGTCATGCTTAAGGAAAATAGCTTTTGACAACCAAGGTCACTAATAAAATCAGCAAGTGTTCATCACATGGCGTAAGCCACAAAACAAGACTTATGTGCTTCACATAGCTATGCTCTCAAAACCTTTGAGCTCTTTAATAAAGCACATGCAATTTACAAATTGCACAAAAACAATATATCATTTACACTTGCGTTTTTCACATGTTGGTTAAGTGACATGAAAGGATTTACCTCCAATCGTTGAGATAAACGGACACATGAGAAAGTCATCATACACAAATTCACAAAGATTGACTATCACATTCTAAAATATCCCTTGCCTAGGATTGATGACTTGTTCGATCAGTTCAGAGGAGCTACCGTGTTTTCAAAGATTGATATTTGGTCTAGGTACTATCAATTGAAGGTTAAGGATCAGGATGTTCCTAAGACTGCTTTCAAGACACGGTATGACCATTATGAGTTTTTGGTATTGCCTTTTGGGTTGACAAATGCACCTACTGCTTTCATGGATATGATGAACTGGGTTTTCCATGAGTTTCTAGATCAGTTTGTAGTAGTGTTTATTGATGATATTCTTGTGTATTCACGTATCGAGGAAGATCTTAATAAGTATTTAAGGGTTGTGTTACAGACTTTGTTAGATAATCAACTTTATGCGAAGCTAAGTAAGCGTGAATTTTGGATAAAAGATGTTGTTTTTCTTGGACATGTAGTTTTTTTCTGAGGGTATTAGAGTTGATCCGCAGAAAGTTGAGGTTGTTGTGAGTTGGAAACCACCTAGGTCTGTGATAGAGGTAAGTAGTTTTCTAGATTTGGAAGGATACTATCAAAGGTTTGTGGAGGGTTTTTTCTAGGATTGCAGCACCTCTAACCAAGTTGTTGCACAAAAATGTTAAGTTTGTGGACCGAAAAGAGACAGAAGGCTTTTGAGAAGCTAAAGGAGGCATAGACTCAGGCTCCAATCTCATTTCAACCGGAATCAGGAAAAGAGTATACGATGTATTGTGATGCAACATATGTTGGTCTTGGTTGTGTTCTGATGCAAGAGGGAAAAGCGGTAGCATATGCATCTCGTTAGTTGAAAGTGCATGAGAAAAACTACCACACTCATGATATAGAGTTAGTTGCGGTTGTGTTTGCTCTTAAGATATGGAGGCATTATGTTTATTGTGAGCGATGTGTGGTTTAAACTGATCATAAGTGTAACGCCCCAAAATTGGGCCTAGAAGTTTAGTGAACCAGTTTCGTCGGTTTAGCCTATTTCGGGATTAAATACGTAAAACTTGATTTTTAATCAAAATAAATTATGAAAAAAATCCTAAAATCATTATTTAGTATATATTTGACTTATGTCAAATCAATTTTGAAAATTGACCCTTGAATCCCTACGATTTTGAAATTAGTGACTATTTTGTAAAAATTGAAAACTTGAGGACAAATTCATAAATTAGGCCAAAACTTTGAATCTTTAAGGGGATTTGATCCAATCCTAATGCTATCTGATCTAAGCCTTCCAAGGGTCTATTTTAATAACCCATAACCCATAATTTTAATTAATAACCCAAATCACTTAATATAAGTCCTAAAAACCTATTTCTATGTTATAAACCTAAACCTATTTTTAAAATTTTGACTTTTCATCTTCTTGGCAGCCTCTCCGTCATATTTTCAAAGGTAAAAATCAATCTTTTCAATAAAAATTAGTTTGGTTAATACTTTATAATTTTCTTTTTCGATTTTACTTAAAAAACTCTATTTCTTCATCAAGCTCTAAACCCTAGACCAAGATTTTGGTTTCTTCCTTACCAAGACATATTCCTCATCAAATTTTCATGATAAATATCCATTCTTTTTAATAAAATTTCGTTGGATTGTTATCCTATATTTTTCTTCTTCAAAATCTCTTCGTTTTTCTTCGGTTTTACTTGTTTTTAAACCTTGGAAGGAGGTTGGATCAATTTTGGAGGTGAGAATCATTCAAACCTCTGAAACCTAAAGTTCTTTAATGAAATTCCTAAATTCTTGGCTGATTGAAATAATCTTTAAAGTCTTGAAACAATAAAATTGGTTTTCTTGATAAAAATTTCATTGTTTTCTTAATTTTTATTCAAGGGTTTTCCATGGCTGTTTTTGATGCCTAAATACATGAATCTTGAAGTTTTTAGATGTAATTAAGATGGCTTTTAAGTATCTAATCCCGTACATAAGGTTTAGGTGGTGTTTGGAAAGGTTTTCAGTGAGTTTCGGTTAAGTTTTATGTTGTTTTTAGGGGCTGTCATGTGTTGGTCCGACTTGAGGGATGTTTGGGTGTGTTTTAATGCACTAAACCCACTCTTTTTGATGCTTGAATTATGTCAAGAGGTAGAGGAACAATTTTGAGGGAGATCAGAAAGCCGAATCGCGTTTTCGGGTGACTTGTCCAGTAAGTTTCAGTAAATCGGTGAGTGGATTATGAGGGTTGCCAATTTGGCATGTTTTTAAATGTGTTTTCAAAGGTTTGGGGGTGTAGGTAAGGTGTGAAAAACCTCCCTATACTCGGAAGTAAGTTTAAAGTTTTGCTTTTTTAAAGGTTCCCAAATTATGTCGTGTTTTTACAGGGTTTTTTGTCATGCTTTTGTTGTGTTATGCATATGTGACTATACATGTATATAAATGCTCATGAAACTGTTTTTAAAAAGATTTTATAAGCATTTGATGTTCCCACAGTTTTGTTTTGAAAAATAAGATAAAAGTGGTTTTATCGGCTTTTACAAGTGATGCGTGAAAAATGGGATACATGTGATTTGAATTCTGTTTTGAATTAAGTTTTGAGTATTGATTTTTGAGAATATATTGGCTAGTTAAGTGATGAACCCAGGGGATAAGTTGATCGATCAATAGGGTTTAGAGTGCACTATAAATATTCAAAAGTCGTACGTGTTTAAATTTCTTGTGTGTTTCATTTTGGCTTTTAGCCTAATGCTATGTGATGGGAGTGGTACTTTCACATTCGAGATGATAGGATTGGTACTGTCACCGGACACCAAGGTGAGATAATTCATGTTGAGAGTGGTATCAACATGCGCATGCTATGGGAGTGGTACTAACATGCGGTTACCCGTTTATCCTAATGATTTGGAGTGGTACAAATCGGATCACTAGCACCAATATATGTTTTTACTTTTTAAAGGTAAGTGTCATGGTTTTTACTTTTTGCATATGGAATTATACATGGGAGGTTTTTTATAAAGAGCATGACATGTTTTTAAATTAATGAAATTGGTTTAATATGTGCTGCATTGCAAGGTGTTTTATACTTGTTTTTATTCACTCACTAAGCTTATGTTTACCCTCTCATTTACCTTGCAATGCAGAGTAAATAATGTTGAGGCAGTAAAGGGAAGCAAGGATCCAGGTAACCTCCAAGTGAAAGCTCAAGTATGTCTTTATAACATTAGTAGTAGTGAGAGAGCAATGAGGATGAGTTACCATGTTAAGAATTTTGTTATACTGATGAGACTTGTAGTAGTCGTGTGCTTATACATGTTTGATGTTTATCTATGTTGATATTAGCTTTACGACTTTGACTTGAATGGTCTATTGATATTCCATTAGTTATAATAAAAGTTATATTAAAGTTTGATTCTTTATATCCCTATGTGTGAATTTGAGTGTTGTTGATAATGAAGCATGACTATTTATGAGTCCAATCTATGATGTTGTTATTTAGGTAGGAATGAATCTAGAAATCATGTTGAGTATATTGAGGTGGTTCTTTCGTATGTTTATAAGATTGTTAATGTTGAAGCATACTCTTAAGAGTTGAATATATTGTTACTAACTAGGTTGAATTGCGTCTAACTAATATGTCTTGATATATGCTTAAAGTGTTTTTAGGTGAATTTGCATATAGAGAATGTCTTGAAACCTTTGGAGGATTAAATTTGAGATGCAAGCATTAGTGAACTTAATTAAAGATTGGTAATTTAAATTTCACGTTTAGACCTTAAATTTGTGAAAATTACATTTTCGTCCATAAATTTCTGAAAAATTACAATTAGGTTCTTAAAACTTGTTGGGTTAAATTAGGACTCGTTTCTTATCGATTTTTGCTGTAATTAAACTCAGTCCTTGCATGAATATTTAGGATCTAATTAATGCATTTAGAAAAGATAAAACAAAATTTTTTAGGATTGTTTATCGGGGAGAGTCTTCGAATTAGCCTCGGTATTCCCCGTGTAGCTCGTTCGAGTCGGGTGGCGTCTAGACCGGGTCGAGGGGGTTACATTTGCTGGTATCAAAGCTTAGGTTTACGAAACCTTTGGGTTGTTTTATTTAGTTTTTATGTTGTTCTGTTTATTTATGCTTAATGTTGCCTATTCATGATGAGTTTTTGAAAATGCTATGTTATTGTATTAGATGCACGGTGTTTGCTATACATGACTGAGTTGTTTTATGACATAGTAAGTTAGGGCCTTTGTTTGACAAGTACAGTGTTTGTAAGCATGATTAAATTTTGATGTGCTTAGATGTTTCTATATGAATTGTTGTTTGTAAGCATAATGAAATCTTGTTGCATAGTTATGACATTAGTTATATGAAGATGTTTTGACCATGTTTTAAGGTTGTCTTGCATATAAAATTTATAAAACAATATATGCTTAGATTTTAAATGTTGTATACGTTGTTGCCAGTTGGTTTTTTAAAAAATAATTTATAAGTTGAACATCTCTTGAGATTGGTGGTTCTTGATATGCCATGTAGCATAGGAAACTAGTTTGAATTTGCATTTGTTAAAGCATGAGATTTTGTGATGATTTTATATGATGCTTAATGCTATTGTGGAAAATACACTTGATAGTTATATATTCGTGATATTAATCATAGTTGATGATTGTTCTATGTGAAGATTCAGTATATATTGTTGGGTTTATTTTGGGATACCCATTGCTCTAACTACTACTAGAAAATTGTTTTATATTGTACTTGAGCTACTTGGAACTTGCTTCGCACTGGCCTCACAAGTTTTTCAAAATGTTTTTACATGTTTAATTTTTTTTATATTTTATTGTGCTTGATATGAGACCAAAAAGAAAGATAAAACTTGGTAATGGATGATTTGTGGAGATTAGAAAATGTAGAAAGGTTTGTGTTGTGGTGTTGTGATATCCGATCTTGAGTCGATTGGGTCCTCGATCGTGTTTGAGTGTAAAGTGGTTTTGAAGCAGTTTAGTTTAAGTATCAATTGTACTTGTGAGTAGTAGGTGACTACATCACTGAGAGTGCCTTTGGGAGTTTCAAGTTGCTTGTTTGCAAGGTGAATCGAATGTGTTGGAAACGTTCGAGTTATAGTGTGGTTGTGTACTCTTGAGTGCTAAGTTTCTATGGTTCTGGACGTTGAAGAGATAGAAAGTTGAAGTTCCAGAGTGGAGGATGTTGTTTGTGAGTATGGACAATAATCATGCATAGTATAGGAGCACCTACATGTATATAAATTAGACATCTTAGGACATGCATGCATTCTTGAGCATGACATTAGATTGCATTTGCATGCACTTGCATAGGCATCTAGGGTGACATATAAGACTCATGCATACATTGTCCATATCTAAAAAAGTTTCCCTTTTGAAAATGAAAGTTATGTTGTGATCAATCCTATATGGAGAAGGTGTAGGTTTAAAGAGGTGTCTGAAAGATACTCTTGTTGGAGCTGAGCCTGTTGCGTAGTGAGTTGAGTTACTTTTCTGGTTGGGAAATAATTCTTGTTAAGGATTGGCTAGATGGGTTAGAGTTGTGAATGGTTAAACCGAGGATAAGTGCCTCGAGTTGATGGAAGTTGGGTTTGGTTGTTAGTGAAGCATAAGGTTGAGTTTTGCAAGGTTCCTTTGGCGAAGGTTCAGTTTATGTAGGAAAAATTGTGTTATCATCATGATTGGTAAAAGTGCTACTTGGAATTTTCTGTTTGGTATGGTTTAGGAGGTGGTTAGGTCAAGTGTGTAACTGATCTAGTGTTTGTTTTAGAAAGTACTAGTTGGGTTTTTGGAAAAGAAATGAAAATTTTGGAAAAAGATTTGAGGTGATGAAGGATGCATAATGGACTTGTGTAGACCTTGAGAGGTAGTGGTTGTCTCGTTTTACTTAGCTTTTGAATGTTGTATTCATAAGGAGTTGTGTCAAGTTTTGCTTGGGTATGGTCAGGTTGTTATGGAGGTTTCGGATGTAATCCTTGGATATCTCTGCATGGAGATTTTGTGTAATGAGGAACGTTGGGTAGTTGGTATTCATTATTGGTCAAACAATCCTATAGACTTGTTTTATCGTCCATAGGTGTTGCGAGGGTCTGTGTTTATTGAGTTTTCCGTTTACGATTGGTTTTCTCATGTGTTGTTGTTGCTTAACATTAAGAAGGATGTTAAGGTGAGTGGACGGAGGAGTAACATTAAGTTTGGCTAGGTTAGAGAGACACAAGTTTGAGCTTGGAATAATCTAAGTAAAATAAGAGTTGGTTGACTATAGTGTTGTGTTGTTTAATGGTCCAGCCAATGAGTTGTTGTTTGGGAAAAGTTGCATGTGTTATCATTATGAGTTGTAGTGGAGTAGTTTATGAGTGTTGTGAAGTCAAGGGCATTTTTGATCGATTAAGTTTATCGAAGAGTGTTGGTCTAGTGCAGAGTTGCAGTTGAGACTTTCTGTAGTTAAGATGAGATGTTCTGATGTAAGTTGTTACTGGATGTTTGATAGAGTTGTGTGTGAGGGGCACGGTTTAGGTTGTGTTTATGGGTTTAGTTGTGATGAGGGTTGTCTTTTATGTCTAGGAGGCACGAAGTTGTGTTGTATGGTGTTGTGTTTGAATGATATCTTGACCAAAGGTTGTGATAGTCATTTCATTTCCTATGAATCTGGAAGTAAGAAGTTGCATTAGGAGTTTAAGGGCGAATGTTGTTAAGTGGACTTGTTTTGAATGTGGATAAGTTGAGAGTGGATATTTGTTTTGTTGGTAAGTTGAGTGAGAACCAGTGTTCTTTGAGAGTGTCGTTGTTGTTAAAGGTGCTAGAGTAAAAGTGTACGAACAAATCTTCGTGAGTTTTACGAGGTAGTTTCTTAGTAGTAAGAGAAAGTGTTTCCTTTGAGGAAGGTTGGAACTGTTGAGCAATATGCTTTAATAGGATAAGTTTTTTTAGAAAGATGTTTAGTGTTTGGTTGAGTTTCCGGTGTTCTCTCGTTAGCAGGCATGTGGTAGATGTAGATGTGTAACACCCTAAAAATGGGCTTAGGAGTTAGTGGGCCGGTTTAGCCTAATTCGGGATAAAATACTTAAAAATTAGTTTTTAATCAAAATAAATTGAGGAAAAATATTCTAAAATCCTTAAATGAAATATATTTGACTTTGATCAAATAAATTTTGGAAATCGACTCTTGAAACCCTAAGATTTTGAAATTAGTGACCGTTTTGTAAAAATTGAAACTTTGAGGGAAATTTTATAAAACAAGCCAAAACTTTGAATCTTTAAAGGGCTTTGATCCAATTATAATCCTAGCTGGTCTAGGCTTTCCAATTTTTAATTAATTAAGCCCAAAATCTATTTTAACTTAAATAACTTAATTAAACCTACTTTTAAAGTTTTAAAACCCTTTTTAATTAACCTAAATATCACATATTTTTCTAATTTTCGTTTTCCCTCATTGGAGGCAGCCGTTCATCAAACTTTCAAGGTAAAAACTCATTCTTTTTCAATTAATTTATTTCTCAATAATTATTACAACTTTTCTTCTTCAAATTTTCTTGTTTTCTCATCGTTTTCTCGTTTTAAAACCTGGAAAGTAATTCGATCAGTTTTGGAGGCGAGATTTCTTCAATCCTTAGAACAATAAAGTTTTTTACTGAAATTACCAAGTTATTGGCTTGGAGAAATCGTTTTAATCCTTAAATTTCATAAAAAACAGTTTTTCGGCAAAAAATCTCAATTTTCGTTCATGGGTTTTCACCCACTATTTTTGGATCCTTAATGGATTATTTTTAATGTTTTAGTATGTTTATAAAGTGTTTTTAATATCCCTAATACCGGACTTTAGGCTTAGGTGAAGTTTGTTGTGTTTCGGAAAGTGTTCGGTTTAGGTTTTGATAGGTTTTAAGGGCTGTTGTGTAGGGATCCGACTTGAGGGTTTCTTTTGTGAGTTATGAAGCATTAAACCCATTGTTTTTGATGCTTGAAATAGGACAAGAGATAGGAGATCGTGTTTGAAGGTGTTTCGGTTCGTTCTGGTGGCTTGGCGAGCAAGTAACGGTTATCGGTGAGTTGTTTATGAGAGTTACTGCTTCGGCAGTGCTTTAAATTTGTTTTACAGAGGTTTGGGAGTCTAGGGAAGGTGTGAAAACCTCCTTATCCTAACAGTTTGGAGTAGTACAAATTGGATCACTAGCCTCAATATAATTTATGTTTTCTATTTGAAATTGCAAGTGTTATGTCGAATTAGGCTTTGCTAGGTGAATAGCATGATAACCTTGTTTTGCTTTGAACGCATGAGATATATTTTAAAAGGGATTTTACCGATACTTTATGTTGGTTTGTGAGCCATGATTTTGTTAACACTTGCTGGATTTGCTATTGAAATTGATAACATGATTATGTTGTTTTAAATAAAGCATGACATGTTTTACCTTTGTTGTAATTGAGTAATTATGGGCTGCATTGCAGGTGTTGTTTTAAATGTTTTATTACCCTCACTAAGCTTTAAGCTTAATCACTCTCTTTTCCCCTTGCAATGCACATAAGTAACCGTTGGAGGCAATTGGAAAGCAAAGGAGCCTATCGTGCCTATTTTAGTATTTTCTTTAGCTCAAGTATGCATTTTCTTAAGTTTTGAACCTAAGTAGTTGAGAGCAATGGATTAGAGGATTATTGAGTTTGGAATTCTGTTTTGGAACCTATGTTATTGAACTTATTTTGATATTGAGTTTTATGAGGATTGTTAAGACTTTTTTTAAGTATGTGTTGCCAAGTTTATGATGTTGAATTATGCTTAAGATATATGTGGTTTGCCTTTGTATTTAGGTGACTTTACATCTAGGAATGTTGTTCGAAGTGTGAATTATGCCTATAGGATCTTGTATGTATCTAGAGGACCTTAGTATTTTAGTTTAGACTTGATTCTTGTATGATCTGCACTTTTCAGGGCAGAGGTTTCGATACATGTTCCTAGAGTATCGATACCTTGGCACAAGTACGATGGTTTTCTGGAAAATTAAACATGGTTATTGAAACCTTGTGAATTGGTTTCGAAACAGTATTATAAAATCCCAGTGCATATCGATACTTGTTTCGATACCAATCCTTACAGTGGCATAATTGTATCGGAACAGTTCCTATGGCGTATCGATACACGGGCTTGTCGCGCAGGCAATCATCCGAGTTCTCAAAAGAGTATCGAAACACTTAATACCTGTATCGATACCCCTTTGTCTTTTACCTCTGTATCGATATAGGGGAAGAGTGTTTCGAAACCTCAATTAAATAATAATTCTAATTTTCACGTTTTAGTCCCCAAGCATCTCGTAATCAATTAAGTGACTTGTAGAACTCGTATTAAGTTGAAATTTGACATGCAAGCATGAAATGAACTTAATTTATTATTGGTTACTTTAATTTCGCACTCGAATGCAATCCTTTGGAAAATTATAATTAGGTCCCTAAAACTTATTCGGTTAAACTAGGACTTGTCTTACATTATTTTCCGCTGCACTTTGAACTTAGTCCTTGCACGAACATGTAGGATCTAATTAAAGTATCTAGATAAGATAAAAAGAATAAAAAATACAGGGTCGTTTATCGGGGTGAGTCTTCGGATTAGACTCGATATTCCCCGTGTAACTCGTTCGAGTCAGGTGGCGTCTAAACCGGGTCGTGGGGGTTACATTTGTTTGTATCAGAGCCTAGGTTTATGAATCTTTGGGGTATGATGTTTATTATTTATGATATATTGTGTTGCACGGTGTTTGCTTAGCATGTGGATGTGTGATATTGCACGGTGATTGCTTAATATGTTGATATATGTATTTATGCATGGTGATTGTTATTTATTGCTGGATAAAGCATGTTACACATAGGTATCCATTGCTCCGCTAATCTTAGGTTGGTTTTGAAAAACTTGAGCTGTTAGACACTTTGCTTTCGGTTGACTTACCTGGTTTTTAAATATTCTTGTGTTTTCATAGAATAAGTTATATGAGACCCCTTAGAGAGCCTAGAATGAAAACTCGTTCCATTACTGATGGAAGAGAAGTGTGTGAGGAGGAAGAGTTACCACTTCTGTCGCCACCACCTGTTGAACCGTAAGTGGTTCCACCTACTGTGCCAGTTGTCGGTGATATGTCTCAGTTTGTTAGGCTTAGTCAGTATGCTCCTGAGTTGCTGCCTAACGAGAGAGCTCATTGGTCTGGTTAGAGAGGTTAAGACTTATATGTTAGCCACATACTATACGGACTTTAATGTGTTGGTGGATCGAGCTAATGATATTGAGCAGAGTTTGGGTTTTAAATCTGTTGGATCTGGTTCTGGTAAGAGGCCCGTTGAGAATGGAAATAATAGGGATAGGTTTAAGAAGTAGAGAGATGGGTGTTATGGTCGGAACAATCAATATAGAGGAGGAGGAGCTGGTCGTGGTTACCAGGGAGGACAGGCTCGACCTGATGAGTGTAATAGATGTGGGAAGCGTCATGAGGGTCAGTGCTGGGGACCTGTCGGAGTTTGTTGGCAGTGTGGTGCTGCTGGGCACACTAGGAGAGAGTGTCCTCATTTGACTGGTGACCATCAAGGCCAAGGTCGTGGAGATGATCAGAACTGCAACATCCCAAAAATGGGCCTAGGTGTTATCAAGTTCGGATCAAGGGTTCAGTTGAACCGGTCAAGCCAATTAACCTAAATCTGGGAATTAATTTTTATAAGTGGTTTTCAAAGGAAATAAAATATGAAAAAATACTCTAAAATTCTTATTTGGACTCTATTTGAGTTTGGTAAACTCAATTTTTTAAAGTTATACTATGAACCTTGACATTTTGGAAAATAGTGACTATTTTGTAAAAATGACAATTTTAGTGACTAAAATGTAAATGGGTCAAAACTTAGAATCTTTAAGGGGCTATTTATCCAATCTTTCTCATCAGATCTAACCTTCCAAAAATCTCTTTATAAACTCATTTTAATTGCCATAAAGATTTTATTAAGATATATTTCCCATTTTCACCAAAATCACAATTTCTTATAACTTCCCATTTTCTCTCAACTTCTCCTAATTTTCTTGGTTTCCAATCAGAATTCTCTTCAATTTTATCAAGGTAAATCACATCTTTTTGATTTAATTTCGTTCATATTATTTTCTCCTTATTTCTCTCCAATTTCCTTACACTTTACAACTTGTTTTTCATGGGTTTTTCAATTGGAAGGAGGTTGGATCTTGTTTGGAGGTAAGAAACCATTCAAACCTCTGAACTTTGAGTTCTTTATTGAAATTCCCAAGTGTTTGATCCATTGCATTGAGTTCTTGATTTGTTTTATGGTTTTAATTGTTGATTTTCGGTTTTTATCGGTTAATTTTGATTGAATTGATGCAATCCCGTAATAAGGTGATACCTGATGGTTTTCAATGGGTAGATCAATTAATTTTTTTGTGTTTTAACATGGAATTAATGGTTCTTGGATGGGTAAACCCGGATCTTAAGTTTTGGTGGTGTTAATTGGCTTAGATCTTCGGTTTATGGCTTGTTTGGGTGGCTGAATGTTTGCTGCTGGTTTAGGATGGTTATATCATGGTTCTTGGTTTTGTTTTGATGTTGATAAGTTGTGGTTTTCGTTGGCTAAGGGATGGAGGTCATTCGGATAAGTTTTGGATAAGTTTCGGATGTGTTTTCGGTTTTCTTAAGTGTAGTTTTTGGGGCTGCTTGTTTGGAAAGTGTGGGAGGTTGATTGAATGCATTAATATGCATTAATACCTCTGTTTTGATATATTAAAAACAGGTCAAGGTGTTGAGCTAAGTGTTGATGGTGTTTCGGAAAAGGCGAGAATGTCGGTTAGCTTTGGCAAGCTAGTTTCGGACAAGTGGTGAGTGGGCTGCCGTATCGGCAAGGTTTTACTTGTTTTATCAAAGGTTTGGGAGTGTAGGGATGGTGTGAAAAACCTCCCCACACTCGGAAGTAAGTTAAATGGTCTCACTCTCTTAACGGTTCTCATATCGTTCCATAATTGCCATATTTTAGAAATGCTCTTAATGTAGTTTTTACATATGTGATTTATGCATGATAAATGATAAGTGCTTTTTCCAAAGGATGTTTTCATTATTTTCCATTAATATCGGATATGTTTTGACAATTGAATACTTCATGAGTTTTATTAATTTCTATACTTTGGTAACATATCCAATGATTGGTAATGTTGCATTGGTTTTATGAAAGATGCATATGAAGGAATAGTTTCCAATGCATGAATCGAATTAGGAAATGATGCATGCATGTGTTAGCTGCTGTATATGCATGGTTAATGATGGTTTCCATGACTTTTAAAGCATGAGAATGATTTGGATTAAAGTATGGTTATTTCCCTTTTCCCGAATAAAGCCGTTGAGCATGATTTGGTTCATCTTGTTGAACATATAGTGAGTGCATTGTAAAACAGCAAGCTACCATGCATAATGAGTATGATATTGGATTAGTGACACTACTTAAGACCACGAATACAAATGACATGTCATTAGGATTAAGTGCACTATAAAGATTATGAGAATAATGATGTTGCCTACACGTAAACAAGGGTGACTTTGTGTCTGACTGTGCGTGTAGAGCTTGCCTATATGTAAACAAGGGTGACTTTGTGTCCGACCTTGCATATAGTTGACCTACACGTAAACAAGGGTGACTTTGTGTCCGACCATACGTAGTGGGGGTAACATGTATACAAGGGTGACTTTGTGTCCAACCGATGCATGTTGAGACCAAGTGTCTCTTGATAAGGAATAAGGAATCCGAGTATTCGATGGGTATAAGGTTGGAACAAAGCTAGTCACTTAGTTGCCAATATGCATGGTTTATGATTTAAGATTTTTGTGCATTGAAAAGCATGAGATTGTGTCACATATTGATATAGAATTGTTTATAAAATGTAATATTTTTTACAAGCATGTGTTTTAAATAAGTTTTGTGCAAGGATATGAGCACGAGAGAATGGCTTAAGTGTTGCTATGTGTTTAGCAAATAAGACTTGCGATGTGCACATTAAAGTGCGTATGGTTTAAGCTTTGCTAGGTGTATAGCATATAAGACTTGAGATGATGCATAGAGATGCATATGTATTAAAAAGGCCATAAGTATTGTTGTTGTTTTAAAAGCATGAAAGTCTTGTGAATTTTAGTTTTGAGTTGCATGAGATAATTGACACTTGATAAGGAAACGGATTTGGTTTTGCAAACCATGTTTAAGATACTTTTAGTGAGAATGATATGGCATGATTTAAAGAGTTTATTGATGGACTTATGGGCTGCATTGTAAAGTTGTTTCCTTTATATTTTACCCTTCACTAAGCTTATGCTTACCCTCTCTTTTACCTTACAATGCAGAGACATTAATCGAGGCGGCCGAGGAAAGCAAGGTTCCAAGTGTATGTCGATGAATAGCTCAAGTATGTGTTCTAAAATGTAGTAGTAGTAAGAGAGCAATGGGGTATAGTTACATTGTTGTAAGAATTGACTTTTGATTTGTAAACGTTGCTTTGATTATTTGAACTTGAGTATGTATTGGATGTTTAAGTTGCTCTTGGTGCCTAGGAATTAAGCGTATAGTTAATGGTGATCATTGGTGGTGTTTTGAATGAGTTAGATCTACTTAAAAAGGACTGATTTTATGTTTCTGATCATAAAGTTTCGAAACCTTAGGGAAAGTTTTGAAACCTTTATTAAATAGTTTCGAAACTTCCAGGAAGGTTTCGAAACCTTGCGGGCTAGTTGGATATTAGAACCTTACTGGAATGAAAGTTTCAAAACTTTCAAGGAAAAGTTTCGAAACCTTTTCCATAAAGTTTCGAAACCTTTAATGAAGGTTTCGAAACCTTTGTTTGGTTATTAGTTGATAGTTGTTGGATTTGCATTTTAGTCCTGAATATCTTTCTATGTTTAATTATGGTAGCTACAAATGTTATTTTGAGTTGAAATTTCACCTTGATGCATAAAGTTGACTTAATTTCAAGTTGGCTAACTTAAATCGGAGGTAGTCCCTAGAAATTAAAAGTTTTACATTTTGGTCCCTAGTTAGTGAAGCATGTAATTGATGATATTAGAATGCTCCGTTTGGTCTACAATTTATCATGAGAGTTCTTTGCATATTTAATTGAAATTTGATGGAATGAATTTCTACCTTTTCAAAAGAATTTAAAATATTCACGTTTTAGTCCTTAAGTTGCTCATGTGTTAATTGAGTGCTCATTTGTGATCAAATTGCTACCGTTTTTGTTTTGCATGAAATCGAAACACATAGGAACATAATTATGCCTTTAGATAATATAAAGAAAAATATATATATAACGGTTTTTAGGGTCGTTTGTCGAGTCGAGCCTTCACGGGTTTGGTTCGATATTCCCCGTGTGACCTATTAGAGCTGGTTCTGTCTAGGCCGAGCTAAAGGGGTTACAAGAACAGAGGTAGAGGCAGAGGTAATTTCCAGCGCTGAGAGGAGAATCAGGGATAGCAAAGCCGTGACGAGGGTCAGGCGAGAGTTTATGCGCACAGGGAGGTCCAGAACGACACTGATGTGGTTGCAGGTACCTTTTCCTTGCAGCCTTTATCTTTGTTTGCTTTGTTTGATTCTGGATCTACGCACTCTTATATCCTTAGTGAGCATGCTAGAGCTTTAGATATACCTGTAGTGAACATGAACATAGGTATGAGTGTTACTAGTTCTTTTGGTGAGACTGTTGTGGTTAGAAAAGTTTGTAGAAGATGTCCCTTAGCTATTCAAGGGCATGTTTTTGCTGCCGACCTTATGGAATTACCGTTCCAAGGGTTTAACCTTATCTTGGGTATGGACTGGTTAGTTGAGCATAAGGTTGTTGTGGACTTTAGGACTAAGAGGGTGTCCTTAAGGCTAGCGGATAACTCTGAGGTTGTTATGGTTGGTGAAAGTGTAAAGTTTTTATCCAATGTTATGTCGGCTTTGGAAGCTCAAAGGTTGTTGATCAAAGGTTGTGATGCGTATCTGGCTTATGTGATGAACCCTGATATTAAGGAGGTTAGGCCTAGTTATATAAGAACTGTTTGTGACTTTCCTGGAGTTTTTCCTAAAGAGCTACCTGGTTTACCACCTAGCCGTAAGGTTGAGTTCGCTATTGAGTTATATGAGGGATCTTTACCTGTGTCCATTACTCCTTACCGAATGGCACCTAAAGAGTTAAAGGAGTTGAAAGTCCAGTTGCAGGAGTTATTGGATCATGGGTTTATCCGACTGAGTACGTCACCGTGGAGTGTGCCGGTCTTGTTTGTGAAAAAGAAGGATGGTAGTATGAGGATTTGCATAGACTACAAGCAGTTGAATAAGTTGACAGTGAAGAACAAGTATCCCTTACCTAGGATAGATTACTTGTTTGACCAGTTTAGAGGAGCATCGGTGTTCTCAAAGATCGATCTTCGATCTGGATACTATCAGTTGAGAGTTAAGGATTAGGATGTTCCTAAGAATGCTTTTAGGATACGGTATGGCCATTATGAGTTTTTGGTTATGCCCTTTGGTTTGATGAATGCACCTACTACTTTCATGGATATGATGAACCGAGTTTTTCATGAGTTTCTGGATCAGTTTGTGGTAGTGTTTATTGATGATATTCTCGTGCATTCACGTACCGAGAAGGATCATAATAAGCATTTAAGGATGGTTTTGCGGACCTTGTTGGATAACCAATTATATGCTAAGTTGAGCAAGTGTGAGTTTTGGATCAAGGAAGTTGTTTTTCTTGGGCATGTGGTTTCTACTGAGGGTATTAGAGTTGATCCGAAAAAGGTTGAGGTTGTTGTGAGTTAGAAGTCGCCTAGGTCTGTGTTGGAGGTTCGTAGTTTCTTGGGTTTGGTAGGATATTATAGGCGGTTTGTGGAGGGTGTTTCTAGGATTACAGCACCTCTAACCAAGTTGTTGCAAAAAAGATGTTAAGTTTGAGTGAACCGATAAGAGACAGAAAGCTTTTGAGAAGTTAAAGGAGGCTTTGACTGAGGCTCCAATGCTAGTTCAACCAGAACCAGGAAAAGAGTTTACGGTTTATAGTGATGCTTCTTATGTTGGGCTTGGTTGCGTTTTGATGCAAGAGGGAAGGGTGATAGCTTACGTATCTCGTCATTTGAAGGTGCATGAGAATAACTATCCTACGCATGATATCGAATTAGCCGCGGTTGTGTTTGCTCTTAAGATATGGAGACACTATCTTTATGGTGAGCGTTGTGTGGTGTACACAGATCACAAGAGTTTGAGGTACTTGATGTCCTAGAAGGATCTTAACCTTAGACAACGTAGATGGCTTGAGTTGCTTAAATATTATGATCTTACAATCGAGTATCACCTAAGGAAGGCTAATGTCGTGGCTGATGCTTTGAGTAGGAAAGTGGTCGTTGAGTTGCGTGTTATGTTTGCTAGGTTGAGTTTGTCTGCGGATGGTGGTTTGATAGATGAGTTGAGGGTGAAACCCTCTCTGATTGAGACAATCAGGGAGAAGCAGTTGTTGGATGATGCGCTAGTATCTCATCTTCATGATATAGCTGAGGGTGTGCTGTCTGAGTATAGTTTTCGGGGAGATGATGTTTTGTTCTTTAGAGATCGTGTGGTTGTGCCGAACGATGCTGAATTGAGACGTACTATCCTTGAGGAGGCACATAGTAGTCCTTTTGCTATGCATCCATGTAGTACTAAGATGTACCGTGATCTTAGAGGTGAGTTTTTTTGGGTTGGTTTGAAAAAGGACGTAGCAGAGTTTGTGAATAAGTGTTTGGTGTGTCAATGGGTTAAGGCTGAACATCAAGTTCCATCAGGTTTGTTGCAACCTTTGAAGATTCCGGAGTGGAAGTGGGAAATGATTACTATGGACTTTGTGACGGGTTTACCTTTGACGCCGTCCAAAAAGGATTCATTATAGGTTATCGTGGATCGGTTTACGAAGTGTGCACATATTATTCCTGTGCATACTAAGTATTCCTTAGACAAGCTGGATGAGCTTTATGTTTCTAATGTTGTGAGACTGCATGGAGTTTTAGAGATCTGAGGTTCACATTGAGGTTTTGGAAATCTTTGCAGAAAGCCCTTGGTACTAAGTTGAGTTTTAGTACTTCTTATCATCCGCAGACGGATGGTCAATCTGAGAGAGTTTTCCAGGTTTTGGAGGATATGTTGAGGTGTTGTGTGATAGATTTCCAAGGTTCTTAGGAGAAGTACTTGCCGTTGGTTGAGTTCTCTTATAATAATAGTTACCAGGCAAGTATCTAGATGGCTCTGTTTGAGGCTTTGTATGGCTGGAGATGTCGTACTCCGTTGTGCTGGGCTGAGGCGGGTGAGAAGTTTGTGACCTTACCTAGTGTTCTTGAGGATACTAATGAGAAGGTGAAGCTCATTAGTGATAGGCTTAAGGCTGCATCGGACTGTCAAAAGTCTTATGCTGACCTTAAGAGAAAGGAAATAGAGTTTGTTGTTGGTGAAAAAGTTTTTCTTAAGGTTTCTCCTTGGAAGAAAATGATGTGTTTTGTTGGACCGTTTGAGGTTTTGAAGAGAGTTGGACCAGTGGTATATCGTCTAAGGTTACCGTCCAAACTTGAGAGGATTCATGATATGTTTCATGTATCGATGCTTCGGAGGTACAGATCGGATCCATCTAATGTTTTACCGGTGGGTGAAGTAGAGCTTAATCCAGATATTTCCTATGACGAAGAGCCTGTGGAGATCTTAGCATCAAGTTCTAAAGTTCTACGTGGTAAGACCATCGAGTTAGTCAAATTGCTTTGGCGACATCGAGGTGTCGAGGAAGCCACGTGGGAGCAAAAGTCGGATATGGAAAAGCAGTTCCCTTATCTTTTTCCACCAGGTAATTTCGAGGACGAAATTTATTAAGCAGGGGAGAGTTGTAAAACCCCAAAAATGGGCTTAGGAGTTAGTGGGTCGGTTTAGCCTAGTTCGGGATAAAATACTTAAAAATTAGTTTTTAATCAAAATAAATTGAGAAAAAATATTCTAAAATCGTTAAATGACATATATTTGACTTTGGTCAAAATAATTTTGGAAATCGACTTGAAACCCTAAGATTTTGAAATTAGTGACCGTTTAGTAAAAATTGAAACTTTGAGGACAATTTTATAAAATAAGCCAAACCTTTAAATCTTTAAGGGGCTTTGATCCAAGTATAATCCTAGCTGGTCTAGGCTTTCTAATTTTTAATTAATTAAGCCCAAATCTATTTTAACTTAAATAACTTAATTAAACCTAATTTTAAAGTCTTAAAACCTTTTTAATTAACCTAAATATCACCTATTTTTCTAATTTGAGTTTTCCCTCAATGGAGGCAGTCGTTCATCAAGCTTTCAAGGTAAAAACTCATTCTTTTTCAATTAATTTCGTTCCCAATAATTATTACAACTTTTCATCTTCAAATTTTCTTGTTTTCTCATCGTTTTCTCGTTTTAAAACCTAGAAAGTAATTGGATCAGTTTTGGAGGCGAGATTTCTTCAATCCTCTTGAAAAATAAAGTTCTTTACTTAAATTCCCAAGTTATTGGCTTGGAGAAATCGTTTTAATCCTTAAATTTCATAAAAAACGGTTTTCAGCTAAAAATCTCAATTTTCGTTCATGGGTTTTCACCCACTGTTTTTGGATCCTAAATGGATTATTTTTAATGTGTTAGTATGTTTATAAAGTGTTTTTAATATCCCTAATCCCGAACTTTAGGCTTAGGTGAAGTTTGGTGTGTTTCGGAAAGTTTTCGGTTTAGGTTTTGATGGGTTTTAAGTGCTGTTGTGTAGGGATCCGACTTGAGGGTTTATTTTGTGTGTTATGAAGCATTAAACCCCTTTGTTTTGATGCTTGAAACAGGACAAGAGATAGGAGATCATGTTTGAAGGTGTTTCGGTTCGTTCTGGTGGCTTGGCGAGCAAGTAACAGTTATCGGTGAGTGGTTTATGAGAGTGGTTGCTTCGGAAGTGCTTTAAATTTGTTTTACATAGGTTTGGGAGTCTAGCGAATGTGTGAAAGCCTCCTTATACTCGGAAGTAAGTAAATTTTAAGTTTTCGCAAAAGGGTTCCCATATTACTCTATGTTTTTACTATGAACTTTGTCATGCTTAATGTTGGTTTCGCATAGATGTTTATGCATGATGATTTAATGCTCATGTTGCTGATTTATAATGGTTTTGATATACAATTGATGTTCCCATGATTTTTACTTTGAAAATTGAGTTAAAGGTGATTTTATTGGTTTATGTTTCGAAACATGAAATATTGGGAAGCATGTTTTTAATTCAGTTTTGAATTACGTTTTAGCATTGGTTTTTGAGAATATATTGGCTAGTAAGTGATGAACCTTAAGGGATAAGTTGATCTACCAATAGGGTCTAGAGTGCACTATAAATATTCAAAAGTGGTACGTGTTTAAATTACTTGTGTGTTGCATTTTGGCTTTTAGTCTAATGCTTTGTGATGGGAGTAGTACTGTCACATCCTGGTTGATGGGAGTAGTACTGTCACCGAACACCAAGGTGAGATAATCATGTTGAGAGTAGTATCAACATGCGTATGCTCTGGGAGTAGTACTAACATGTGGTTTCCCGTTTATCCTAACGATTTGGAGTAGTACAAATCGGATCACTAGCCTCAATATAATTTATGTTATCTATTTGAAATTGCAAGTGTTATGTTGAATTAGGCTTTGCTAGGTGAATAGCATGATAGCCTTGTTTTGCTTTGAAAGCATGAGATATATTTTAAAAGGGATTTTATCTGTACTTTATATTGGTTTGTGAGCCATGATTTTGTTAACACTTGCTGGATTTGCTATTGACATTGATAACATGATTAAGTTGTTTTAAAGAAAGCATGACATGTTTTACCATTGTTGCAATTGAGTAATTATGGGCTGCATTGCAGGTGTTGTTTTAAATGTTTTATTGCCCTCATTAAGCTTTAAGCTTAGTCACTCTTTTCCCCTTGCAATGTAGATAAGTAACCGTTGGAGGCAATCGGAAAGCAAAGGAGCCTATTGTGCCTTTTTTAGTATTTTCTTTAGATCAAGTATGCATTTTCTTAAGTTTTGAACCTAAGTAGTTGAGAGCAATGGATTAGAGGATTATTAAGTTTGGAATTCTGTTTTGGAACTATGTTATTGAACTTATTTTAATATTGAGTTTTATGAGGATTGTTAAGACTTTTATTAAGTATGTGTTGCCAAGTTTATGATGTTGAATTATGCTTAAGATATATGTGCTTTGCCTTTGTATTTAGGTGACTTTACATCTAGGAATGTTGTTCGAAGTGTGGATTATGCCTATAAGATCTTGTATGTATCTAGAGGACCTTAGTATTTTAGTTTAGACTTGATTCTTATATGATCTGCACTTTTCAGGGCAGAGGTTTTGATACATGTTCATAGAGTATCGATACCTAGGCAAAATACGATGGTTTTTTAGAAAATTAAGCATGGGTATCGAAACCTTGTGAACTGGTTTTGAAACAGTATTATAAAATCCCAGTGTATATCGATACTGGTTTCGGTACCAATCCTTACAGTGGCATAATGGTATCGAAACGGTTCCTATGGTGTATCGATACACGGGCTTGTCGCGTGTCAAGAGTGCGCGTTTAGTGCAAGCGGACACATCGCAAGTAATAAGTGATAAGTATATTATCGAGTTATCGTCTCCTCAGGGACCGGTATACTCAATATGCCTTCTTTATCTTCTTGCACTGTACAAAAATAAAAACACAAGTGAATAGGTGTGATTTATTTAAACTAAGGTAATTGAATAAAAATAAAAGGGTCGAAATATTATAGAGAAAGATGGGCCAAGATCCAGTTGTATTGTATTATGGACTTGATTGACTTGTCTTTATCCAATGCAATCGCATATCTCTGCCTCGGCAGCACTGCAGTTTACTGCCTGGGCAGCGATAACGCTGTCCGCCGCGGCAATCCCTTGCTCGTGGACAGACTTTACCAAAGTTCGGCAAAGTGTCCTTGAATGACTCCGCTTATCCCTAAGTCAGAGTGCTGTTGATGACTAGTCCTTGATGATACCTCCCGGCGTGAACCAATTATACTCACCAACCAATCTCACACTTCTTTTAGCCGCTGAAACTCTTAACCTATCCCTAGGCCGAGTTAGTATTTCGCGATTGAAACACCGTACTTACCCCTTTCGTGAATCTAGCTCTCCCGAGCTTAGATAAATGGATCACTTACAAACTTCCCTCCCGGGCTTGAATGCAAGAACAACGAATAACAAAGGATAAGCAAACCTTGATAATCTTTATTGCATTGAATGAAAGATAAAGTACAATCTCCTCTCACAAATACTCCACAACCTTCACCTAAACCCTATGAAGGTTTTAGAACATGATGGAGAGGAAAGAAACAAGAGTAGAAGTTGGCTCTCCCTAGGTATTTCGATGTCTATTACATTGGGTGGCTAGGTCTTTATATAGGCTAAACCTAGGGCAAACCTTTCCTAAGTAGAATACAACTTGGAGTAGGGAACAAGTCAAGTACATAATAATAACATATTTCCAAGTTTGAATTCGGCTAAGGGGGCTTTCCCGCGTGGTCTTCCTTTGGGTTTTTCCTTGTGCTAGCCAGCTCCGATTCATGGGCTTCAAGTCCAGACACGTTCCTTGGATTTTTGTCTTTCCATCGCGTATCACTTTGCTTCCTATCTTCCTACTGCTGCCTCGGCATCAGGTCCTGCCTCGGCCTTGTCTCTGCCGCGGTACTGGTTCTCCTGCACAGATATGAAAATGCAGTAAAACGTGTCTTTTTCTATAAATAGTATCTATTTAAGTATAACTTCTAAATATATCACATTAGGCATATGCATTGATTCAAGTGGGTGAATATTTGGTGATAAATGCCGATAAAAGGAGTAGAAAGTGATAGTGTGTTGAGCACTTATCAGGGCTTGTCGCGCAGGCAATCATCTGAGTTCTCAAAAGATTATCGAAACACTTAATACATGTATCGATACCCCTTTGTCTTTTACCTCTGTATCGATACAGGGGAAGAGTTTTTCGAAACCTTCATTAAATAATAATTCTGGATTTTCACGTTTTAGTCCCCAAGCATCTCGTAATCAATTAAGTGACTTGTAGAACTTGTATTAAGTTGAAATTTGACATGCAAGCATGAAATGAACTTAATTTAATATTGGTTACTTTAATTTCTTACTTGAATACAAACTTTTGGAAAATTATAATTAGGTCCCTAAAACTTGTTCGGTTAAACTAAGACTTGACTTACATTAATTTCCGCTGCACTTTGAACTTAGTCCTTGCACAATATTCCTCGATACTCCTCGTGTAACTCGTTCGAGTCAGCTGGCGTCTAGACCGGGTCGAGGGGGTTACAAGATGGGTTATCTAGGAATGGAAAGTCAAGTTAAGGTAATGTAACATGAATCTTTCAAGCTCTTGGGGAAAGTGTTGTCGTTAGTAGAGTTTGCTTATAGTCGTATCTATAGTTGGGCGTTCGAGTGACACCGTTTAAGGTTTCTGTTGGTGGAAGTTATTATGTGTTGTTATGATGAGCGAGTCTTGGTGGGAAGTTTTGGTTTTTGCCTTGTATATTGGAATATGTTTGGGAAAGTTAAGCTTGTTAGTGACAGTTGGAAGTTGTAGTAGTTTGCCGAAAGTCGGTTACCAACCTTGAATAGGGAGAGGTTAGGTCGTTGAAAAAAAATGGGGTTTCGCTTATATCTTCAGGGTGCAATGAGTTTTGAAAAGGACCATAGCGTTTTTAGTGTACCGTTGTTTTGTGTAGCTTATCAAGTTGTGATGACGGGTGGTGTTAGGATGAGACTGAATCTATGTATGTTGGGATCTTGGTTTTGGTAGAAAAGGTCCTTTGTGGTAAAATCCTTGTGTTGATCAAAGTGTTTTAGTGGCGTAATAGTATTTGGGAAGTCACGTGGGAGTGAAAGGAAGTTATAAAGGAGAAGTTTCTTTAACTCCTTTCATGTTGAAAATTTTGAGGACGAAATTTCTTAAGTGGGGGAGAGTTGTAACGCCCCAAAATTGGGCCTAGAGGTTTAGTGAACCAATTTCGTCGGTTTAGCCTAGTTCGGGATTAAATACGTAAAACTTGATTTTTAATCAAAATAAATTATGCAAAAATATCTTAAAATTATTATTTAGTATATATTTGACTTAGGTCAAATCAATTTTGAAAATTGACCCTTGAATCTCTACGATTTTGAAATTAGTGACTATTTTGTAAAAATTGAAAACATGAGGACAAATTCATAAATTAAGCCAAAACTTTGAATCTTTAAGGGGCTTTGATCCAATCCTAATGCTAGCTGATCTAAGCCTTCCAAGGGTCTATTTTAATAACCCATAATCCATAATTTTAATTAATAACCCAAATCACTTAATATAAATCCTAAAAACCTATTTTTAAAATTCTGACTTTTCATCTTCTTGCCATCTTCTCCATCATATTTACAAAGGTAAACATAAATCTTTTCAATAAAACTTAGTTTGGTTAATTCTTTATAATTTTCTTCTTCGATTTTATTTGAAAAACTTTATTTTTCCATCAAGCTCTAAACCCTTCCGCAAGATTTTGGTTTCTTCCTTACCAAGATATATTCTTCATCATATTTTCATGGTAAATATTCATTCTTTTTAATAAAATTTCGTTGGCTTATTTGCCTATATTTTTCTTCTTCAAAATCACTTCGTTTTTCTTCGGTTTTACTTATTTTTAATCCTTGGAAGGATACTGGATCAATTTTGGAGGTGAGAATCATTCATACCTCTGAAACCTAAAGTTATTTAATGAAATTCCTAAGTTCTTGGCTGATTGAAACAATCATTAAAGTCTTGAAACAATAAAATCTGTTTTCTTGATAAAAATTCCATTATTTTCTTGATTTTCGTTCAAGGGTTTTCCATGGCTGTTTTTGATGCCTAAATACATGAATCTTAAAGTTTTTAGATGTAATCAAGATGGCTTTTAAGTATCTAATCCCGTACATAAGGTTTAGGTGGTGTTTGGAGAGGTTTTTAGTGAGTTTCGGTTAAGTTTTATGGTGTTTTTAGGGGTTACCATGTGTTGGTCCGACTTGAGGGATGTTTCGGTGTGTTTTAATGCACTAAACCCACTGGTATTGATGCTTGAATTAGGTCAAGAGGTAGAGGAACAATTTTGAGGGAGATCAAAATGTCGAATCGTGTTTTCGGGTGACTTGTCGAGCATGTTTCGGTAAATCGGTGAGTGGATTATGAGGTTTGACGATTTGGAAAATTTTTAAATGTGTTTTCAAAGGTTTGGGGTGTAGGGAAGGTGTGAAAAACCTCCCTATACTCGGAAGTAAGTTTAAAGTTTTGTTTTCTTAAAGGTTCCCATATTATGCCGTGTTTTTAAAATGTTATTTGTCATGCTCTTGTTGTGTTGTGCAAATGTGATTATGCATATATATATATATATAAATGCTCATGAAAATTTTTTAAAAAGATTTTATAAGCATTCGATGTTCCCACGGTTTTGTTTTGAAAAATAAGATAAAAGTGGTTTTATCGGTTTTTACTAGTGATGCGTGGAAAGTAGGATATATGTAATTTGAATTCTGTTTTGAATTAAGTTTTGAGGATTGATTTTTGAGAATATATTGGCTAGTTAAGTGATGAACCTTATTGGATAAGTTGATCGATCAATAGGGTCTAGAGTGCTCTATAAATATTCAAAAGTCGTACGTGTTTAAATTTTTTGTGTTGCATTTTGGCTTTTAGCCTAATGTTGTGTGATGGGAGTGGTACTTTCACATTCGGGCTGATATAAGTTGTACTGTCACCGGACACCCAGGTGAGTTAATTCATGTTGAGAGTGGTATCAACATGCGCATGCTCTGGGAGTGGTACTAACATGCGGGTGCCCGTTTATCCTAACAATTTAGAGTGGTACAAATCGGATCACTAGCACCAATATCTGTTTTTACTTTTTAGAGGTAAGTTTCATGGTTTTTACTTGTTGCATATGGAATTATGCATGCGAAGTTTTGTGCATTGGCATGCATGTGATTTAAGCATTGCTATGTTATTAGCATGTAAGACTTGAGCTTTGTGTATTGAGATGCATGTGTAAGCATTGCTATGTGAGTAGCATGTAAGACTTGTGTTTTAGCTTTTAAAGCATATGATTTTAAAAAGGGCTTTACTAAATTTTAAAGATGGCATTATTAGCTTGGTTTGATGACACTTACAGAGTTTTAAAAAGTGGCGTTGTTAGCCATGTTTGTTTTGTTTTATAAAGAGCATGGCATGTTTTTAAATTGATGAAATTGGTTTAATATGGGTTGCATTGCAAGGTTTTTTTATACTTGTTTTTATTCACTCACTAAGCTTATGCTTACCCTCTCATTTACCTTACAATGCAGAGTAAATAATGTTGAGGCAGCAAAGGGAAGCAAGGATCCAGGTAACCGCCAAGTTAAAGCTCAAGTATATCTTTATAACATTAGTAGTAGTGAGAGAGCAATAGGGATGTGTTACTATGTTAAGAATTTTGTTATATTGATGAGACTTTTAGTAGTCGTATGCTTATACATGTTTGATGTTTATCTATGTTGATATTAGCTTTACGACTTTGACTTGAATTGTCTATTGATATTCCATTAGTTATAATAAAAGTTATATTGAAGTTTGATTCTTTATATCCCTATGTGTGAATTTGAGTGTTGTTGATAATGAAGCATGACTATTTATGAGTCGAATCTATGATGTTGTTATTTAGGTTGGAATGAATCTAGAAATCATGTTGAGTATATTGAGGTGGTTCTTCCGTATGTTTATAAGATTATTAATGTTGAAGCATACTCTTAGGAGTATATTGAAGCCTCGGTATTCTCTGTGTAGCTCGTTCGAGTCGGGTGACGTCTAGACCGAGTCGAGGGGGTTACAATAAGAGTTTAAGGTATTTGATGACCTAGAAATAGCTTAATCTTAGGCAATGTCGTTGGCTTGAGTTTCTTAAGAATTATGACTTGACTATTGAGTATCACCCGGGGAAAGCTAATGTTGTTGTCGATGCTTTGAGTAGAAAAGTGGTAGTGGAGTTGCATGCTATGTTTGCTAGGTTGATTTTGTCAGAGGATGGAGGTTTGATAGCTGAGTTGCAGGTTAAACCTTCTTTTGTTGAAGTAATCAGATGATGGTAATGGGATAAGTTGATCGATCAATAGGATTAGAGGTTAGCCTAGTGCTGTGTGGTATGTTATGCATATTGCATTCAGGTAAGGTGAACTATCCTAGATACCAAGGTGGTATCATTAGATTATGATAGCCAACATGTATGAATTGGTGTACGATGTCATTCGCATGTGTCTGTTTATCCCAACGATTGGAGGTAAATCCTTTCGTGACACTTAACCAACATTTTAAAAATGCAAGTGTAAATTATTTATTGTTTTTGTGCAATTTGTAAATTGCATGTGTTTTATTAAAGAGCTCAAAGGTTTTAAAAGCATTGCTATGTAAAGCATGTAAGACTTGTTTTGTGGCGTATGCCATGTGATGAATACTTGTTGATTTTTATTAGTGGCCTTGGTTGTCTCAAGCTATTTTCTTTAAGAATGACTTGTTTTTAAATTGATTTTCAGTATAATGTGGGCTGCATTACAGGTTGTTTAACTTGTTTTATAACCCATTCACTAAGCTTCGGTTTAATCCTTCTCTTTTCCTTGTAATACAAAGAAATAAGTGAGACGGTCTTTCCAAGGAAGCAAGGAAGCTTTTAGTGCTTTTATTTCGTATTTAAGCTCAAGCATGTTATTTCTACATTCGAACCTTAGGTAGTTTTGGAGCAATGGTAATGAGGAACCTTATGGTATTTGAGTTGGTAATTGAGTTTGGATATTGAACTACTTGTTGGTATGTTTTTTAAGAAAATACTTTTGGAATTGATTTGTATCTCAATTTTGTTTAAACATGAGGATTCATGACTTTGATGAATATTTGTTTCAATTGAGCATGAAACTAGGATGTTTGGCATCTAGAAATCTTGTTGAACTAGGACTCGTTTCTCATTAATTGTCGTTGCAAACGAACTCAGTCCTTGAATGAACATGTAGGATCTAATTAATGCATCTAGAGAAGATAAAAGAAAAAAATTAGGGTCGTTTATTGGGGCGAGTCTCCGCATTAGCCTCGGTATTCCTCGTGTAGCTCGTTCAAGTTAGGTGGCATCTAGACCGTGTCAAGGGGGTTACACTCAAGATCGGATATCACAACACCACAACACAAATCTGTCTACACTTTCTGATCTCCACAACTTCTCTATTACCAAGTTTTAACTTTCTTTTTGGTCCATATCAAGCATAATAAAATAAAAAAACAATTTTAACATGCAAAAACATTTTGCAAAACTTGTGAGGTCTGCGTGAAGCAAGTTACAAGTAGATCAAGTACAATATAAAACAATTTCCTAGTACTAGTTAGAGCAATGGGTACCCCAATAATATATACTCAATCATCACATAGCACAATCATCAACTATTATCAGCATCAGTAATATTAATGTGAGCACATCTACATCTGATCTGAAGATCTGGACCATATCACCAATCACCAATTCTAAGGCGAAGCATTTCAGAGAAGTTCTTTCTCTTTAAGTGTTTACAATTTTTGAGTTATTTAATAATGTTTATGCCTTAGAACATAAGCTTTATAGTGTGTTGCATGTTGATATGTGACATATTGGACTATAGTACTTATTATATATGTTTAAGTATGTATGTATATATGATATTAAGTATGTTTTAAGGATTGGTTTGATAGTGTTTGTAATGTTTTTAACTTCTTTATAAGTTCATGTGTGTTATTGAATATGTTTGCAAGTGATTACACCTTGTATTTACATTTCTATTGAGTTTACAATACTTTGATGGATTCTTGTGTTGTTTTCCTATATAGGTGAACAAAGGTGTGCAAGTGAGTCCCAAAGCCAAACACAACCCTCTTTTCCTCTACATAGGCGTGTAAAAGCAAACCAAGCACAACCCTCTTTTTGAATGCATGGACGACAACATTGGATAAGATTAGATGGTTTCTTATTCAAAGTCAAATACTTAGCACAATTTTAATGTGCCAAAACATGTGGCTAAGGATACTAGACGCCTAAGAGGACTTATTTAGCATTCAAATTTAAATTTTTGTTTGAATTAAGGCCACAAATTCAATTTCGTCCAACTTCTCCTTTCTCCTATATATGTTCTCAATTTTGTAAACACAAGGTTACACACTTTGAAATAAAATTATACTTGAGAGATTTTCTCTTATTTGGTTCTTTTTTAGAACTTTCTGACATTCAAACTTGTTTTTGATTGTCAAACTCTTGATACTTTGGTTTCCTAGATCGCTATCTAGAGGGTCCAAGTCCTTTTGATGTTAAATAGATTCGATTCGGGTTTGCTCAGTATATTGTGCAGTTTCTTTCGAGTTTAGCGTTTCCATTTCAATCTAGCAAATTTCTTTAGCATTGTTGAACGTTCGAGTTGCTACCATGGATGTTTCTTGAAGCATTCATCTTCCAGTTTGAATATCATTCAAACGTCCAATTTTTCTTTTCTTTTCTTTCATTTTCTTTTTCTTTTCTTCATTGTTTTCCTATGTAGGTAAATAGTGTAAAATTCTCTTCAAACGCCTAACTTATTATACTTATTTACTATATAGGTATTTTGTGTAAAATCTTGATTGTTATGTTTTTCTTGTTGTAGGAACATGCTTACAGCATTCCTAGATATGCAACATACGAAGAAAGCCCGTTTCGACTGGCTATATCGTACCAAATATATAACCATATAACAAGTGTATTTTCCACAACATGCATTAAGCATCATACAAAATCATCCCAAAATCTCATGCATTAACTAATGCAAATTCAAACTAGTTTCTTATGCTACATGGCATATCAAAACCACATATCTATTGAGATGTTCAACTTATAAATCATTTTTAAAACCAATTGACAACAATGTATGCAAAATTTAAAATTTAAGTATATTTTCTTTTATAAATTTCATATGCAAGACAACCTTAAAACATTATCAAAACATCTCTATATAACTAATGTCAAAATAATGCAACAATATTCCATCATGCTTACAAATAGTAGTTCATATAACAAGATCGAAGCACGATGTTTAAGTAAAATCTAAGTATAAGTCAACACAATAACATAACAATCAAAAAAAAGCAGCACAAAGTTTCATCAACCTAACAAACCTAAGATCTATTACCAACAAATGTAACCCCCTCAACTCAATCTAGAGATAACCCGACTCGAACGAGTTATACGAGGAATACTGAGGCTAATTCAGAGACTCACCCCGATAAATGATCCTTATTTTTACTGCTAATTTTTTCTTTTATCTTATCTAGATGCTTTATTCTGATCCTAAATGTTCATGCATGGAACGAGTTCAATTATAGCAGAAACAGATAAGAAAACAAGTCTTAATTCGACCTAACATGTTTTAAGGACCAAATTTTAATGTTCTACAAAAACAATGACCAATTATGAAATTAATGTTACTCATATTTAATTAGGTTCATTACATGCTTGGACGTCAAATTTCAGCTTAAAATAACATCTATAGATTATTTAATTGCATGCTCAAGATTTAGGGATTAAAACGTAAAGAATCTAAATTTATTTTCAGTCTTTAACTATTTTAACGGCTATGGGTATCGATACCCCTTGGCCCCGTTTTGATACCATTCATCACTATCAATAGTGGTATCGGATCACCGACCAAGCGTATCGATACTTGGGTTATCTGTCATCTGATGCCCTACGTAACAAGCCCGCGTTTCGATATAGCCAATACCACGTTTTGATACGATTTAGCACTGCTAAAACATGTATCAAAACCATGGTCAAGCGTATTGATATGCCTTCTTGTATTCAAGCTACTATATCTAAACAGGTTCATGTGGTATCGATACTTAGGCTAAATTTCCCAAATTTCCTTCGTGTTTATGCTTGCGTATTAATACCCTATGAAGGTGTATCAAAACCCTCTGCCTAGAAAGCTGTAGATTTTTAGATTTCACGTATCAAATGGTTTCAAAACATTCTCTATATACAAATACTCCTACGTACACACTATCCACATATCATATACAACTTACTAGATGCATTGCAACCTGGTTAGCAACAATATATTCAAACCCCTAAGAGCATGCTTCAACTTCAACAATCTCATAAACAGATATAAGAATAACATAAATATACTCAACATGATTTCTAGATGCATTCCGACCTAAATAACCACATCATAGATTTAACTCAAATTAGTCATGTTTCATTATCAACAACACTCAAATTCACACACAGGGATAAAAAGAATTAAACTTCAATATAACTTTAATATAACTAAAGGAATATCAATAGGCAATTCAAATCTAAGTTACAATCTAACATCAACTTTGATATTCATCAAATATGTATAGGCATATAACTATTTCAAGTATCACTAACATAAACAATATTCTCAATATGGTATCCCGTCCCCATTGTTCTCTCACTACTACTAATGCTATAAAGGAAATACTTGAGCTTTTCACTTGATGATTACATGGAATCCTTGCTTCCTTTTTGCTGCCTCAACGTCGCATACTCTACATTGCAAGGTAATGAGAGGGTTAAGCATAAAGCTTAGTGAGGGAAATAAAAAAATATTTAAAAAACCTTGTAATGCAACACATAATATATCAAAATCAATTTTAAATCAAGTTGATAAGTCTTCAACTCACTATCACTTTTTACACCTTTTATGGGCATTAATCATCAAATCTACACCTACTTGGACCAATGCATACACTTAATGCGATATATTTAGAGGTTATGCTTATAAAGATGATATTTACAGAAAAGGCTAGTTTTACTACATTTTACAGTTGTGCAGGATAAACTATTGCCGCGATAGCGACGTGGCCAAGGCAGGACCTGATGCCGAGGCAGCAGCCGAAAGACAAGTAGCAATACTGTAGGCGATTGGAAGAGAAAAATACACTGGACGTTTTTGGACATGCAATATATGGATCGGAGCTGGTTAGCATGAGGAAAAGCCCAAGACAAAGGCCACGCGGAAAAGCTTCTTATTTGGAATAAACTTGGAAATATTTTTATTTATGTACATGACTTGTTCCCTACTCCAAGTTGTATTCTACTTAGGAAAGGTTTGCCCTAGGCCAAGCCTATATAAGACCTAGCCGTCCAAGGGAAGGGAAAGCCGATTTTTAGAGAGAGTTCACCCTAAGACTCATTGTTTTCTTTCTCTCAATTATGTTCTAAGTTTTCTTAGGGTTTAGGTGAAGGTTGTCGAGTACTTGTGAGAGGAGATTGTACTTTTTTCTTTATTTCAATGCAATAAAATATCAAGGTTTGCTTATCCTTTGCCATTCTTTGTTCTTGCATTCAAGCTCAGGAGAGAAGTTTGTAAGTAATCTATTTATCTAGACTCGAGCGAGTTAGATTCACGAAAGGGATAAGTACAGTATTTCAATCGCGAAATACTAACTCGGCCTAGGGATAGGTTAAGAGTTTTATCGGCTAAAAGAAGTGTGAGATTGGTTGATGATTATAATTGATTCACGCTGGGAGGTATCATCAAGGATTGATCACCAATAGTACTTTGACTTAGGGATAAGCGGAGTCATCCAAGGACACTTTGCCGAACGTTGATAAAGTCCACCCACGAGCAAGGGATTGCCGCGGTGGACAAATATCGTTGCTGCCAAGGCAGTAATCTGCGGTACTGCCGAAGCAGTGATGTAGAATTGAATTGGACAGAGACAAGTCAATCAAATCCACAATACAACATAACTGGATCCTGCCCTCTCTCTTAATCAGATCTCATCCTTTTACTTAGTTTTCTCTATTTCAATTTATTTATTTTCATCAAAACCCAATTTACCTGTGTTTTTATTTTATTTCTTTTTATAGAGCAAGAAGACGAAGAAGGCATATTAAGTAGACCAATCCCTGTGGAGACGATATACGATTATACTTATCACTTTATTACTTGCGACATGTTCACTTGCACTAATTGTGCACTTTTGACACGCAACAAGTTTTTGGCGCCGTTGCCGGGGATTGGCAACTAAATTTTGTTTTCTTTATTTTCTTACTTTTTAGTTTTTAATTTTTATTTTACTTTGGTTTTTCTTGGTGTATGACCAAGGCCAACCCAACCAACCCTTTGTACGAATTAGACCCAGAGATCGAATGTACACGGCAAAGGTTGAGGAGACAAATCCAAGAAGCTATGGCAGATCATCCGGCAGGACAAAACTTACCTGCCGGCAATGGAGGTCTACCGCCGCCACCAGGGCCGCGGTAATCTCCTTACCTACACCCCAAACATTTTAAAACATGTTTAAAACACTTTCAAAATAGCCCACTATCATAACCCACTCACCAAAAACGAAACTTGCTTGATAAGTCACTCGAAAATGCGATTCGGCTTTCTAATCTCCTTCAAAATTGTTCCTCTAACTCCTTTCCTGATACAAGCATCAAAACCATAGGTTTTAGTTCATTAAGACGCACCCAAACATCCCTAACTCAGACCAATACATGATAACCCCTAAAAACCCTATAAAACCTAACTGAAACTCACAAAAAAACCTCTCGAAACACCATCTAAACCTTATGTCTGGGATTAGATACTTAAAATCCATATTAATTACATATAAAAATTTCAAGATTCATGTATTTATTCATAAAAAAGCAATGTAAAACCCTTGAACGAAAATCATGAAAAATAATGGAATTTTTACCAAGTAAACCGATTTTATTGATTCAAGACTTTAAAGATTGTTATAATCAACCAAGAACTTGTGATTTTAAATAAAGATCTTATAATTCAGAGGTTTTAATGATTCTCGTCTCCAAATTTGATACAACCTTCTTTCAAGGTTTTAAAAACAAGTAAAACGATTGAAAAACGAAGAGAATTTGAAGAAAATATGGGAAAATAAACCAAAAAAACTTTATTAAAAATAATGGATATTTACCTTGAATAGATTATGAAAAATATTTCTTGGGGATGAAGAAAATGAGATAGAGAAGAAGGGTATATTTTTAAAAGTGAATTTTTGAGTTTTGGATCAAATTTGGGGAATTTTGGTTACTTAGTTTAAAACAAGTGATTAAAGATTGTTTATATGAGCTCTTGGAATGTTTAGATCAGCTAGGATTAGGATTGGATCAAATACCCTTAAATATTCAAAAATTTGGCCCAATTATAATTTATTCACTAAATTTTCAATTTTTACAAAATAGTCATTAGTTTCAAAATCTCAGGGATTCAAGGGTTAATTTTCAAAATTTATTTGACCAAAGTTAAATATAAGTCAAATGAGAATTTTAGAATATTTTCCAAAGATTTTTTTTTCAAAAATTGATTTTTAAGAAATTAATGTCATACTAGGCTTAACAGACTAAACCAGTTCACTTGACTTCTAAACCAGTCTCTAAACTTCTAGGCCAATTTTTAGAGCGTTACAAGGAAAATTGTGAAATTGGTTGAAGAGAAAAATCAGGAAAAATTGTGTATAAGAGCTTCTCTTTTTGTTTTGTTAGTGTTTTTAACCCTTATAATTATTCCAATTAATATCTAATTGTTAGTTTTAACTTTTTTTCTTGTAGAGAAAGAAGTTGGAGAATCCTCAAGAAGGCTTGGCAAGTTGAAAGCTTGAAGGAGTTGAAAATCTGAGTTTGAAGCTTGTTTTGTTTAAGATTGGTACCCCTCTAACTCCCAATACATCACACATATCATGAAAATATGTTGCATTGCTTGCTGATTTCATGTTTGATTGTTTGGTAGCTTAAGAGGCCTTTAATGGTGAATTATGGGTTAGGATCATTCATGGCTTAAAATTGGTAGCAACACACTCTAAACATACCTAATAATGTGCAAGAATGTTTTGGAAATGAATCATAAGGTTTAGGCAAGTGTTCTTGGTGATTTTAAGGTCTAGACCTACAAATTCGTGCAGGTGTTCGATACGGGTTGAGAGTGTATCGGTACTTTAGAATAGTAATTAAGGGCGTTTATGGAAGGCGTATCGGTAGGAAAACTTGTGTACCGATACTCCTTGTATAACTCAAATTCCAGAGATATTTTTCGGTATCGGTATACAAGGGTGTATCGATACCACTATAGCATTGATTTCTTATAGGTAAATGTATCGATATGCCATATAATCGTATCGATACTAGTACGAAACAATATTAATACGGGTTTTGGCCATATTGTTACGGGTAGACAACTTAGGCTCTTCAAAGGCAACATCGTATCGGTACGCTTTGGGGGCATATAGGTACTAGGAATCATATCGATACCCCATATAGGCGTATCGGTACTCGCTAGGCAATCTGTCAAATAATTAGTGTTTGATTTCGAGGGCACTATAATTTTTGTTAATGGGTTCTAAAGGTCTCTTATGGTGCAAAAGAATACTAAAACCGAGAAACTAATAAATTAAATCTCGTATGTGAATAATTGGACTAATGGTTTGGTAAACCTGAAGAGGGTTTAACTAGATGGTAGAAACCATAGGGTTCTTTGATGGAATTTGATGCTATATGAGTAGGGGTGTTCATAATCGGGTACCCGAAATTTTCGGGTACCAAAACGTTGGCCCATGACCCGACCCAAAAAAATCGGGTACTGGATACCCGGTTTAATTTTTTATATATTTTTTTAAAATTTGTTTTTAAAAAAATATAAAAGAAATACTTAAATTTTCGTGATATATATTTCAAACACAAATTATTGATTTAAGATGGGTTTTAAAGATAAATATTTGGATATATATTGCATATATTAAAGTTTATCGATAAAAGAATGTATTATTCTCAATAATATTTTTTTTTCAAATCTCATATTGACAAATTAATATAAATATTTATGAAAAATTCAAAACTTAAAAGTATATAATACAAGTATAAAAAGAAGCTAATGATTTAAAATTAATTTTAGAGAAAAATAATAAAAAATATATAATAAAAATATAATTTAAAATTTAAAAGTATATATTTATTAAAATTATCAGGTCGGTTCAGGTACCCGATTCTTAAAAAATTTTGGCCTTGACCCGGCCCAACTACCCAGAAAAAAATATGGGTCGGGTACCCGACCCGAAAAATTCGGGTATTTCATTATAAATACCCGGTAATTTTTAATCTAGTAGGCGGGTCAATGTGTCGGGTATTTTTGAACACCCCCAATTGCAAGCAAATATATTATTGACGTCAATTTAATTTTAGTTCCACTTATTACCGGACATGAAACGATTGAGATCTCTTTATTATCAGGTACTTGAGTCATGCCAATGTATCTATTGGAGACCTTTTAATCTCTTCTAGAGATTTTCATAATATGTTGATTCCTTAATCAGAACATCATAAAATATAGCTCCTTTTCTTTTTCGAGGATTTTTATCTTTGAAACATGTTTGTATACCACGCTTCAAGCGTAAGTTAGACTTATTAGAAGTTAGAGTTTGTCCTTCCAAGACATTAAATTTAATTGGAGCATCTATAGTTGGTATACATGACTTATCACACTTTTAGGGTCAGCAAAATCATTTGGCAATTGATTTGCTAAATTAATTATCATTTGAACTTATAGTTCACATTGTTGAATACATGGATCAAACTAAGAAAATGATAATTTATTCAAAATTATTTCTTTTTTCAACTATTTTATTTTCTCCCCCTAATGTTGGGTAAACTGACTCATTAAAATGATAGTTAATAAATCAAGTTGTAAGTAAATTCCCTATCAGAAGCTCAAGATTTTTAATTATCAAGAGGAATTTAAATATAAATATATTCCCAACATAACTCATCTTTGTGCGTTGTGGTGGAGCAATTAAACATATACCGCACACCAAAAAAAATCTAAGATGAGAAATACTTGGTTCCTGACCAAAATCCATTTATGATAGGGAGAACTTATGATTATTTGTTGGCTTGATGTGAATTAGTGGTACAACATGTAAAATGACGTCATCAACATTATCAAGACTAATTGTCTTTATAAGATAATCTGGAAAATGTGCTCGTAATTTTATCAACTGAGCAAGTTGCCTCACAAATACCAAGTTGTTAGTTAATAACAAGGATACATGTGACCATCTAGTCGATACATCGATTAAAATCGTAAAATATCTAGATGAACTGTAAGAAAGGTATATGAACCCACATATATCACCTTGTATCCGTTCCAAAAAATTAATAGATTTTCACTCTATCTTAGCTGAATATGATTGAATAATCAGATTGTTTTGATAGCAAGTATCACATGAAAAAAAATAAGCTTAAAGAAAATTTTAGTTTTTTAATAAATGACCACATGAAAGTGTCAATAGTTTTTTGCATCATAATTGAACCGAGATGGCCTAACCGGTCATGCTGAATAAAATTATCAATAAACATCTGGTTTACAATATAATGAACTTCAATTTGTACTAATTCTTCTGTAGTACAATATGGATGATAGTGCTTGTAATTATGTCAAAATTTTCTTATTACCTTGACTTATACTCGTAATATTAAGATAGTCAACATCCCCTTGACTAATATTCTCAATATATTTTTGCAAATATCTTTAAAACTCAATAAGTTTCTTTTCGACTTTGACAAGTATAATGCACTATAGATATGGAATAACGTTACATTTGACAATAACATATTTGTTCAGTTGGAGCCTTCTGTGATATTAGTACTTACGGATATAGTACTCACATTATTTCTTTGCATTTAAAATGGGAAAACATGCATAATTATGCACCTTTTAAAATGTACTTTATTTCATTCACTTCGGGGAATGAAAAATATGTGCTATATACCATTCACTTCAGGGAATGAAAAAATATTGAAAATATAGAACACTTCATGTCAAATCGGTTATCATCAAAGATAAACTCTCAAGAGCTCTTCCGAAGCATTGATATTTTAGTACTTTGAGATATAGTACTCATAATTTCCCTTGTATTTAAATGAGAAAATATTTCTTATGCTTAAGTATAGTATGAGTACTTGCACTATCTGCTAAGCATAAATCACCATGATCTATTGTATATTTTATTCCGAAAGTAATCATATTCTTGAAAAGAAAAATTAACATAAAGCGTAAATAAATAATATGCAAAATAAATTAACATAAATAATTAATAAATAAAAATAAATTAACATAAAACAAAATAAAAAGATTAATTATTCCCTTTAGAGGTTTTAAGAGAAATAAAATAAATGGCGAATAATTCCCTTCAACGGTATGAGAAAATTAACAATATTCAATTAAGGATGACTAACAATGCCATAATTATTTTCACCATAAAGCAAAAAAATATATTTTCTTTAATTTATTATTCATGATTATGGATAAAGTTCATAATACTTCGACGTTTGACAAGTACGAGATCAATGGTTTATACCATCGCATCGATAACATAAAGATTTTGATATGATCTCTATCATTCTTGTCATTCTTATAATCCTACATCTGGTAGATATAAGCATTCTCAAAAGAATCATCTTATCCATGTCTATTTTATGACCTCAATCGCAAACACAATTTTTAATGTGAAATTTATTCTTTCCGCTATAAAATGTCACATTCACTTCAGGGAATGGAGCGGAGCCAATAGGTCTTTAAAATCTTTTCACGATATTGTGTCTACATGACAACATTAATGTGTGAAAATTGGAGTACATTTTTCTAACATATTCTCATCAATAATATTCTGACTGTAACTCCCCAAAAATGGGCTTAGAAGTTAGTGAACCGGTTTAGCCGGTATAACCTAGTTCGGGATTAAATATCTAAAAATTGGCTTTTAATCGAAAAAATTTAGAAAAAATATCCTAAAATTATTAATTAACATATATTTTGACTTTTTTCAAATCAATTTTGAAAATTTACCCTTAAATCCCTAAGATTTTGAAATTAGTGACCATTTTGAAAAATTGAAAATTTGAGGACAATTTTATAAAATAAGCCAAAACTTTGAATATTTAAGAGGACTTGATCCAATTATAATCCTATATGGTCTAGGCTTTCCAAATTTTAATTAATTAAGCCCAAAATTTTATTTTAAACCATATAACTTAATTAAACACAATTTTTAACTCTAAAACCCTTTTTAATAACCTAAATTTAACATATTTTTCTAATTTTCTTTTTCCCTCGTTGGAGGCATCCGTTCAACAAGTTTTCAAGGTAAAAACCTTTTCTTTTTCATCTAAATTCGTTTTCATTAATTATAATAACTTTTTCTTCTTTAAAAATTTAGTTTTTTTCATCGTTTTCTCGTTTAAAAACCCCGAAAGCGATTGGATCAATTTTTGAGGTGAGATTTCGTCACTCCTATATAAATTTAAATTTATTTACTGAAATTCCAAAGTTATTGGCTTGGATTATTTGTTTTAATCCTTCAATTTCATAAAAATCGGTTTTTCGACAAAAATATCAATTTTCGTTCAAGGGTTTCGATCCACTATTTTGGGATCCTAAATTCATGATTTTGAATCTATTAGAATGTTTATAACATGTTTTAATTATATATAATCCCGTACTTTAGGCTTAGGTGAAGTTTGGTGTGTTTCAGAAAGTTTTCGGTTAAGGTTTCGTTAAGTTTTAAGGGCTACTGTGTAGGGATCCGACTTGAGGGTTTCTTTTGTGTGTTTAGAACCGTTAAAACCCTTGGTTTTGATGCTTGAAATAGGAAAAGAGTTAATAGATCGCGTTTCAAGGTGTTTCGGTTCGTATCGATGGCTTGGCGAGCAAGTAACGGTTTTCGGTGAGTGGTTTATGACAGTAGCTGCTTCGAAAGTTTTTTAAACTTGTTTTACAGAGGTTTGGGGGTGTAGAAAAGGTGTGAAAACCTCCCTATACTCGAAAGTAAGTAAATGTTTAAGTTTTCGCAAAGGTTCCCATATTAATCTGTGTTTTTCCTATGAACTTTGTCATGCTTAGTGTTGATTTTGCATAGATGTTTATGCATGATGATTTAATGGTCATGTTACTGTTTTATAAAGATTTTGACATATAATTGATGCTCCTATGGTTTTATTTAAAAAATGATATATGAGTTTTCATCGATTTTGTATTTGATACTTAAAATCATGGGATGCATGTGTTTAATTCTGTTTTGAATTAAGTTGAGCATTGGTTTTTGATATAAATATTGGCTAATTAAGTGATGAACCTTATGGGATAAGTTGATCGATCAATAGGTTTTAGAGTGCACTATAAATATTCAAAAGTCGTGTGTGTTTAAATTCCTTGTATGTTGCATTTTGGCTTTTAGTCTAATGCTGTGTGATAAGATTAGTACTGTCACATCCGGATTGATAGGAGTAGTACTGACACCGGAAACTAAGGTTAGATAATTCATGTTGAGAGTAGTATCAACATGCGAATGCTCTGGGAGTAGTACTAACATGCGGTTGCTCGTTTATCCTAACGATTTGAAGTAGTAAAAATCGGATCACTAGCACCAATATAAGTTTATGTTTTTGGCTTTGTAATTGCAAGTGTTATGTAAACTTTAGGCTTTGCTAGGTGAATAGCATGTTAGCCTTGTTTTGCTTTGAAATCATGAGATAACTTTTGAAAGTGATTTACCGGTACTTTACATTGGCATGTGAGTCATGATTTTTGTTAACACTTGATGATTTTACTGTTGGTGTTGATGGCCATGTTTACACTATTTTTAAAGAAGCATGACATGTTTTACTTTGATAAGATTGAGTATTTATGGACTGCATTGCAAGTGATGTTTTTAAATATTTTATTACCCTCACTAAGCTTCAAGCTTAACCTCTCTTTTTCCTTGCAATGCAGATAAGTAAGTCTTGGAAGCAACCGGAAAGTAAAGGCTCGCACGTTCCTATCTTAGTATTTTACTTTAGCTCAAGTATGCTTTTTCTTAAATTATGAACCTAGTTAGTTGAGAGCAATGGAATAGAGAACTTTTGAGTTTGGATTCTGTTTTTGTACATATTTGTTTGAGTTACCTTTATATGTTGAGTATTTGAGTTTTGATGAGACTTATGAAGCATGTTATACTATGTTCTTTTATGTTTGAATTATATTGTGAACCATGTGTTTATTATATAAAATTAGGCAACCAAGCATCTAGAGTTAATGATTGAAGTGTGGTTTATGCTTATAGGGTCTTATATGCATCTAGAGAACCTTAGTTTTTTGGTTTAGGCATTAAACATGTGAAATCTGCATTTTCTAGGAAGAGATTTCGATACTTGTTCATAGGGTATCGATACTTAGGCAAAAACATGATGGTTTTCTGAAAAAATAGCCTAAGTATCGAAACCACATGAACTAGTTTCGAAACAGTTTGATGAAAATAGGTAGGTTTTTCGATACACTCGACTTTGGTATCGATACAAAGTTTTACAGTTTCAAATCGTATCGATACGGGATCATGGTTGTATCGAAACACGGGCTTGTCTCGTAGGGCATTGGTCGAGTTATCAAAGGCGTATCAGAACATTTAAATCTCGTTTTGATACCCTTTTATCGTCACATCGATATCGATACTATGACTAGGTGTTTAGATACCTCTGTCAGTTAAAGTCGTTATAGGCTAAAGGATAACTTGAAATCTTCACGTTTTAGTCACTAAATATCTAGTAATCAATTAAGTGACTTTTTGACCTCGTGTTAAGCTAAAACTTGAGACATATGCATGTAATGAACTTAATTTAATATTGATAACCTTTATTTCACAATTTAAGCTAAAATTTACAATTTGGTCCCTAAAACTTGTTTGGACTAATTAGGACTCATTTCACATTTAATTTCCGTTGTAATTGAACTCAGTCCTTGCATGAACATATAGGACCAAATTAAAGCATCTAGATAAGATAAAAGAAAAAAATAAAAATAAAATAGGTTTGTTTATCGGGGCGAGTCTTCGGATTAGCCTCGGTATTCCCCATGTAACTCGCTCGAGTTGGGTGGCATCTAGACCGGGTCACGGGGGTTACACTAGCACATAACAAAGTTTTTATTCACTAACCATATAATGAATTATCATGTTTGCATTCACTTCAGGGAATGAAACAAATTCAATAATCGCGTGAAATAAATATCATGCTTGCATTCACTTCAAGGAATGACATAAATCCAATAATTGCATTGAATAAGCATTCACTTGAACTTGGGAGAAGTCTATAGTCGAGTTTTTGAACACAAAAAAAAAATATTGCTTTCAAGAAAATATAGACATTATAATATTCATACTATTAAATAGTAATTGATCAACCAATATATATACAATATATACAAAGAACAAAAATTTAATCCTCATATGCGGCATTGTTAAACTAGTCCACAAAGTCCTTAAAAAGAACATCCTTTGAGACCAGTAGCCTCACAGAACAGGATGTCCAGCCAATATACTTGGATTAAATCAACATAACAAAGAACATATTAATTAATTAAAGTTTTAATATTTGTTCCAGTATCATGTAATACTTCAAACATAATTAAAAAACAAACTTTCATCATCAAAACAAACAAATATTGGTCGTAACTAAAGGGAAAAAATCTCAAATTGAATAGATGCAAAACATTACCCGTATATGTCATTGTATTTTAAATACATGATAATTCCACGCTTTGAATAACCATCCCTTGTTAAAATTCTTTTTCGGGAATTGTTGACAAGAACCATGGTAATTGAGCAACTCTATGCCTACACAAACATTAAATAATCAATGATTTTTCAAAAATTAAAAATTAAGTTAAAGATCAAAAGTGAAAATAATTGATAATTAAAATATAATAGAGGAAGAATTATCTTTGATTTATGCTAGTAACAAATTCTTTTCAATACTTTTTTAAGATTCGAACGACAAACACCTCCGTTGGTTAGAGTCTCGTGCTGATAATATGTTGTGAAAAAGTAAAGAATAAGAATAAAATAGGAGAACAAAGATGAGAGACAAAAGAGATAGATTTATATTATATTCTCAAAGAATGGTTGTGTACAATGCTTTCTCCAAAAATCTATATTTATAGATATAAGATGAAAACCCTAATTCCAATAGTTATTAAACCCTAATAATAAAATACATTAAAGTCTCATTTAATATATAGATATCCACCATAAATAAAGATATTCAATTTTTAATTCTATAATAATTCTTCAAACTGTACTAAACTTATTTGCCCGTTTAACATTTTAATTCAATCATCTGACAACACCGAACTCTGTCAGAATTTTTAATTGTTAGTATAATAATAATTTTTAAAATATTTTGGTTAGAGTTTACTATTCAAAATATTTATTATATATACTTGTTTTGCTTGATCGAAGATGACACTATTCTTAGTAATAGTTGTCGATTGTTGGTGTCCTTTGTTTTTCTTTGTTTGTGTAATATTTTTTTAGTTTTAGTGTAATAATATTTATTGTCACTGATTTTTTTATCTTAAATCAAATATGATGAAAAACATGAAAGAAATTATTCTAAAATCAACTTTAAATCAGAATCAAATAAAAGAGGAAACTTGTCAAATTGGATATAGAAAAAAATCATTCTCAGATCATTTAAAATCAGTCAAAGATGAAAAAAGGAGGAAGATCATTCAAATTTGGACAGATTCTATCAAATTTTGACATAAATCAAATCAAGATTATTTTGGACAATTTTGTCAAAAATAAATGATTTTGTTTATTAATTTTGATTGTTTTCAATGTATTTGTGGGTTGAAAATCACTATATAAACTCATTTCCCATCACTTGTAACACACCACACTCACAATTCCTTTCCACCACTCTTTTATAACACCCCACAAGCATCTAAAAATTTTAAAGAGTTCTCAAATTTGTATTGGAAGTTCCAAGTTGAACACAAGAATTACTTAAGAAAATTGTTGCAAGATTATAAGTTGTGGAATTTTAGAGTTCAAATAAATGTAAGTTTTCTCTTTTTAGCTTTGTTCTTAATCTTTTTATAACTTTGTTGAATTTTTAAAAGGGTTTCAAAAAGTGTAAATTTTTATTGATCACCGTAGTCATATTGTGGCCGACATCGGTGGAGGGCGACCGGCATGGTGGTTAGTTCTCGATTTCTTCATTCTTGAAGAAAATCAAGAACATTTAAAGAAAAGAAAAAGATAAATGGTGTTTGTGCACATGTGTTTTAAACAATTGGGCTTATTACCTTCACTAACTCTTTCCTTTTCATGTATTTTTTGGCGTTGTGGGGTGTTAACCCTTCCCCAAACGTAATCGACTACCGGACCCATTTTTTTGTATATTTTGATAAAATAAAAAAAATTTATTACAATGACCCATTTTTAGGTGATCCAATCACCTTCACAACTCTGTTATTTTAGTTTTGAGAAAAAATGGCGAACCTCTTGAAAAAGGGGTTGCGACAATATTGCTATTTAAAAAAAAGAGAAAAGAGAAAATATGAGATTTTAAATAATCCTACATTGCTTGGGAATTAGCTTTCCTCTCCCCCAAATACCTATAAAAGGAAGGGAGGGAGAGCCTTTTAAGAGGGAAGCAATTGGGTGATTGGTAGTACAATATGATTATAATTTGAGAGCTTAGCTCTCCCCAAATTTTTGGGTGATTCGATCGGATCTTATTTTAGATTCGATCTAGTTTAATATTTCCTTCGGGTAAGCTATTGAAACTTTTAGGTATATGTTTGTATCCTTATTATTTATGTTGTATTTTGTTTAATTAAAGATTGTTGTTTATTAATTTAGTTATGGATTAGATTAATATTTTATGTTCTGCATTTATGTATGTTTTAAATTTATGTTTTACATTAGTATTTATTTATTTATGCTTTAAGTTATTTATCGTATTGTATGTAATTTATTTTTTAATTAAGAATTACATAATGACTATTTAATTTGTTTAATCAGGGCCCTTAAATTCGATCGTAAGCGAGGCCAACTCCAATGTAGTGGTGGTGGTTCAGATGCTTACCTTCAGTTTTAGGTGCTTAAAAATAAATGTGCACATTCAATTAAATTATAATTCGATCATCACTTTAGACCAAAAAATTTAATATTAATAAAGTGGTAATTAAATAAATTACCAATTTTTGAGCGGTGCATGGGTGTTAATTCTTTCCCATTTGTAACCGACTCTCGAACCCGAATTTTACTAAATCTCTGGTTTTACAGTGTCCGCTCTACCTAAACGGCGGGTGGTGACTCCAATTTTCCAAAAAAATATTTTAAAAAGAAAACCTCGTTCGGAAGACATTAATTTCAAAACAAACATCAAAATATTTTTCACATCGAAAAGAAACTTTTAACAACACCTAGTGATTTTTTAGATCGATACAGACGCCAACTCCGATGGGGATAAATTTTATTTTTCCTAAAACAAAAAGTGAGTCGAACTTTTAAAATGATTATCGCTTTACTAATATTTAGAGATTCCGGACTAAAGTGGATATTGAATAATGTTCAATTGAATGTGCGCTTATATTTTTCTACATTTAAAAATTACATATAAACTAGTCCTTTTTAAGCGAGGGGGAGTCTAAGGTTCTTGTGGATATATTGTTCTCCCGTATGAAACTTGTTCGAAGTACCTCAGGGCTCCACTACCATATGTTTTCGTTAGGATATCATTCCTTCGTATAGGTATAAGCAAACGGGTTCCACTAAATTAAACCCGGTTAAAATAAGCTTATTATGGGTGATGATCGGGGGCCTTGCTACTCTTAGTAGAGGACAGCTCAAACAATTCGGGTCCCGCTTTAGAACCAACATTGCATGTAGAGAATTAGATTACCCACCCTATTAGAGCCATGCGGATAGGCTAGGTGAACTAGACAGATATCTAGGATTGCCCTGAACCCCCCTCGACCCGGTCTAGACATCACCCAACTCGAACGAGCTACACAAGAAATACCAAGGCTAATCTAGAGACTCGCCCCGATAAACAATCCTAATAATTTTTCTTTTTATCTTATCTAGATGCTTTATTTTGATCCTACATGTTCATGCATAGATTATATTCAAATGCAGCGAAAACAAATAAGGAACGAGTATTAAAATGTACAAACATGCTTCAGGGACCAAAATGTAATTTTCCAAAAACTAAAGGACATTATGAAATTAGTGTTATCAATCTTTAATTTGGTTCATTACATGATTGGATCTCAAATTTCAGTCCTAAATACACGTTATCCACATATCATATACAACTTACTAGATACATTGCAACCTAGTTAGCAATAATTGATTCAACTCATAAATAGTCATGCTTTATTATCAACAAGACTCAAATTCACATATAGGGATAACAACAATCAAACGTCAATGTAACTTATTGTAACTAAATGTATACCAATATGCAATTCAGTTCCAGGTCACAAGGCTAACAATATCTCGACTAATCAAAACATATCATCACGACTAAAGGCATCATAACCTAATTTTAACATAAGGTTCATGACTTTCAAAACATTCCTACATTAAGCTTTTATTCAAGAAACATCAATATTGAATATCATCAATATGTATAAGCATAAAACTATTTTAAGTCTCAATAGCATAAACAATATTCACTATATGATAAATCCATCACATTGTTCTCTCACTACTACAAATGCTATAAAGACATACTTGAGCTTTCACTTGGTGGTCACCTGGATCCTTGCTCCTCTTTTTGTTGCCTTCATAATAAAATAATCTGCATTGCAACATAAATAAGAGGGTAAGTATAAGCTTAGTGAGGGAATAAAAAAAGTTTAAAAATACCTTGCAATACAACCCATATTAAACTGATTTCATCAATTAAAAAAACAAGTCATACTCTATAAAATAATCACTCGTGGCTAATATTGCCACCAATAGTAAAAATCAACAAGTGTTTCATCACGTGGTGTTAAGTCACAAAACTCAAGGCTTACATGCTTCACTTAGCAAGGCTTATAAAATGTTTGAACTCAATGTCAAACACTCGCAAACTCTATTTGCAATAAAATCAGTAAAAATATTACAATTGTGTTTTCTCGTGTTGGTATTAGTGATCTGATTAGTCTTACCTCTAATCATTGGGACGGAACCACGCATGAAGACATAAATGTCAAAACATGCCAGGAATGAGGCCAAACCGCCAACATGCCACGTATGAGAGCCAAACCTATAACCCCCTTGACTCGGTCTAAACGTCACCCGACTCGAACTAGCTACACGGGGAATACCGAGGCTAATTCGGAGACTCACCCTGATAAACGACCTTATTTTTTTTCTTTTATATTATCTAGATGCTTTAATTAGACTCGAAATGCTCATAAAAGGACTGAGTTGATTTGCAACGGAAACTAAAGAGATACAAGTACAAATTTTTACCAAACAAGTTTTAGGGACCTAATTGTAATTTTCCAAAAAATTATGATCTAAAAGTGAAATTAAGATTAACAATCCTTAATTAAGTACATTTCATGCTTTCAGATAAATTTTCAGCTTAAAATAATATCTACAAGTCATCTAATTGGGTCCTTTAAGTGTAGTGACTAAAATGTAAAGTTTGGAAGTTTACACCAGCTTATAAGGACTTTAAATGACAGGGGTATCGAAACGGCCTAACCTCATATCGATACCGAAAAAAGACAAAGGGGTATCAAAACGGGTATTAAGTGTTTCGATACGCCATCGATATCTCACCCGATAGCCTGTGTAACAACCCGTGTTTCGATACAACTTGGTCCCTGTTTCAAATGTTTTTCTTTTGTAAACATGGGTTTCGAAACGCAGATGAAGTGTACCGTAACGTCTGTATATTTTCATATTTTGTTTTCGAAACCATTTCATGTGGTTCCGATACCTAAGCCAAGTTTTCCAGAAATCATTCATAATTTTGCCTTGGTATTGATACCTTATGAAGGGGTTTCAGAACCCTCTTCCCAGAAAACACAGATTACTCAAGTTTCATGCTTTAAACGAAAATTAAAGCTCTCTAGATGCATTATAGTACATAAGGGAATAAAACACACGTCAAGGCAAGTTCACTAGATGCAACAACACTTATATCCATAAGCAAGGTACTCAAAACATAATCATAATTCATCATATAATATAGCATAACACAACTTCAATTCAACATGGATTTTATCTCATAAATACATAAATAACCCCCTCGACACGGTCTAGACGGCACCCAACTCAAACGAGCTACAAGAGAGCAAGTACAAAACCGGTTTTATCTCATCATCCAAAGGTCGAGTTAGAATCAGGTATAGAACACTAAGAACAAGTAGCAGCGATTCATTTTATCCGAGTCTACAACTGAATGACCACCGAGAATTCCAAACCGATGTGAAAGATGTAATAGAGAACTGCCAAAGGTATAACAACATAAATGGTTTGTCAAAGATGTAGAACCAGTACCATTTTTTCGTCTAGGGTTCGAGTCAGATTCAAGTACAGATCAATGATTTGAAAAGATAATGGAACGAATTTTGAAGCGCATCAACAAAGAAGTAGTTTTTACCAAACATAAAGAAGAAGAAAAAGATGTCGATATCTTACTGACTCATTTCACGAGGTTCGAGGCCACTGTTCAGGAGTACCGATAATGGTCCAAGATTATGAAAGAAGCATCAATGGAAAGAAATCACTATTGGTAACATCAACATTGCAAGGTTGCTCAAACGATTTGTGACACAGACTAATGCCACATAAATCTCGAGGACCGAGGTTCAAAAATATGACTAGGTTGATCGAAGAGACTGAACGATTCCCATATCAAGCAAAATGTTTAGGGCCACGAACATTATTTGCATCATGAAAGAGATTCCCCTTATGTTGTAATGGACCCTATAGTTCCCGTGAAAGTAATCTAATAGTGTGATAACAAGGATCAATACCTTCATCTGTATGCATCTTTGCATCATGACATTCGCATCATACTTGCATTTATCCATTTAGACATTATTTTAACAATTTGCATATCATGACCGCTTGGTAAGTCACCATATTGTCAACTTCTAAACGCATTGAGGATGCAGTTGAAGAAGGAAAACCAAGAATTCCTATAATTCAGCCCCTCAAGACGGGGAAGTATCCCATGTTCAAGAGATGAAATAGAAAATAATAAAATGATCAAAGTAAAATTTTCATTATAATATAAGACAAATAAATATTAAACCTAAATTGTCATCTAACAAAAACTCAAGCCTTGTCATTTTTCTATATATTTGTATAAATATGGTCCAAAATTTTATATTAGTATTTTAATTTTTTGAATCTAAACTCAACTTCTATTGAATATGATTTTAAAAATAATTATATGAATAAAAATTACTTAATATATATTTACTTTTTTTGAGAGCTTATATTTGGATATATCTAACTGGTCATTATTTTTAATATTAAAAATCTTAAATCATTTTATAATAAAAAGTAAATAATCAAACGAGAACTATCAACTTTGTTGAGTAACCAGCAAAATTTTGGCATCCTTTTTTTTTTTTAAATATGTAATATTTATAATAGAATGTAAAAGTAGATCTACTAATAAGGTTTGTTTAAGTGGTAAATATATTATATCGTTTAAGTAAATTTAGAGCTCGAAGTGTTATATATACATAAAATTCTTATTAAAAAATTCATTTACTAGAATTTGGTGCACAACACAAATTAATCTAAATTAATAAAGACGAAACTTAAAAAATAAAATAATTGGTCTATCATTTCACTAATAGTAAAGTTCCAAAGTCAAATTTTGTCCCGTATAATATATAATTTTCCTTAATGCAATATAAAGATATATAATTTTATAAATGTTGACGATGAAGTAGACAATCAAGTGAGTCAAATTTTAGTAAATTTGGTAATCTTGACCTAAAATTTGATATTTGAATTAATTTACTCGATATTAATTCGAATTAAATTATTTATTAAAATTTTTAATATTTATCAATAATTTATAATACACAATAATTAAATGATCAATTTATAATAATTAGATAAGTTTAATGGTTTTTTTATAATTTTTGAAAGTTCGGTGGCTAAAAAGACTATTTTAACATTTTTGAGTGATCATTTTTGTAATTTATCCAAAATTTTATAAAAAATTTCAGTTAAACGAATTAACCAAAATTTGTTCGGTTTGGTTAATGAATTTCGAAAAAAGTTCGGTTCGATTAACGGTTCAAGATTCAAAAAAGTTTTGTTAATTCGGTTTTTGTAATTCAGTTCAGCCGCCAACCGAATTACCAATTTGGACACCCAAAACCTCCCCTAACCAAAGAAGTGGAGTTGAGCTTGGGTTTTCAACCAACTTGCAGCAAACTTTTAAGGTACCATTGCAACAGATTTCTATATTGTTTTTTAAGTGTTAAGCATATTGTGACGGGGATAGATTTTTGAACTAGGTGAACCGTGCGGTCTTAGTCGATGTTCTTAGACAAATGATTAAGTCAACCTGAAAACTCGCTCAAGAAGATTAAACTTCCAAAGGCACTTAGAACGCTGAATCGTTCTATCAAAAAGCAACCTATGAGTATGACAACTCAAGAACGAAAAAAGAATGCGAAGAACACTCAAGAATAACTGAGAGGGCTTTTAGTGAATGACTTGATTACTCAAAGATGAAATGATACAAATGAGGCTGAGGAGGCCTCTATTTATAGTTGATTACCCTTACATTCGATAGTTCCCACTTATTTACATCGATGGTTGGGATCAATTCCCACCAACCACAATGCCATAATTCTAAGAAAATTCTCTACTAACTAAGGAAACAAATCCTAGTATACATGGAAAGTTTACATAGCCAAAGTAGCTCATATTCTAGAATTCTCCATGGATCGGGCTTGGTATGGTGGTGCTTTTAAACCCAAAATCTCTTTGAGAACCTCTTGGGAAGCATTATGCGCATATGACCCAAACTGGAACTGGTAGTCCATAACATTCTCCCCCACCAAACTTGGCAGCGCCCTCGTCGCCTCCTCGGAACGAAGATAGAACTGATTCTGTGAATTCCTCAAAATCTTAGCTTGTCCCAAAATCTGAATCGAGTTAGATGTTCTTCCCATAAAGAGCACTCGATCGTGGCTTGGTTGTCTAAAGGGTTAGGTTTTTGGTGGTTTAGAACTCTGAAAGGTGGCTTATGCTCTCGCCAAGTATCAACAATTCCATCTGAAGGGTTAGGTTTTTGGTGGTCTACACCCGAAAAACAAGGTAAATCAAATTGTAAAACACAGTCATTTTGTTTGGAATTTACCTCAATCAACTTTTTCGCATTCGCTCTTACTCGCATCAATCCTTGTTGACTCGTGAAGTTTGATACACCCATCAATGCTCCGTCTTCATTGAAGCTCGATGCCTCGTCCATCTCATCTATGGATGGATCTCCCACGAGTTCACTATCAAGTGGCTCAGGCAAATCTTGCCCCACCAAGGTACCCTCTCCAATAGCCTCCAAAGCTTGTATCCTTTGCTTGGAGCATCCTCAGTAAGTTGAATAGAATTCAGCGTCTCGATCCTTTGTCCTTTGTCTTGATACACAGGCACAATGCAACATTGTTTCGGATCCAAAATGCAGACAACGTCGGCACAGGGAATGATGAGAGCTTCAACACGGTCAAGGAAGTTAAGCCCCAAAACGAAATAAAAGTCATCTTAGTGGATTACTTTGAAAACTTATTTGATCTTCCATTCACCAATTTGCAACTCAACCTTCCGTACTGTTCCAACAACTAGAACTTTCTTAGCATTCACGGTCTTGATCTTCTTGGTTGAACTTTTCACTTTGAGACCAAGCTTCTCAACAGCCATATTTGACATGAAGAGATTGGATGCTCTGGTTTTCACTAGAGCATTCCTCGATCGTCCCGCCACGTTAATGTCCCCAAACATTAACCCATTCTACTTTGGGCCCTTCTTCACCTTGTAAAAACTCAGTATCATCGCTCAAAGCTTATAGTCCACATTCGATTCGGGCTTGTCCTGTAACCCCTCGACCCGGTCTAGACGCTACCCGACTCGAACAAGCTACACAGAGAATACTGGGGTTAATCTGGAGACTCGCCACGATAAACGACCCTTTTTTACTTTTATCTTCTCTACATGCATTAATTAGATCCTACATGTTCATGCAAGGATTGAGTTCATTTGTAGCGGAAATTAGTGAGAAACGAGTCATAGTTTAAACGAACAAGTTTTAGGGACCTAATGGAAATTTTCTAGAAAATTTTGATCTAAAAGTGAAAATAAAGTTATCAATCCTTAATTAAGTATATTTCATGTTTTCACGTAAATTTTCAGGTTAAAATCATACCTACAAGTCATATAATTGCATTATTAAAGCTCAGTGACTAAAGTGTAAATTTTCAAAGTTTAATTCAGCTTGTAACGACAGAAACTTTCAGGGGTTTCGAAACCCTTAAGGAAAGTTTCAAAAAAAAAAGGAAGATTTATAAAGGGGTAACGAAACGGTGCTTAAGTGTTTCGGAACACCTTCAATTACTCAAACTATTATCTACGCGACAAGCTCGCGTTTCGATACAACTAAATAAACGTTCCGATACCATTTGCTACTGTAAATATCAGTATCGAAACCAGAATGAAGTGTATCGATACGCCTGATGAATTTCATGCTACTATTTCGAAACTAGTTCATGTACTTTCGATACCCAAACTTAATTTTCAAAAAAAAAAACGTGTTTTTGTCTAGGTATTGATACCCTATGAAGAGATATCGAAACCCTTTGTCCAGAAACAACAATTTACTAAGGTTTCAAGCCTAAAATGTGGCCCAACATATTCTAGATGCAGTTATTCACTTATAGGGTATAAATCATATAATTCAACAAGATTTCTAGATGACAATCATCCTAGTGTCATGCTAATAAATGAATTGAAATAAATATTCATCAAAGTAATAACTCAACATGCTTAAATCAAATTGGGATTTGAATCAATTCTAAAAATACTTTCATAAAAAGCATACCAACAAGTAGTTCAATATCCAAACTCAATGACCGATTCAAATACCAGAAGGTTCCTCATTACCATTGCTCCTAAACTACCTAAGGTTAGAACATAAAAATATCATACTTGAGCTTAAATATGATTTAAAAGCACTAATAGTTTTCTTGCTTTCTTGGGATGACCGTCTCACTTATTTCTCTTCTTTACTATGAAAAGAGAGGGGTTAAACTAAAGCTTAGTGAATGGATTAAAAACAAGTTAAACTACTTGTAATGCAGCCCACATTATACTGAAAATCAATTTAAAAAAAAAACAATTCATGCTTAAGGAAAATAGATTGTGACAACCAAGGTCACTAATAAAAAAATCAACAATTGTTCATTACATGGCTATGCCACAAAACAAGACTTATATGATTCACATAGCAATGCTCTCAAAACCTTTGAGCTCTTTAATAAAACACATGCAATTTACAAATTGCACAAAAACAGTAAATCGTTTACACTTGTATTTTTCACATGTTGGTTAAATGACAAGAATGAATTTTCCTCCAAACGTTGGGATAAACGGAAACATGCGAATGTCATCGTACACCAATTCACACAGATTGACTATCACAATCTAAAGATCCCACCATGGTGTTCGGGATAGTTCGTCATACCCGAATATGATAAGGTGACTGTTATATCACACAGCACTAGGCTAACCTCTAATGCATCACTCAAGGAATTTACACACGTACGAATTTTATTTATAGTGCGTTGTACATCCTATTGATAGATCAACTAATATCATGCCCATCATCTTAACGTTCAACACAAAACAAAACCAAATGCTCAAGTTTTACATTAAAAATATTAGCTAGATCACATGAATTCCTCTATCTCGTACACAATTTGCATAAACTGATAAAAACCATATTTTATTTATTTTGAAAACAAATCGAGGAACCATTAAAACCAATGTAAAAACAATCACATAAGCATTTTTTCACATGCATATTCACATATGCACAATTAAATAACGAGCATGACTAACTCATAGAAAAATAGTATAATATAGGAAAACAGATTTACGAGAGCAAACGTAAAACTTACTTCGGAGCATATGGAGATTTGTCACACCTTCTCTACACTTCCAGCACTTTGAAAACAAAGTTAAAACACTACTGAAGCAGACCACTCTCAAATCTACTCACTGATAATCGAAACTTGTCAGACAAGTCATTGAAACTTCACTCGATCACTTCAAACAAGATCAACTACTTCTTGAACTGTTTCAAGCATCAAATCTAAGGATTTAGTGCTCCTAATCGCACACCATGAACCCTAAGTCGGATTCCCTCACAACAGCCCTTAAGATTAAAAATGAAAAGAAAGGCAAATTTTAGTATCTCTCAAACATATGAATATTGCCCAATTACAATAAAAACACTCCCCAAACTCAAACAAAGAATTTCAATAAAGATTACAAGAGTTGGGTACAAGGATATGCAATGAAGTGCTTTGGAGTTGGATTTGAATGCTTGGATGTTGCTTGAGGTTCAATAGTTGTTAATGCTGCTTGAAATACTTCATTTTATACCTTATCATTGATATCTCACTGTTGGGGTTGTTGGAAACATAAATTGAGACGTTGGAGCTTCATCTTTCCATCATAAATGCTCCTCTGCAATAAGTTGTTTCGAAATACGGGCTACCTATTTTGAAACAGTACACAAATAGAAAGAGACGTGCATTTATTAAGGGGTTTATCGAAACGGGTTTCGATACCTAAAGTAAACTGTGAGCTTCGATATCGAAACGGGTATCAAAACTGACCAACTAACATTTAAAGCTCAACTGACACAAACGGTCAAAATATTTAAGACTTAAAAGAGTCGTTGGGATTTTGAGAGGTATCGAAACCGGTATCAAAATGCAACGTCATTAAAACATTATTTAAAAAATTAAAGCCTAGTTTCGATACATGGTTCGAAACATTTGTTGGTAGTGTAGTTTCGATATCGGAACGTGTTTCGATACTTATTCTAAAACTCAAGAACTTTCTTTTAAAATTGAAGGACGGTATCGATACCAGTTAAAATGGTATCGAAACGCTCGTGCTGAAAACACTTGGAAAATATTTTAATGTTCTTGGTTTGACTTGAAATTTTTGTTTTTGATTTAAGGACTTAAAAATTTATTTCAAATTGGTTCTTACACATATTTTTTATATCAAAATCAATTTTAGTTTTATACTTGAAGCCCAAAATCTCTCTAAAAACCTCTTGAGCAGTATTATGCACATATGACTCGGACTGAAACTGGTAGTCCGTGACAATTTGTAACTTCTTTGGATCCTTTGGTTGTAGTTTAACTGCAATAGTTTCATTACAAGATTTTATTAACAAAATTTTTTCTCTTTTAATTTGGTCATTAATTTTAAAATTTTCAATTTAATCATTAATTTTTTTATTTCTATTTTAATCATTGAACAGTTAAATACTTAATTATCTTTTAAAAGTCATGAAATGACTCTAAAACTAATTTTATTTTATTTTATTGTGAAAAACATATTCTTGAATTTCCTTTATTTTTTTTATTGATGGAGTATTTTATTTTAAAAGTCATGAAATGACTCTCAAGTTTTCCTATGTTACCACTCATAAGAGTTGAAGCAAAGCTAAAAAGGAAAGGTCGGTCCAACCATTGAAGTTACCCTATTGATGATCTCTAGACAATATAGGTAAAAGTATAGGATCACTTTAATAAATTAACCCTTTATTAATTCATGTCAGGAAACAGTTTTCTTTCAGACAATTTTCTGTTCGGTCCCTATATAGAAAACACAGGTCTAGGTCACTCCATAAATAAACAACAGACAATATCAGTACCTCCAAACGACATGCCATTTTTTTCTTTAATTTTCATGATGTGGCTGTTTTTTCTACATGAAATTGGAATAATTTCATTTATTAAACAAAATATGACTGAATAATTTATGGGTAAATTATTTAATAAATTTTATTCATTTATTAATTTCATTTTAAAATAAACTTTAAAGAAAATTATCAAAGATAATACAAATCAAGTATGTACGTTTTGTGATTGAAGTTTCACATTCAAAACATTATCTCCCAACAAAAGTATATCGCAGATTAATACAGACAAAAATTATTATTATTATTATTATTATTATTATTATTACAAATAACAACAATTACCTCACCTCAGCTGGCTGCACAGTGTGGATCGTTTTCGGTAAGGGTGAGTAAAACTCGACTTGAGGCGAAAATATCTGACTCGTTTTGATTTGGTTCAAAATTTTATAAAGTCGACTCGGTTAAAAAAATCAAATAAAATTCGAGTTGTAAAATGAAAATTTGAATAACTCAAAATTTTTAGTAATTAAAGGATTTATTTTTAAGTTTGAGATAAAATCTCTCAACTTTTTATGATATATATACATTGATATATAAAAATATAAAGAAATATTACTATATATGAATATATGATTAGAGAAAGTCGTTTAAATTGAAATCAAGTCATACTATAATATGATAAATAATTATAATTAAATATTTATAGGAACTCGAAAACTCGACTCAATTCGAACCGAAAAAATTTCAAATAAATTTTGAGTTGTAAAATATGACTCCAACTCGAATAACTCAAAATTTTTTGATTCGACTCGACTCGATCCGATTGAATACTCACCCCTAGTTTTCACTTTCCAGCATAATAAGAACAGGGTGTAGGGGAAGGCACGTGCTTTGGCACGTGTGGGTATTTTTATTTATTTATATTTTTTATGGTTTTAATTGTCTATATTTTTTTTTTGAAAGGTTTTAATTGTCTATAGGTTTGGGGAATTAGGGCAGAGATAAAGTTGGAAATTAAAACTTGAAACGTGTGAAGATGCGACACCTACAGACTCATTCACTAATTCATAACGGATACAGAAAAATTGGGTGGAACGGACTTCTTAAACTTAAGCTCATAATTTTATTTATATAATTAATTAAATTATTTGATTAATTTCATTATCAAATCTTATCATTATAATACGTAATATCATAATATTTTTACTTCATTTTTTTTAAAAAATATTTTACCTAATATTTTTTTAGTTTTTATAAATTCTAAAAATTTATAAAAAGAATATAAATATAATATAATAAAATTATAATGTATTATGTGTCAATAATATTTAAAAAATTATAATTTAATAATCAAAATTATCAAAAATTTAATCAAATAAATTTCTTGATTTAAAGATTTAATTAATTAAAAAATATAAAATATAATTATTTTAAAAAAAATCAAAGGCTACGTATACCTTTAAGCCTAAAAACTTCATTTGATGTTGGCGTATTTCGATCGAAAAGTAATTAAATGTAAAAAAATATATATATAATTAACAAACATCCTTCGTTCAAATAAAATGGATGAACCGTCTAAAATCATTATATAATTTGTCTGTAAGTCGACCAAATCTTGACATCAACCTGCGGTAAAAATTCTAAATTTCTCCCAGATATGGTGTAAGGAGACAAATAAGACTGTAGTATCAAATCCACCACACACCAGTGCTTCACTGACTCACTTAACAAAGTAAAGATAAGATTGGTGGGGTTTAATGCTGATATCTGAAACCTACAGTAATGTTGCAACCGTTGGGATTCATTTTTAAAAGAACCAAACTAGTTATAGATGTAAAAATAATGTTTTAAAACATAAGTGTTTCGGTCATGTGATATAAACATGATGGTAACAAGGACAGTAACATGTAGAAAGATATGAATACAAAAATAGTAGGATCTGATTATTGCAACGCTAAATGGTTTCTCTGAGGAGTTTTTTTAGTTACAGAAACGAAAGAATCTACTCCCCCATTGCAATAAAAGGGATTCCCCTAGTAGAAATGCAAAATAAAGGTAGTATTAGTACTCAATCTGCAGCTTTCTATTGGTTTATCAGACCTACAAACTCCAACCACCAAGTTGAGAATTTTCAAAAGCATCAAAAAAGAAAACAAATATGAACAGAACAGTATAAATGCATTTAAAACAGGTACTTCAGAAAGAAGGAAAAATGAGTCAGAGAAACAAAGGGATGAATCATGAATGGAGGGAATTACTTTTTCTTTCAATTTTTCATCTTTCCTACCAAGCACACCAATGGAAAGAGAATTTTTTTCCTATTTTTCTACTCCTTTAATTTCCCACAGTTTCAATTTTTTTTCACTTAACCAAGCAAAACCTTAGAGTAAAGTAACTTTTGAGACTGTATTTCTACGTAAGCACAACAATTGCACTCTAAGTCTATAGTTCTGAAAGTCTCCTTTTGTAGACAACAGGGAATAGCTCCAGTGATAGAGGTGGGATATTTGGTTAGATCTGATGTTTGAATCCTAGAGAGCTCTTGAATGCAAAAAGAAAAGTATTGTTTGTTGCCACCAGGGCATAGCTCCAATTGTAAAGGTAGGATATTTGGGTAGAGATCTTATGTTTGATCCCTAATGCAGACTCTTGAACCAAAACAAGCCTAATTTAATTATTTTCAGAATGCGATTGTTAACATGTCATCCTAGACATATCATAAAAATTTAGATTTCATTTGAAAATGCAGAGGAGATAGAAGTAGACAACACTCGAATAATGAAAACAAATTTGTCCTTCTTGCTCCTATAAATAAAATTCTAATTAAGATCAACTAAAAATAAGGACTCTTACCAGCCACCATGCCTAGAGAAGTAATCATTATCCAATGAAATAGCAAGTGCGACAGCAACCGCTCGCTCTGATAGAGTCAATGAACGGCTTACATCCAACTCTTGGATCTGCAACAAAATCAATAAGCTTGTGAACAAAAGGCCTAAAAACTTTTAATCTTCGTCTACAAAAAACTTTCAATCTCTAATGCAGAAATTACCATGCTAGCTGGACCTGTCTTCAAGATGGGATCAGTATTCCCAAAGCGAATAACATACTGACCAGCATCTGTAAATATCTGCATATATGCAAATTACTTGGTGGTGATTTCATTTCATATAATAAAATGGAATTCAACTAGGTAGCATACCTGATTATGACAATAATGTTGAAATGAAACCAACCCAGAATAAATAAATAGACTACAACGAGCCACACACTAATAGCTTTAATTTTTCAAGAAATAGCTTTACTTTCTTCGCATGGAGGTTGTAAGGTCAAATAAGGGTCTAGTAATTAATCAAAGAAAATATGTCCTTGATTTGCTAAATAAAGTTGGAATGTTAGGGTGTAAACTAGCAGATACACCGATGGAAGTCGACTTAAAGTTCTCTAAGGAAGCAAGTTCCCTAATTGACAAAGACAAAATTCAGAGATTAGTGGGAAAATTAATATATTTATCATTGACCACACCAGGTATAGCTTTTTCAGTGAATGTAATAAGTCAGCATATGACCAACCCTAAAGAAGAACACTTGGCAGCAGCAAATCGAATTCTTAGGTACTTGAAGAAAACTCCTAGACATGGTTTATTGTTTAAGAAAACTCAAGACAGATGTGAAGGTTTTCACATATTCTAGCTGGGCAAGAGAACTCACAGAAAGGAGATCAACTAGTGGCTATTGTACTTTTGTTTGGGGAAATCTCGTGACTTGGAGAAGCAAGAAGCAACCAGTTGTATCCAGAAGTAGTGCAGAAGCAGAATTTCGAGCCTTAGCACTAGGAATGTGTGAAAGAATTTGGTTACTCAAGTTGCTTAAAGAGTTAAATGCAGTCCAAGAATACAAGTTAGAGGTTTTGTGTGATATTTAGATTGCTAAAAATCAACATGATAGAACTAAACATATTGAAATAGACAAGCATTTTATTTCAGAAAAATCAACAATGGGGTAGCTACCAACTGAAGAACAACTAGCAGATGTATTCACAAAAGCTTTACCCAAATCAGCTTTCGATGCATTCTTATCCAAACTGAGACTATACAATTTATATTCTCCAACTTGCAGGGAGTGTAGGATTATATGGCTTGTTTTCATCCCTTGAATTTAGGGATTTTCTAAATATTCTATTTTTATTACAATCCCTTATTTTAAGTGATTCTTTCTTCTAGGTTTAATATCTTTATATACTTAGAATTTTCTTAATTAGAGACAAATTTATATATATAAAGAGATATATTCTGACCTATAGAAATAAGAAGTAATACAAAGAATTTCTCTGTTTTCTATAAATATTACACTTCACTAATAATAAAAGCTTTTACTTATTCTAGTATCCGATTAGGAAGGAAATTCTCTTCTTGTAGAAGATAGTTGGTTGTTTCTTATTAAGTATGTTAAAGTTACAAAGCATGTGCCATTATAATTCAGAGACTATGACGAAGTAAGCCAGCCCCAGCAACTAAAAGGAACCGTATCAGGCCAAGAATTTTGGAAATAGAACAAAGGATTAATCTTTTAAGTCTTCACCTAGATGAACCAATGATATCTTGCAGGTAAATCCCAAAATACAAGGATATCAAGTTTAATGAAAGTCTAAAACCTCTGCTCTAATCTAACAAGGAAACATAATTTCACATTAATAATAATAAGTAAATACTTATTGTGGAAAATATGATAAAGGAACTAGAGCTCATATTAAGTGAGAATTAAGCAATGATATTTTTGAAAAAAGTGGAAAACCTCAAAGCCAAAACCCCTCCAATCACGATCTATTTCTGCCAAAACTTGTCCATCAATGTCCTTCAAAGTAAAAGTCCAATTCCAAAAGCCAGGATTTTCAACCACAGCAAATTGCTTATTCCTACGGAAAAAAATGATAACCTTAGCTTTTAATGCTACATTTAAATGTAAATTAAAATTAAGCAAAACTAACTAATTGTTCACTATCCTTAATGAAAAATCTAAACAAGCAGTCATGAATGCATGTAGAATCTCACACTTATAGTAGTGCCACAAATATGATAGATATATAAAATATAGAGTTATTATTTGATACACTGTTAGTGGAAAAAAAAAATTCCACAAGTAGTGTTCACTTGTTCATGAAGAGAAACAAAAAACTCTTTTTTTTTGTATTCGAATTATGAAAAAACTTAAAAGGTTACTGCCTTCTATAAGCTTAGAATAAGACTTAGAATACAATTAGAAGTCCTACTTACATTAGACTAGTCCTACTTGTAAGTTATCCGAGAAGTGTTAGAGCTTGAGGGGGAGTGTAAGTTGACAAAGAGTGTTAGAGTTTTATTTAAAGTGTAATTAGAGCTTATTCTTGTTTTACCCCCAAATTCTAATGTTTCATCCCAAATATCCCCTGTTCTTCCTTAATTTTTCTTGTCTATTTTTGTGTTCTTCCCTAAATTTTCAAAAGAATTCTCCTCTTTTTACTTGTCCTACAACAGAATGCTGACAGGTGACTGTATCTTGGCAACGTTAAAAATATGTAAACAGAAGGAGAAAATCCCCATATCTAGTCCATACCTTATCTATAAGCCAATTCTATTTGAGAATGGCCCAATCATGCTACCAATAAATCTTTGGCATGAAATAACTACAATGCTACTTTCATGTTAAGATGCCTTGTAAGTAAAGACTACAAAAGCAAAGTAAAATGCAACACTAAGAGATTTTAAAGTATTTTTTCCCAAATAAGGTTGAGATATAACTTGTACACCTATGGGAATTCTAACTTCAAAGAGATTTTTAAATTACTAGGTGACCTTTCATATTTTGCACTGTGTTATAAGTCAATTTTTTTATCATTTGTATCAACAGTTAAAACTTAAATATATAGGGATCCATAATTCAATTACCAGGACTGAAAATATTCATTGCTTTCAAGCAAGTAGTCCCATGATCCCATCCACCATTTTTAAAAGTACTATTTTTTTGATGTCATATTTGGTAATATTCCTGTTTAACTAATAAAATACAAATTTTTTCTTGTATCCAACCACCAAAAATTCAGTAAACTAATACCAAATTATACTACAAACTTCATATATTGGTTACTGCTTGCTGGGATTCACTATATAAGCATAAAAAATAAACTAAAACAATCTACTACTAGTAAACAAACTAATATCAATAGTTTTTAACAAATGTTGAACATAACATTGAAAAGGGATTATTGAGATTACCTAAAATACAAATCATACACCCTCCTCCAAAGATGCCACCTTCTGTGAACCACACCAATTTCCTAGAAAGGAATGACATTTTAAATCCTTGAAACTAGATTTTTGTGCTTGATTTATATAATACAAGGAATGAACATCAATAATGAAAAATTGCATACCTTACCGTCAATTTCTACATAAATTGAGCTCGTTACCCACCAAAAAGGTCTACGAACCTGAAAGTGTAAATCAAATCCTTAAAGCTGAAATGATGGCATCCTTCAATATTTAAGGGCAAAAAAGCTTATACAATAGCTCAAAAGCAAATGTAGATATTCTTCTTACCCTAAACAGTTCTTGACCCATGACATCAATGATGTAAGCAACAAAAGGACGTCTTGAGCGCAACAACTGCAAAAATATGAAACAGTCAACAGTATGCAAGACATAATTTTTAGAAAAGAATAACAACCATGTGATCGAAGAAATGCAATGAAGCACAAGTCTTTAGCAATTTTTATACCAAAAACCAGAACCAGATTAGAACCCAAAATAATCATTATCTAGAAAAGACATTGAAGCCAAACAATTAAATTGGCAAACACTACTCCCTTAATGTCACTTTTAAGAAAAATTCTTTAAAAAAAATTCAATCCTGCAGGACTTTGGTCCCATGTTGGTAATCTCAAACTACTAATGTAACACCCTAAAAATGGGCTTAGGAGTTAGTTGGTCGGTTTAGCCTGATTCGGGATAAAATACTTAAAAATTAGTTTTTAATCAAAATAAATTGAGGAAAAATATTCTAAAATCCTTAAATAACATATATTTGACTTTGGTCAAATCAATTTTGAAAATCGACTCTTGAAACCCTAAGATTTTGATATTAGTGACTGTTTTGTAAAAATTAAAGCTTTGAGGATAATTTTATAAAACAAGCAAAAACTTTGAATTTTTAAGGGGCTTTGATCCAATTATAATCTTAGTTGGTCTAGGATTTCCAATTTTTAATTAATTAAGCCCAAAATCTATTTTAACTTAAATAACTTAATTAAACCCAATTTTAAAGTCTTAAAACCCTTTTTAATTAACCTAAATATCAAATATTTTTCTAATTTTCGTTTTCCCTCATTGGAGGCAGCCGTTCATCAAGCTTTCAAGGTAAAAACTCATTCTTTTTCAATTAATTTCATTCCCAATAATTATTACAACTTTTCTTCTTCACATTTTCTTGTTTTCTCATCGTTTTCTCGTTTTAAAACCTAGAAAGCAATTGGATCAGTTTTGGAGGTGAGATTTCATCAATCCTCTAAAAAAAATAAAGTTCTTTACTGAAATTCCCAAGTTCTTGACTTGGAGAAATCGTTTTAATCCTTTAATTTCATAAAAATTGATTTTTCGGTTAAAAATCTCAATTTTCATTCAAAGGTTTTTACCCGTTGTTTTTGGATCCTAAATGGATTATTTTTAATGTGTTAGGATGTTTATGAAGCGTCTTTAAAATATCTAATCCCGGACTATAGGTTTAAATGAAGTTTGGTGTGTTCCGATAAGTTTTCAATTTAAGTTTTGATAGGTTTTAAGGGTTGTTGTGTAGGGATCCGACTTGAGTGTTTCTTTTGTGTGTTTTGTAGCATTAAACCCCTTGGTTTTGATGCTTGAAACAGGACAAGAGTTAGGCGATCGCGTTTGAAGGTGTTTTGGTTCGTTTCGGTGGCTTGGCGAGCAAGTAACGGTTATCGGTGAGTGATTTAAGAGAGTGACTACTTCGGCAGTGTTTTAAACTTATTTTACAGAGGTTTGAGAGTATAGGGAAGGTGTGAAAACCTCCCTATACTTGGAAGTAAGTAAATTTTAAGTTCTCGCAAAAGGGTTCCCATATTATTCTATGTTTTTACCATGAAATTTATTATGCTTAGTGTTAATTTTGCATAGATGTTATGCATGATGATTTAATGCTCATGTCACTGTTTTACAATGATATTGATATACAATTGATGCTCTCATGGTTTTAATTCAAAAACGTATTATTTATGGTTTTATCGGTTTATGCATTTGATGCATGTATTGGTGGGATGCATGAGTTTATTTCATTGTTTTTAACTTGAAACTTGAGCATTGGTTTTTGATAATATATTGGTTGGCTAGTTAAGTGATATATTTATTGGGATAAGTTGATCGATCAATAGGATCTAGAGTGCACTATAAATATTCAAAAGTCGTACGTGTTAAATTCCTTGTGTTACATTTTGGCTTTTAGTCTTATGCTATGTGATGGGAGTGGTACTGTCACATCCGGGTTGATAGGAGTGGTACTGTCACCGGACACCAAGGTGAGATAATTCATGTTGAGAGTGGTATCAACATGCGCATGCTCTAGGAGTGGTACTAACATGCGGTTGCCCGTTTATCCTAACGATTTGGAGTGGTACAAATCGGATCACTAGCACCAATATAATTTTATATTTTCTAATTGAAATTACAAGTATTATGTATTTGTAGGCTTTGCTAGGTGAGAAGCATGTTAGTCCTGTTTTTGCTTTGAAAGCTTGAGATAACTTTAAAGTGTTTTACCGGTATTTTATATTGGCACGTGGGCCATGATTCATAATAATACTTGTTGGTTTTACTGTTGGCATTGTTAGCCATGTGTTTACCTTGTTTTGATGAAAGCATGACATGTTTTACCTTTGTTATAATTGAGTATTTATGGGCTGCATTGCAAGTGTTGTTTTAAATGTTTTATTACCCTTACTAAGCTTTAAGCGTAATCACTCTCTTTTTCCCTTGCAATGCAGATAAGTAATCGTTGGAAGCAATCGAAAAGCAAATGAGTCAATCGTGTGTTTTCTTAAGTTATGAACCTAGGTAGTCGAGAGCAATAGATTAGAGAATTATTGAATATGGAACTCTGTTTTGAAACCCTTATTATTGAACTTATTATGATTTTGAGTTATGAGAATTGTTAAGACTTTTTGAAGTATGTTTTGTCATGTTTATTGATGTTGGATTATGCTTATGATATATGTGCTTTGACTTTGGGATTAGGTGACTTCGCATCTGAAATCGATGACTGAAGAGTGGTTTATGCTTATAGGGTCCATTATACATCTAGAGAACCTTACATTTTCGGTTAAAACTTGTTACTTGTGAAATATGCATTTTTCTAGGCAGAGGTTTCGATACTTGTTCATAGGGTATCGATACCTAGATAAAAATACGATGGTTTTCTGGAAAATCACAGTTAGGTCCCTAAAGCTTGTTCGATATATTTAGGACTCGTTCCACATCTTTTCCGTTGCAATTAAATTCAGTCCTTGCATGAACATGTAGGATCTAATTAAAGCATTTAGATAAAAAAAGAAAAAGAAAAATTTTAGGGTTGTTTATCGGGGCGAGTCTCCGGATTAGCCTCGATATTCCCCGTGTAGCTCGTTCGAGTCGAGTGACGTCTAGACCAGGTCGAGAGGGTTACAACTAAATAGTACCAACAGAAAACAGTGGCCTGCTTTATTTATAATTTGGAAAACTTCCCCACGGTTTTATGTACAAATTTAACAAAAATAATAAAAGGTAAACGGTAAACATCAACTCAAATTTCTAATATTCATACACTTATATTACAGCCTGACTCTATGTTACATGAATATGGATATGAGTACCTAATACTCTATGACATCCAAGTAGAAATTAGAATAGGTTTTTGTCTAAGTAGGTTATCACCCACTTGGAGTCTAAGAATGTAAATCATAATAAGACTCTACTAAAATAGGTTTAACATCTTTTAATATCAAAAAAGTAAAACCTGAGAAAAGCTTCTCTTTTCCAAAAAAGTCTCTCATCTTTTGTTCAAGTTTTCTACAATATTTGGATACATTTATTTTTTCTTAAAGAAGAAAAAAACTACATGATAAACCTAAGATGCATGATAAAACTATTCAAGTAAAAAAAACTATATGATAAAGCCCAATCGCATCTAGCAGTACATTTCTTTTCAAGGAGGATGAAGCTAAGATGCATATTTGAATGGAATAGACTATAAATCCCACCCAATTTAGACCTAGTGATTCAATAAACCCCCATGGGCCCTCAAATCAATTTGCATCCTTGGCTCTCACTATTTGTATCTCTTTTGAAGTTATCCCATCTGGAACTACAATAACCATATCTAACATTGTCCATGTGTTATACCATCTATCTCTCATTTGTTCCTTCTATTGAGATTGGTAGATTTCATATATATGCTTCAACAAGAGTTGTTTGGGCTGTAAACTTTTGCTGATATAAACTTAAAGCTTTGCTTCATTGGAAGGGTAAAAAAGGCAAGGAAACTTTAAATCCAACAACCATGCGACAATGTAAGAAAGTGATTACGAAACTTAAACATCAGATTAAAAATAAGGCATATTCTTTATTGTATGCACTTCACAATCCTTTACTCATTCCTTGTGCAATTTATCAACTAAATAGACAACTAAATATTTGACACCAACCAAGATCATTAAGTAAACAAAACTTTCTGAAGCTACAAATGAAGTTATTGAGGTATTGTTAGTTATCCAAAAAGTGTTAGAGCTTAAGGAGAAGTCTAAGTTAACGAGAAGTGCTAGAGTTTTTATTTAATATTTAATTAGAGTTTATTCCTAATTAGTAGTTTAGATTTATTAAAAGTCTTATTTAAATTAGAGATAAAGTATAATTTTAGTCATATTAAAACTCTATTTTAGTCTATTTAAAGGCTTACTTTGTAATCATTTGATATGAAAGAATAATAAGAAAATACAGAGAAACACTTTGTTCTCTGTAAAATATTGTTTTCATCTTCTTCAAACAACAAATAACTAACTACTGATTACACACAAATCACCATCATTTGTTGCATCTACGGCAAACATGGCCCCTTTCTCATAGGTATAAATTAGGTTAAAATCAATATGAAAGTAGCTTTAGCCACATTGATATGCAAGCATTGTCATTCATCATGCTGAAGAAATTGGTTCCCATAAGTGCTAACTATTGATGCATCTTTGTCACTATTACAAAGGTATATAAGTCCTCTAACTTCACCATTCATGCTATTTTGGGATCTTAATTTAAAAAAGCTTTTTCTTCATGCAATTTACATAATTCAGAAAATAAGATGGTAGAAGTAATGACATCTGATGATTAAGATTATCACACATCTGACCAAAGAAATTGAGGATTGGAAAAACATCACATAATCAATCTTAATTGCTTCAAAAAGAGTAACTGGAGGTAACTGTTGTGGCTCATCATGAATGAAATGAACTTATGGTATTGTTGATAGAATTCTACGAACAATCACACAACTCATATAAGAGCATACAAAACAATTCAATGGAAGCATGAACCATAAACAACAGGAAAGAGAGTAGTTTGACTTATAAACTGTTTCTAGAAACTTGATAAAAATGTAAATATGAAAATAATAAAAGCAATAAAGTTGATAACAGATAAACTCATGTCCAATAAAAAAATGAGTATAATAGTTCACCTGTCGAGTAATGATGTTACTCTGCTCACGAACAAAACCAACAGGCTACAAAAATAAAGCTTACAATTAGGTATCTCAAAAGAAATAAGTGTACGATATTTTTTTTCATTTTATTATGGAGCATAATTTTTTTTTCATTTTGGTACCAACTTTATTTGTTAGGCAAATGAAAGAAAATGATCTTAGAATCAAACTTACAGACTGAGGGTAAAAAACATCCACTATTGCATATCGGTTCTCCTGCATTTCAACAAATATGATTAGAGAACAAATAATAAAAGAAAAGCAGTAAAAGCAAGAACCAAAAAGAATAAGAAGACTAAATAAATAAGTATTTCTAACATCAGAATGTCCAAAAAAATTCTCCCTGATATGAAGTACTCCATTGAAAATGCAGGATTAAATTAGGAATCTATGGCGTTAAATCTCAATTACGAACAATTATTATATATGGATAAAATGGTTGTAATAGGATAAAATCAACCTAGCCAAGTATATGGAACCAAAAATTCAAGCATCAAGCTGATTCTAAAAGGAAGAGCAAACATTTTAAAATTTGTCATGGTTCATTAATGGGAGAAAAAGAAGTTAGATTGAGAAAATGAATTATTAAGCACTTTATTTGATTATTTATGTTATTTACTTAAATCCATTGTACTTTCTACTCTAAGGGCACTTTACAATTACACTTGGTAATTCAAGAAATATATTAGGGATTAGGACAATGACTATAAGAACTGGTGTCATTTTAACTTCTATAAATTCTTGACTAAAGTATTGAGAATTAAGAGATCTGAATATCAGAAATTATAATTTCTCCTTTTAACTCTAGTATGTTCTTTCTCTATTTCTCTACTGTTCACGTATCTTTGTCTGGATTGTTCCATGTTTCAATCCATTTATTTTCAGCATCTTAACATTTTGGTGACTATGGTACATTGCTAGATGTTGCTCATGGTCTTAGATATAAATTATTCAATGTTTGTTAAAACTTGGCTTATATTTTATATTTGGTTATTAAGATGTTGACACCTTAATGAGAACAGACGTTTGTCACAAAGTAGGATTGAAATTGAGATGCAATTAATAATGACTTAATTAAACAAAGGTGACAGAATAAAAAATAACTTAATTAACAATGTCTACTATAAAGAGAAGGGGTGGGGGGAATTACCTGCTCAAAACCAAGTACAAGATTTGCCCACTCAATATCCCTAGTGATTAGCAGGTTGGACCTGGCAAGAAGAGGTGCAATCTGAGCCTGAATAATTTTAGAAACAACAATTGTCAGTTTTTTTTTTTTTAAATTTATAGGTGTTAAAAGCTCTAAAAAATAAGATAAATATAACAGAATTAACATCTAAAATCATTTTCAACTGTAGGGGAATGTATTCCCCTGCTCCAAGAGCTGGGTTGGAATCTCCCTTCACCCAATGAAAAATAATAAGATAAAAAGAAATTAAAACTACAATGGAATTTACCTCTTCTTGTGATGTTGGCCGAAGAAAACTCGAGATAGATTGACTAACTGGTTGTTGCTTGAAAACTGGTAGGGCACGATCACCAGATTCCTCTTCTTTATCTCTACTGCCGGGAAAGCATTTTTCAAATGGATGCTGGAATGATTCACGTTCCCCGACATAATTTAGGTGCTTACATTTCCTTCTTTTTTCATGATCCTTTATTATTTTTCTTTCTGCAACCCAAAGTCGTGCAAGAAATTTTTTACTTAAACTAGGTTCATTGTTAGCAATGTTTCCATAATGGAAATATCCAGAACTTCGACTCCCTTGTATTATCCAAGGAGAATTTCCTTGAACATAGAAAAGTAGGTTTAATCTCGAAAACAAATTTCTCCCAAACATCGAACTTTCTTGAAAACCCATTCCACCGTACCGAGAACATTCCTGCTGCGAAAGTTGCTGGTGGAAACCCCTTTGAGCTCCAATATTATAAGGAATGCAAGGCTTTGCTGGGTCAAAAATACCATAAGGATGTTTCTTCAAAACATGATAATGGAATGATGCACCTAATGTGGATTCCCTAACATCGGACAGGCAGCGAAACCACTTCGTTCGATTCATCTGGTACAGATGGAGCAATACCTGCGTAAATTGAAGACAATACTCATCACAATCGTGTACTGTAAACTTCAACTGATCGAAAACAAGAAACAAAGGAATAGCCCTATAAAATTAAACCATAAACAATAGATTTAGATGACATTCCATTTTTCTTTCTTTTCAGAAATATATATATAAAAAAATACTAAATTCATTGTGTGCAAACATAGGGAAACAAAAGAACCGCCCTATAAAATTAAAGTATTTATTCGGAGCAAAACAAATCAAAGAGGAAGCAAATACTGAAGAATGGTATCTGATTGCTTAAACGTATTGTCTGCGTCGTAGGGTTTAGTTTAAATGGAAGGGACAGGAGCAAAATTTAATTTTTAAGGATAAAATTATCTTTTCAGTTATTTTATATCATATTTTTTATATAATTTTTTCTTCTAAAATTACGTAAAAAATCAATAATGAACACTAAAAGTAGAACAAAGAAAATAACACACAAAAATAAAATATCAAAACAGAGAAGATGAATGTAAGAAACGTGATTCAAATCTAGCTCGTTTGTTTCCATGTTAAATCTTTAACTAATTTTTTTACCACATGTTGCCGCAGTGAATCATTTAACTAATTAGATGATTAAATTTTTTAAACTAAACTAAAATTAAGATTAAATTTATATTATATAAATAATTAAATGATTTAATTGATAACATTTATAATTTGATGGTTGTTAGTTATAAGATTATTATTTCTATTAGGATGAATTCCTATAAAATTCTATCGATTAGGTTTATCTTCTATTCTTTAAGAGTTATTAGTCATTTAAATCTTTAATCTCTTTAAGAGATTAGAGTCCTATCTTTTAGGATTTTATTATTGTAAAACTCTTGAAAGAGAGTCTATATATTAAAGCCTTTCGGGTGAGAAATAAACTAAGCAACAGAGACTATTCATACTCTGTTTTCTACATGGTATAGCGATCCTAAATTCTCTCAGTTCGAAATCAGATCTAATTTAATCTTTTTTTTCTCGGTTAATCTTCTCCTCATGACTAATCCGGATCAATCATCTTCTGAGATTAGTTCTCAGAATAATTCCTCTCAATCAGATAGTGTATTATCTGATTCATCTCTCTCTCCGATAACTTTCTACAAATTAAATAGGAATAACTATCTCCCATGGTCTCAATCAGTGCGACTTTACATCACTGGAAGAAGAAAGTTTGAATACCTCTCTGACTCCATGATCATTCCAGCAAAAACCTTAGTTTTAAAAGGCGCACCGAGACGCAAAGGGTCCTAGAGCCTAGGCGCGAGGCGCAAGGCGAAGGCGCACGCCTTTTGTAGGCGAGGCGCACTCTTATGCCAATAAACCAAACCTGTAAATCAATTATGTAAAGAATGTAATTAGGATTAAGAACTTTTTGTTACAATAACAAAAAGATAAATGATTGAGTTTGGCATGAGAAATACAAAGAAGAAGCTACAATTAATGAACCATTGTTGTGTACTTCCAACATTTGTTGACTAGAATTTCTAATCAATATTTAAAATTTTTACATGCATATTATTTCAAATTTCTACTGTCTCACGTGAATATATGAATTTTTGATATCATTTCCTTGAAGTAAGAGGTTAAGGATTGAAACCAAATCAATCAGAAAGGAGGATAAATTTGTAAACTAAACATAGTGATTTTCTATGCTTATACATGTAAGACAGATTGAAAATGTGAACTTAATTTTAAAAGAAAAAAAAAACCTTTGTCAAGAGAGGACTTTGGATCAGGTTTAATTAAAGAAATCAAACAGAAAAGAAGAGAGGAAGAACAAAATGTGCAGATATAAAGAAAACAAACAGAAAGAAAGCATCAATTAGGAAAAACAAGAGAAATTAAAGCAAACAGAAATACCAGGTTTGAATCATTATTGTATATTTTAAATGAAAAAAAAACAAAAAGAAAAAAAATTAAAGGAAGACTGAACAAAAGGATGAATCGACAACCTACCTGAATCCTGAAGCAGACGAGAGTGAGAGTCGAGAAGCGGCTAAGTGAGATTTTAGAAAAGTAATTAGGGTTATGTAATTTTTAGATAAAAAATTCACGTGTCTCCCATCACCTTCAGGTTAAAAATCATGCGACTCTTTATTTGTGAGTCACGTGACTCGCCTTTAGAATTTAAAAAGTCACGAGACTGGCTTCAGATTAAAAGAAACCCAGAAGCGCAAATGGCGCAGTGCCCATCGCCCCTGCAAATGCGCTGAAGGCGCGCGCCTCCCATCGCCCGCCGTGAATCGCCTCGCCTTGGTCATCTCAAGCGACATTCCCATCGCCCATTTGCGCCTCGCGCCTCAGGCGCGCCTTTTAAAACAAAGGCAAAAACAAATCTCAAATACAGCACGTGGCTGAGTGAAAACACCATGATCATGTCATGGTTAATCAATTTCATGCTTCCTGAGATAGGGGAGAATTTCATGTTATACTAAACAGCAGCAGAAATTTGGGAAGCAACAAGGGATACCTATTCGAGTAATGATAATAACTCAGAACTATTTCGGGTAGAAAATCTCATCAAATATCTTCGACAAAGGGGACCTTCCGGTTGTGCAATACTTTGGTCTTCTCAACAAGTATTGGCAGCAAATTGATTTATACAAGAATGAGTGGAAGTGTCAAGAGGACAACCTCTTTTATGGCCAACAGAAAAATCAGAGGCGAATTTTCCAGTTCTTATCTGGATTAAATGGAGAATTTGATGGGGCCAAAGGAAGAATATTGGCAACTAAACCTCTTCCCTTGGTACGAGAGGCTTTTTCAGAGATTCGGAGAGAAAAGAGCATAAGAACTTTAATGGTAGCACCAACAATCCAACCAGATGCTTCAGCCCTTGTTACTAGTTCTAATCCTAAGAGCCAACATAGGAGAAATCGTCATTGGTGTGAGCATTGTAAAAAACTTGGCCATTTAAAAGATCAATGCTGGAAACTCCATGGAAAACCTCCTGATTGGAAGCCTACTAGATCCAGATTTCAAAATGAAGTTAATGTGGCTACCCAAGAATAATTGTTGAGTACCTTTACTAAAGAACAGATTGCAAAATTACAACCACTCCTGAGCAATATGACACCACAGTCTTCAAACGTTGCTCATGCTGCTAATGCAGGTAACATTTTTTTCCAAATCCTCTATCCAATGGATAGTGGACTCTGGGACATCAGACCATATGACAGGGGATCTTACTCTTTTGGAGAACTATGGTACTATTAATCTCCCAGCAATTCGAATTGTAGATGATACTCTTACTCAAGTCGAAGGAAGTGGTTCAGTTACCTTAAACAACAATTTAACTCTTCACAATGTTCTCTATGTCCCAAAGCTTACGTGTAATTTGTTATCTGTTAGCAAGCTGGTTCATGAATCCAATTGCAATCTTCTTTTTGGCATTAGTGGTTGTACTTTTCAGGGACAGGACTCGAAGAAGACGATTGGCAATGCTAGGCTTCTCAAGGGCTTATACATACTCGAAGGATGTGTCTCTCCTCATCATACCCTCTCCACTCATCTTAGGAAACAAGCTTTTCTTTCCACTCTTAGTAAAAATGAAATTTTGTTGTGGCACTATAGATTAGGTCATCCAAATTTCTTTTATTTATCCAAGATGTTACCACACTTATTTGTTAATAAAAATCTATCTTCCTTTTCTTGTGAATCTTGTCAGTTTGCAAAACATTCTCGCAAAACCTTATGCTTCAATTAAATATGAACCCATGACACCTTTTTACATCATTCACATTGACATATGGGGTCCTTCCTCTGTCAAAACTGTGTCTGGATATAGATAGTTCATCTCCTTCATTGATGACTACTCCCGAACTACATGGGTCTACCTTATGAAAGAAAAATCCGAAGTAGAAACCATCTTTAGGAACTTCTACTAGAAAATTTCAACACAATTTGACACAAAAATAAAAATACTCCGGAGTGACAATGGGAGTGAGTACTTAAGTTCCTCTCTTGGTTCTTTTTTTAGGGAAAAGGGGATAGTTCATCTTACTTCATGTGTCAATACACCCCAACAAAATGGGGTGGCAGAGAGAAAAATCGACATATTCTAGAGCTGACAAGATCATCTCTACTCTTTTCGGCTTGTGCACCTAAGTATCTTTGGGGGAGACAATTCTGACAGCTACTTATCTCACAAATAGGATGCCAAGTAAAATTTTGCGGTTCAAAATTCCTAATGAAGTTCTTCTTACACACTTCCCTCACTTTAAACCTTTACATTCAAGAATTCCTCCTAGAGTTTTGGGGTGTACTGCCTTTGTCCATATACACCAACATCATAGAAGCAAATTAGATCCTAAATCTGTCAATTGTGTATTCATAGGGTACTCTTCTAGTCAAAAAGGCTACAAATGTTATTCTCCATCCACAAAAAAATTTAAGTTTCTTTTGATATAACCTTTTTTGAAGATACACCATATTTTTCCCGGACAGAAATTTAGGGGGAGAGTTCTAAGGAATTTCAGCATGTCTTTTTACTTGAGCAACCTATTCTCTCTGTTCCCACTTCTGTTCCCACTATTGTTTCTCCTCAGTCAATTATTCAAGTTCCTACAAAAAATAATGTGACTAACCGAGAGGATATACCCATTGAATTATCCTCTCGTTCATCCCAGCTTCGAGAGGATATACCCACTGAATTATCCTCTCCTTCATCCCAGCTTCCTAGTCCTTCGACCAAAAATCTACTCAATAATGATTCTAAAAATCTGACACCTCAAATCCATGTTTATTCGAGAAGAAAAAAGGCCACTGCAGATCAACCTAGTATTAACCAAAGACCAGACTCGATTCCTGCTACTGAAACAGAAAATAGTGGTGCTAAAACTAAGAGCAATAATGTTGAAACTAAAGGTAATAAAGATACTGCAACTGTTGAACTCGATGATTTCCCTATTGCCATCAGGAAATGAGTAAGAAAATGCATTGCACATCCGATAAATAGATATGTTGCATATGGAAAATTATAATCTGATTTCAGGGAATTTATTGTTAGCATTGATAGTGAGAAAATACCCAAAAATATGGCAGAAGCATTCCAAGTTCCAGAATGGAGGAAGGCGGTGGAAGAAGAAATAAAGGCCTTACAGAAGAATAACACATGGAGTTTGACAGAGTTACTACATGGAAAGAAAGTTGTTGGGTGCATATGGATTTTCACAATTAAATACAACTCAGATGAGCATAGAAAGGTATAAGGCAAGGCTGGTTGTTAAGGGTTTTTCACAAACTTATGGTATTGATTATCAGGAAACATTTGCCCCTGTTGCAAAGCTGAACACTATTAGGATTTTATTATCAGTGGCTGTCAATATGGATTGGAAGTTGCATCAGTTGAATATTAAAAATGCCTTTTTAAATAAAAATCTGGAAGAAGATTTTTACATGGAGGTGCCACCAGGACAAGAAGGGAGAGTCACTAAAAATACTGTCTGCAAACTTGAGAAATCTCTATATGGTTTAAAGCAATCACCTAGAGCGTGGTTTGATAGAGGTAAGATTACTTTGTTGATAGTATATGTAGATGATATTATTATCACTAGAAATAATGAAGAAGAGATAGAAGAATTAAAGATGAACTTGGCAAAAGAATTGAAACTAAGGACCTAGGGAACATGAGGTATTTCCTAAGTATGGAGGTTGCGAGATCCAAAGAAAGGCTTGTCATCAATCAAAGAAAATATGTGTCAGACCTTCTTACAGATACAGAGATGTTAGGCTGCAAACCAATTGAGACTCCTATGGATCCAAACTTGAAGTTCAGCAAGGAAAAGAATGGGAATCCAACAAACAAAGAAACCTATCAGATGTTAGTGGGTAAACTGATTTATCTTTTTCTCACACGTCCAGATATTGCCTACTTTGTTAGTGTAATCAGTCAATATATGAGTGATCCTAAGGAAGAACACATGGAAGCAGTAAATAGAATTCTAAGATTCTTGAAGTTTACACCTGGAACTGGACTTATATTCAAAAAAAGCCAAGACAGAACAGTGAAGATCTATACTGATGCAAGCTGGGCAGGAGAATTAACAGATAGAAGATCAATGAGTGGCTACTGTTCCTACGTTTGGGGAAATCTTGTCACATGGAGACGCAAGAAACAAGCTATGGTCTCTTGAAGCAGTACTGAGTCAGAATTCAGAGCTATAGCCCTTGGAATTTGTGAAGGGATATGGATCAAAAAGCTACTTACAGAACTGGAATTGGAAGGTGAATGTGACAAAAGTTTCGAGATTTTCAATTGTAGTCAATCGGTCATGAGTATAGTCAAGAACCAGTGCAACATGATAGAACGAAGCACATTGAGATAGATCGACACTTCATTCACGAGAAAGCCAACAATGGAGTGGCAAACCTACAATATGTGTCTACAAAGAAGCAGCTGGCAGATATCTTCACCAAAGTCCTTCCAAGAGTCACCTTCGATGAACTTTCATTCAAAGTGGGTATATACAACATATATACTCCAGTTTGAGGGGGAGTGTTAGTTATAAGATTATTATTTCTATTAGGATGAATTCCTATTTTATAGGAATTCTCGATTAGGTTTATCTTCTATTCTTTAGGAGTTATTAGTCATTTAAATCTCTAATTGAAAGAGAGTCTATATATTAAAGCCTTTCGGTTGAGAAATAAACTAAGCAACAAAGACTATTCATACTCTGTTTTCTACAATGGTTAAAATAGAATCTAACTCTATAGTTTAATGGTCGCAGTTTACCCTAAAAAATAATATTGTCCAATTTGGGGATTGACAACTATCTGATCCAGTGGTTTCCGGTCATTTCCCAATAAGTCGCCTTTCTTTCATAATAGAGAAAAGCCAAAATCACAAAGCTTTATCTCGAGACACAACCAAAGAGAAACATAAGGAAAACCCCAAATAAGAATTTAACTAAAAAATCCAATTCATTGATTAAGCTTCAAAAAGGTACACAAAACAACGAAGATAAACTCCAATTCAAGTTCTTCAACAAAGAGCTTTATTTGTTATCTGTAAAAAAGTTTCACATCAATAGCAACAGCGGTTGGCGGCGGGAAATAGAAGTACAGCCGAAAAGAGCAGAAAACATAAACCCAAAACAAGTAGAAAGAAATGTCCTAGTAGAGTTCAGGGTTTCAGAAACTTACCTTATTTGATTTCCTGTGATGAAGGGGCAGATAGAGAGGGTTAGGGTCAGACTCGGAGAATGGAAGAGGAGGAGCTTGTTCGGCGGCAGGGTTATTTGGAGAGATGTTTGATTTAAATAGTTTAATATAAACCCCAAAACTCCTTCATAGATTACATTAGAGGTCCTTTTATTTAGACTTGTTTTATTTTGGTTATTTGATTTGAAAAATAAATAAAATGGTCATTTAAATTTTTTATAGTTATTATTTTGGTTATTCGGATTGTAAATTTTCGTTAATAATAAATTTTAACCTTTAAACTTTTGAAAATTCAATTTTTCATCCCTTTCAAACAAAATATTAATATTTTGGTCATCAATATTAATCTTAACAAACCCCACAATTTTTTCTCATGGAAACAAAGGGGAAAAGTAAGGTAGACATGCTTATGGACATCATATATATGAAACAATTATATATATATATGATTTGTGAAGTGTGAAGTTTCTTTTGAAAATGGCATTTTGTACAGGAAACATATCAAAGAAGTTAAAGGAGATTAGATTTGTTTTGCTCCCTGGCTCCCTTGATGTATGAACCGACCTTTGTCTCGTGCTTTGTTCGACAGTGGCTCCACCCATGCGGAATATGCAGTTGCTTACCAATCGAGGCTTATGTTCTTGATGATTAACACGACGACAGAAGTGTTGGGGTTGGCTTGAAAGAGGATTTTATCGAGCTCGATAGGTATAAGTCCGACGTTGTTATAAGGCGTGTGATTTTGGGGGAAAAGATGATCGTGGAACCTAAACGGACGTTATTCCAAGAATGAAGACTATGAAGGCGTTGATCAATGTCGGTGAATAAAATGTTGACATTTTGTTTGTAAAAGGTGGAAAATGAAATTTCAAAAAAATTTAGGTCAAAATTAAAATTAACGTTTTTTTATATTAACGGTATCATTTTAATTTTTTAAATCAATTAACTAAAATAAAACACGCCTCAAACAAAAAAAAACTCCAATATACATTACCAGCATGTATTATCAAAGTTTTTAAAAAGTTTAAATTTTCATGAAATGAAAAATGTTAAAGGTCACTATTTTATTAAATAGAGAGGTTAATCAATCACGTAACGACATTAAAACTTATGTATGATAAAATAATATAAACATCCTTAATTATTAAGTGAATTAATAAATCTCATTAAATGACACTGTTCTTATTTTATTTTTATGAATTCTGCTCATTTATAGTGACAATTTACTAGATTTTGGTCGTTGAACCATTAATTTTTACTATATTTATTGGACCCCATAATATCTACTTCACTTGCTTTTTACCTCCTAAATAAAATGTTAATGTATGCTTTAACAAAAAAATACCCTACCTTCATACATCGATCTTTAACACAAGGATGGATTATTCCCACTAAAAATTTGAGATTTCCATATGATTTAAAATAATAAAATTTTCTATTGAAAATATACTCCAAATGCATAAAAATTTGAAGATACTCATGTTAAACGCATTTGAAACTCACTCGAATCTTTAATAATATGCAGCAGTAACAGTTATGAAAGAGATCAGTGTCCCCAATATAAATACATAGACTATATTTCTTCGTTCACTTCATCTAAATATGTTTTCGCTATGTTCAAACACGTAATTAGACGTACAAAATGGACAACAAACTACAAAATATACACCGATGACTTACTAGTTGAGCCGAGTGTCGGAAGCTCATCGTTGCAGCTGCTCGGAAGTGTTAGTGGTAGATGATGTTGCCGTCCTGCCATTCTCTGCTCCAGTATCAACTGGTACATGAAGTCCCCACTTCCTCTTGGCTTCCGAGGGCTCTATAACTTTAACGGCACCATTCGTCAATCCAACGGCTATCTGATTGGCTTCCAGCTGATGTGCATCAACAACAACTGGGTGCAAGGTTTGGCTGTCATAGTAAAAAACAGATATCAGATGTAAGATCTCACTTGCATGTTCCATGCAAAGATTTCTTAAATCAAGACAAGTCAATTTCATTAAAAAAAAACGAACTTAATCGACCTCCCGTAAATATTGAACCAAAACCAAAAGTCGATCACTTTGGTGGACTAACCGAATTAACCAAAAAAAAAAAGCCAAGCTATCATTCTTTAATTCATATCTATTAAAGACATAAATTAAAATATATATTAAAATCGGTTAATACGATCAATTCAGTTATCAATTATATAAATCGACAATAGTTCGAATTATAGCATATTTAAACCAACTTCTTTAACTAAAACCGAACTGACCAAGACAAATTAACCAAATATTGAGCAATTTGGTTAACCAGTTTAACTGAGTTTTGCGCACCCTATGCATCTCAGTTGATAAAACTCTGGATCAATAGAGAATAAACAAATAAACCCAAAGCAAATGACATAGTGATAGAAGCTGTAACCTGTTCGATGATGCAGGAGAGATGTATGTGGATGGTGCAATACGACATCTGAGTCTTAAACTATCAGCATCGAATACTCCAATGTTACCGTCAGTAAAAGTAGCATATACTAACTGGCTATGGCAGGAATATACCGCACACGATATAGATGAAGAAAGTACTTCTTGAGGCATCCACTGCAACATAAATTAGAATGGTAAAAATTTGTCCACTGCGATGTAAAAGAAAAGTAGAAATTAATTACATAAGGGTTATAGGATTTTACCTACCGAATACATTCCATCTTGAGGAGCCTTTCCAGCGGGCAGAGGAAGTGTAACTGATTTTATCTTTTCCCAATTATCGGTGTTCCAAAAGAAAAGCTGCAAAAAGAAAGGAATAGAATCAGCAGTAGAACTATAATAAAAAAAAACAATAATCACTAAGATATAGTCAATTCTTTTCAGTCAACTGAAATCAATTCTTGTGCTTCTTGCTATGTTACTCCAACTATTCATCTTCCTCTTAAGCATCCATGTCCAACACCTGTATCCTATACAGAATCCAGATGGATATGGAGGTAGTGTCCTCCATTTGTATGCAAAAATTTCATAAAAATGACTATACCCGTGTTGAACACAACCATAACTAAACACTCACCCGACTCCTGAGCTCAAGTATCACAACAAAACAAATGCAGAAAGAAGTACCATCTGAGCTATTTTCAACACTAACCACATTTTTTGTTATCAATAATGGAAGGTACAGCCAGACAAACCAGACAGAGAGGTTTGATGATGAAGCATACCTGAGCATCAGCACCAGAAGAAACCAGGATGTTAAGGCTGGTGGAAAATGCTAAACCGCTGATGCGCTTTTGATGACCCTTCAATTTTGTTTTGACCTAAAAAAAAAAAAAAAAAAAAAAAAAACTCCTTTTGTGTTTAAATATCCAAAGGAACTGCTATCAATGAAAGATACAGATATACTTAAATAACTACCTCATCCAACCTGACATTGTAAATATGGATGGCCAAGTCATCCATTCCGATCGCTATGATATTATTATCTTGCGGATGAAATGCCAAGAATGTTGAAGCTGGAGGAGGCGCCATAAAAGTTGTCATTACCTGCAAATCAATGCAACTTCATATCAAATAAAATATCATTGAAGACAGAATTGAGGTTGCTAAGAAACTCCATGCTAGCTCCAGTAATTTAAAAACCGGATCAGACTGGTTAATTCAACCAGTTGGATTTGCAGTTCAACCATACAGATTGAACCTGGAAACTAGCAAAGCACAAGAACTGTTGGAAAGAAAATCAAAACCAGGAAACCATAAAAAAGGACATTTTTTAATTTAAAAAATTGGCTTTTCCGATATATTTTGGACTTTGATTTTTCTGAATATATTTTTAATTTGTTTTGATTTTTTAATATTGTTTTATTATTTTATACAAAAACTTTTTTAACTACTACTAATTTCTCTTTTTGTCATTCTTCAACAAGGTTGAACCATGAACTGGAGAATGGACCAGTTCGACCTCTGTTCGGGTTCTTAATCCTCAGTAGTTCAAAATTTACAACGACGACAGAATTTTCAAAACACATATTAGTTTTCCTTGAATGTCATCATATTAAACAATGAAACCTTTCCACCACATGCAGACATTACGTAGGAGTCATTCTTTGACAGTGCGATGCATGGTACTGCATCTTCAGAATTTTCGGGGACATCATTAGTCATAAGAAGTCCACTGTTTGGTTGCCAAAGTTGTGGACCAATGCTAGCAGTAGCCTATAAAACCACAAAATATAGAAGATTACACATGGACACTTTTCTACCAATATTCATAAGTAGAAAACAGGCATATGAACCATGTAAACTTGCATGTATATTTCTATGTATAATATATCAATGCCTCCAGAGAATAAATCACCTTGCCACTAGGATTTTGTTCACTGCGATTCCATTTCCACAGCTTTTGGACCCCATTTGTTCCAAGTGCAAGAACCCCAACACCAGAATTTGTGTAAAGAAGTCTAGCAACCTTGATATACAGGAAATTAAAAATTGATAAAATAAATGATAAAATGAACAAGATATTCCAAAAAGATAAAATTAAAAAATAGAGAGAGATGGCAAAATATTGAAGTAAAACCTTGCTAGCAGATTCCAAGTTATCTGGCATGGTGACTGTTTGACAATGTGTGGGGTCAACAATCTCAGTTAGTTCCCAGGGTTTGGTTTTATCAGACACGTGTTCCAGATTCCTTGGCTTTTCAATGCCTCTAGTCATCAGTTCAACTCCATTCTGCAAGGAATTTTAACTCAGATGCCAATTTGAAAAACTAGTAAAATTGCATCAGAGACAAGGAAGTTGAACTCCATTGAGTGACATAAATCTCTCAACTTTGTTTTAATAATCTTCTATGTTCTTTAATATGGGCAGAGCGAATGACACTCATTCTCTAACAAAAACATAAAATATCAACAGAGTAAGGTTAGTGCATTGCAACATACAAGACTAGGAGTAGGCCTGGCAGGGCTGTCTACACGTTCAACTTTGCTAACAACAGGACCAATACTTCCCCCCATGGCAGAACTAGATACCTGATCCATTGTCAAGCAAGAAAATAAGTTGTCAACAAAAGTTCATAACTTTGAAATAAATAAATTAGCGTTGCGATGGAATCGTGATGAAGACGTAACCTTCATCTCAAGTGGTGCTCTAGATGCTTCATAAGATCGAGCCTCCCTTACTCTTAATGCTCTAAGACCATTGGCATTTGCAAGAACCTTGAATCCATTGTCTGCTGTAGTAACAACAAGCAAATTTCCTTCCTTGTTGAATCTCAATCGGGGAAGACTCTATACCATCCCAATATCAAGTAAGATAACCAAATTGAAATCACAGTATAAGTTCTTCTATCAATAAAAGATGCAAAAATAGGGAAGGTCAAATGAAAAATGAGATGCTGACCGGGAGTCCTCCTTCAGCTTCAGTGCTGGTGAGAATATTTGTATTATCCATATGCCAAAATTTAATCTGGCTATCATCACCAACGGCTAAAAAGCGATTCCTTGTTGTGTCAAACCGTACTACACCATTAGCATTCTTTCTAAACCCCGAATATGTCCTCTTTATTTTCCCTTCACTTTCATTCCATTCAACCAAGAATGAATCCCCGTCCTTACTTGTGCCACAAGAGAATAGTCTGCATTAGACAGAGGATTATTAATTTCACACCTATATACAACTTAGGAGATCTGTAGCATCGGGGAAAGATGTAAGGCCAACATTCTAGATGCGACTTTCTGAACTTTCATCCGCATACCTACTACCATCAGCACTGTAGAGCATCGTGGTACACCACTGTCCAGGAGCATCATAGTCAACCCTAGAACCCATATTGTCATACAACCAAGCCTTGATTTTGCCATCCACGGCAGTTGAGAATATAAACTACAACAATATGACAGAAGCTTAATTCAAAACCAATTAACAATTGGAGAAAAAGCTTATTGTCTATTCTATAACTCATTTATCAAGCTCGGGTGTGATAAAAGTCGATCAACCAAATATGAAACAGATTAAATATAGTGACAAATATAACAGATGCAAAATGATTTTCCTAGGCTTCTGTAAAGGTTATGACAAAATAAGCACCAGTGCCTTCTAAACGTATCTAGAAAAGTTTCCAGCATTTGACATCTATTATTATACACAAATTTCACCAAAACTGGGATGGCACAGATTTAGTTGTACATGTTACTCATATGTGATGTCACAGATCCTAGTAGTTTGCATATTCCTGACAAAAAAGCTGTCGCTCAATTTTCTTAGCTGGATCATAGTACACTAAATTTGCATCACAAGGTTTCTTGACCAACAGATAATAAATTAATAACCAATTGCAGCACTTACAAACTAGTTCTATATCCAAATATCAGCTTATCCACAACAAAATACTTTCCCATAAAGCATGAATCATCTTCCGAATATAGAAAGGGAAAGAAGACCACCTGAATATTTTCCTTTTGGTGAGGACAAACAGAATAAACAGGTGCCTCGTGACCTTCAAAGTTAAAAAGCTTACTTCCAGCCAAATCCCACACCTATAGGCTATAACCATTACTGAAATTAAGAACACATGAAGTTCAAAGAAAAAAAAGAATAATCTACTTATTCTTTTTCTCACCTTTATTAACCTGTCATCTCCACAAGTAACAACGCAGAGCTTTTTGTTTGGATGAGAGAAAGCTAAGTCGTTTACACCACCCACATGGGCATCAATCTACAAAAATATGGTGGCAATTATCAGATTGTAATAGTGATGCCTTTTCAAGCAAAGATTAAGAAAATGAATTAGAACATGCCTCTAAATCTTGTCGTAGATCGTTAGACCCTTGATATGCATGCAAATGAACAAGGTGTTTCGTGAATGCAACTCCTGCAACAAGAAAAGTTCAATATAGAAGCCCAAAATAGGACTTACTAGAGGGAAATCACTCTTACAACACATACCGATCAAATTTCCATCCGGGCTCCAAGCAACACGGCTTACAGACATGGATGAATCTTTGACAATACTAGCCTGGAAGAGACTCAATTATAATTCTATCAGAAGTATTTTGTCAAATTCCAGCATTCCAAAAGCCAAAGTATAAACCTTTTTCTTGTTTCATGAACATTTTAAATAATGTAAGAAAATTGTTTTTACTTGAAGTATACTTTTGATAGAGGAGAAATATTTTGAAAAAGGAGATAGACAAAATCATCAGTAACAGAAACAATTTTGAATATTAAAACTACAATTACTGAAATAATATGCAAATAAAGTATATCAGTAAAGCTACAATCTTCAGTAATAACATATCATGTTTTCAGTTAGTATTGACCTGAAATGTAACAGAACAGGCAGCCAGATCCCATATCTTGAATGGTTTTGACACCAATCTCTCTCGCATACCAACTTCCCATAAGGAAATTTCACCATTGCTACAACCAACTATTTATAAAGTATAAAGCAAGATAAGAAAACAAAATCCATGCAACAAAACTACAGTAATGAATTTGATCTAGAATCAATAAGAAAAAGATGTTATGTGCAGTTCTCATTGATTTTACCAGTAAGTAGCGTATGATGAGAAGGATGGAAATCCTTGTTGGTCACATTGGATCCCTGGTGAATAGTACAAACAACAGATCTAGGTAGGTCATCAAGTGACCATGAAGCTTGTTGAGAAGAAGGATAAGTGACCTGAAGGCATTAATAAGAAATTCCATAATCGATGATCATATAATATGCAATCGCTGCAGCATGTATGAGAAGTACAAAGAACTGCTATGAAGAATTTGAGATCTTAAAGATCTACCTCATCAACAGATTGCACAGACCGCAACCGTTTCATTAGCTGTTCGTGATCAGAGCTTCCATATTCGGTCATTCCAAGTGTATCTGGTGGTGTTCTCAGATGTTTCAAAACTGAAACTGCAGTAACAATTAAAATCAAAGCATGTTAGTAACACTCATCGGTGGTGTTCTTGGGATATATTATATTAACAGCTGACAACATTATATCAAGATTTAATACTAAGTAAAACGTACTCAAAGCAAGTTTAAGTAGTTTATACAACCCAACTTCTGGAGTCCTTTTAAGTCCCCTTTAATCAAGGTCATTAACAAGTATACAAACAGACAGCATAAAACACAAAGGATAGATGTAATCCAATATAAGTCGCTGAAAATTCTATTATCTGAGGGAAAATATAGAAACAGAAAATTATCCCTACTTACAGATGATTACTTGGATGTCCGACTATCATTATGTACATGTTTGCCAAAACACCTACCACAATAATAAAAAAATCAATTTTACCTTGATTTCGAGGAACAGGTAGTGATGAAGCAGAAGCAGCAACGACAGCAGGTTGGACTGAGGAAGAATGATTGGCATTTGCCATCCAACCAGCTAAAGCATTAGCATTTGCAGCAGCAGCTGCTGCTGCTGGAGAAAAAGGCTGCAATACAGTAACACGAAGCAAAAGAAAATTTGAAGATCAGCACAAGAAACATGCATTAAGAACATCTATAACTCAAAATAATAGCACACATTAGGATCATACCCCACCATGTGCTCCAAGTGGAGCATAAGAAGGTTTAGCAACTGCTGCAACTGGAAGAGTTACTGGAGTAGGTGCACGAGCCCCATTTGGAGGTGAACAACTGTGATCGGTGAATAAGGTTTTGATATCAGGATTGGCCCTAGGGTTCTTACACAGCTGATGTTGCCAATTCAAACTGCAAATAAACAATGAGTTATATACAACATCATCCACCTATCATAATTACAACTAAAAAATCCATGTCACTGAAAGTTCCAAAAAAATACCTTTGATTAATCAAAGTTCGCAATCGAGAAGCTTTCAATGTAGGGAAAACAAGCTTTTCACGGAATAAGGGATTCGCTTCTATTAGTTTCTTAAGCTCGACCAGCATTATGCTTCGAGCCGATTTAGTATCACCATACTTCGATAACTGCTCATTTTGCCTACATTTTTTCAAAACACGTAAGTCTTAAATTCCATAAATTCTACATCCAAGACTACCCATCAAACTTTCAACAATATTAATTACCTAAAATTATCCGTAGTTAAAAGCAGCGTAATTTCCTTATAAAGTTCTTCATTAAAAGTCGAGAAAACCTTCAAATCTTTCACCAAAATCTCAACAGCTTTAGCTCTATCATGGCTGAAATAAAACAAAAAACAAAACAACAGTATCATCAACGTCAAACCAAATCCAATATCATTCAAATTAATTACGGAAAAGGCAAAAGAATAAATTACCGGTCCAAAGCTTCTAGATACTTCTGTTTTCTGATCTCAAAAAAAAAATCTTCATTGAATATCGATTATCATCAACTTTAGTGAACCCGGAGAGGTATTTCTCAACTTCGTCCCATTCTCCGGCCAGAGCTTTCTCTTCGAAGTATTTCATGTTGAAGAAGAAGCCCGACTCTTGCTCTAACCTGTAATTTTTAACCAAGCCGAGAACAAACTCCAATCAAAACGACATTAGGGACAAAAACGGAACAGATAAATAACATGAAAAATGAATTTTCAAGCTTACCTATGAACGGTCTCCTTGAATTTTTCTTCTTCCAGGAATTGAAGAATCAAAAACACTAATTCCCTGCTAAGAGACGACATTTCTTCTTATCCGATCGATAAATCGAGCATTCAAAAATTAGGAAATTAGGGTTTTTGAATTTAAACAAATGAGAGGAAAGCGAGAAATCGGGGATTGAATCAAAGGGGGGAAGTGGTGGTTGAAACGGCGGCGTTCGGTGGAAGTTTGCGGCGGGTTTCATGCGGAAAAATCGGTTCTTACTTGGACTGATTTCTAGGGTTTGAAGTTCAATTTCATGCTTTGGCTGCCAATTTAATTAAATATTAAATACAATGTTACAACCGAGGTTGTAAGGAAATAGAAAGGATTGAGAAATAGAAGAAAGGGTTATAGAAATAAACGAAGTTGGGTAAAAAGGAGGCTGAGATTATATTCATTCATGAGATGGTTCTATCATTCTTATAAGTTTGTATTTATATGAATCCTATCCTTATTGAAAAATAACTAAATTAATAGCAACAAAATAAATAATAAAATAGAGATCACGTGCACTACATGTTTGGCTGATCCCTTTTGCTCCCTAGACGATGTCGTTTCCTCTTTTAAGTAGATCTTCAAACACTACGTTTCCATTTTGAAATTCAACCCCAATTATTTTAGTCTCAATCCTTAATCCACTCTATTCCCGATTCTTCAATTCTATCGTCCCCTTCTCCTCAGCCCTAACTGGACTCTCCTCTCTGATTTCCTTCTTAATTTCTCCCTCAATTTCACCTTCAGCCATAACAATACCCCCACCTTCGGTAGATCCTTGTCTCCAAGGATCGAAACCCGGAAACTGAGAGTACAACGAAGTATAATCCTCCCAAGTAGCAGCCTCTGGACCCAAATTGGATCACTGCACTAATAGTTGTGTGACGGCCTGGTTATGGCGTTTGACTATCTGTTTGTCAAGAACAAAGGCGGGGTAAACCTTTAGCTGGCCTTCATCGTCGACCTCGGGCGGGTTTAGAGAGGTAACTGCATTCTATCCCACTTTCTTCTTGAGTAAACTAATATGGAAGACGATGTATTTTGGATTTGAGGGGGGAAGATCTAACTCATAAGCCACTAACCCAATTCGTTTCTTGATTTTGTAAGGGACATAAAATCTTGCTATAAGCTTGACATTGTTGCGGATGACCAGAGAAGATTGCCGATAAGGTTGAATTTTCAAGTAGACCTCATCACCCTCCTGGTATGCTCTTTCAGTTCTATGTTTGTCTGCGTTCTGTTTCATTCGACTCTGTGATTTAGTCAATTGTTCCTTCAGAATTCTGTTCAACTGGTCTCTGTTTGCCATCATTTCTTGCACACTGTTCACCGTAGTTGAGTTGTCCCAGTTCCACATAGGGGGTTTATACCCATATAGGGCCTCGAAGGGAGTGATGCCCAAAGCAGTATGGTGGTTTGTATTGTACCACCATTCAGCTTGAGGCAACCATTTGGCCCAAGTGGCAGGTTTTAAGAAACACATACAACGTAAATACTACTCTAGACACTGATTTAGGCGCTCTGTCTGTCCATCTGTCTCAGGGTGGTAGGTAGTATTTTTTCATTTCATTAGAAGGTTCTGGTCCTCATTTTAACACAATTTCCTCTCCTTCCTTGGTGAATTTGAGTATCATTTCATTAGAATCCAAGGTGATTGGACTGTATTTTTCATCCAGTCCACTTTCAACACCATGTCCGTTCCTCCCATTCCCAAGACCCTGAACTCATGTTCAAAGGAATACCCTTGCATCTTCCAACTTAAGGCTTTAGCCTTAGCAGTGCTATAAAGTTTTTCCCCATTGGCCACCGTGATTGCTAATGGGTGGGTTTGTTCAATTTCCACCCCTTCTTTGGCCCACTTTGGAGTCACAAAGCTATGTGTACTCCCACTGTCCACTAACACATTCATCACTCTCCCCCTTGTTACTCCTTGTAATCTTAGTGTAGTGTAACCCACTTGTCCAGTGAGGGCATTCATAGAAATCTCGAGGTTCCCTTCCTCCCCTTTTTCTTCCACCAACACTTCTTCTTCATCCTCCTCTTCCTCCTCCATAAGGTTCATCTGTTTAATCTTGCACTGATGTACTGGCATGAATTTTTCCCCACACTTAAAGCATAAGTTATGTGATCTCCTATAATCAATCAAGCTTTGTTTGTTGTTTGCAACTACCATGTTTGGTTTCTGATTCATACTAGGATTCTGAATTCTTTGAACACCTCCAGGTTGTGTGTAGCCTGATGGTCTCTGGTAGTACCTCTGCTTCCTGCTATCCAGCTCCACTGATAACTCATAAAGTTTATCCTGTCTACATGCTTCCGAAACTGTCATAGGCCTGTGTACTTTGACTTTATGCCTCAGTTCCTCCTTAAATCCACTAACAAAGTTGGATACAAAATAATTCTCTTCTAATGTGACATTGTGCATTAACATGTGTGGCTTCAACTCTTCAAACCTCTCTTGGTATTCTTCCACACTTCCTTTTTGCACCAATTTGTTGAATTCTTCAATAACATCACTACAACATTTATCAGCAAATCGATGGCATAGATCAGCTTTGAACTCTTGCCAAGTAGCCTTGTTTTTTTGCATTATATAGCCATCAAACCAAGTCTCTAATTTTCATTATAAGTATATTGCTGCCTGTCGCGTGTCAAAAGTGCGCAATTAGTGCAAGTGAACACATCGCAAGTAATAAAGTGATAAGTATTATCGTGTATCGTCTCCACAAGGATTGGTATACTTAATATGCCTTCTTCGTCTTCTTGTTCTGTAAAAAAGAATAAAATAAAAACACAGGTAATTGTGGTTTTGATGAAACTAAATAAATTGAAATAAAGAAAACTAAGTAAAAGGATGAGGTCTGATTAAAAGAGAGAGAGGTCAGGATCCAGTTGCATTGTATTGTGGATTTGATTGACTTGTTTCTGTCCAATGCAATTGTATATCACTGCCTCGGTAGTACTGCAGATTACTGCCTTGGCAACGATAATACTTGTCCACCGCGGCAATCCCTTGCTCGTGGTTGGACTTTACCAAAGTTCGGCAAAGTGTCCTTGGGTGACTCCGCTTATCCCTAAGTCGGAGTACTGTTGATGACTAGTCCTTGATGATACCTCTCGGCGTGAATCAATTATACCCACCAACCAATCTCACACTTCTTTTAGCCGCTGAAACTCTTAACCTATCCCTAGGCCGAGTTAGTATTTCGCGATTGAAAGACCGTACTTATCCCTTTCGTGAATCTAACTCTCCCGAGTCTAGATAAATGGATTACTCACAAACTTCTCTCCCGATCTTGAATGCAAGAACAAAGAATGGCAAAGGATAAGCAAACCTTGATAGTTTTATTGCATTGAAACAAAGAAAAAAGTACAATCTCCTCTCACAAATACTTAACAACCTTCACCTAAACCCTAAGAAAGCTTAGAACATAATTTGAGAGAAAGAAAACATTGAGTCTTAGGGTGAACTCTCTAAGAATCGGCTCTCCTATTCCCTTAGACGGCTATGTCTTATATAGGCTTGGCCTAGGGCAAACCTTTTCTAAGTAGAATACAACTTGGAGTAGGGAACAAGTCATGTACATAAATAAAATATTTCCAAGTTTATTTCAACTAAGAGGCTTTCCCGCGTGGCCTTGTCTTGGGCTTTTCCTCGTGCTAACCAGCTCCGATCCATGTGCTTCATGTCCAGAAACGTCCCTTGAATTTTTCTCTTCCGATCGGCTACAATATTGCTTCCTGGCTCTCAACTGTTGCCTCGGCATCAGGTCCTGCCGCGGCCATGTTGCTGCCGCGGCAATAGTTTATCCTGCACAGATGTAAAAATGCAGTAAAGCTTGCCTTTTCTGTAAATATCATCTTTATAACCATAACTTCTAAATATATCACATTAAGTACATGCATTGGTCCGAGTGGGTGTAAATTTAGTGATTAATGCCCATAAAAGGTGTAAAAAGTGATAGTGAGTTGAGCACTTATCACACCCCCAAACTCGAACTATTGCTTGTCCTCAAGCAATGCAAACCATCAATTTGCCAAACTCTATTCTCTCTTGGTCTTATGTTTCCATCTATTCTCCCCACCATAACTATGCCTATTCTTTAGACTTAACCTTTCGGCTACCCAAGGGTTTACCTAGAAACAAACTATAAGATTTGGTGAATGTGTGCGCTTTTGTGGACAAGTTTGATTAAAGGCTTTCTTAGATAAACTCTAAGTTCAAGACAAGTAGAATTGGGTTAAGTGTTCTTTTCTTTTCTAAACAACCAATTCTTGAGCCAATTTCGGGCACCTCAAGGATTGTATTTTTCTCTTCACTAATTCCTTCTTTCTATTTGATATTCCTTGTAGCATACTAGAGCCAATTTCGGGCACCTCTAGCATAAAGAAGAGTAATTCCTAGAGCCGGTGATAGGCACCTCTAGTCACTTGCCCAAAAATCTAGGTCTTTATCACCTAAGTTCATTAAAAGAATTCCTATAATCCAACAAGTCCTAAAAGTGTTTTTAAAATTTATCTTATAGTAAGCTTCTAAGTTTTCATCCTTAAGTATCCTAAGGTTAAACCTTCTTAACAGGACCTAACCATGGTAAGGAGAAAGATTTTTATAGCCTTAAAGAATAAACTAAGGCAATACTGATGATAAGCAGTGCAAAAGTATAGGCAATTTATTCAAGTAAGGCGGGGAGCATGAAAAATTAAAAAAAATCACTTAAATACTCATTTTTCTTGGCAAGGTCTCGGCAGTAGATTGCTGCCTCGACAGTGACTCTACACCCCCAAACTCGAACCAAGCATTGTCCTCAATGCTTTATATTAGAAAAGAATAGTGGGCAACAAAAATATGATAGAAAATAAGCAGTATATAAATAAACAAGCAGCAAATAATATTGAAAAAAATTTAAAGGGACTCCGAAGAGCTGCTTGTAACAATTTTTCTTCGGGGTCGTGCTGCTGATTGCTTCGTTCTTGATGAGGGCGATGGCTGAGTTTTTGCTTGCCGGGGCGGTTAGACTCTTGTGGGTGGTGCCTTTTGCAATGGAGCATCCAATTCTTCACCTTCTTCCACGTCGACAATCTCTTCGATGATCATGATGATCGTTCCACCTTCATTTTCTGCGGCTGCCCTGGTATGGTGTGTACTCGGTCCGACAGCGGTTGAGCTTTGGTGTACATAGGCATCTATCTCTGCTGATAGACTGCCCATGATGATTGGGGATCGTGGTGGAGTGCTGAACACTGCCCTCCTCTTTGATGGTCGTCTGCTGGCAGATGCTGCTGCGGTAGACTTTGCTGCCCTAGATGGGCCGACAACATGAAACTGTGGTTAAGGGCCCGCGTGGAAGAACGGTCTCGGTCCTCCTGGAGCTGATGTAGTCTCTGTATAGGGTGCAGCTGTGACAAACATGTTGCTTGGAAATTCTGAAAATTGCGCCCCTTGGTCTGGAAAGGCATGGAGCATCATTTAGGCAAGTGTGCTGTTGAAGTCCCTCTGATATTCCATGTATCTCTGCTGCCTAAGATTCATCGTCGCCATCCTTTGAAGTATCTCCTGGTACGGGTCTGCTGCGGCAGTGGTGTGGGCAGTGTCTGGCATGTCTGCCGTGTATTGGGCTCCGGCAGCAATATCAACAGTGAACTGCTGGGGCGTTGCCTGGACTGGTTCCGCCTGCATGATTTGCATAATTTTGTGGCAAAAGTCTCTGGTCCATCCACGCCTTTGGGGAGTGTATTCGTCTGTGTCTTCTACTAGTACACCGCATTCGTAAATTTCGCGTAAGATGATCTCTCCAACGTTGATGCTCCTTTTGTTGATGATTGATTGGATGAGCACCAATCTCCTTCGGTCCATCGTGCTGTTGTGGGAGGTGGGGATGAGGCGTCTCTTGACAAAGGTGTTCCAAAGTTTGGCCTCGGGTTTCAGACTTTGACGTGCTATCGATCCTCTATGGGCACCGGTTTCCCATGGAGTATTCGTGTAGTAGAGGTCGTCTTTAATCAATTCATAATCCTTGGCAGTGATATCCTCCATGAATTCAGCATGTACATCATGGTCAGGTGTTAGGCCGTAGAATTGGTTGATGGTATCGACATCAAGCTGGACAGGCTTGCCTCGGCAGTGGACAAAGAGGGAGTCTTTGCTTGGCCCGTGTGCATAGAATTCCCGCACGATGGTAGCGTTTTCCTGGGCAGGTTGTAGGCAAAAGATTTCCCATTCTTGGTACTTGATCCTTTCGAACAGATAGTACTCGATGCCATAATTTTCATCATCCGAGTGTTGGAACCCTTGTTCCTCCCACAACTGTCGGGCAATGAAAGACCTGTTAAAGCGGTCTCCAACATTGGTTGGGGAAAAACGTTTGTAGGTGGCCATAAGGATTGTGATAGATTAGGTTCTTGGGGATTTTCTTAGAGGAATTCTGAAAATTTCAAGAAGGGTAGGTAGAGAGTATTATGAGAACAAGATTGTCGAGTATTCTAAAGAAAACAAGAATGCAAAAGTGAATAGATCAAGAGGGAGAGGTTGCTTATATAGGCCTCGGCTTTGTGACCGTTTGAACCACTAGCCGTTTTGTAGCTGTTAGTCTTTACTATCGTTTCCTTTTCTGTTGCGGCAGAAATCTCGGCAAACTAGCCATTATACTGTTCTGCCCGTTGGAACTGCTGCGGCTCTGAAACTATTTACTGTTTCGGCAGGTTTCTGCTGTGAACTATTTCTCCTTTATTCTTGATTTATTGTCTTATCCTAAAAAGATAAACATCAATAAAGAAAGAAACATTCAAGTAATGAGAAGATAATTATTCCTAAACACCATAATTAAGAGAATTCATGAAAATACCAAATAAAATAAAAGAGAAAATTAATATAAAATAAGAATATAAAGAAAACTTATGGAGGGTTGTTTCCTATATTTCTTATAGTCCATTTGCACCCTCCATCGAGTGACAATTCTACTAAAAAAGATATGAGTTAATGCGGGTACGGATACTCTCATTTGTGCTATCATGGTGGAGGTGTCTTCCGTTTGTGTTCTTTTGTAGTCCATGCATATCCTCCAACTTGATATTATTCCTGAAGGCATGAATATCTCGTTAGAAAAAATTATATCAATATCCAACCATTTAATTACCTCATTCTTGTTGACTTTCAGAATGGTTGGATATAGCCTTTGTTGTCGAGGCAATTGATGTGCTAGCCAATTGTCGTGGCAATCCTTTGCCAAAATTCTGTGTACTTCAAATGAAGAATCATCTTTCTTGAAGTCTTCAAGAATCAACCCACATTGTTCTTTATGCTTCTCAAAAATCTCCATCAGTAGAGATTTTGGTTTAGAGCTACTATTAGATGGAATTATCACAGATAAAATATCATCTTCCAAATAATCATATCCTATTTGTGATGGCTTCAAATCTTGTAACGTTGACTCCTCGAAAGATACCTGCAATGGAAGAGATAAGTTTTTAAAGGATTCAAAAGGTTCAATCATTACCTTCTCTTATTCCATTATCTCGGTATTGCCATCTTGTTGATCGAGCGTGTCGTCATGTAATTTCCCAAGCAACTATGAGTGAGAGTAATCCTCAAATTCCATGGTATCCATGGTATATATAGGTCTCTATAATTGATCTTCTGAATCCCGCAAGGGTGCATCCAATCTAGCTATATATGCATCGAATGACTTTGATTGTTCTGTCATTAATTCTTCAATTCTAGCCATTGACACTTTCAATGTTTCCTCAAATGAATTTGGATACTCTTGAGAAGAATTATATTGCCATGGCTTATCTGTAACATCAACAAAATTGTCATGGTAAAAATTTTGAGCGTTTTGATCATACCATGAAGGATTTTGTTGTTGGTTCCATCTATGGTCCTCTATGTGGCCATATGTTTCAGTACTATACGGGCAATTGCTAACCAAATGATCATCTCCACTATTAAAACAAAAATTTGCCCAGGCATAAACTTGTTGGGTTGCTCTTGGTTGACATAGATAATCATCATTTAATCTAGGAAATTCTTGATTGTCTTGATTCATATCTTCCAACATCAACTCCCGAATAGATTTCTTTCTTTTTCCTTGCATCTTGAAAATCCTTCAACTTGAAACACACCTATAATTTTTAAAGAAAAAGAAAAAGAAAATATGTTAGTAAAAATAACTAAAAACAAGAAAATAAAGAAGACAAAATTTAGTTGCCAATCCACGGCAACGACGTCAAAAACTTGTCGCGTGTCAAAAGTGCGCAATTAGTGCAAGTGAACACATCGCAAGTAATAAAGTGATAAGTATTATCGTGTATCGTCTCCACAAGGATTGATATACTTAGTATGCCTTCTTCGTCTTCTTGTTCTGTAAAAAGGAATAAAATAAAAACACAGGTAATTATGGTTTTGATGAAACTAAATAAATTGAAATAAAGAAAACTAAGTAAAAGGATGAGGTCTGATTAATAGAGAGAGAGGTCAGGATCCAGTTGCGTTGTATTGTGGATTTGATTGACTTGTCTCTGTCCAATGCAATTGTATATCACTGCCTCGACAGTACTGCAGATTACTGCCTTGGCAGCGATAATACTTGTCCGCCGCGGCAATCCCTTGCTCGTGGTTGGACTTTACCAAAGTTCGGCAAAGTGTCCTTGGGTGACTCCGCTTATCCCTAAGTTGGAGTACTGTTGATGACTAGTCCTTGATGATACCTCCTGGCATGAATCAATTATACCCTCCAACCAATCTCACACTTCTTTTAGCCGCTGAAACTCTTAACCTATCCCTAGACCGAGTTAGTATTTCGCGATTGAAACACCGTACTTATCCCTTTCGTGAATCTAACTCTCCCGAGTCTAGATAAATGGATTACTCACAAACTTCTCTCCCGATCTTGAATGCAAGAACAACGAATGGCAAAGGATAAGCAAACCTTGATAGTTTTATTGCATTGAAACAAAGAACAAAGTACAATCTCCTCTCACAAATACTTAACGACCTTCACCTAAACCCTAAGAAAGCTTAGAACATAATTTGAGAGAAAGAAAACATTGAGTCTTAGGGTGAACTCTTTAAGAATCGGCTCCCCTATTCCCTTAGACGGCTATGTCTTATATAGGCTTGGCCTAGGGCAAACCTTTTCTAAGTAGAATACAACTTGGAGTAGGGAACAAGTCATGTACATAAATAAAATATTTCCAAGTTTATTTCAACTAAGAGGCTTTCCCGCGTGGCCTTGTCTTGGGCTTTTCCTCGTGCTAATCAGCTCCGATCCATGTGCTTCATGTCCAGAAACGTCCCTTGAATTTTTCTCTTCCGATCGCCTACAGTATTGCTTCCTGGCTCTCAACTGCTGCCTCGGCATCAGGTCCTGCCTCGGCCATGTTGCTGCCGCGGCAATAGTTTATCCTGCACAGATGTAAAAATGCAGTAAAGCTTGTCTTTTCTGTAAATATCATCTTTATAATCATAACTTCTAAATATATCACATTAAGTACATGCATTGGTCCGAGTGGGTGTAAATTTAGTGATTAATGCCCATAAAAGGTGTAAAAAGTGATAGTGAGTTGAGCACTTATCACTGCCAATTCTAGTTTCTGCTCCTCTGGAACCGAGAAAATGGCAAAATACTTGTTACACCTTCTCAGCCAACTTCTTGGATTATTGTCATAAAACATATGCAATTCTACTTTAGGCTTAAGGTTAAACTGATTCCAGATATTTCCACCATTACTCTTTTCCAGTCTTTCAGGTTCTTGTAACAGTGAATGAAGTGTCACCCTTTTCTTACCACTATGTTCCTATTTTCATTTTCTCCTGAACTACAATATGGTTGTTTGGTTTTGAAGCTAAAAGGCCTGGTTCTTTTAGATTAATCGCGTACCTTTCTTTTTCATATATCACTGTGACTTGTATAGGTCTTTTACCAGTATGTTTCTCTTGTGTATTAATGGGAGGTGCGCCTTGTTTCTCAGGTGAATCAGACTCTATGTTTTCCACTTTCTTCGTCAGGAGCCCAATGATTTTCCTCAGATCAGCTTGAGTTTCCTCGATCTTGGTTTCCATGTGTCCAAGCCTGTTTTCCAAGCTGCCATGGTTGCCCTTCAACTCATCCAGCTGACGTTGAATACCCGTCAAGTCAATGTCATCCCCCATCTGCTGTGTTTTCTTCGACCTTCCCAGATTATTGGTGGATCTTGTAACCGAGCTCTGATGCCAAAATGTTACAACCGAGGTTGTAAGAAAATAGAAAGGATTGAGAAATAGAAGAAAGGGTTATAGAAATAGATGAAGTAGGGTAAAAAAGAGGTTGAGATTGTATTCATTCATGAGATGGTTCTATCATTCTTACAAGTTTGTATTTATATGAACCCTATCCTTACTGGAAAATAACTAAATTAACAACAACAAAATAAATAATAAAATAGAGATCACGTGCACTACATGTTTGGCTGACCCCCTTTGCTCCCTAGACGACGTCGTTTCCTCCTTTAAGTAGATCTTCAAACGCTGCGTTTCCATTTTGAAATTCAGCCCCAATTACTTCAGTCTCAATCCTTAATCCACTCCATTCCCGATTCTTCAATTCTATCGTTTTCTTCTCTTTAATCCTAATTGGACTCTCCTTTCTGATTTCCTTCTTAATTTCTCCCTCAATTCCACCTTCAGACATAACATACAAATATAAAAATCGAGAGAAAAAGATAAAAGAAGAAAAAAAAAGTTGAGTTTCTCACTTTTTTCGATGCATTCTTTTGTAGTGTCAACTGACTTATCACTTGATAGAACATGTACTTATCATTAAAAATATGTTAATAACTTATCATTACATTGATAAGATACTGTGCATATATATTTGGAGGATTTCAGTCTTGAATATTTCTTTTTACCTAATTTAGTTCTTGAACCAATATATTTAATTAATTAAGTGTTTAAATTTTTAAGATGTGCTTGTTTCGTATAAAATGTTTTATGAAAAACGTAGAAATATTTTTAAAATAATAATAAATAATATTATTTATTATATTAAATATTTATAATGAATATTTTATAAAATATTATTAAACAACAACAAAATAATTTACGTAACGTAATTAAATATTAAAAATATAAAAACTATGTTTAAAAAATGCAATTTTTATGGCTGGTAATTCATTTGTTTTAATACAATCTGAATTTTTTATTTTTTTATTCGCAATATAAATATATTATATAAAGGTGAAAAACTTAATTCGAACATACGAATCAATCCATTAATTCTAATAAATTTTAAGTTATTTGAGATATTTAGTCTTATTTTAGAATTTAAATTCAACTTAAAATATTTTGAGTCGAGTTTATAAAATTATGATTAATAAGAGCGAAGTTATCTAGAGATTAAGGGGTCAACCCATACTCTAAAAGTTGGTTTAAATAACAATTTAATCTTTGTAGAAATAATAATTTGGTCAAGTAACAATTTAGTCCGTATAAAATAAATATTTAAATTCAAAAACACAAGAATTTATAATTAATTAAGGTTCAAATTAAAGAAGAATGAACATATATCTTTAAATTTTTATCTAATAATAATTTAGGTCCTTATAAATTAAAATATTAGATAAAATAGGCATTGTCTCATAAATTTTAAATTTAAATACTTAATAAATATTTATATTTTTTAATTTAATATTTTAATTTCTATCAAGATTATATCTCGATTCCATCTCTAATTTAAAAAAATATTTTATAATCGAAGCCAAATTAAATTAAATTAATTTACAGGAAAAAATTTTTAAAAAATAATTTTTCAAATTAAAAGCTTTGTTCAGCTATATATGCAATACGGGTGGCAAAAAATCCGATTACCCGGTAAGACCCGATAAATTTTATTTTGTTATCGATTACGGTGGAGCTGGGACTAGATCTAAAATTTAGGTCCCGGTCATAACTGGGATTGAGACTGGATCTTGATTTTTTAAACTCAGTACCTGATGGGCACCCAATAAGACCGGGACTAATATAAAATATTCGATATTGATTTTCTTTTGTTTATTTTTTATCAAATTTTCTCTTTATGTATGAATATTATGAGTAATATTAGTTTTAAAACTTTAATTTTAAGGCCTACAATATTTTAATTTTATTATTTAATATTAATATTGGTGTTTGAAAAAAAAAATTCTCTGATTACTCAAGTTTTCTTAATAATAAAGTAATTGACCGGGTACCTAGTATTGATACCAATTTCCATTAGTAACAGAATCGGTTCTTAAAATTTAAGACTCGTTGTGACCGAGATTGAGACTGATTCTAATTTTTAGAAATCGATGGTTACTGAAATCAAGATCAATTCTATTTAAATTGACCGAGTACACGGTGTTGCCCACCCCTAATATCCAATGATGAATAAGAATAGTGAAAGTTTTAATAGTTATCCATAATCTTATAAAACTCAAACTAAATATCAAATTAATTAGATTATAATATTAAATTTAATATTTTTTAAGTGGAACTGTGGATTATTGTTTTGATTTTTTTTAATCAGTTTATAATGGTTCACTTATTTTTTATTTTTTTACACCACATATTGAATAGATCAAATGATTAATTATCATTTTATTGTATTAATCAGATATAATCCTAACAATAATAATCAAAAGGCAATGCTTAAATTAAGCATAAAGTTTTAATCTTTAAATCAAATATAATTATACGTAATCACACTCAAATGTTTGACATTTTAAATATTATAACAATAATAACATCCGTGTATAGTTGGATAGTTGGATTTTATGTGTCATGTTTAATTTATTACTTGATGAACGTACATGTTTAACCAATTAGTACTTATGTTTACGTCTATAATTAGTAGGAAGTATAATAAAGTAGGTGTATATCATTAAGCTTTATAAATTCAACGCTCAATATTGTTATTTTTAAACATAGGTTGTCGAATCATAAAATCGAGAAGCACTATTGGTTTGAGATTATAGGATATAATGATTTTTAGAGTACAACACTTGTGTTTAGAGAACTGTGAATTCATAAGACCTTATGTGGTAGGGTTTATAATTCTTTTTTTTTTACAAATGCTTATGAATTTTTATTAAATCCATAAAATATTATAATTACATCCCTTCAAGAAGTAAAAAAATTGGATTAAACAATCCAAACATTTTACAATCCAAAAAACAGAGAAAATAAAATTCTTATGAAATTAAGCTTACCTTTAAAATTCAGAAGCTTCCTAAATCTCCTTGTCTATATCCAAACGAGACGCATAGCGAAAGAAGGAGTTGTAGGCGATCCAAACTGTCATGCAAAAAGTACCGCTACCCAGGACTGATTTTATCGGCAAATAACCATCAACCGAGTGAGGATAAGTGACCACCGAAAAAAACAATAAATCAGAAACTAGAATCGATTGGATCTCTGTGCGAACAACAACCAATTGCTAGGGTATGCTGCAACATACCATAAATAGGGGTGAGCGAAACTCGACTCGATTCGAAAAAATCGAATTTCTCGACTCGATTCGAAAAAATCGAATTTCTCGACTCGACTCGAGGTGAAAAAACTCAACTCGTTTTAACTCGATTCGAAATTTCATAAACTCGAATCGACTTGAAAAAATTTCAAATTAAGTTCAAGTTACAAAAATGGGAATCGAATAACTCGAAATTTTTAGTAATTATAAAGGTTAATTGCACATTTAACCCATGTAGTTTTATTTTTAGTCCCTTCTTCTTTTATATTTTAATTTTCTTTTTTATAATCTGGTCACGTTCTAGATTCATTTTTATTTTATTTAATAAAAATTTTATTTTTATCTTTTATCTTTTATTATTTGTTTTTTTAATTTTTGTATTTAATTTATCATTATTTTTTGTTTAGTCTTAGTCTTACCTAGATAAGAAGGAAGTTATTAATAAAGTCTGTAATTTAATAAAATGACATATTCATACCTAAGATATTTGATTGATGATAATAATAATTTAAAATCTCTTTTTACACATATAAAAAATAATATGAAAAAATATGTATGTAAATTTAAAGAGAAAACCGTTTAAATTACAATAAAACTATATTATAGTGTCATACCCGAATTTTGGCCTAAGGGCCTAGGTAAATATAATTAAATAAAAATAATAAAACAAATATAATAAAATAAATAAAATAAGTAAATAATAAATAAATAAAAAAAAGAGAAAAAGTGATAAGGTGAGAGTTGGTTACTTAGGGAGTTACCTGCAGTTATGGGGATGTGGGTTTAAATAAAAAGAAAAAACAGATTGAATGGTGGGGGATTCACGAACCATTGAGGGGGGATCATCAGATAATTCCAAAAAGCAATTGGAGAAGGAAGCAGGTTCCCCGGAGTACCCATCGAAGCATCACCAGATTCGATTCTATAAGGTAAGTGTTTGATTTGTTTTATTTTGATGCAAAATAGATGATGTTAAATCAACATAAACTCAAAAATAGATTCAAATTAGGATGCTTATTCGAATTAGTTGTTGGATCTTAAGTATCGATTGAAGTTAAACATGATAAATTGTGGGTGTTGGTTCGGGTTAAAATTTAGTTTAGATTCAAGAAAGTAAGGTTCGTTTTTCATGGATCTGGGTAAATTTAGGGTGTTATTCCAGTATAATTTAGTGTTTAAGAGTGAGTCTAGATCTGTTTTAGGTGTTTAGATTAAAGAAAGTGGGTTTCCGGGTTGTTTTTCAGTGTTTCAAGGATTTTTAAGGTTTTCGGTGAGTTCTTCGGTACCGGAAACTATCGCCGGTGTCGGAGCTAGCGACGGCCGAAGTATTCGGGTGGTGGTCGTCGATCATGTGTGGTCGCCGACGAACTCGTCGGAGTGGTGGTTAGCGACGGCAGTATGGATTCAAGGGTGGTGGCCGGAGTGTGTTCATGTTGTGTTCTTCATGTTCATCCTATTTTGGATGAACACAAATGAACACTATCCAAAAGTATGGGTTTTGATCCAAAATTTGGAGGGTTTCTGGGTTTTAGTTGTTTAGGTTGAGAGGGTTTTGAGAATCAGGTGAGTCGGACCGAATGAGGAACGGAGAGTTATGACCGAGCTGACTCGGTAAGAGGGGAGGTCACCCACGCGCAAAACGTTGTCGTTTTGCCCAGGGTGACCCGCGTGTTGATCCGGGTAGACCCAAGATCCGCGCATATCTGAGAAAAATGGGATAATTATCCCCGTGGTCCCTGAAGTTTTGAAGCGTATTTCGTTTTAATCCCTACATCCTTTAATTAAGGCCAGAAACTTTAAATTTCACTCAATTTAACCCCACTTGGACCCAAATTGAACCTTAAATTTAAAATTTCATCACTTTAGACATTAATTAGGTTTAATTTATTTTTTAATCTTAGAAATATTTTAATTAGATCCTTATTTGAATTTAATTAAAATTTCTAAAATTAAAATTAATTTAATTTAATCACTAATTAAGTCTAATTCAACCCCTAAAATGGAATCTTGGTCGTTTTAATTCTTGCTTCTTTTATTCATACCATGTAATTCCCGTTGTTTCATTTAAATTTTCCGATGTTGTAATTCGAGCTCCCATGTTTCTTTAATAAAAAGTAACTTAGCTCCTTTATCTTATTTATTGCTTTAGTGTTTTGTTTATCGCTTTATTTATTTATTTATTATAAAAATCATATAGTATATTGTTTAGGATAACACTTTAATTTTCACTTAATTAATTAATTTAGAGCCTGTTAGGACTAGTCGCTTTAATTAATTAATTAAATAGGGAGATAATTTAGTAACGATAGTATTTTAATCATATATCTCGGATACACTAAACGGTCGGTGTTTTGACGTACCATGACGTTGACCTAAAGAGTGTACCTTGGTATCGAATTGATGTGCTATCAAAACTTAGAAATTGATAAAATAATTTAGGTTTAGAATTAAATAAAATTAGGTAAATATTAGAAACATTAATAGCATTATTAATTTTGTTAGGTGTCGAGATGGTAGTGTCCGAGCATTCGGATGATATCATAAGACACTTGGTGAAATTAATAATTTAATAGGATTTGGATATTTAATTAATGGAGCCTTTTTAGGTTAGAACTTAAAATTAACCAGATTAATAACCGGTCATGCATTAAAAAACCTTTTGGGGCAGAACTTGTATTTCTTTAAATACGAATTAAGATTTCCTATCTAGAGGACGTCTTATTCAAACTCGTATTTAAAAGAAATATATTTTCTTATCCAAAAGGATATTCTTATTCAAGCGATATTTATTTGATAATAACGGATTAAATTAATATCATTATTCGAAACGCCAAAATGCCACGTGTAATTAATAAGGTACCGATTTCGGGTGCTCGTAAGGATCGTCCTTACCGTAACTGACTCCCGAACCCAAAATGTTTTAAAAAAGAATCTCTGGTTTGTTTTATGGTGTCTGGTCTACCAAAGTGGCCGGTGGCGACTCCAAATCATTTTAAAATTAAATTTTAATACGACTTTAATTTTCAATATTTTTCAGTTCATTTTCCAAAATTCAACTTGCGATTTTTAAATAAAATATGTTTTTTTATAATTTACAATTAAAAGCAATAAAACTCGATTTTTTTCAAAAAATAATTCGTTAGGCTATTTTTCACATTTTTTGGTTTTAAAATGATCGCGACATATAGTATTATAAATAGTATAATTAAAATTTATACATAAATCGAAAAATCGAATCGACTCGAACTCGACTCGAATCGAAAAAATTTCAAAAAAAATTCAAACTATAAAATATGACAACTCAACTCGAATAACTAGAAATTTTTTGACTCGACTCGACTCACTTGAACGCTCACCCCTAACCATAAAGACAAACAAACCAAACCCTAAAACAAAAATAAAAACATGTCACAAGGACAGAAAAAAGCGTATCACAAAGACAAAAAAATAAAGATCCTTATTAAAATAAAACAAAAAAAAAGTAATAGATCTGGTGGTCGACAACCGATATTAAAATTGATTGTCGACCACCGATCAAAGGAAACGATCAAAATAAAAAACGAAAAAAATGAAATTTTATAAAAGAGAGCAACATTTAGTTTCTCGAGAGAGAAATCAAATAATATATTTTTAGAATTTTAAAAATATATGATTTTAAATGGAACCTTATCATATTTTGGAAAATATTCTTTATGAGCTAAAGTATGTCAAACTTTTATGGTTATAAGATTGAGTTTATAGTCTAAATAAGACTTACTTTTGCCTAACATTCGATGACTTATTTTGTAAAAAGATATCACTAAAATATTTTCTTATCACCGAACTACCTATTTTCTTGTTCTTTTTATTTTCTCTTTCAAATTTAATGAAAACTAAAAGCTAAAACCTTTTTGGTGTATTACCACAAATCATTAGTTCAGTTTAAAATTGAATTATGTTAATTTTTTGACAAAATAATTTTTTTTACTACTGTAATTGATCGATGATTGTTTTATTCATTAAAATCTTGATCATTGTAACCACTATAAATTTACAAAAACATGTTTTTGTGAGGATGAAAACTTCAACGTGCCTCATTTATAATTACGACTAACGACGATCATCGTAATAAAATTAAATAAAAAAATTTAATATAGTGTAAGTTTTTAAAATACAATGACCAAATTAAAAAAAACTTTAATAGCTTTAAACTTTTAAAAAAATATTTATTCCTTAATTTTTTTCTTTCATCCAATTAAGTCATTAAATTAATAAATTGAATTAATTAATTTTTTTTATCAATATTAATTATTAAATTTAATATATTTTTAATATATTTTCAAGAACAAATATAATGCTTAGTAATTCGATATGGCTGTTTTTGGCCTAAAATGTTATTTGAATTGTTCTTAGGTTGATAACTGAAGCTCTGCAAAAGATGAAGGGAAAGATTCCAGAAATTGCTGGCTCTCATGTTTCATCCCGTGTTCTGCAGGTGGGTTGTTTTTGGCCTTTTCTTTAAGTTTCAAATTAATTTCACTGCAGTAGGGTATGGTTGTTTAACCCTTTTTTGGTTTGGCCTTAGACCTGTGTTAAGTACTGCTCGCAAACAGAAAGGGATGCTGTATTTTCCGAGCTTCAGCCACACCTTCTCACCCTTTCATGCAATGCCTACGCAGTGCATCTTGTGAAGAAAATGTTAGATACAGGTATACGTATGTTGATTCAACGACTAGTTTATATTATTATCTTCTAGGTGATGCTAATCCCACTGTTATCATAGCCTTACAGTACAATTAAATGCATGCAGCATCTAAAGCACAGCTGGCTGGGGTCATCTCGTCTCTCTGCGGGAATGCTGCTTCACTTCTTCGGCACATGGTTGGATCTGTAGGTATGTTAGAGTTTGTTTTCCTCACCTAAATTTGTTAAAAAAAATAATGTTGCTTTTGATTTAAACATGTCTTAAGCTAAGTTGCTCCGACTTCATTATGCCAACATGGGTATGGAGATATGACTATCTAATGATCCTCCAAATACATAGAAAAGTTTATAAGAGATTGAACATACCCATGTTTGAAACATACCTGTGATCTGACACTCACACCTGAGTTTGATAAAAACTTATAAGATTTTTATGTGCATTTGATGTGTATATCAAAGTGAGTGATAAAACTGGTTTAATTTTCAGTGGGCAGATTTCACTGTAGGTTTTGAGAGGTAAATCTGCTCTCAAGCCTCGCTAACATCCAATATCCTTGCTTATCCCTCAACAGTTATTGAGCATGCATATCAACTTGGAAATGCCACTCAAAAACAAGAGCTTCTGATGGAATTATATTCTACTGAACTTCATCTGTTTAAAGATCTCGCATCCATCAAAGAAAGCAGGTAGAAATTATATAAATGTGTAATTTTTAGCCATGATTGTCGTACTTTAGAAAGTTCTAAAAAGCTGTTAACTTATCACTGAGGCTGATGGGCAGTCGTTAAATTTTTTGATGTTATTCTTTCAGAGAGTTGTTGGTAGCTTGTAGGGTATGTGTGGTTCCACAGTGATATCCTACTTCTATGACAACTGACAAGTCAGTGACATGTTTTGACAAAAAATTCTGATCTCATTTCAGGTTAATAGATGTAATATCAAAGCTTGGCCTTCAGAAATCTTCTGTTTTGCGACACACGAGTTTGGTGATTCATTCAACCAATCCTTGAAAAAGGAATAGTGGACCACTCGATGATACATAGGGTATTAGTAGAGTATTTGAGCGTAGCTGATAAGGTATGCAAGATCTTAACACATTTTCGAAACATTCTGTAAAAGTTTTCTGCCTGTAGCACTGGTTTTTCCATGTGATTTTTCTGATTAAATTTAGTTTGTCAATAGTCCTCTGCTGCAGATATAATTCAACAATTGTCTGGTCCTCTCCTAGTTCGTATGATCCATACCCGGGATGGATCTAAGATTGGGATGCTCTGTGTTAAGCATGGAAGTGCGAAGGTTTGTTGCAGTCAGTTGGATGAGTTCCATAAAACCTTATACATAAGGATACCCTTTTCTATAAAAACTCAAGAATATATTACTATTTCTGGGTGGAATTCCTAGTTTTTGTTAACTCATGAAGTATATTCCTTTTTGTGTTCCATTTTAGGAAAGAAAGAAAATCATCAAAGGAATGAAAGGCCATATAAGCAAGATAGCATATGATCAATGTGGGTGCATGGTAAGGGTTGCATACATGCGTATAGAATTCTACCCACTTGAATTTCTTTGTTAGAAATGCTAAACGGAAGTGTTTGTAGATGGCTTATTTTGAATTTTTTAATGTGCACAAATAAGAGTATGTAGACCATAGGTTTGATTGAAAAAACCAAAAATCGAATTAACCGACTTTTCGTACACCATAACTGAAAACCTGTCTGGCATAAGGAAAAACTGAATTAACTGAACAGATGGTTGGTTTGGTTATCTGTCTTAACCAAAAATAACCCTTTTGTAGTTCGTAGTTATTTAAGACTATCGTATATTTTACTTATATTTTCTTTAAAAAGTTGTAATCATCTGAGAAATGTAATTCTCTTTATTATTATATAAATATATTTAAAAATATACAGGAATAATATACTTATATTAAGCTGGATAATTTGGTCAATTCAGCTATCAATTATATAAACCGATAACAAACCAAATTAACATATTTAAACCGACTCCATTAACTGACATATATCAAATTGCATAGGTGTTAATTTGGTTAACTTGGTTTTCATGAGTTTTGCACTGCCCTGTGTCTTAAATGTAATCGACTCTTGATGAATTCAAGTATGGCACTAGTAACAATACACATGTGTCGTCAGACGTGAGGCCTTTCATTAAGATTTAAAGTGTTTAAGGTTTTTGTCTCCGATTTCCATTTTATTAGGTACTTGTTGGCATTGTTTCAATGGTTGATGACACAAAGCTTAAAATTTAATTTTTAAGGATAAAATTATCTTTTCAGTTATTTTATATCATATTTTTTATATAATTTTTTCTTCTAAAATTACATAAAAAATAATAATGAACACTAAAAGTAGAACAAAGAAAATAACACACAAAAATAAAATATCAAAACAAAGAAGATAAATGTAAAAAACGTGATTCAAATCTAGCTCATTTGTTTCCATGTTAAATCTTTAACTAATTTTTTTACCACATGTTGCCGCAGTGAATTATTTAACTAATTAGATGATTAAATTTTTTAAATTAAACTAAAATTAAGATTAAATTTATATTAATTTAAATAATTAAATGATTTAATTGATAACATTTATAATTTGATGGTTAAAATAGAATCAACTCTATAGTTTAATGGTCATCAACGCAGTTTACCCTAAAAAATAATATTGTCAAATTTGGGGGATCGACAACGTAGAAATCAATAATGTTCTGATCCAGTGGTTTTCGACCATTTCCCTTAAGTCGCCTATCTTTCTTATACTTACATGGTTGTTGCTCCCGTCCCTTCCATTTAAACTAAATCCTACGACACAGACAATACGTTTAAGCAATCAGGTACCATTCTTCAGTATTTGCTTCATCTTTGATTTGTTTTGCTTCGAATAAATACTTTAATTTTATAAGGCTGTTCCTTTGTTTCCCTATGTTTGCACACAATGAATTTAGTATTTTTTATATATATTTCTGAAAAGAAAGAAAAAATGGGATGTCATCTAAATTTGTTGTTTATGGTTTAATTTTATAGGGTTATTCCTTTGTTTCTTATTTTCGTTCAGTTGAAGTTTACAGTACACGATTGTGATGAGTACCGTCTTCAATTTGCGCAGGTATTGCTCTATCTGTACCAGATGAATCGAATGAAGTGGTTTCGCTGCCTGTCTGATGTTAGGGAATCCACATTAGGTGCATCATTCTATTATCATGTTTTGAAGAAACATCCTTATGGTATTTTTGACCCAGCAAAACCTTGCATTCCTTATAGTATTGGAGCTCAAAGGTGTTTCCACCAGCAACTTTTGCATCAGGAATGTTCTTGGTACGGTGGAATGGGTTTTCAAGAAAGTTCGATGTTTGGGAGAAATTTGTTTTCGAGATTAAACTTACCTTTCTATGTTCAAGGAAATTCTCCTTGGTCAATACAAGGGAGTCGGAGTTGTGGATATTTCCATTATAGAAACATTGCTGACAATGAACTTAGTTTAAGTAGAAATTTTCTTGCACGACTTTGGGTTGTAGAAAGAAAATTGATAAAGGAACTTGAAAAAAAGGAAATGTAAGCACCTAAATTATGTCGGGGAACGTGAATCATTCCAGCATCCATTTGAAAAATGCTTTCCCGGTAGTAGAGATAAAGAAGAGGAATCTGGTGATCGTACCCTACCGGTTTTTAAGCAACAACCAGTTAATCAATCTATATCGGGTATACTTCGTCCAACATCACAAGAAGAGGTAAATTCTATTTTAGTTTTAATTTTTTTTCATCTTTTTTGTTTTTCATTGGGTGAAGGGAGATTCCAACCCATCTCTTGGAGCAGGGGAATACATTCTTCTACGATTGAAAATGATTTTAGATGCTAATTCTGTTATATCTATCTTATTTTTTTAGAGGTTTTAACTCTTATAGATTCAAAAAAATAACTGACAATTGTTGTTTTTGAAATTATTCAGGCTCAAATTGCACCTCTTCTTGCCAGGTTCAACCTGCAAATCACCAAGGATATTGAGTGAGCAAATCTTGTACTTGGTTTTGAGCAGGTAATTCCCTCCACCCCTTCTCTTTACAGTAGACATTGTTAATTAAGTTATTTTTTATTCTGTCATCTTTGTTTAATTAAGTCATTGTTAATTGCATCTCAATTTCAATCATACTTTGTGACAAACGCTTGTTCTCATTAAGATGCCAACATCTTAATAACCAAACATAAACTATAAGACAAGTTTTAACAAACATTGAATAATTTATATTTAAGACCATGAGCAACATCTAGCAATGCGCCATAGTCACCAAAATGTTAGGATACTGAAAATAAATGGATTGAAACATGGAACAATCTGGACAAAGATACGTGGACAGTAGAGAAATTAAGGAAGAACATACTAGAGCTAAAAGAAGAAATTACAATTTCTGATATTCAGATCTCTTAAATCCCAACCCTACACTGGGGAACTCACCCGGCCCGAAATCTCACATCGGGCTGCTCGGAATCTCACATCGAGCTAGTATACTCGGATTCTCACATCGAGTCTTCACTCGGAATCTCACATCGAGTGGGACTCGGAATCTCACATTGAGCTAGGTCAGCACCCTAAATCTCACATCGGATAGTCTTCGATACATCACCCGGAATCTCACATCAGATGGTCTTCGTTGTGTTGCAACACTATCTGGATCCCATCAAACAATGACTCAAACCATACAAGGTGATCCACCAAGGATCTCAAGTCAAACCAAACCATTAACAAACCAAAACCGAGCATGCAAGCATAATTTCTCATATCAAGACTTATCACGACCTACCAACTTAATGGTGGTTTACAACTCATTTCATTGATCTAAGATTCATATTTACCTTTAATTAACCTTATCGATCCTCATCTTCTACTTATCTTAACAAAAGTTCACTAGGGTATCGATACACCTATATGGGGTATCGAAACACCCTATATCGATACCCACCCAAAGTAGGTATCGAAACATGGGTATCGATACTAGCATCGATACCCTTTGACCATCTCAAAAGTCAACTAAGAAGGCCTTCCGGATTCGATACCAGCATCGAACCGGAAATGCTCCTAGAGGACTCAGTATCGAACCACCAAACGTTCACTTTTCTCTCAGGGGTATCGATACCGGTGGCCCGTGTATCGATACCCCTGCACGAAATGCAGGTTTGAAGCTTTAAAATTTTTAAGAACCTTAATCCAAACTAGTCCAATCGATCTCAAATCATTCCTATTCATTTATGAAGTAGTTTAAGTGAGTTTCTAACCCATTTTACTCATTATCATCAACTCTAAATCAAGACACCATTAAAGCATGCAAAGGCTCTATCCTAGCGAAACCATCACACCATCAAACAAGCATGCTAAAATGATGATGCACATGAAAATACAAAGGATTTGGGAGTGTACCAACCTCAAAAACAAGCTGAAGAAGCTCCACAACCAGCCTTCTCCTTTCCCAAGCTTCTTGAAGGCTCTCCTTGCTCTCCAACAACAAAGAAGATGACCAAACTATTACCATACTATCTAGATGATTTAAGAAAGCTAAAACAACCTTAAAAACATCCTAAAACTTTCCCAAAACCAAAACCTGTTCTTCCACAAAAACCCCATTAAAAACCTTACCTCCACCCTTTTAAACCAAACTTACCTTGCTAGAAAGATCCTCCCAAGCTGAACAAACTTCCCTCTATGAGCAAAACGTGATTCTTTGAACTAACACATAAAAAATCTACCTTGGTTGATGGATTTGGGAAAGAAAGATGAGAAAAAGAGATGAAAAAGACAATAAAGGAGGTGATGAAATCACCCTCTGCACAATGCAGAGAAATGTCTCCCTCTCCCCTCCCTTTTCCTCCCAAAAGTTCAATTACCAAAACACCCTTGGGCCACCTTCCAAAATCAAACCCATCTCTAAACCATTAAGCCCAACAAGGCCCAAGAAGCCCAACAACAAGGCACACACTCTCGGGTTAACCCGGCTCCGAGTTCCGAAACTCGGGTCGTGACAATTTGTCTGGACATTATGATGTTAGAAATACTTATTTATATAGTCTTCTTATTCTTTTTGGTTCTTGCTTTTACTGTTTTTCTTTTATTATTTGTTCTCTAATCATATTTTTTGAAATACAAGAGAACCGATATGCAATAGTGGATGTTTTTTACCCTCAGTCTGTAAGTTTGATTCTATGATCATTTTCTTTCATTTGCCTAACAAATAAAGTTGGTACCAAAATGAAAAAAAATTATGCTCCATAGTAAAATGAACAAAAACTATCGTACACTCATTTTATTGGACATGAGTTTATCTGTTATCAACTTTATTGCTTTTATTATTTTAATATTTATATTTTTATCAAGTTTCTAGAAACAATTTATAAGTCAAACTACTCTGGTACCAAGAACCTTGTCAACCTATAATAAAAAATCCTTCAGAATCTGCATGAAAACTTATTTTCATCAACTTAAAAGGAAAAACCCACTTGGTAATTACACTAACAGTTAATATTTAGAAAGTTAAGAAGAACCAAAACCCTTAAGGATCCATGACCTTATTTAATCTTGTGTTCCTCCTCATAAATCTTGCCTTATATTCAATCCAACTTTGTTATTTGTATTAGTTTCAGAAATGGTATACAAACTAGATAAATACATCAGTTTCATAAATGGTATACAACTTAATCTTGCATTCCTCCTCACAAAGTTGTGCTTATAACATCATCACCTAAAGTTCAAGAATAGGAAGTAATGTATACAAACAGCCACCAAAATGCGACATATAGGTAACTCATTGTAGTAGACAACCCAAACATTCAAATATTAAAAAAATTATCAAATAAAGAAAATTATCAACCCAAGAAGTGAATAAGAAATACTCAGATCAGAAAACCAAAAGGAAAAAAGGCAAAATTAAGAATAAGCAAGGGAAAATAAATAACCCAAATCAAGAAAACGTGTAAAAAGCTAGACAAATCAAACCTTTTCAACGGGAAGGGTGACCCTGAGAGAGGAGCCCCAGGTGAATGACATTGACAACCTACGACGCGAAGGCCTACACTCTTTCCTGTCACTGTTAATATCAAAGATCTCTGGTTTAAACGATGAACGAGCCCTCAAACCTTATGGTTTCCAGATTTCTAGAAGTTATAAGAAATCCGAAAGAAAGTGAGATTTTCTTGCTTTGTATTTGGTTTCTTCCTTTGGGTATTGAAAATATAAGTAGGTAGCATCGTTTTCTTGGTAGTATTTAATAGGGTAAGCTATATGAATACTCATAATATTATACAGTTAGTCCTGATTTAGTAATTATATTTTTTCTTCAAGGTAATTGATCTTTGTATTATTAAAATGAATTTAATATAATTATTTACGGTTAAAATTTAATAAAATGATATAACAGTTAAGAAAGAGAGAATAATTATTTATTTGATTTTTATTATTTATATATTTTTAATTTAGTTTTAGTTTTTAATTAATAAAATAATTTATTCACTTAGACTATAACATGTGTAACACTTTAAGGCTAAGCAAAGATTGATTGATTTTATTTTTTTCCTTTGAATAGGTTGTACCATGTAATTTGAGGAAGAAAATAAATTTATTAAATCAAATATAAATAATTAAAATTCTCTAATAAAATGTTGACACATGTTATTATTTAATTAAATAATTTATTTATTTATTTTATCAACTAAAAATTAAGACAAAAATGAAAGAATGCATAAATAGAAGGGTCAAATATATAATTATACCATCGCTTTGTAACTGTCACGAGACTATCATTAGGTTCGAACGACATGTGACCGTATTAAATCCATTTTAATAGAATGATCACTTAATTACTTTGAAAAAAATAATAATCAAATCGTGACTAAATTCATAACATAATGGTCATTTAGGTAATTTACCCTATCTAAATTAGTTTTTCTAAAAACATTAATTGTTTATTTTGGCAATTTTTTTTTTGGCAATTTTAATAATACAAAGGCTAAATTAGTCTTTTGGAAATTTTTTAATTGTTTCTTTTTGTATAGTGTTTAAACCTAATCCAAACATAAATACCTTTATGTATTGTATTCATCAGATAAACTTACCTATATGCAACATTATAGGCAACTCCTTCACATGAATGTTAGATGACTCGAGCAATGACTGAAATTTCGTACGATAATCGATGTTAAATAATCGGAATGTCGAAGCGAACCAGACAGGCGATGGCGACAAGCAATTCCATATGAAAATCCATTCTAATGATCTACAAATGAATCAATAAACAGATAATGAATGCAGACTCAAAATAAATTTATTAATGTGCCTACAAGCACCACTTAAGCCATTGCCACCTGCAGTCAGGCGTTGCTGGTAGGTTCGATGAGACTATGGTGTTGTAGAGGCTGCTTTCTGAGAATCTCCACTGGGAAAATGATAGTAAAACCTGAAAGCTTCCATCTTATTAGGATTAAATGCCAGTGATCTTGCATATTCACCGGTTGCAATTGTGAACCAGAAAACAATTTGTGGCAACAATAACCCTCTCCGCCTCACTGATTCCATAATGTCTTTACTGAAAACAACCGGAATGAACAATGGCTCGAATATACCCAACCGTTACTCTCTAAAAGTCCTAATGAACCATTGCACCATGGATTTTGGCATGGAAAATCTGGTTCCAGACATTGATATCGACCATCGTTACTAATTTGACAATCATCATTCTTCCCATGCCTAGTCCATCTACCAGACCAAACATCTCTATTGAAATCCGATTTTAGGCAAAGTTGCAGTTGAGGCAATTGAGCTTTAGTCCTAAAGAATCTAATCCCTATATGGCGTAATTGTCTATCATACACAAATCTTGCAGGTGAAAATTTAAGTCCTTGGAAATGCCTGAAAAGCAAAATCACAGTGAGATTATAATCACCAGCAAAATCAGGATGAACCTGAAGGGAAACCGAGTAAGAACCGTTGCCGAAATCTTTCACCACAGGCCTAGATTTCCATGAATCTCCTGAAAGATCAAATTCAAAGTAATCCCCACCTAAACAACGAGCATTCCCAGATTCATCAACAGCTTGAAACATGAAATCATGGATTTCACTAGCCGATAACTCGACCAATTTCTCTTTGTCCAAACCAGGAATCTTGATTTCCAAAGTTAGAGACTCCTTACAAGGCTCTTCTTCTTTAGCCAACCATCTAGTCAACAGATTTGCAGTAAAGTTGTTCTCGAGCTCAGCTGAAACCCAGTTCAAACCACTGGATTTCCTTGAGTTCTCATCAGCAGACTGGGTTACATTTTTGCTTCCAAGGGAAGAATTAACAGTAAAAAGGGGGAATTGGGTAGTGTTTAAAGTGGGATTTGAGGTAAGATTTCGAAGGGAATGTGAGGGATTCCGATATGTCTGATTGAAATTAGCCAAGGAGTTCACTTTCAAGGTAATGTAATCTTGTTCAAACTGCCATGACTTGATAAAGTCCTTGATAGTGCAGCCATCTATGCTCCAAACGACCACCATCCCAACGAGAACCAAAGTTGTTAACAACCCAAAACGTCATTGATGCACTGGAACAAAGCTCCCTCCTTTCTCTTCCCACTGCAAATAAAACCAAAGTGAAAACCCAGAAAGAACAGTAATAATAACAACAAATAAAGAAACCCTTTTCTTTTCACCACCAAGGAAGAACAATGGCACATTTATTTCATTTCAAACACCAAATAATCAACAAAGACTTATAATAATTTCACGACATGGCACATTCCAATAAAAGTTTTTTCAAAGCACGAAGCTTTTGAGTTTATCAATGAAAAGAATAGGAATTAAAAAGTATAAAAGTGGAAGCAGCTGTGAACCTGCGATCTACTTGCTAAATATGCTTCTAAAAACCAAAAGGAAGACGAAATTGTATGCTGAGTTGATCTACTTCTTCCCTGGTTTACCAAACAAAAGAAAAGCTTTGTTTTTGACAAATGGCTGAGGAAATCTAAGAAATATTCTTCCCTGCTTTCTCCAATATATAAGTAAAAGGAGGACAAATCCAAGAACGCGTCCTAGTTTAGCTTTAACTTACATACTATTTTGAAAATTATATAAAGTTATAGACGACAAGTTTAGCTTTACTAGGATTTCTGCTGGGGTATTTCTTATTGTTTTTTCGGGTTTTAAAATTTTATTTTAATTAATTTAAATTGATTTATGTTATATATTTAATTTTAATAAATAAAGTTTTAAGTAAAAGATTTTTATATATACAAAGTCTTATATTTAAAATTTGTTGTATATAAAAATTAAAGAAAATGTTAAATATAATTAAAGTTGTCATACCCGAATTTTGGCCTAAAGGGCCTAAGTAAATATAATTAAATATAATTAAATAATAAAACAAATATAATAAAATAAGTAAAATAAGTAAATAATAAATAATAAAAAAATAAAAAGAGATAAGGGAGAATTTTGGTTTTACTTGGTTACCCGAGGTTACCTGCAGTTAGGGATCATGGGAAGTTTAATTGAAAACATGAGTTTAGATGAGGGGGACAGAGAGAAAAGAGGGGGTTCCATTCGGTTTTGGGACAAGAGGAAAAAGAAATTGAAGCAGGGAAGTTTTTCTGGGCTACTCTTCGCAACAAATAAAGGGAAAGGAAAACTAATGATGGTAGGAATTATGAAGATGATCATGGAGTAATGATGAGAGGAGAAATTCATGCAATGATAGGCTCATGGTGGAAGGAATGATGAATACTTATGATTGCAACAATGATGAGAGATGATCAAGGAGTAATGATTAGAAAGATGATGATGCAATGATGGAGAAATGAAGAAGTAATGATTGGCTCCATGCAATTATAAAATCAGAAGCAAAGGATTGTTGGGGTGGAGAACAACAGATTGATAAAGCCGGACATCAACCGGATGATAACAGGATCCTTCGATTGCAGTCCAGGAATGCGATAATATTCTGGTAATTTTTTTAAAAAAATATTCTCGTATAATTTTGCTTTTATATATTATTATTCTATTTAATTACAATGAAATGTGTTTGAGTCTTTGTTTCTTTTAATTATTATTATTATTATTTATTTTATGTGTTTAATTTATTCGCTTGCATATTTTAAAATCATGTAGTATATTTGTTTAAGAGATCACTTAATTCACACCTAGTTAATTAAATTAGAGACTTTTTAGGGTTAGTCATCTTAATTAAATAATTGATAGGGAGATAATTGTAGTAATGATGACGTTCTAATCATATATCTCGGATACACTAAGTGGTCAGTGTTTTGAAATAACATTATGTTGGCCAATAGTGTACTTTGGTATCGTATTCGACGCGTCATCGAAACATAGAAAATGATAAAATATTTTAGGTTTAGAATTAAGTAAAATTAGGTAAAAAAAACTAGAAAATATCAATAGTATTATTAGTTTTGTTCGGTGTCGAGATGGTAGTGTCCGTGCATTCGGATGTAATCATAATACACCCGGTGAAATTAATAATTTAATAGGATTTAAATATTTAATCAATGGAGCCTTTTTAGGTTAGAACTTAAAACGAACCAGATTAATAACCGGTCATGCATTAAAAAACCTTTTGGGGCAAAATTTGTATTTCTTTAAATACGAGTTAAGGTTTCCTATCTAGAGGACGTCTTATTCAAACTCGTATTTAAAAGAAATATATTTTCTTATCCAAAAGGATATTATTATTCGAGCGATATTTATTTGACAATGATAGATTAAATTAATATTATTATTCGAGATGTCAAAATGCCACGTGTAATTAATAAGGTACCGATCTCGGGCGCTCGTAAGGGTCGTCCTTACGCGTAACCGACTCCCGAACCCAAATATTTTTAAATGAATCTGTGGTTTGTTTTATGGTGTCTGGCCTACCAAAGTGGCCGGTGGCGACTCCAAGTTTTTTAAAATTCAAATAAAATACGTTTTTTAATACCCTATTTTTCATAAATAATAATTAAAAGTGGTAAAAAACTCGATTTTCCAAAATTAACTCGCCAGGCTATTTTTCACTTTTCGGTTTTAAAATGGTTGCGACAGCTTGGCGACTCCGCTGGGGACAGTTTTTTTGTGAGTCAGGCCTAATAATTACTTACACGTGACATTTCGGTATTTTGAATATAGATATTAATTTAATTCACTATTGTCAAATGAATATCATTCGGATAAGGATAGTATTTTCATTTTGTGTGATATATCTGTCATTCATGCATCAGCTCTCGACCCGAGCTTTTACCCTTGAGTGGGAGTTAGATATTGTCCGACGTGATGCTATCCAGCTCCGAGTTTCGGATTTTTATCTGCTTCCGGTATACTAACCTTACGCGTCGTGAGGTCTTCACCTCCGTTGTAAGGGACCTATACTACCGAATCGATGTCTTATCGTCGCAGTAGACGGTAACGATAGTTCGGGAACCCAGAGTCTAGACCAAAACCCACATGTGTAGAGTAGAAACCTACCCCTATTAGAGCCAGACAGGGACCATAAGACAAGGCGGTATGCTGCCGAAATGCCGCCGAAATTAGGATTTCTCTGTTTAACTGCTCTCTGGTTAATTTTATGCAACATAAACTGCTCTCTGGTTATTTTAAGTACAGTTCCTTTTTGTGATTATTTTGTTTAAATCTTGTATTCACTGTACTAACACGAATTTTGTTTTGTTTTCCTTTGCTTTATTATTTTGTTTTATTATTTGTCATATCATTTACATTGGCATTAAATTCGAGAAACAGTAAAGTTAAAAGTGTCCAAAAATGTCTGAAGTGATCATTGTAGAAGATGATAATACGGATGTCTAGGGTTGGTCAGAGGCAGTCCAACATGAGAAAGGAGATAGTTTACCGCCGGGAAGTATGTCAACAATGAAAGGTTATGTGAAGATAAACACGGCTCAGAATCCATGTCTTCAGGAAGTCCGGGAAATATGGGATCAGTGGACTGCCGATATGAGGGATCAGTTTAAGAAGGAATTCGGAGACATAGCATTGCTATTAAAAGTACCTGTGGATAGACAATTACTCAGAGCAATGACGCAATTTTGGAATCCAGCATATAACTGTTTTACTTTTGGACGAGTCGATATGACACCGACATTGGAGGAGTATGAGGTTTTGATTAATAGTCCCGTGGCCAAGAGAGACAAGATTTATGTTAAGCCGAATAGTACTTCAGGCTTTAAGAAGAAGTTAACTCAGATCACAGGAAAGGTGAAGGAGTTTTGGGATGAGAAGCTTGCTAGTCGAGATAGTACAGACATGAACGAGGATAAATAGAGAGTTAATTGGAAAGTTTTGAAAGAGTTAATAGTGGACAGTCGCGAAGAGCCATCGAAGGTAAGAAGGATATATGCTTTATGCATTTATGGATTAGTGTTATTTCCGAGGACCCCAGAACATATAGACCCATCCACTGTCGGGTTATTTGAGAGGTTATTTAAAGGCATGAATCCAGCCCCTGCTATCTTGGCGGAGACATACAGGTCTTTGACGGCATGTAAGAAATCGGGTGAAGGAAGATTTTGGGGTTGTGCACAGTTATTGGAGATCTGGTTCAGAGGTCATCGTTGGAATGCACCTTATCATGCGTTAAGGCATACTGTTTTATATTCGCCTATTTCGGAGCATCTGAAGGATTGTGTCATAGAGAAGAAGGACGAGAGACAATGGGAGGAACTCTTTCAGAATTTGACGGATACAGATGTTGTTTGGAAGGCCTGTTGGTTGAGTAGAGGAACTGTATTTCTGTATAGATGTGGGGAAATAGATTGGGTCCCGTTTCCAGGAGTTTGGGGTGGAACAGCTTATTGCCCACTTTTAGTTTCCAGACAGTTCGGATCTAGACAGTTCATACCTGTTACAACCGGAATGGCAGGTTTCGAATACGCACACAAAACTGACGGGTATAAATCAAGGAATGAAACGATTTTGAAAGCGTGGAAAACACTCAAGAAAGTTCAGCCTTACCGAAATCTGGAAATCATGGCCAAGTATGACGATTGGAGGACACAGAGAGTAAATGATAAGACTTTTCAGGAGATACCCAGGATTGTTGGATCGTCAAGCGGAATTACTCAAGAAGCACCGTCTGTGATAGAGAAATTGAAGCAAGATCGAGAGCTGGATTACCAAAAATATGAGAAGACGGTTTATGATCTTACGCAAGAGTTAAACATGGCAAAGTATCATGTATTAACGCACGAGAGGAAAGACAAAGAGCTGATAGTTCAAAATGAGAAGTTAAGTCGGGATTTGAAAGAACTACAAGAGATGCATGAAGGGCACAGGAAAAAGTATCAGAAAGGAAGTGGGAGTAAATGGATTCCGAGTTTGCCCGATCGCTTGGACAGGTTGACAAAAGAAAAGGAAGAATACAAGAGGCTCTATGAACAAAAGTGTCGCGAAGGACGGGAAGCGGATTATAAAGCAAAGAAGAAATTAGAGAAAGAGCAAGCAAGGAATTTTGAGTTGTCAAACCAGGTGACACAGTTGGAAATGTTGATTACCAAGTATCACAATGAAGACAAGGTTCAAATTGAAAAGGAAAAGGAGGGTCTACAATGGAAAGTTGCTTCGCTTGAAAACAAAGTACAAGAGTTAAGGGAGAAGTTAACAAGCTATGAAGGGGCTTTGTACCAGGATACCAGACCGTGGAAAGCGAAATATGAAGTAGTGCAGCGCACCGTTTAATGTCAAAACAAGGAGTTAGTCAAATTCAAGGAACAGGTCAGAAGTATTGCCTCCTATGTACAGATATTGTCAAAGGAAGCTACAACACTTCTAAAGCAACTTGACATTGAGCTAGAGCATGGAGAGGTCATCGTACGTTTGCTGCATGAGTTGACCAATCTGGGGATTAGAGCTAGCAGCTTTCTGTAGTTGCTGATTATTTATCTTTACTTTATATATGAACTTTTTAGACAAACAGATGTTTTTAAGATACTGTTCTTCGAATACAATGCCTTATTGCATACATACATTCATGCATCATTTGCATCATTAATTTTAAAAATAATAATAATAATAATTTTTAATAATAAAAGGTTCTGTGGCAGTGAATACTTTAATCGCAATCATACCGCATTCATATTCAACACGGTCGCGTACTAAAAAGTCAGCAATGGAAGAAAGATTAAAGAAGTTAGAGGATGATCGCGTGGAGTTTCAGAATCGACTAGAAGGAATAGAAAATAGCATGAAGGACACCATTGCTAAGGCACAAGCAGATATTATCAGTCAGTTAACAACTTTGATAAGACCGAAAGAATCAGAGAAAGACAAAGCACCGGTTGGTGGATCATGTGAAGCTGAGGGTCAGACGGATGTTACATCTCATATGAAAGGGCAACCTGAAGTGCAGTCGGTACCTACAAAGGTTCAATTTGACCAAACGGGAGCATCTGCAAGTCATCCCGTGGAAGTTGTCGATTTTACTACTCCGAATGTTGAAGAGGTCCCAGATCTCAACTTCATGAGCGAGGTGGACAAAGTGCGTCAGGACATGGAGAAGAAGTACGCTGATCATTTCAAGGCATTAGAGGCAAAAATACAGAAGATACAAGGGACAACCGATCAAGATACTGATGCATTTGATCTAGGGTTGGTGTCTGATTTGGTTTTACCACCGAAGTTTAAAATGCCGGATTTTGAGAAATATGATGGAACGACATGCCCGAATGCTCACATGACTATATATTGCCGAAAGATGGCTGCTTTCAATAGAGATGAGAAGTTGTTGATTCATTGCTTCCAAGATAGTTTGACAGGTTCGGCATTGCGATGGTATACACAGTTAAGCCGAGCAAACATAAAAACATGGAAAGACTTATGTCGTGCTTTTCTAGAGAATTACAAGCATGTGTCAGAAATGGGACCTATTAGAGTAATGCTGCAACAGATGGGGCAGAAATCGAATGAGACGTTCAGACAGTATGCTCACAAGTGGAGGGATTTGGCTTCCCAAGTACAACCCCCACTGATTGAAAGTGAAATGACCCATATGTTTGTTGATACATTGAAGGGTTTGATGTACGATCGTTTGTTTACCAATACTTCGATGCAAAGCTTTTCCCAAATTGTCGCTACGGGAGAGCTTGTGGAAGCAGCCATGAAGAGTGGAAAGATAGAAGGACCTGATAGCTCCAAGAGGAGTTTCAGAAAGAAGGATAGTGAAGTGAATAATACCGTTGTATATGCGGCGCCGAGAAATGTGACAATCTCTAAGCCGGGGGCAAGAGCCAGTAGCTCACAGAGTTCAAACAAGAAGGATTCGAAATGGGAGAGGCCAAGCTTTACGCCTATCCCGATAACATATGCTAAGCTGTATACTCAGCTATATGATGCGGACATGATACGTCCGTATTACATCTTACCACTTCCACCTCCATATCCGGCGTGGTACGATCCGAAGGCCCATTGTGTATATCATTCCAATGTTCAGGGACACAGCATTGAGAATTGCACTGCATTCAAGAGAATAGTTCAGAATTTGATCAATATTGGTGTGTTGAAATTTGATGAACCCAGTATATCCACGAATCCGTTGCCAAACCATGGTGGTCGAGGTGTAAATATGATTGAGGAGGACCAGATGAAGCAGATAAAGACGAGTGTATCAGAGATCAGATCGTCGTTAAAATGGGTGTTTGAACAACTATTCGATAATGGACTTTTATGCCAGGAAGTGATGTTGAAGAGACCGATGGAGGTAGGATTGTATTGTGAGTATCACCAAGAGCAAGGACACGAGATTCAGTATTGCTCTGAATTTAGAAGTTTGTTACAAGGGATGATGGACAATAAGGAGGTGGAATTTTTCGTTAAGATGGAAGGACGAAAAATGATGGACGTATGCACATTTGAGAGAACCATGCCAAAGTATAGTACGGATAGGCTGTTGGTTATTTCAGTTCGACCAAAAGGCGATAGTTCATCAGGGGAAGTAAAACCAGTGGCTACCCCTCGCATAGTGATTAATCCTCCTGCACCTTTTTCGTTCAAGGATACACAGAGGATTCCATGGAATTACACTGCAAGTGTGACAATGCCGAGTAGTTCAAAGCCCGTCGAGGAGATACAGCCCGAGAAGTTCGTGGTTGAGAATGAAGTTGAGACTGAAGAACCAGTGAATGAGGTAGGACATTTCACGAGAAGTGGAAGATGTTATTCACCAGTTTAGGAGAAGGAAGAAGAGAAAGCAAAGAACGTGGAGAAGAAGAAGATTTTTGAAGATCCAGTGCCGAAAATAAATGAGCCTGTTACTGAGGAGCAAGCACATGAGTTTTTGAGATTCTTGAAGCATAGTGAGTACAATATTGTTGAGCAGTTGAAGAGACAACCATCCAGAATTTCCATTCTTGATTTGTTATTGAGTTTCGAAGGACACCGTAATGCTTTATTGAAGGTGTTAAACCAGACGTTCGTTCCGAATGATATATCGGTGAACAAGCTGGATCGGATTATTAATCATATCACTGTAGATAATTATATAACGTTTGCTGATGATGAGATCCCGGATGGTGGAACAGGGTCTATTAAAGCTCTAAACATTACGACTCACTGTGAGGGTCATGTTGTGCCGGGGGTGCTGATTGATAATGAGTCAGCATTGAATGTATTACCGTTAGAGACTCTGCCAAGGTTGCCAATTGACAGTGCTCATATGAAGAGTTATCAGAATGTAGTCAGAGCATTTGATGGAACGACGAGGGACGTGTTGGGAAAGATAGAAGTGTCGCTGCTGATTGGGCCGGCTGTGTACAATGTGGATTTTGTTGTCATGGATATCAAGCCCACTTATAACTGTTTGCTTGGAAGACCTTGGATTCATTTTACTGGGGCAGTGTCGTCATCTCTGCATCAGAAGTTGAAATTCGTGATAGATGGGAAGCTCATGTGTGTTGGGGCAGAGGAAGACATTATCGCTTCAGTTTCTACTGATACACCGTACATCCAAGCAAATGAAGATGCGTTAGAGTGTTCTTTCAGGGATTTGGAGTTTATCAATGCCGCGTTTGTTGCCGAAGGCGCGAAGTTTCCATGCCCAAGATTGTCGAACTGTACAGAAATGACTGTTAAGCAAACTCTCGGTAAAGGAGCCAGGATTGGAAAGGGATTAGGAAGGAAATTGCAAGGAAGCTTACGTCCAAAACCCGTGGTTATGAAGAAGGGTCGAGCTGGGTTAGGTTTTTCAATTGAGGCATTTTGGAAGAAATATGGGAAAGCTGCAGCTAAAAAGCCGATCTCATTGAGTTCAAAGATCGACTTTATATCTCATGGATTTGTGAATGTCACTGAGCAAGCAGAGAAGAATCGTCAAGAAGCTATCAGGCTGCAAGAGGAAGAAATTTTCGGGGATACTTTCGATGGTTTGTTTGTGGGAGGAATTTCTGAAGGACCGAGGATGAATTTTCTGGAAGGAATTCGTCCATGCCTCCCTGGCGAAACTCTGAAGAACTGGACTGTAGAAGATTTACCTATAGTATTTAAAACAGAGTAATGCCAAGAACTACCCTATTACTTTTGCCCGCAAGTATATAGGATTTTCTGTAAAGGGCTTTTACATATTTCACTTGCAAACAAGGATGTTTTTCTTTTATTCTCAAATGGCAAATGTTTTCTTTATTTTATTAATTCATTTATTCATTTATCATTCATTTATTATTCCTTTCCAAATATATAAGTTTTCTTCGCAGGTTCCCAATCAACGATAATATGAGTGACTCTGTGTCTAATTCCGAAATAGATTTGGAAAAGATCTCTTGTCTAACAGATATTAATGAGTGTGAAGATAATGTGGATTATGAGGTTCCCGAAGAATTATTAAGGTTAGTGGAAAAAGAAGATAAACAGATCATGCCATACAAAGAAGAAATAGAGATTCTGAATCTGGGTTCTGAAGAACTGAAAAGAGAAGTTAAGATTGGGGTAGCGTTCTCAGCTGGGGCAAAGCAAGATTTGATTAATTTGTTGCGAGAGTTCAAATATGGTTTTGCATGGTCCTACCAAGATATGCCGGGTTTGAATACTGACATTGTAGTGCACAAGTTGCCAATTAGACCAGGATGCAAGCCAGTACAGCAGAAGCTCAGACGGTTGAAACCAGAGATGCTTTTGAAAATCAAAGAAGAGGTTCAGAAACAGATTGATGCAGGATTCTTACAGGTAGCAGCGTATCCAGAATGGGTGGCAAACATAGTTCTAGTACCGAAGAAAGACGGGAAAGTAAGAATGTGCGTAGATTACAGAGATCTGAACAGAGCGAGTCCGAAAGATAATTTCCCTCTACCCCATATAGATGTTCTGGTTGATAACACATCAGGGCATTCGTGGTTCTCTTTTATGGACGGTTTTTCGGGTTACAATCAAATCAAAATGAATCCGGAGGATATGGAGAAGACTACTTTTACTACACTGTGGGGCACGTTTTGTTATAAAGTCATGCCTTTCGGGTTGAAGAATGCTGGAGCAACGTATCAGAGGGCTATGGTGACATTATTTCATGATATGATGCATAAAGAAATCGAAGTCTACGTAGACGATATGATCGCCAAGTCCCAAACAAAAAATGGGAATGTTCAGAATTTGAGAAAGTTGTTTCAGAGGCTACGAAAGTATCAATTGAAACTTAACCCTAATAAATGTACTTTTGGGGTTACATCTGGCAAGATGCTTGGTTTTGTTGTTAGCAGACGAGGCATCGAAATTGATCTAGATAAGGTTAAGGCGATTCAGAATTTACCACCTCCAAAAACCCAGAAAGAAGTTCGAGGTTTCCTTGGAAGATTGAATTATGTCTCTCAATTTATTTCTCAGTTAACTGATAGATGTGATCCAATCTTTAAACTGTTGCGAAAGAATAATCCATGTGAGTGGGACGATGAATGTCAAGAAACGTTGGACAAGATCAAACAATACTTGTCAAATGCACCGGTGTTGGTGGCTCCTTTTCCTAAAAGACTATTGATCCTCTACTTGACGGTGTTCGAGAATTCCATGGGGTGTGTGCTGGGGCAACATGATGATACTGGAAAGAAAGAAAGGGCAATTTATTACCTGAGTAAGAAGTTTACCGAATGTGAAGTACGGTACCCGTTTATCCAGAAGCTGTGTTGTGCGCTTGTTTGGGTTACTCGTCGGCTTAGACAATACATATTATATCATACCACGTGGTTGATATCAAAGCTTAACCCATTAAAGTTTCTAATGGAAGCACCAGCATTAACCAGGAGATTAGCACGTTGGCAAATGTTGTTGTCTGAATTTGACATTTTGTACATAAGTCAGAAAGCAGTTAAAGGGAGTGCTATAGCTGATTTTCTTGCAAGTAGAGCTTCGGAAGATTACGAGCCTTTGAACTTTGATTTTCCCGATGAAGATGTGATGACCATTTATGTGGAGGAAGATGATGAGGTGAAGAAATGGAGTTTGTATTTTGATGGAGCAGTTAATGCACTGGGACGTGGAATTGGAGCTGTATTGATCTCTCTAGATGGTATATACTATCCTCTCACAAGCAAGTTAGAGTTTTTGTGCACGAACAATATGGCGGAGTACGAAGCATGTGTTATGGGATTGAGGGCTGCAATAGAAAGAAAAATAAAAGCCCTGAAGGTGTATGGAGATTCAGCCTTAGTTATTTATCAACTGCGTGGAGAATGGGAGACGAAAGACACAAAGTTGATGGAATACCGGAAGTTGGTGTTGGAACTAATTAAAGACTTTGAAGAAGTAACTTTTGCATACCTCCCCAGAGAAGACAACCAGATGGCGGATGCCTTAGCTACACTGGCTTCGGTATTTCAAGCAAATAGACCGGAGGATATGATGCTGATACGAATGCAAAGTTATGAAACGTACGCTCATTGCTGCAGCATAGAGGAAGAGGATGATAATCCTTGGTATTTTGATATTCTGCAATACATCAAGTTCCAAACTTATCCATTTGAAGCGAATGATAATGATAAAAGAACAATCAGAAGAATGGCTGCCGGATATGTGTTAGATGGTGACGTCTTATACAAGAAAAGCAGAGATCAAATGTTACTCAGATGTGTCAATGCTCGTGAAGCTAAAAGTATTCTTGAGAAAGTGCATGATGGGATATGTGGTACGCATGCCAACGGTTTCTCGATGGCACGAAAAATAATAAGATATGGATACTATTGGTCTACTATGGAAGGAGATTGCATAGGGTACGCCAAGAAGTGTCATAAATGTCAGATTTATGCAGATAAGATCAACTCTGCACTGGTACCGTTACACACTATGAATTCACTGTGGCCTTTTGCTGTATGGGGAATGGATGTAATTGGGCAGATTCACCCGAAGGCTTCGAATGGGCATCGTTTCATCTTAGTGGCTATTGATTATTTCACCAAATGGATAGAAGCTGCTTCTTATGCCAACATTACGAGGACAACTGTGTGCAAATTTTTGAAGAAAGAGATCATTTGTCGATATGGTCTACCAGAACGAATCATCACAGATAATGCTACTAACTTCAACAACAGAGTGATTGCAGAAACCTGTGAGCAGTTAAGATAATTCATCACAACTCTGTGGCATACCGGCCGAAGATGAATGGAGCGGTTGAGGCAGCTAATAAAAACATTAAGAAGATCGTATCAAAAATGACATAAACATACAAAGATTGGCATGAAAGACTTCCTTTTGCCTTGTTTGCATACTGTACTTTGATGAGAACTTCTACCGGGGCAACACCCTATTCTCTAGTGTATGGGACTAAAGCAGTGTTACCACTTGAAGTTGAAATTTCGTCTCTTCGAGTATTATCAGAAGTGAAACTAGATGACGCAGAATGGGTACAGATTCGTTTGGATCAGTTGAATTTGATTGAAGAAAAGCGGTTGAAAGCTATCTGCCATAGTCAAATGTATCAGAAGAGGATGATTCGAGCTCATGATAAGAAAGTTCGACCGCGAGAATTCCGAGAGGGTGATCTAGTGCTTAAAAAGATCTTGCCGATTCATCGTGATTTCCGTGGGAAATGGATGCCAAATTGGGACGGGCCATATGTTGTCAAAAAGGCTTTTTCCGGAGGTGCAATGATCTTGACTGAAATGGACGGAAAAGAATTACACAAGCCTGTGAATTCCGATTCAGTTAAGAAATATTACGCCTAAAGAATAAAAAAGAAGAGAAAATAAAAAAGAGAATAATAAAAAAGTGAAAATGAAGCGAAAACCCGAAAGGGCGTTTCATAAAAAATGATAAAAATAAAGAAGGAGGGGTTGAGATGAAAACCCGCAAAGGGCGTCTCGATACCAAAGGAGGATTTGGGTCGAAAACCAGAAATGGCGGCTCAAATGCATAACAGTAGGCATCCGGCAATTTATACCTCTCGGTTATCTAGTAGTTCAGAAAGGGGCTTCGTGTTTGCAAAGTTGGATCCTCACTTTAAGAACTGTTGACAAGCAGATCTACTTTAAATCTATATCTCGGGAAAGGTCCCGATGATCACATGTAATAGGCGCTTGAGAATTTGCATTTGTTTCTTGATTCTCTTTCTTTTGGTTTGCCATGACTATTTTAAAAATTCAATACTTATTACAAACATACAAAATGCTTCAGTACATATTCATTTTTTTTCTCTGGAGCTTTCCTTTTTATCCAAAGCATCGTGCAAGTGAACTCATGTAAATTAACAAATATGAAAATCTTTTTTCATTATTTTGTTTTAAAAGTTATAGGTAATATTTGCTTTTCCAGATCAGGATAATGGAATAAAAGGTGAATATGTTCAGATGATCAAACAGAATCCTAAAACAAGGGACACAACAGAAGGAAGTTTTCAAACAGTGACTGAAATCAGTGTCAAGGCCAATTCAAGAAAAAGAAAATTGAAAAGAAAAAGAAAGAATGAAAAGAAAAAAAGAAAGAAAGAAAAATCAAAGTGAAAACCTGAAAAGGCGCTTCAAAAACAACTTTGTGAGAAAGATTGTCATCAAGGGTTGCCCCTTAATATGAGATGAAGAATCAAGACATCATCAAGATTGCAGAAAGAAGATGGAAGAGTCAATTTCGCTCATCAAAATGACAATTGACTGATAATATGTGCCTGTCTAGGCATACTCATGCATCATAATAGAAATATTTGCATTAGGATCATACTAATAATGCATCATATTTCTGTTGAACAGGATTCAGAAACCTACGAGAAAGGATTCAAGAAAAATCAAACAACAACAATTCAAGCTTTCATGGAATATGAGGAATTTCATAATAAGAAGAACAGCCTCAGGTTCCATCACTTTTGATCTGGAGAATTTCATAATGAGAAGAACAACTTCAGATTTCCCAGAGACGAGGAACTTCATAATGAGAAGAACAGCCTCGGTTTCCATCATTTGATAAGTTTGAAGAAATTCATAATAAGAAGAACAACTTCAAACTTTGGAGAATTTCATAATAAGAAGAACAGCTCCAAATTTCATGAAATACGAGGAAATTCATAATGAGAAGAATAACCTTGGGTTTCATCACCTTTTGTCTGAAGAAATTCATAATAAGAAGAACAACTTCAGGCCATGGAGAATTTCGTAATGAGAAGAACATCTCCAAATTCGATGAGATACGAGGAAATTCATAATGAGAAGAACAACCTCGGGTTTCATCACCTTTTTGTCTGAAGAAATTCATAATAAGAAGAACAACTTCAGACCATGGAGAAATTCATAATGAGAAGAACAACTCCAGGTTTCATGGGATGCGAGGAATTTCATAATAAGAAGAACAGCCTCGGATTCCATAACAGGTATTTTGCTTGAAGAATTTCGTAATGAGAAGAACAACTTCAAGCTTTGGTAGCGTAACAAAGGCCAAGAAGCTTAGACAAAATTCATGTCTTTTCAGTCTTTGCTCGTCTCCTGCTCCACAGCATTGAGCAAAGAGGGGTAACTGTCATACCCGAATTTTGGCCTAAAGGGCCTAAGTAAATATAATTAAATATAATTAAATAATAAAACAAATATAATAAAATAAGTAAAATAAGTAAATAATAAATAATAAAAAAATAAAAAGAGATAAGGGAGAATTTTGGTTTTACTCGGTTACCAGAGGTTACCTGCAGTTAGGGATCATGGGAAGTTTAATTGAAAACATGAGTTTAGATGAGGGGGACAAAGAGAAAAGAGGGGTTCCATTCGGTTTTGGGACAAGGGGGAAAAAGAAATTGAAGCAGGGAAGCTTTTCTGGGCTACTCTTCGCAACAAATAAAGGGAAAGGAAAACTAATGATGGTAGGAATTATGAAGATGATCATGAAGTAATGATGAGAGGAGAAATTCATGCAATGATAGGCTCATGGTGAAAGGAATGATGAATACTTATGATTGCAACAATGATGAGAGATGATCAAGGAGTAATGATTAGAAAGATGATGATGCAATGATGGAGAAATGAAGAAGTAATGATTGGCTCCATGCAATTATAAAATCAGAAGCAAAGGATTGTTGCGGTGGAAAACAACAGATTGACAAAGCCGGACATCAACCGGAATGATAACAGGATCCTTCGATTGCAGTCCAGGAATGCGATAATATTCTGGTAATTTTTTTAAAAAAAATATTCTCGTATAATTTTGCTTTTATATATTATTATTCTATTTAATTACAATGAAATGTGTTTGAGTCTTTGTTTCTTTTAATTAGTATTTTTATTATTATTTATTTTATGTGTTTAATTTATTCGCTTGCATATTTTAAAATCATGTAGTATATTTGTTTAAGAGATCACTTAATTCACACCTAGTTAATTAAATTAGAGACTTTTTAGGGTTAGTCATCTTAATTAAATAATTGATAGGGAGATAATTGTAGTAATGATGACGTTCTAATCATATATCTCGGATACACTAAGTGGTCAGTGTTTTGAAATAACATTATGTTGGCCAATAGTGTACTTTGGTATCGTATTCGGCGCGTCATCGAAACATAGAAAATGATAAAATATTTTAGGTTTAGAATTAAGTAAAATTAGGTAAAAAAAACTAGAAAATATCAATAGTATTATTAGTTTTGTTCGGTGTCGAGATGGTAGTGTCCGTGCATTCGGATGTAATCATAATACATCCGGTGAAATTAATAATTTAATAGGATTTAAATATTTAATCAATGGAGCCTTTTTAGGTTAGAACTTAAAACGAACCAGATTAATAACCGGTCATGCATTAAAAAACCTTTTGGGGCAAAATTTGTATTTCTTTAAATACGAGTTAAGGTTTCCTATCTAGAGGACGTCTTATTCAAACTCGTATTTAAAAGAAATATATTTTCTTATCCAAAAGGATATTATTATTCGAGCGATATTTATTTGACAATGACAGATTAAATTAATATTATTATTCGAAATGTCAAAATGCCACGTGTAATTAATAAGGTACCGATCTCGGGCGCTCGTAAGGGTCGTCCTTACGCGTAACCGACTCCCAAACCCAAATATTTTTAAATGAATCTCTGGTTTGTTTTATGGTGTCTGGCCTACCAAAGTGGCCGGTGGCGACTCCAAGTTTTTTAAAATTCAAATAAAATACGTTTTTTTAATACCCTATTTTTCATAAATAATAATTAAAAGTGGTAAAAAACTCGATTTTCCAAAATTAACTCGCCAGGCTATTTTTCACTTTTCGGTTTTAAAATGGTCGCGACAAAAGTTGATAAACATATCATTCGGATCAAGTTCAATTCAAAATAAATTCGGTTTTGACTATATTCGATTTTGATTTAGTTTAGGTTGAATATAATTTGGTTCGATTTTAATTTGTGTCTATAATAATTTGGATCGAATATCGTGTCATATCGGTTCGGTTGATTTTTGAGATGGGTATTTTTCAAGTCAGTTGATTTTAGGTTGGTCAATATCGATTTAAATGAGATCGATATGTTTCAGTCAATTTTAGGTCGTATCAGTTTTTTAAACCAAAATCTAGCTTTATAAAGTTAATATATTTGATTTTTTGTTAAGTTGTGCGATGATTCACATCAAATCTTTTATTTTTTAAATATTTTTTGGGGTTGTCATCTGATCGGGTTATCTTTAGTTCAAATGATTTCGGTTCTATCTCATTCAACATGCTTAAAAATTGGTTCGGTCCATTCGGTTTGCTTAAAAATCTGATCAGATCCATATCAATTCAACTAATAATTGAGTCGATTTTGATTTAATTATTTTAAATTTTAGATCAAATTTAAATAACATATTTGGATTAATATTAAATTTCAAATAAAATCAATTCAACTGTTAGTTTACCACCTCTAAATATAATCCATATGTAAATTTAAGGATAACATTTTTATGGCGACATTTTATATAGTAACATTTTTAAATTTAAAGGAAAGGTTGTTTTTTCTATATGAAATTGGAACACTTTCATTTATTAATTAAAATATGAGTGAATAATTTATGGGTAAATTTATTTAATAAATCTTATTCATTTATTAATTTCATTTTAAAATAAGCTTTAAAGAATTATCAAAGATAACGACTAGAGAAGCAAATTCAAAAAGAACAAATTCTAATACAATTAATTTAACAAAATTTTCAGAAAAATAGGATAATTCTGCATGTAGACGATAGTACCCTTATGTTTAACTAGAATGACAGCGAGGTACATGATCTAGAAACGCCGAATACGGCACCGACATGGCAAAAAGACACAGCTTTTAGATCTGAAAAGGCGTCGGTGCGGGGTAGGAATGTCAATTCGCCAGTTATTAAATATGGTTGTCGGATTTTATTTTTCTGGGAGAGAAATGTTCACATGATGTTGGGGACAAACAAAAAGGACAAAAGGTTTGTCTTTTTAGAACACTATTTTCTTCTAAGCAGGGGCGTTTTCGATCTAGTTAAACTGAGTAAAAAATAATTATAATTTAAATTTTATTTAAAAGTTTTTTAATTTAAATTAAATTTAAAAAAATTAAGTTGAATCAAACTTTTAAATTTTTATAAAATTTAATTTTAATTATTTATCATGCTATAATATGATTTGATTATAATTTAAACGATTTTCTTTAATGATATAATATATGTATTTTATATTTTTATATATCATTATATATATCATAGAAAATTGAATACTTGTCTTGAACTTAAAAATAAATTCTTTAATTACTAAAAAGTTTCGAGTTATTCAAAATTTATTTTATAACTCAAATTTTATTTAATTTTTTTTAATCAAATCAAAATAAATCATATACTTTTACTTTAAATCAAATTTAATTATTTAATTTTTTGAATCAAATCAAATTTTACTAATTCTTAAAATCAAGTATGTACGTTCTGTGATTGAAGTTTCACATTCAAAACATTATCTCCCAACAAAAGTATATCGTAGATTCATACAGACAAAAATTATTATTATTATTATTACAAATAACAGCAATTACCTCACCACAGTTCTCAGCTGGCTGCACAGTGTGGATCGTTTCCAGCATACTAAGAACAGGCTGTCGTGGAGGCACGTGCTTTGCACGTGTGTGTATTTTTATTTATTTTTCTTTTTTATGGTTTTCATTGTCCTATAGGCTATAGGTTTGGGGAATTCCATAGGTGGTAGGACCAATTGAATGGAGCAGAGATAAAAGTTGGAAATTAAAACTTGAAACGTGTGAAGATGCCACATACAGACTCATTTACTAAGTCCTAACGGATACATAAAAATTTGGTGGAACGATTCTTAAACTTAAAAAAGTAATGAAGCTCACAATTTTTTCATATAATTAATCTTTTGAATTAAATTTTTTTATTAATTAAATTATTTGATTAATTTCATTATTAAATATTATTATTATTATTTAATTAATGGGTTACTTGTACGTGCATGAGACATTAGGATTGTGCATGCGGAAAAAAAGGTTAATGGTGTAACAGATCTGTTGGTAAGATCATGCGAAATACTGAGGATTTGGTGCGGGTGTTCTTGGAACCACCTAATGCAGTTCAGATTTTACTTGATCGGGACAAGTCCATAGGTTTGGCTTGATGTTTTGTGGGTTTTAAGTCTTTGTTTAAGTTTGGATAATGCAACTATGAGTACTCTTTTCCTCCAATTAAGTTTGGGGAGGTTTTTAATGAAGCTCGTATGCATTCCTTTTTACATCAAAAAATATTATCATTATTAATTAAAAATTTTCACTTGATTTTTTTAAAATATTTTACCTAATATAATTTTTAAAATTTCTAAAAAATTATGAAATTTATAAAAAAAATAATTATAAATATAATATAATAAGACTGTAGTATATTATGTGTTAATAATATTTAAAAATATCAAAATTTAATAGTCAAAATTATCAAAAATTTAATCATTTTCTTGATTTAAAGATTTAATTAATTAAAAAAATTAAATTTTTTTTTTTAAATTCAAAGGCTACGTATACCTTTAAGCTTAAAAACTTCCATTGTTGTTGGCGTATTTCGATCGAAAAGTAATTAAATGTAAAAGATATCCTCCGTTCAAATAAAATGGATGAACCGTCTAAAATCATTCTATAATTTTTGTGTTTAAGTCGACGAAATTTTAACATCAACAAGCGGTAAAAGCTTTACATTTCTCTCAGCTATGGTGCAAGGAGACAAATAAGACTGCATTATCATATCCAACATAAATTGCCTTGGCAATTTAGTAGATTATGACAGGTAGTATTGTTAAGTGGATTCTAGGGACAAAGTGGATTCTGTTAGGAAAAAGCTGGGAATGTTTGAGTGTTTAGATGTCGAAAAAGGAGTGAATTGCGTTGGTCTACTAATGCTCTGGAAGGAGGATGTAAAGGTGGATTTATTATCTTTTTCTAAATCTCATATAGATGTGGAGGTGGGAAAGGGTAGTAACAAATTTCGGTTCACTGGTTTTTATAGTACTTCTGACAGATCAAGGAAACATTTGGATTGGTTGCTACTGGATACTTTAAGGGTTCAGTCCCAATTACCATGGTTGCTGGTTGGGGATTGGAATGATATTCTGAGTCTTAATGAAAAGGAGGGAGGTCGAAGGAAGCATACAGGGGAAATGGAGGCTTTCAGAAATGCACTCGATAGAAATGACCTCTGGGACATTAATCCAAGTAAGGGTTGGTTTACATGGCAGCGTGGAGAGGACATTCATAATTATGTGAAGGAAAGGTTAGATCGGTTTGTGGCTAACATCCCTTGGTTACGCATCTTTGGTCGTTGTGAAGTAATTTCAGAATTTACCTTAAAATCAGACCACTGCTTTCTTTTAATGGACACGGATGGACCTAAAAGGAATTATGGTGAAAAGGGTGATTATTTTAAATTTGATTCATGCTGGGCTCGGGAGACAGAATACTTGGATCTTGTGACAAACACCTGGACTTCTGGTACTGGTAGCACTTTGGATAAATTAAGTTCCCTTGGTTCGCAGCTAAGTGTTTGGCAACGAAGAAGACGAGCTACAACTTTGAAGAGGAAGAAATTTTTAGAAAGAAGAATTGATTTTCTGTTAAACCAACCTAAAGAATCAAAAAAGGAGCTTAAGGTGATTTTAGATGCAGATGAACAGTATTGGAGGCAAAGATCAAGAATTCAATGGCTCAAGGAGGGTGATCGTAATACTAGTTTTTTCATGCTAAAGCTTGTGGTAGAAAGAAAAGAAATCATATAAAAGGGATAAAAGACATTAATGGGATTTGGCAAGAGGATGTTGGAAAAGTGTTTGAAGTAGCACAAAAGTTTTTCTCAAATCTTTTTTGATCAAATGGAAGACGGTGTTCGAGACCATTTCTGGATGCAATTGATACTTGTATAACACCTGCAATGAACTCAAAACTTTGTGTTGAATTCACGGTGGAGGAAGTCAAAGTTGCTTTTCTTCAAATTCACCCAAATAAAGCCCCAGGTTATGATGGTATGCCAGCCTCCTTCTTTCGTATTTTTTGGCATATTATTGGATCTGATTTTATTTCTTTATGTCTAGATTTGCTTGCCGGTTCTATAAATATGCATAATGTCAATAAAACTGTCCTGGTTCTTATTCCTAAGGCTAATAACCCTAGATCCATGAAACAGTTTAGACCAATCAGTTTGTGTTCTGTAGTCTATAAAACTTGTTCTAAAGTGTTGGTCAATAGACTAAAGAGTATTATGACTGTTTGTATATCCCCAAATCAATGTGCTTTTGTCCCTAGTAGACTTATTTCAGACAACTTTATAGTTGCTCATGAGTTAATCCATTATCTCAAAGGTTCTAAAGTCAGTCCAAATAAAGGTGCGGCTATCAAACTAGATATGGAGAAAGCATATGATAGAGTGGAGTGGCATTTTTTACATGATGTTATGATAAAAATGGGTTTTGCTCAAGTTTGGGTAGATTGGATTATGAATTGTATTTCTTCTGTTTCCTATTGCTTTAGGATCAATGGTAATGTGTCAGGGTTTTTTACACCAGAGAGAGGTTTAAGACAGGGAGATCCTTTATCACCTTTTCTCTTCCATTTCTGCATTCAAGGTTTATCTGCCCTTTTACTGAAAAAACAGGAAATTGGTGACATTAAGGGTGTGAGAGCTAGCAGATATGGTCCAAGGGTTAATCATTTACTTTATGCTGATGATTGCTTGCTCTTTATTAAGAATTCTGTTGATGAAGCTCGTTGTTTAAAGGATACATTAATCTCCTATGAAACTGTTTCGGGTCAGAAAGTGAATTTAGAGAAATCTTATGTTTGTTTTAGCAGTGGGATGTTTGTGAACAGTAAACAAAATATCTTGTCTATTTTGAATATGAGAGAAGAGGAAGATATTGGAATTTATTTAGGTCTACCTTTAATTATGGGGGAAAAACAAAACAGATACTTTTGGTTTTTTGAGAGATAGGGTGAATAAAAGAATAGGGGGTTGGACAAATAGTTTTTTATCTTTTGCAGGAAGGGAGATTCTTTTAAAATTTATTGCACAAGCTCTTCCATCTTATGCTATGATGTGTTTTCTTCTACCGGATTGTATAGTTGATCCAATTATATCTTCTATGAGAAGCTTCTGGTGGTCAAGAAAGATTGGGAATAGAGGTTGGGCACATGTGGCTTGGGAGAAAATCTGTAGGCCTAAAAAGGATGGGGGACTAGGCTTTAGAGATCTTAAGCTCTTTAATATAGCACTTCTGGGGAAACAAGTTTGGAGGCTAATTGATAATACGGACTCTCTTTGTTTCAAGGTGTTATCTGCAAAATATTTCTCCTCTGGTAATATCTTAGAGGCTTCTCTAGGTGACAAACCTTCTTTTATTTGGAGGAGTATTTATACTGCTAAGGAGGTTTTTAAAGAGGGGTTTCATTGGAGAGTTGGCATTGACAGTGAGGTGAACTTGTTCTATGACAGATGAGGAGGTGATATTCCTATAAGTATACATGGTTATTATATGCATGCTCTCAATCCAATTAAATGTAAAGAGTTTATGAAACCAGGCTGCAATGAATGGGTTGAAAGTAGAGTGCGGCAAGTGTTTACAAATGAGGATGCTGAAACTATTTTGAAATGTCCCATTGCTGGTGAACAAAAAGACTTAATTATTTGGGGCCATCACCCATCTAAGAGATATGTTACTAGGTCAGCACATAAATGGTTACTTGACCAAAATGGTGTTACTAGTGACTAATCTCCTATCTGGAAATCAATTGCTAAATTCCCAACCCTCCCAAAGATTAAGAATTTCGGATGGAGGTCTGGTCACGAAGCTCTTCCTACTGCACAAAAATTAGCAACAATTGGAATTGGTTCGGAATTATGTCAACTGTGTTTGAAGGAGGAAAAAAACCTTCTCCATTGCCTTCGTGATTGTGAATTAGTACAGGACATTTACGTTCTTAGTGGTCTTTGTTCCATCCTGCCTCAAGGTCACTTTTTGAATTGTAGAGATTGGTTTGAATCTGTTCTTTGCTCACTTTCCAAGGATCAATTTACTTTCTTCATTATTTTGTTATGGAATATTTGGAATAGGAGAAATCATTGGTTGCATAATGGTACTCTGCTTACTGCAAGATTGATTGTTGAAAATTCTCAGCTCCTTGTAACAGATTTTTTACAGGCAAATGAAATCACTTCTCCTGTAGTCCAGTGCAGTAGAGCTCCTCGGTGGTCCTGTCCAGTGGATGAAGTGATTAAAATCAATGTTGATGCTGGTTTTATAGTGACATCCGGACAAGCAACTATTGGTGTCATTGCAAGAAATAGTTCTGGCTTGATGGTGGATGGCTTAGCATACAGACTTCAGGGTGCTCACTCAGCTGAATCAGCGGAAGCTTGTGCTTTTGCTGCTGGTTTGCAGATGGCAGTGGAAAATGGTTGGAATCAAGTATCTATTGAAGGTGATTCAATCGCCATCGTCAACAAGCTTAGAGCACCTTCATTGGACAGATCTTTAGCTGCTTCGTACCTTAAGGATGCATTTTCTTTGCTTCATTCAGAGCCGAACATTATTGTTTCTCACGTGAGTCGTGTAGCGAATAGAGTAGCTCACGAGCTAGCTCACTGGGCTTTTTCTTTAGTTAATCCTTTTTACTTTTCTTTTCATGTTCCATCTTGTATTGAACATTTGTTGTTGGAAGATGCCATTTATGGCTAAATAATATTTGCTATTACCTCAAAAAAAAAAGTTAACGACTAACAACCCACCACACACCAGTGCTTCATTGACTCACTCAACAAAGTAAAGATAAGATTGGTGGGGTTTAATGCTGATATCTGAAACCTACAGTAATGTTGCAACCGTTGGGATTCATTTCTAAAAGAACCAAACTAGTTATAGATGTAAAAATAATGTTTCAAAACATAAGTGTTTCGGTCATGTGATATAAACATGATGGTAACAAGGACAGTAACATGTAGAAAGATATGAATACAGAAATAATAGGATATGATTATTGCAACGCTAAATGGTTTCTCTGTGGAGTTTTTTTAGTTACAGAAACGAAAGAATCTACTCCCCCATTGCAATAAAAGGGATTCCCCTGGTAGAAATGCAAAATAAAGGTAGTATTAGTACTCAATCTGCAGCTTTCTATTGGTTTATCAGACCTACAAACTCCAACCACCAAATTGAGATTTTTCAAAAGCATCAAAAAAGAAAACAAATATGAACAGAACAATATAAATGTATTTAAAACAGGTATTTCAGAAAGAAGGAAAAATGAGTCAGAGAAACAAAGGGATGAATCATGAACGGAGGGAATTACTTTTTTTTTCAATTTTCCATCTTTCCTACCAAGCACACCAATGGAAAGAGAATTTTTTTCCTATTTTTCTACTCCTTTAATTTCTCACAGTTTCAATTTTTTCCACTTAACCAAGCAAAACCTTAGAGTAAAGTAACTTTTGAGACTGCATTTCTACGTAAGCACAACAATTGCACCCTAAGTCTATAGTTCTGAAAGTCTCCTTTTGTAGACAACGGAAAATAGCTCCAGTGATAGAGGTGGGATATTTGGTTAGATCTGATGTTTTAATCCTAGAGCTCTCTTGAATGCAAAAAGAAAAGTATTGTTTGTTGCCGCCAGGGCATAGCTCCAATTGTAAAGGTGGGATATTTGGGTAGAGATTTTATGTTTGATCCCTAATGCAGACTCTTGAATCAAAACAAGACTAATTTAATCATTTTCAGAATGCGACTGTTAACATGTCATCCTAGACATATCATAAAAATTTAGATTTCATTTGAAAATGCAAAGGAGTTAGAAGTAGATAGCACTCGAATAATGAAAACAAATTTGTCCTTCTTGCTCCTATAAATAAAATTCTAATTAAGATCAACTAAAAATAAAGACTCTTACCACTCACCATGCCTAGAGAAGTAATCATTATCCAATGAAATAGCAAGTGAGACAGCAACCGCCTGCTCTGATAGAGTCAGTGAATGACTGACATCCAGAAGTAGTGCAGAAGCAAGAAGCAACTAGTTTGGGGAAATCTTGTGACTTGGAGAAGCAAGAAGCAACCAGTTGTATCCAGAAGTAGTGCAGAAGCAGAATTTCGAGCCTTAGCACTAGGAATGTGTGAAGGAATTTGGTTACTCAAGTTGCTTAAAGAGTTAAATGCAGTCCAAGAATACAAGTTAGAGGTTTTGTGTGATATTCAGATTGCTAAAAATCAACATGATATAACTAAACATGTTGAAATAGACAAGCATTTTATTTTAGAAAAATCAACAATGGGGTAGCTTCTTTGACATACATCTCAATTGAAGAACAACTAGCAGATGTATTCACAAAAGCTTTACCCAAATCAGCTTTCGATGCATTCTTATCCAAGTTGAGACTATACAATGTATAATCTCTAGCTTGCGGGGGAATGTAGGATTATATGGCTTGTTTTCATCCTTTGAATTTAGGGATTTTCTAAATATTCTCTTTTTATTACAATCCCTTATTTTAAGGGATTCTTTCTTCTAGGTTTAGTATCTTTATATACTTAGAATTTTCTTAATTAGAGACAAGTTTATATATATAAAGAGATGTATTCTGACCTATAGAAATAAGAAGTAATACAAAGAATTTCTTTGTTTTCTAAAAATATTACACTTCACTGATAATAAGAGCTTTTACTTATTCTAGTATCCGATTACGAAGGAAACTCTCTTCTTGTAGAAGATAGTTGGGTGTTTCTTACTAAGTATATTAAAGTTAAAAAGCATATGTCATTATAATTCAAAGACTATGACGAAGTAAGCCAGCCCCGACAACTAAAAGGAATCGTATCAGGCCAGAAATTTTGGAAATGGAACAAATGATTAATCTTTTAAGCTTTCACCTGGATGAACCAGTGATATCTTGCTGGTAAATCCCAAAATGGAAGGATATCAAGTTTAATGAAAGTCTAAAACCTATGCTCTAATCTAACAAGGAAACGTAATTTCACATTAATAATAAATAAGCAAATACTTATTGTGGAAAATATGATAAAGGAACTAGAGCTCATATTAAGTGATAATTAAGCAATGATATTTTTCTAAAAAGAGGAAAACCTCAAAGCCAAAACCCCTCCAATCACGATCTATTTCTGCCAGAACTTGTCCATCAATGTCCTTCAAAGTAAAAGTCCAATTTCATAAGCCAGGATTTTCGACCACAGCAAATTGCTTATTCCTACGGAAAAAAAAGGATAACCTTAGCTTTTAATGCTACATTTAAATGTAAATTAAAATTAAACAAAACTAACTAATTGTTCACTATCTTTAATGAGAGATCTAAACATGCAGTCATGAATGCATGTAGAATCTCACACTTATAGTAGTTCCACAAATATGATAGATCCATAAAAAAAATAGAGTTATTATTTGATACACCGTCAGTGGAAAAAAATAATTTCACAAGCAGCGTTCACTTGTTCATGAAAAGAAACATAAAACTTTTTTTTTCTGTATTCGAATGATGAAAAAACTTGAAAGGTTATTGCCTTCTATAGGCTTAGAATACGACTTAGAATACAATTAGTTCTACTAACATTAGACTAGTCCTACTTGTAAGTTATCATAAAAGTGTTAGAGCTTGAGGGAGAGTGTAAGTTGACGAGGAGTGTTATAGTTTTTATTTAATGTGTAATTAGAGTTTATTCTTGCTTTACCCTCAAATTCTGATGTTTAATTCCAAATACCCCTATTCTTCCTTAATCTTTCTTGTCTATTTTTTTGTTCTTCCCTAAATTTTCAAAAGAATTCTCCTCTCTCTACTTGTCCAACAACAGAATGCTGACAGGTGACTGTATCTTGGCAATGTTAAAAATATGTAAACAGAAGGAGAAAATCCCCATATCTAGTCCATACCTTATCTATAAGCCAACCACATGAGAATTCTATTTGAGAATGGCCCAATCATGCTACCAGTAAATCCTTGGCATGTAATAACTACAATGCGACTTTCATGTTAAGATGCCTTGTAAGTAAAGACTACAAAAGCAAAGTAAAATGCTAAACTAAGAGATTTTAAAGTATTTTACCCCAAATAAGGTTGAGACGTAACTTGTACACCTATGGGAATAATTATAACTTCAAAGAGATTTTTAAATTATCAGGTGACCGTTTACATTTTGCACTATGTTATAAGTCAACTTTTATCAGTTGTATTGACAGTTAAAACTTAAATATATAAGGATCCGTAATTCAAATACTAGGACTGAAAATATTCATTGCTTTCAAGCAAGTAGTCCAATGATCCCATCCACCATTTTTAAAAGTAGGTACTATTTTTTTGCTTGTCATATTTGGTAATATTTTTGTTTAACTAATAAAATAAAAATTCAATAGGAAAGTGTATCCAACCACCAAAAATTCAGTAAACTAATACCAGATTATACTACAAACTTCATATACTGGCTACTGTTTGCTGAGATTCAGTAAATAAGCATAAAAATGAACTAAAACAATCTACTGCAGGTAAACAAACTAATATTAATAGTATTTAACAAATGTTGAACATAACATTGAAAAGGGTTTGTTGAGATTACCCCAAATACAAATCATACACCCTCCTCCAAAGATGCCACCTTCTGTGAACCACACCAATTTTCTAGAAAGGAATGACATTTTAAATCCTTGAAACTAGATTTTTGTGCTAGATTTATATATACAAAAAATAAACATCAATAATGAAAAACTGCATACCTTACCGTCAATTTCGAAATAAATTGAGCTCGTTACCCACCAAAAAGGCCCACGAACCTAAATGTGTAAATCAAATCCTTAAAGCTGAAATGATGACATCTTTCAATATTTAAGGGCAAAAAAACTTATACAATAGTTCAAAAGCAAATGCAGATATTCTTCTTACCCTAAACAGTTCTTGACCCATGGCATCAGTAATGTAAGCAACAAAAAGACGCCTTGAGCGCAGCAACTGCAAAAGCATGAAACAGTCAACAGTATGCAAGACATAATTTTAAGAAAAGAATAACAACCATGTGATCGAAGAAATGCAATGAAGTACAAGTCTTTAGCAATTTTTATACCAAAAACCAGAACTAGATTAGAACCCAAAATAATCATTATCCAGAGAAGACATTGAAGCCAAACAATTAAATTGGCAGACAATACTCCCTTAATGTTACTTTTAAGAAAATTTCATTAAAAAAATTCAGTTCTGCAGGTCTTCGGTCCCATGTTGGTAATCTCAAATTACTAAATAGTACCAAAAGAAAACAGTGGTCTGCTTTATTTATAATTTGAAAAACTTCCTCACGGCTTTATGTACAAATTTAACAAAAATAAGAAAAGGTAAAATTGTAAACATCACCTCAAATTTTCAATATTCACACACTTATATTATAGTCTGACTCTATGTTACATGAACATGGATATGAGTACCTAATACTCTATGACATCCAAGTAGAAATTAGAATAGGTTTTTGTCTAAATAGGTTATCACCCACTTAGAGTGTAAGATTGTAAATTATAATAGGACTATATAAAATAGGTTTAACATCTTTTAATATCGAAAAAGTAAAACCTGAGAAAAACTTCTCTTTTCTAGAAAAGTCTCTCCTCTTTTGCTTAAGTTTTCTACAGTATTTGTGCCCCTGCCTCATCTTTGGTTAAAATTTACATACATTTATTTTTTCTAAAAGAAGAAAAAAACTACATGATAAACCTAAGATGCATGATAAAACTATTCCAATAAAAAAAACTACGTGATAAAGCCCAATCGCATCTAGCAATACATTTCTTTTCAAGGGGGATGAAGCTAAGATGCATGTTCGAATGGAATAGACCACAAATCCTACCCAATTTAGACCAAACAAGAGTTGTTTGGGCAGTAAACTTTTTGGCCTTATAAACTTAAGGCTTTGCTTCATTGGAAGGGTAAAAAAGAAAAAAACTTTAAATCCAACAACCATGCTACAATATAAGAAAGTGATTTCGAAACCTAAACATTAGATTAAAAATAAGGCATATTGTTTACTGTATCATGTATGCACTTCACAATCCTTTACTTATTCCTTGTGCATTTATCAACCAAATAGACAGCTAACTATTTGACAGTTGACACCAACCAAGATCATTAAGCAAACAAAACTTTCTGATGCTACAAATGAAGGTATTGAGGTATAAATTAGGTTAAAATCAATAAGAAAGTAGCTTTAGCCACATTGATATGCAAGCATTGTCATTCATCATGCTGAAGCAGTTGGTTTGCATAAGTGCTAACTATTGATGCACCTTTGTCACTATTACAAAGGTATATAAGTCCTCTTAACTTCTCCATTCATGCTATTTTGGGATCTTAATTTAAAAAAGCTTTTTCTTCATGCAATTTATATAATTCAGGAAACAAGATTGTAGAAGTAATGACATCTAATGATTAAGATTATCACACATCTGACCAAAGAAATTAAGGATTGGAAAAATATCACATAATCAATCTTAATTGCTTCAGAAAAAGGGGTAACTAGAGGTAACTTTTGTGATTTATCATAAAGAAATGAACTTATGGTATTGTTGATAGAATTCTACAGAAAATTACAGAACTCATATAAGAGCAAACAAAACAATTCAATGGAAGCATGAACCATAAACAACAAGAAAGAGAGTAGTTTGAGTTATAAATTGTTTCTAGAAACTTGATAAAAATGTAAATATGAAAATAATAAAAGCAGTAAAGTTGACAACAGATAAAGTCATGTCCAATAAAAATGAGTATAATAGTTCACCTGTCGAGTAATGATGTTACTCTGCTCACGAATAAAACCAACAGGCTACAAAAATAAAGGTTAGAATTAAGTATTTTAGAAGAAATAAGTGTACAATATTTTTTGTTCATTTTAATATGGAGCATAATTTTTTTTTTTGGTACCAACTTTATATATTAGGAAAATGAAAGAAGATGATCTTAGAATCAAACTTACAGACTGAGGGTAAAAAGCATCCACTATTACATATCGGTTCTCCTGCATTTCAACAAATATGATTAGAGAACAAATAATAAAAGAAAAACAGTAAAAGCAAGAATCAAAAAGAATACGAAGACGAAATAAATAAGTATTTCTAATATCAAAATGTCCAAAAAAAATTCTCCCTGATATGAAGTACTCCATTGAGAAGTTTAAAGTAATAAATCAACAAGGAAGAAAGAATGAAAATGCAGGATTAAATTGGGAATTAAATCTCAATTAAGAACAATTATTATATATGGATAGAATGGTTGTGATAAGATAAAATCAACCTAGCCAAGTATATGGAACCAAAAAATTCAAACATCAAGCTGATTCTAAAAGGAAGAGCAAACATTTTAAAATTTGGCATGGTTCATTAATGGGAGAAAAAGAAGTTAGATTGAGAAAATGAATTATTAAGTACTTTATTTGATTATTTCTATTATTTACTTAGATCCATTGTACTTTCTACTTTGAGGGCACTTTACAGTTACACTTGGTAATTCGGGAAATATATTAGGGATTAGGACAATGGCTATAAGAGCTGGTGTCATTTTAATTTCTACAAATTCTGGACTAAAGTATTGGGATTTAAGAGATCTAAATATCAGGAATTGTAATTTCTCCTTTCAGCACTAGTATGTTCTTCCTTAATTTCTCTACTGTCCACGTATCTTTGTTTGGATTGTTCAATGTTCCAATCCATTTATTTTCAGCATCCTAACATTTTGGTGACTATGACGCATTGCTAGATGTTGCTCATGGTGTTAAATATAAATTATTCAATGTTTGTTAAAATTTGGCTTATAATTTATGTTTGGTTATTAAGATGTTGGTACCTTAATGAGAACAAACATTTGTCACAAAGTAAGATTGAAATTGAGATGCAATTAACAATGACTTAATTAAATAAAGGTGACAAAATAAAAAATAACTTAATTAACAATGTCTTCTATAAAGAGAAGCGGGATGAGGTGGGGGTGGGGGATTACCTGCTCAAAACCAAGTACAAGATTTGTCCACTCAATATCCCTGGTGATTAGTAGGTTGGAACTTGCAAGAAGAGGTGCAATCTGAATAATTTCATAAACAACAATTGTCAGTTATTTTTTTGAATTTATAGGTGTTAAAACCTCTAAAAAATAAGATAAATATAACAAAATTAGTATCTAAAATAATTTTTAACTGTAGGGGAATGTATTCCCCTTCTCCAAGAGCTGGGTTGGAATCTCCCTTCATCCAATGAAAAACAAAAAGATGAAAAGAAATTAAAACTACAATGGAATTTACCTTTTCTTGTGATGTTGGCCGAAGAAAACCCGAGATAGATTGACTAATTGTTGTTGCTTGAAAACCGGTAGAGCACAATCACCAAATTCCTCTTCTTTATCTTTACTCCTAGGAAAGCATTTTTCAAATGGATGCCGGAATGATTCTTGTGCCCCGACATAATTTAGGTGCTTACATTTTCTTTTTTTTTTAAGATTCTTTATCATTTTTCTTTCTGCAACCCAAAGCCGTGCAAAATTTTTTTTACTTAAACTAGGTTCATTGTCAGTAATGTTTCCATAATGGAAATATGTAGAACTCCGAATCCCTTGTATTGACCAAGGAGAATTTCCTTGAACAGAGAAAGGTAGGTTTAATCTCGAAAACAAATGTCTCTCAAACATCAAACTTTCTTGAAAACTTTTTCCACCGTACCGAGAACATTCCTGCTGCGAAAGTTGCTGGTGAAAACCCCTTTGAGCTCCAATACTATAAGGAATGCAAGGTTTTGCTGGGTTAAAAATACCATAAGGATGTTTCTTCAAAACATGATAATTGAATGATGCACCAAATGTGGATTCCCTAACATCGGACAGGCAGCGAAACCACTTCGTTCGATTCATCTGGTACAGATGGAGCAATACCTGCGCAAATTGAAGAAAATACTCATCACAATCGTGTACTGTCAACTTCAACTGAACGAAAATAAGAAACAAAGGAATAGCCTTATAAAATTAAACCATAAACAACAGATTTAGATGACATTCCATTTTTTTTCTTTTCATAAATATATATAAAAAAAATACTAAATTCATTGTGTGCAAACATAGGGAAACTATGAGAACTCAGGCATGATGGTGACCGAAATAGGTAACCGGTAGTGATATAAGAAAGGAGGTAAAAGAGTGAATATGAACTAAAAATATAGAGAATGAATTCTGAAACTTTGTTAAGATAGCATGAATAATGTGTGAATTCACGGTGATTTTTCAATTACATTTGTTGAGTTTATATAACCCAAATATAACCAACTATTAACAAATTAACAAACTAATAACAACAATTGACAACTAAGTAGAGTTTAATATCAAACAGAAACAAAGGAACAACCCTATAAAATCAGAGCATTTATTCGGAACAAAACAAATCAAAGAGGAAACAAATACTAAAGAATGATACTTGATTTCTTAAATGTATTGTCTGCGTCGTAGGTTTAGTTTAAATGGAAGGGACGGGAGGAGCAGCAACCATGTGAGTATAAGAAAAAATGGCGACTTATAGGGAAATGACCGGAAACCACTAGATCAGATCATTACCGATTTCTAAGTTGTAAATCCCTCAAATTGGACAATATTATTTTTGAGGGTAAACTGCGTTGATGACCATTAAACTATAGAGTTGATTCTATTTTAACCATCAAATTATAAATTTTATCAATTAAATTATTTAATTATTTAAATAATATTAATTTAATCTTAATTTTAATTTAATTTAAAAATTTTAATCATCTAATTAGTTAACTTATTCACTGAGGCAACATGTGCTAAAAAAATAGTTAAAGATTTCACATGGAAACATATGAGCTAGATTCGAATCACGTTTCCTACATTCATGTTCATTGCTTTAAACAATTTTAAAACACAAAAATAACATTTTAAATAAAATATTGTTTCCCCTCTTTATGCTTGTTTTTTCCTCCGTTAATGAAAGTTATGGATTTCAATCATCCTTTGTGATGAGCGTTGCAATCGATTGAAAAACACCAAGAGGGGAGTGAATTGGATTTTTAAAATTCGGTGGACACTAATTGCAAAGAAATGAAATTACAAGGTGATTTAGAGTGGTCCAACTTCCCCAATGAAGTCTACATCCACTACCTTAGTGACCACACTAAGGATTTCCCACAAATTCACTAATTTGTCTTTCCTTTAAGGATAAGGAGTAACCTTACACAATTCAATAGACTTATACCCCAAAGTCTATTGAATCAATCCCCAAATTTGAGTACAAATAAGCAAACTAGAAAATCCTCACAAGGTAAGTGTTTGCACAATTTTAAGCTCTCTCACACACCCAAATAACACTAGTAAAAGATTACAAATGAAGAACACACTAGTGTTTTTGCAAGAAAGGTTGGAAATGAAGTTCAACTTCAATCTTTGAATGCTTGAGTGTTTGGATATGATTTCTTTTTGTTCCAATACTGTTTTAAAACCTCTTTAATATGCTCTTGATTGTTTCTAACCGTTTGTAGCCGTTGGGAGTACTTTGGAGCCGTTGGTTGCCATTAAAATCGAACATTTATTGCTCACCTGCACATAAGTTTCGAAACCTTTAAGAATTTTAAAAGAAGCTAGCCGTTACAGGTTGAAAGTTTCAAAACCTTTATCAAGGTTTCGAAACCTTTGCCAAGGTTTCCAAAATATGTCATTCTGACTTGAAAGTTTTGAAACCTTTAACAAGGTTTCGAGACTTTGGCCTTGAAAATCATTTTGACCATTTTGTTGACTTTTAAAAGTATATTCGATATGGATAAAAAGTCAAGCATTTTATAAACTATTTTGGCAACTTTAAATCGAGTTTTTGAAAATTTATTTCGAGAAAATAATTTTGCAATTTTTTACAAATTAGTTCTTTCAAATTTATTTTAATTTATATAAAAATAAGTTTAACAATCTCCCCCTTTTTGATATAACAAAACCTTTTGTAAAAATTCATTTTTGAGAAAATTTTCAAACTTTTAAATATCTCGTTTAAGATCCCCCTTAATAAATGTATTTATAAAATTTTTGAGAAACATGAGTTTTAAAGACATTTCTTTAAAGAACAAATTGTTTGATTTAACTTCTCCCCTTTTTGTTATAGCAAAAAGAATAAAATGCTACAAAGGAATAAACACCATTAGAGCAATAGGTCACAATATAATCCATAACATAGCATTTATAGCATTCAAAACACATAGCATAAATTCACCATATATCATACACATGTCATTTATATCAACATGGCATTTTATCATAATTTCATCATGTAAATCAAAATGATCCAAACTAAATGCAACATAAAATATTCAACATACCATTCATAGCATATGTCTTAATTCAACATGTAAAGTAACAAAAAGTTCCAACAACATAGATAAAAACACATAGTTCAAAGCTAATCAAAATAAGTCTCAAAATATCATAATATAGTCATAAAAGTATGCATGAAACCTAAAAATCCGGTGCATCATGAGGCGGAGAAGGTGGAAAAAGATGACCACGAATGTCACGCATGTCATACTCTAAAGATGTAACACGTCCATCTAAGCTACGGAGCATGCCGGTGGTCTCCTCATGAGAGCTATGGAGGAAAGCATCCATGTTGTCAAAACGGGTGATCATCGAAGCATACATGGACTCCATGGTGATAGGAACCATGGGAGGTGGTGTATCCTCGTCAACCGGAGCCTCGGGAACATCCTCGTCGACTTCCTCGACAATCCCTCTATAAACTCATCCATGATCTCCATGATACCATTGGGCCTTGTGACAAGATTTGATGTCAATCAAACTCTTGTTCTTGACATGAGGATCTAGGAAGGTATCGATGTTGAGTTTCCTAAAGATGTGACTAAGAACACATCCAAAGGGAAGAGAAAAGGATGTAGGATTAGAGATGACTTTTACAAGGTTCAAAAAGATGATATTTGCAATATCGAGACGAGATCTATCACGATATTGTCTAAGCCACCAATAGTCTATGACTCACATACTAGCGGCTTTTCCGCCGGAAGAGCAAAAGAACTACGTAGTAAGGAGATGAAAGAGACGCTCCTCTAAAGGGAGATGGGTAGGACGATGGTCGGGAAATGGTTCAGTATAATGAGATTCATACTCGTTTGACTTCCCACCAAGAGGGACACCTAAGAATTAAGCTGTAGACTCGGGTGTCAAGACGAAGTTGGTACCTATCAAGAAAGATTGAATACCCATAATAGGATTAGTTCCTCTATTAGACCGAATAAACTCGGCATTGGCGTAGAAAGCACGAACTAACCTACGGTGAGTGTACGGAGGAATACTTAAGTACTCAATCCAACCCCACTCATTAAACAATTCAAAGAGATCAAACTCATATTCGGGTGACATGAGGAAGTATAAGTCAATGTTTCGCTCTAGTCTAATATCCTTACGGTGATAGACATGGAAATATCTATTTCTATGAGCACTATCACTAAAGCACACATCCTCAAAGGTAGAATTTGGATTGGGAACGGGATTGGGATTTGGTTCATTTGAACCGGAAGTTTGACCCCTTTCAAAACGACCACGTTTAGCTCTAGTGGGCAAGGTTCTAGGAGGCATAATTTTAAAGCAAAGATAAGAGTTTAGGCTAGATAAGGTGGTTTGGGAATTTTAACAAACACCTTATGGGCACAAGATTTGGAAAAAAATTTCAAGAGCTTAAGATCAATTGGGTGATACCTCCTGCAATAAAAACATCATTTGATACATAAATATTCAACCCAAGGCATTAATTCAAGCATCAAAACATTATATTTTTCTCAAAAATCCGAAATACCCAAAAATAATTTGATTTTCGGATGAGTTCATTTTTGCTTTAAAAACAACATGGGTTTTGTCAAAATCATGTTTAAAGATGTAAAAGATTAAGAATAAACATGATTCAAAGCATTTTTAAGCATTAAAAATGAGTTTCTAAGACAAAATACTATGAAATCTGAAAATAATAAAAAAAGTTTAGAAGAACAAATTACCTTAAGATTTTGATGAAGATGTTAAACCCAAAGGATTTGATGAATTTTGCAACAAAATCTCACGATGTTGAAGAAATTTTGAGAGGTAAAGATTTTGGGAGGTTTCAAAACTTATGCTTAGGGTTTGGAATGAGAAAATGAGAGTTTTTTGTGTTTAAAAATGTGCCCAAAGCTGATTTGTTACAAAAGATTTCGAAACCTTTAGAAAGGTTTCGAGACTTTTCACTTAAAGTTCCAAAACATTTTGGAAAAAATTTCAAGACTTTCATTCCAGTAGACAAACTTTTGAATCTGCCTTGAAGGTTTCGAAACCTTGTTGGAGGTTTTGAAACTTTTTGAAGAAAGTTTCAAAACCTTGTTTAGAGGTTTCGAAACTTTTTGTCCTAAGACACTAGGAAGCCTCAAAATAACCCGGAAATACATTCTAGCATACTTATGACATATTATAAACAATTAAGAGCAAGAAAATAGCTAAAATAAGTCACTTAAGCATTTATCATCAATCAAAAAATAAAAAATGACATCAAAGCACACAATTCATGCAATAACAACCCAGCATACTTTAAAGAATATACACATAAAGAGAAACAAAAATACTTAAATTGCATGATAAATAGAAAGTTACCCACTTGAATCAAAATTTAGATTGCACTTTGTCCACTTCAAGTGCATTTTCTTCTAATGTGTCTAGAGCTTTCAAGTTTCTTCATTTTGCTCATCATGGCTCCAACACACCTACAAAAAGGAACTTATACATATTTTGGTACCCAAAATCTTTTAGGTCCATAAGGATTAGTTCCTAAAATTCTAGTCCCTTTTGGTATCCATTTTGATAAAAGGTCATATTCCTTGTTAGCAATGAGTCCTTTAGGAACCCAAATACTTTTAAATACTTTTCTATTATATGACCTTTGGGGACCTCTATAAAAATTTCCATTGAAGTTCTTTTGAAAGTAGTTGGATTTAGAATTTTCACCTTTTTCAAAAGATTTTTTTCTAATTTTATCAAAAGAAACTTTAAGTTCATCAAGTTTCTTTCTATGATCATCATGAACTTTTGAAAGTAAATTTTTTAAATCTTGATTTTTCTTTTCAAAATCAATTATCTTATTTTCTAACTCTTTAATTTTACTTTCAAACTCTTTATTAGTTTTGGAAAGATAATTATTTTCATTTTTCAATTTTAAAACAATTTTTCTATTTTTTAAAATTGAATCTTCATATTCCAAAGCTAATTCATCATAAGCCTCTTTTAATTTATCAAAAGTATAATCAAATGAAATAGATGAATTAGAGGTTACCTTAGAGTCATCTTCATATGCCATGAGACACAAATTTGCTACTTCATCCTCATCATCCGATGTCTCTTCATCGCTCCAAGTAGCTACATGAGCTTTGTGTTTTTTCCTCTCAAAGCTCTTTTTCTTCAATTGGGGACATTCAAACTTTATATGCCTCGGCTTTTTGCACTCATAGAAAATTATGGCATCCTTATCCCTTGGTTCACTCTTGAAACCCTCTTCTCTTTGAAATCTTCTACCTTTGTTGGATCTCATGAACCTTCTAAATCTTTTGGCAAACATAGCCATCTCCTTCTCTTCATCATCATCAATAGAATCACTCTCTTCTTTTGTTGATTTGAGAGCAACTCCAAATTTCTTGGTTTCTACTTCTTTCTTCTTTTTTTCCTTTCCCTTGGACATCATCTCATGAGTAAGCAATGAACCAATAAGCTCATCTAATTTGAGAGTCTTAAGGTTCTTTGCTTCTATTATTGCCGTCTTCTTTGATTCCCAAGTATTCGGAAGAGAGTAGATCATCTTTCTCACAAGTTTATCTTCGGGTATGACTTCTCCATAGCCCTTCAATCCATTCATAATCACGGAAAAACGATCGGACATGGATTTGATGTCTTCTTCGGGATTCATTTTAAAGTTCTCGTAATTGAGGTTGAGAAGCCCGATTTTGGTCTCCTTCACTTCATTTGTTCCTTCATGTGTGACTTCAAGTTTATCCAAAATTTCTTTTGCATTGGATCATGATGATACTCTTCCATATTCATCCGGACCAAGAGCACAAAAAAGAAGATGCATTGCCTTGGCATTGGTAGAGAATTTCTTGTTTTCTTCATTGTTCCACATCTCCATGTCACTAGTTGGTGCGGTATAGCCACTTATGATTTTCTTCCAAGCTTCTAGATCATAAGCTTGAACGAATAACCTCATTCGATTCTTCCAATAGGCATAGTTAATTCCGTTGAAGAAAGGAGGCTTGTTTGTGGGTTGAGAGTCTCCCCAAGCTTCAATAGTGGAGGAGGAAGCCATGGATGACCTTGTAGATGATTGCACACTTCTTGGATCTTCTCAAGAGGTTGTTAGACCTTCCAATGAGCCAAGCTCTGATACTAATTGATGAGCATTGCAATCGATCGAAAAACGCCAAGAGTGGGGTGAATTGGATTTTTAAAATTCGGTGGACACTAATTGCAAAGAAAGGAAATTGCAAGGTGATTTAGAGTGGTTCAACTTCCCCAATGAAGTCTACATCCACTACCTTAGTGACCACACTAAGGATTTCCCACAAATTCATTAATTTGTCTTTCCTTTAAGGATAAGGAGTAACCTTACACAATTCAATAGACTTATACCCCAAAGTCTATTGAATCAATCCCCAAATTTGAGTACAAATAAGCAAACTAAAAAATCCTCACAAGGTAAGTGTTTGCACAATTCTAAGCTCTCTCACACACCCAAATAACACTGGTAAAAGATTACAAATGAAGAACACACTAGTGTTTTTGCAAGAAAGGTTGGAAATGAAGCTCAACTTCAATATTTGAATGCTTGAATGTTTGGATATGCTTTCTTGTTGTTCCAATACTGTTTTAAGACCTCTTTAATATGCTCTTGATTGTTTCTATCCGTTTGTAGCCGTTGGGAGTACTTTGGAGCCGTTGGTTGCCATTAAATTCGAGCATTTAATGCTCACCTGCACATAAGTTTCGAAACCTTTACCAGAGGTTTCGAAACTTTTAAGAATTTTAAAAGAAACTAGCCGATACAGGTTGAAAGTTTCAAAACCTTTATCAAGGTTTCCAAAACATGTCATTCTGACTTGAAAGTTTAGAAACCTTTAACAAGGTTTCGAGACTTTGGCCTCGAAAATCATTTTTGACCATTTTGTTGACTTTTAAAAGTATATTCGATATGGATAAAAAGTCAAGTATTTTATAAAATATTTTGGCAATTTTAAATCAAGTTTTTGAAAATTTATTTCGAGAAAATAATTTTGCAAATTTTTACAAATTAGTTCTTTCAAATTTACTTTAAGTTATATCAAAATAAATCTAACACTTTGTATGTTCATCCTTATAATACGAAAGATATAATTTTAGTATCTTATCAATGGATCAAAATTGATAATTATAACATTTAGAGTCGTTCGATACGTGTCACCTTACTTGTAAAAAGCAAGTTAGGATTCAGGATAGTGATCGTCTTTGAGTTAATTTTGATGTCTCTCTTCATGTTTAATGGGATTGGTGTAATATAATCGTCTTATAGTGGATTCTCAATATTATTAGTCATGAATTATCTGTTGTAATCGTCTTTGCACTTAGTATGGAGGTCATATGAAAGGCTTGGTTGGTTATGGAGACTTGTTTGTTGGCTTAACGGCGAATAAAAATCCTTTATCCTTTAATTATATTTCTACCTAAAAAATAAAACTTAAAATTTAAATTTCAACTTTAATTTTTATATCATAAATCCTAAACTTTTTTTTTTGATTTAGCTACAGTGGTTACAGTAGTATTTGTTTCAGAGTATACTCTAAACCTTTAGACATTGATCGCTCAATAACCCGTGACCTCTAGGAACAACAACCGTTCTTTTAACGTATTAAAAGTTTGAGACAAAGTCCTTACCTTATAACAATAGTCTAGTGCCCCACCAAACGCCAAACAATAGAGACCTTTAAAATATGAGAAAACTGAACGATTATGATATTTCATCCGTATGAATTTGAATACTCCTATAAGAGCATAAAATCTATCCATTTAATAAAAAAATATGAGAAAACTGGACGATCCAATTCCGATCTAATAACTCCTAAATATTCTGCAGAAGAGTGATAGGATCCCTCACCTACTTGCTTTGATGAATCCAGCAAACCACTGTTGTGCTATCCACCCCAAATAAAATCTGCTTCTCTCCGAGACACCAAGCCTGCATCAAACCCTTATGAACTGCCCACAGTTCCGCTTCAATGGGAGAGACTTCAATTACTCAATTTGAGTCTTTATTCTAAAACATTTTATATTTAAATTATTTTTGTATAAATAAAAATAATTATTAAATAATAAAATAAATAAATATGTAACAAGTAGTTTTGCAATAGTTTTCTAATAATAAAGGGGGCAAAAGAGTCTTTATGAGTTCAAATCTCATTAGTCTTATAGTTAAAGATATGAATAAGTCTACGATAGGTGTCGAACACCGTTAATGTTGAATACCGTTGAACATTATTAAATTAATTTATAAAAAATAAAAATCTAAAGGACTAATCATACAATTATTAATTATATGTTAAGTTTATCACTCTTTTATTAATTACATATTAAGTCCTTGAGATTTTAAATTTTTATTAATTAATTTAACAGTGTTCAACAATGTTCAACATTAGTAGTGTTCAGTAGTGTTCAGCGGTGTTCGACGCCCGTTATAGAATTTGATATTCATATTGTCTTGTTTTGTATGAGTTCAAATCTTAACATGAAAATATACTATTATTTCTATATAATCAAAATTATAGATATTTTATTTATTTTTTTATATGTTAATATATTATTTTATTATATTATATTATATTATTTTTAATATATTTATATTATGTATATGTTAAATAAATTGAATTTATCTCGATTGCACTTTAGCATATATAATATTTTTATTAGAATTAAAAGAAAGATGTTATATTGACTTAATTTATAAGAGTTTGTTTTTGTTTTAAGGTTTAAAGTTCAAATCTTATTGAGTGTATGTTTTTTTCACATTTTCTCTAACAAAACAATGTTATTTTAGGTCATTTAGCATTATAATAACTGCATCAAAACGTCGTTATTTTAATCCAACATCTAAATCATCACGTTATAAGCCTTTTTATCATCTCGTTAAGGAGTTGACTGCAAGGTGACATAAACAATTCAAAAATAAAGTTTAATACTAAAATCGAATCAATTTAAAGGTTGATGACAAACGGGTCAGTGTTTATAGTTTAATGGTATCTGACGTAGTTCATCTTTGGGTATAGTACATATTTGTTTTATAGCTCATATTTGAGATTTATGACTCTCTCTTTCAATAATGACATCTTCAAGATTCAAATATAAATTTTCTCCTTGAGAGAGTGATATACTTCGTCATTGCACCAAACACTTATGATTTAAAATTTTTAATTTAGTATTTGTTTATAAGATAGTATTTGTTTATAGATATTGTTAGAAAAAATTACATTAGTGGTCACCCAACTATCATTGTTTTTCTATTTTGGTCTTGTAACTATTTTTTGTCAAAATTATCCCTCCCATTAGATACCAACAGTTGGTGCAAAACAATAAAGACATCTAATGGGAGGGACGATTTTGACGAAAAAAATAATTAGAGAATCAAAATTAAAAAGCGATGATAGTTAGATGACTAACAATATATATATATATATATATAACTCTTTAATAATATATATAAACTATATATATAGTAAAGTATTCAACAAACGTTAGATGACTAACTATTTTTTTTCTTCATTGTTTAGCATTATCCCTATTTGAGTATTATTGTTAACATTTGAATTATTTATTTAAAATTTTTAATTAATATAATATACACATTTATATAAATTATCTACAATTATTTTTAATGTTGGATCTTTATTTAGTATATAAAAATTATTAGGTTTTAGTTGTTATCAATTAAAAAAATGCTCAGAATTTTATATTATTATAATATTTTATTATTATTATTATTATTATTTTATTTTTGAATGATTTTAATTTTTAATTTAAAAATAAGCTAATAATTAATCTTTTAAGTTATTAAATTTTTTTATTGTTAAACAGATTTCTTAATTTTTTTTCTATAATAATAATAATAATAATAATAATAATAATAATAATACAAAACTTAAAGAATGGCTCTATCAGTAGATATCCTCCGACTACGAGGATAAACAAGGAATTTCGTATTGTGAATGTTGAGTTTAGGCATTTACGTGGTTCTGGAAAACTAAAAACGAGAGCGAGAGAAAGAAAAGGTTACAGAGAGTAGGGAGTGTTTGGCTATCTTCTGTTAATTGCAGCTCTCATGCATTGGCGATTAGGTGTTTAAAGGTCTGCGTTTGTATTATTATCAAATACTAATACATATTATTATTATTAATAATCATAATCAATGTGATCTCCCTTTCACTCCATTTTCTGTAAGAATTGAAACGGAATGGAAGGAAATGGACATTGCGATGATCGATTATCTGAAATTGTGGGGAGAAGGAAGGGAGGCATTGGGTGCAATTGATAAAGAGAGCGAGGAGTAAGAAGGAAGAGATTTGGAAAGATTTTTTTGAAGACGATTCGTTTCGAATTTATGCGTTGAAGGATCAGTGTTTATTGCCTCCTCCTTCGATCTGAATCTAATCAGAAACAATGGTGTGCATTTGTTTTTACCCTCTCTGATTTTATTTACGTTTAAATTTATTTCTTTTTTAATGTGTTTGCTTTATAATTAAATATACCCTTAATTAATTGTTCTGTTGATTTTGGATTCGGTGTCGTGATTGAAGAGACAGCTCATCTAGCTACAAGGAACTAATTCAATTGGGAAATTATATATTTCTATTTTTCCCCTTTGAATGTTGTTTGTTTCCTCCACTTTGTTGTTGGGTTGATTTAGAAATGGTGCACCACTTAAATGTGAATTGTTGGATTTTGGGTCTCGTTTTTTATAAATAAAATTCATTTTATTTATTGAAGAAATTTAAATTTCTTGAAACCATTTCAGTTTCTAGAGCTACATTTTCTTTTTGGTTGGAAGGTTTCTTAATGGATAAGTAACCTGGAAATTGTTATTTCCCTACAGCAGTGTGAGCACGATAGCCTCTTATGATGTCACTAGCTTACTAAAACTTTGGCAGATTAGGGTGTTCACTGCCTTGGTCCTGTCTTCTAAGAAGTTCGTTTTATTGACTTGAATATGTGTTTTCCAAGTGAAAGTTCAATCATATTTTACTCGTTTATTGAAGGGTGTAATAAAGTTGTTTTAGAGAATTATAGGGTGAGAGAGATGTAGAGAAACCTAAGAATAGATTCACCAATGTGGCATCGGATGGTGGTCACAAAATGCACTGTATAGCCCTTTTTCTAGCTCTATATATAATTCTAGAAATACAACTTATTTTTATGTTTCATTGTTTGATATGAGTCTGTATCCCTTCACATTGACTTGCTGATGATTTGACATGGCGTCACAGGTTGCTCCATCCAGTATTGTTGTGGGATCTGTCGTTTGGGTGGAGGACCCCGAGGCAGCTTGGGTAGATGGGGAAGTTAAACAAATTAACGGGGAAGAAATTACAGTAAAATGTACAGAGAAAACGGTGTGTACTAGTTTTACCTTTTTTACCTTTTATGTTATGCAAGAACTAAAACACAATATTTCTATTACCATTTATTGTCAAATATGTTAAACTTCCATCCAACAGCAGTTTAGTTGCAAAACGATGATTTACTTATTTCATGAAGGGCTTTTTGCTTTGTTTCTTGCAGTCATGAAACTTGTATATGTCTATTATTAAATAGTATCGACTATACAATCACCAGCATCTTAGTTTAATGAGATAACAAAAGGTTTGAATTGTTCTCCTTATTTTCTTCTGGGAGCTCATGCTTTATTGATGCTGCTGATATAAAACTTCTTGTTCAACTTATATTGTGTACAATGTAGACTTTTCAATGGTTAAGCATATTTTCTTTAGAATCATGGTCACCATTTATCACTTTCACTGCATGTCATCTTTCATCTTTTTGAGCTCTAATTTTCCTTCACTATATAGCATGAAATCAGAGTTTGAAAGGCTCGTGGCTTATTTATTCCTTTCATCTTGTGTAGATTGTGGCCAAGGCATCTAATGTCCATCCAAAGGACCCTGAGTTTCCGATATGACAAAGCTAGCATATTTGCATGAACCAGGAGTTTTGGAGACTTTAAAATCAATGAGATTTGTGTAAGTACAATAGATGATTTGCGTCTCTTTAGCCTTTTCTTTTTCTTGTTATACTTATTTTAGAGTTGGTAAGGGTTACTCAGTGATGAGAGAGAATTTTTGAGAGAAAAAAGGGAGTTTCTTACTCTCTCTCTCTCTCTCTCTTTTGTTTTTGTTAGTTACGGTAGCCTCCATTTATGTGTGGTAAAATACCTAAAACAATAAACTACCACAAAGCATGATATTAGGGGCCTCATAATGGTCCCACAGTACAACAATTACTCCTAAAATATCTCTTCCAAAAACCAGTCAACTCAATTACTCTAAAATATCTCTAGCAAACCTCACTTGTCTATAATTGGCTACATGGACTTGAAGCTCTTGAAAATATTTCAAGACCAGCAACACAATCGGAGGCCCTAGCATTTCTAGTTGTCTTCCCCAAGTCCAAAACCTGAAATTCACACTTATTTGGGAGGAATTTAGCAACACAATCAGTGGTGTTAGTAAACTTATAGATAACAGATTATGGTCAAGATTGAGCACAAACGGCAATGTACCAAGTGATATTTCCCTGGAGATAATAACTGAAGCGGTTCAGCCACATTATGGAGACCAATCCGCAATAAGTACCTGTGCACAATCACAAAATAGACTGTATATATGAGTATCTTGTCATATGATTGAATGCCTTTGAATCCATGATCCACATGCTAGTTTCCCCAAGAAGGGTAATTACCATTTTTTTTATTGAGATTCTCAGGTAGAACTTTATCTCTGATATTGAATTTCCTCTGTTGTTGGCCATAACTGACTTTAGGATTTTCTTTTTGTTAGCCTTAATTTTTCTGTCATAGATGGTTTTGTTAGTTACAGTAACATCTTTGTATGCATGCTTAAAATCCAAAAACAGGAAACTATTACAAAGCATGTATTTATAGTGCCTAATAATTGGCACAAATACTACAATTACTCTTAAAATATCTTTACCAAACTCCTGTCAACAAAAATTACTCCTAAAATATCTCTAAATACCCGTCAACATCCTTGATTTCTACACAGATTATTTGTTCCATAGCATGTTTGTCGAATGGCATTCCTTTGATTTAATGCTTACTCAGATTAGTTATTTCACATCCCATTTGACATATTTTAGTCCTATTGAGTGTGGTTTCTGATGGCCAACTGTCAAAATGTGGCTTTAATTTATTGCACGGCTATTGCTTTTTTAGTCTATAGATAAAGGCATTGTTTTCTGAAGCTAAATATGCTGATGTGCCCTTCCAGACCTATACAGCAAATATATTGATTGCTGTAAATCCTTTTCAAAGACTTCCACATTTATATGCAAGTAACATGATGGAAAAGTACAAAGGGGCAGCTGTCGGTGAACTGAGCCCACATCCATTTGCTATCGCAGATTCTGCCTATAGGATTTTTTCATAAATAAACCATCAATAAACTGTAAAGAACTTGATCTAAAATAGGTAGAAACAAGAGTGCACGGAAGAGAAATCCATCATTTGCTTTACCAGGGTTTGGGTAATGGAAATATGAGTAGAAAGCATCGTTTTCTTTGGTAAAATAGGGTAAACTACCTAAATGACCCTCATATTATAGGTTATTCGTGATTTGGCAATTATAATTTTTTGAAAGCAATTATGCCATCATATCATTAAAATGGATTCAACATAGTCACCTACCATTAAAATCTAACAATAGAGTGATGTGACAATTAAAAGTAATTAGTATAATTATATATTTAATCTTACTATTTACACATTTTTTTCAAATTAATTCTAATTTTCAATTAATAAAATAAATATATTTAATTAAATGACGACACATGTTAACACCTTTATTGAATGACTTTAATTATTTATATTTGATTTAATACATTTATTTTTTTCTTTAATCGGGTGATAACACGTGACACCACCTTTTTAAAGAAGGAAAATAAAATCAAGCAATCTTTCTTAAAGAGGAATCAAGCCCGAGCAAGCCTTGGTATAAAGGAGTGGCTTAGCCATTGTAACAAGCACAATTTTGTGTTGTGTTATAAAACACTAACTTCAATATATACTTATTATTTGTTATATTTATTTTTTAATTTCACGTATATAATTATTAAATTATTTTTTAAATTTAATTAAAAATGTCAATTAAATTATTATAATTTTAAAATTATAATTTAAAATTTTCATTATAATGAATTTTCATTATAATTTTAAAATTTTTAATTATAATAATTTAAAATTTTAAAATTATAATAAAAAATTATTTATGGTGTAGCATTTATGGTGTAAGGGTTATTAAATAAATTTTTATTATAATTTAAATTTTTAATTTGTTATATATAATAAATTAATTGAATTTTTTTAGTTAAATTAAAAAAATAATTTGATAATGATATATGTAAAATTAAAGAATAAATGTAAAAAACAATAAAATGTATATATTAATATTAATATTAATGTTTTACGCCACAAAGTTGTGCTTGGTGCTTTGGCAATATGTCGGTTTTTAAGACAACCAAAATGCGACATATAGGTAACTCATTGTAGTAGACAACCCCAACATTCAAATATTAAAAAAATAACAAATAAAAAAAATTATCAATCCAAGAAGTGAACAAGAAATACCCAGATCAAGAAAACGTGTAAAAAGCTGGACAAATCAAACCTTTTCAACGGGAAAGGTGACACAAGCGAAAACCATTGCAGCAAGAAGAAGAAGCGTGATCCTGAGAGAGGAACCCCAGGTGAATGCCAAATACTAATCAAAACAAGAAAAAACCAACAATTTTTAACAAAAAAGGCGAAACAGGGGAAAACAAGAAAACCATGTAAATAACTAAAAAAAAAAGAAAGAACAAGATTACTCGAAAAAAACACAAAATTAACAAATAAATTGAATTATTAATCCAAGAAGTAAACAAGAAATACCCAGATAAGAAAACCAAAAGAAAAGAAGGGCAAAATTAAGAATAAACAAGAGAAAATAAATAACCCGGATCAAGAAAACTTGTAAAAAGCTAGAAAATAAATTAAGTGAACCTTCACTTGGTAAAAATTGTTTCACTTGATAAAAATGACGAGGTGAAAGAAATAATAAAATGAATACTTTTGATTAGTTAATCTCATAAATAATGTAACGAAAATGACCTAATTAATTTCAGGTAAGAAAGGTTTTCCTTCAAAGAAGTATCAACAATACAGGTATAGAAAGGGGAAAAAAATTACTCATTCAATTAAATACCAACTTTGTTTTTGGCAAGAAAGAAAGGAACCCTAGCTTTCCTTCAACGTTCTACCTCTACCTAATCCTTAATTATGTACAAAGTTTCTACAATATCAGTTCAAATGCAAATAAAAAATTAAAACACACAGTGCATATATAGATAAGAAATAAATGAGTTATGATACATCACCCCTTGGGCAAGTTAAATATAACGGGTGGAAATTATCTACCTTTTCTTTATATCTTTTTTTATATTTTTGTTTTAAATTAGAGGGTTTAAGATTAATGGTTGTGGTTAAGGTTTAGGAAATTAGGGATAGTATGTATTTTTTAGGTTGTGCGGTTTAAGGCTTAGAATATAGAAAATAAAGGTTAAAAATTGAATATTTTAATTTTTTTTCAAAAGAAGCATGAAATGAGAGATGAAAAAAAGATAAATGATTTTTACCTCAATATAACATACAACACAATTCATTACAGATTCAAAGTTCTCTAACAACCGACAGTTCATAAACTATGATGTTGTAGGAAGGACTTGTTTGAATTTATGCTGAAAACACTTATGTTGTACCTTAGAGCTCCCCATAATCTTTTCATTTGGATATGTTGGGAATGCAACTCTCTGTGCTCCATCCTATTTGGTGCTTGGAATTGCTGATGTAGGAGGCTTGTTATCCTTGAATCACTTCTGCTCGCCTATGGAAACTAAGAAAGAATTTTAAATTAAATTTTTTTTGAAGAACTTTGAAAGCATTTGATTATTTAAAGATAGTATTTGAGATAAAGAAACTTGAAATTAAGTTTTGTCTCGATATGAAGATCGAATATTTGAATATGATTTTTTTTTATGAATGAACTCATGATGAAAGAATCTAAAAAAATTTAGTATGAAAAATGTCCCCAAACCTTAAAGTTGTTCTCGAGCTCAGCTGAAACCCAGTTCAAACCACTGGATTTCCTTGAGTTCTCATCAGCAGATTGGGTAGCATTTTTGGTTCCAAGGGAAGAATTAACAGTAAAAAGGGGGAAATGGGTAGTGTTTAAATGGAGTTGACAATAACAACATCATGAAAATTGCTTCTCAACTCCATTGTCTTGTTCCTCTGTATTTCAATGTATGTTCCTCCTCCACCTTTAAAATCTCATCAAAGAAAGTAAAAAAAAAAAATACAAGAAAAACAACATATACCATAATATTTAATATCTGCCTGGCTCCATTCTGTATGCCTTTTTGGGTAAAGGAGTGGGTTTTAGTTTTCTTACACAAGGGAGAGAAACAGAGCTACATTGGACTCTGACTCTCTCATCTGTGAATCCATGAAAATGAGCTTCGATTTATACAGGTGTGGAGAGAGGGTACTTCTTGAAGAACAAGGGAAGTTTGGTCGTCATAGGAGGTCTTGAACGCCATTACTGTAACGGGTTTAAAGTTTTTTATGGTGGGTTTATGTGGATGGGGGAAAACAGAAAATGAAACAGCGTTTTTCTGTCTTTAAGGTTGTCTGGTTTTTGCTGTCAAAAGGAGAAGGGTGAAAATGCAAGAAGATAAATAGGCTGGGAAAATAAAAGTGGGGTTCATATCTAAAATGGAAATTTAAATAGATGGAGTAAAAGTTCTTTGTTTTATTGTTTAAAATCTCATTTGTTTTTTCACACATTAATTCTGATAAATATTTTTAAAGAAATTTTAGAAATACTAAATTAATTATTTTTTATAAAGTTTAATTTAAAAAAAATATTTTTAAAACCTAAAAAAATAAGAAAAAATAATAGTTTTGACCAATTAACCATTAATATTTACTTAATATTAAATTAATTATTAAATTATCTATTTCTCATTTTTATGTATTTTTTCTCAATCGCTGCATATACTAATATTTTTGAATTATTTCTACTATCATTATGATTTATCTATTACGTCAGTAGTAGTTTCAGTTAAAAATATTATTTAGATCAATTAAAATATGTTATATGTCATAACAAGTATAAAACTAAAATAGAACTCATAAAAAGAAAAATCCTATAAATATAAAAAAATTATTTAAATAATAATTCAATTTCAAAACAATCTTTTTAATTTGTATTTTAACTTATAATTATGGTTAATTTATTTTTAAAATATTAAAATTTATAAAACTGTTAAAACGTAAAAAAATAGAAACAATACATAAAGTTATTAAAATATATAAATATTTCATTTTTTAATTGAAAATGATTTTTAAAGAATTTGGATAATTTTAAAAAATATTAATAGCAGAATATTCTGAAATATTAAAAAACACTAATATATATATTTTCCCAGAGACACTGCTTTTCGGAGCCGGCGATAAAGACAGTACTTTGAGCTACGGCAGGAATGCTTAACTGTAAAACCAAAAATTGAATCAAACCAAGTTATTATGGTTCATAAATTTATGAATTAACCTTAATATGAAAAAACTGAAAACCGCGGTTAACCAAACCAAAAACCGATAGTTATTAAAATAGCTTACTGAATTAAACCGAAACTGAACCGAATTCACCCCTACTTTGAGCGATCATTTAGGGCTTTGGATCAGTTCAGTACTCTAAATTTAATTATTTATATTTTATAATTTATTAAATAAAAAATTTTAACGATAAAAAATAATTATTTTTTAAAATTAATAAATAAATTTAATAATGAAAATAATTTATTTAAATTATTAAATTATTTTTTTAAACTAATGAGATAAATAAAGATTTTTTGTGTGTCATTATTTATATCCAATACTAACATTATTAAATTTTAAGTACTGACTCTAAATTCTAAATCATAAATTATAAACTTTAAATTAATACCTTAAACTCTAATTTTAAATCATAATCTTAAACTCTAAACCTAATTTTTTTATTATTAGTGTATAAATAGATGTACCAAAAATGAACAAAAGATTCTATTCATAATAAAATAGGCTTTCATTATATAAGGATTCATTTTTAATCGTGGCTTAAAGTCACGAAAATCTTTAAAATGACCCTGCTACTTTCATTATCTTCCTGCAAAACACGCCTTCATTGGAATAATGTTATTTTGATAAATAATCTGAATTTAATATTATTTTTAAAATAAAATTATATTTTAAAATATTTTTTATTATTTCTCAGATGATTTAATTTTTATAATCAATTTTTTTCTTATTTTTTTATCAAATAAAAAAATATAATATTTTTAAAATAAATAATAAATCTTAAATCTTAAATTTATATAAAATAGATCAGTATAAATATTTTTATCACTTGATTAATTAATATTTTTTTTCATGTTTTTTTTTTCATTTCTTCGTATAATTTTCATGTATGAAGAAATATATAATTGATTGGAATATATAATTGATTTGAATATATTCATTTATTTTTTAACGATTTTTTTGCATATTCAATAAATATATAATTGATTTGAATATAATTTAATACGAGATAATTAATTAGTTCATAAAATTTAAATTCAGATCTTACGTAGGTAAAAAAATGTAATTTGTAATAAACAAAGCTGTGTAGTTGCGAGAGGGCGTGATGGTAGCGTGAGCGAAGCCAAGCATCAGTGAGTCGCACAGCCACTGGGAAAGGCAGGACACGGCAGAGGCGGCAGCAGCGTCCCTGTTTTTTCATTTCAAACTGACGTCACATCTTTTGGTTACCTAGTTTTGGTTTGACCAAAATTACTGATTTATTTTTATATTATATATTAATTTATATATAAAGAGAAAGGAAATAAAAAAAAATACTTTTAATAGTTTTGAATGGTAACGTTGAAAAAGAAAAGTGTTAATTTTAATAATTTAAATATATTTTTTATTATTTAATATTTTTATATGTTGACGCTTCATAATTTATCATTCAAATATCATATTTTATTATTCGATATTTTTTATATTTTAGTTGTCGGTTAAAAGTACAATCGATTTTTTATACTGTTAGTTGTTCGTTTAACCGAATAATTGATGATTCACCTATTGTTTTTTATGACGAAATAATAAGATTTTTAGTTGCAGGATCGACAAAAACAAGAATAGTTGGGCAGTGAGAGGCAAAAAATTTAAAGATTTAAGGTTGAGTTCGAGAGTTTTTATATAAATTAAAGATTTTAATTTTTTTATAAAATTTTAAAAAAATATTTTTCTTACAAATTAAAAAATTAAAAAGTGTTAAAAATATATCACATGCTATATTTTATTAGATAATAAAAAATTAAATATATATTAAAAAAAACCTTTACTGTACTAATCCACAATTTTACCTCTGATTTGATTCGAGTGTGGTTTGTCTGCAGTAGTCCATCAAACAAAAAGGGGAGAATTGAAGACATATTTACACGGAAGAGTCCGAGTGGAGAGAATTCCAAACCCAGCTTGCAAGGCAACTCTGACTCCCTGCAGTGGCAGGGACAGTAGCGGTGGCAGACCGGCAGTACCAACCGCGAATAAATAAAAGGAAGGATTGAACTGAATTCTTAGAAAATTGCAAGAGAACAAGGGGTATTTGGGGTAATATATCCCTTTCAATTTTTAATTGAAAGAATAACATTTTTTAAATTAAATTTGGAAGAATATTTTCTTTCAGCACACGGAAACAGTATTTACGTTCAGCAGAACATGTATTTTTAATTCACATCTAATAAAATGTGAAATGATTCTGATATTGATTATAATATTTGATTGTTTCTTTCAAATTTTAAGTTTAAATAATTCATGTATGAGAACGCGAATTTGGTGAGATAAACTTACGAAATGACTTAATTTATCATAGTAAATTAAAATAGTTGAAAAATAAATGATCGTGTTAAAATTATAAAAAATTTGTATTTTATAAAATGTGAATTCATGGTTAAAATTTGAATTTGACATAACACGAAATACATTCAATATTCGTATTTAAATCAGTACGTTTTTTTGCTATAAATAGCCCCCCAACCTTTTCTTCTGCACACCAAAATCTCTCTCAATTCTCTTATTTCTTATTCTTTTATTTCTTACTTTGTAATTAAATTTTTCGGTTAATATATCGAGTTCTGTAGTAACGACGGGACTAAAGAGGTTGGATGAGAAATATGTTTTTGGTTACTAGCAAAGAAATATAATTTTTCTTTATTTTAAATTATTATTTTTATTTTAAATTAATGTTATTATTTATTTTTAAAATTATATTACACGTAGTAGTGGCGGGACTAACATTTTTTTTTGTTAATTTTTTAGGATGAAAAATTATATTACACTTAAAGCTATAGTCGCTTTACCGTATGGAAAATGAAATATGTCTCGTCTTCTCTTTTTACAAGAACTCGTTCATAGGATGAAAATATTTGTCAATGTACATAAATATTTTATGGATAGAGGGATTAAATAACAATAATAATAATATCTAATCTTTTAATATTAAAATATTGTTTATATTAATATTACTTATATGTTTCCGAATAAAATATTGATATTATTTTATAACTAAAGTTAAATAATAAAAAATATACTATATTTTATTAATTAAATTAAAGAATAAATTGTGGGGGTAATACTAATAAATAGTACATTGTAGTTGAATTCGTCAGACTGATATTTGTAGAGTAGGGACCAATTTGTCTGTTTCTTTTTTTTTTTGTGGGGGGGGGGGGGGGGGGGGAATTATTAGAAAAAATACTCCTAATTGAAATTATTTAAAAAATATTTCTCATTCAATCCATGTAAGGATAATTAGTGTTCGGCCAGATACGATTTTATAATTCGAATTGAATCAAACGCGAGTTATGTTTGATATGGCTTATCTTATTTATTGATCGAGTTTTAATATTATGAGAAAAGAATTTACGTCCAGCTGAAAGTAAATTTATCGCAACCATTATAACTTATTAAAATGGGATTCACGTTTGGCGGAGTGCAAGTTCATGGAAAATATTTTTAAAATTAATTTTAAAAAAAAAAATTCTCATTTATTTTTAATTTAAATTTTATTAAAAAATAATATTTTTTAAATTTAAATAAGGATAATATAAATTTAAAAATATTTTATTAAAATAATTATAAGGAAAGAAAAAAATATTTTATTAAAAGTATTTTTAATTTAAATAAATGATAATATATATTATTAACATTTTAAATATTATATTATTAATTTATTACAACATATTATAATTTAAATTTTACAAAAATTAAACTCGAGATAGAAGGAACGTGATTTTTTTTATAATTAAAAGATTTAGTTTTATCAGTTAAAAAATAAATGATTATGTCAAATAAATGATTTAGTTTTTTATAATTAAAATAAATGATTTTTTTATTATAACATATTTTTTATTATTACAGGAGGAATTTAAGTTTTATCTATTTATTTTTAATTGATATTTTTATTATATTATATTTTTTAATTAAAATTAGTTTAAATATTTTATATATGGTAGTTTTAATTAATAATTGGTACTTTATTTTTTTTATCACAAAATTGATGAATAGACCTAACCCGAATCTAAAAGAATATATCGAGTATGTCAAATTTCATCATATATCCAAAATTATTAAAGGTACAAAATTAAAACTTGATTTAATCAATGTTTTTCTAGATAGGTGGAGAACGAGAACACACATTTTATTTTTGATGCGATTAGGAGACAATTACCTTGGAATATATTTTTTTATATTCTCTCACTTCCAGCTGATAGAGAGGTTATTATCTGTCACAGTGATGGTAATTGAGGTGACATGTGTTTGAAGTTGTTAGGGTCTGCACCAAATAAGATGAATAGTGGTTGTGTGTATATGAAGTAATTTCACGATATTTTTTTAAATTTATCAGATGAAACAAAAAAAAAAATTGTAGAATTAATGTTTTGATATAATAATTGAAAAATAGTTTTGGACTAATTGAAAAGATTTAAAAAATGGTTCTTTTGTCCAAACAACTTGAAAATATATTTAAGAAGTTTTTGAGAGATTTTAAAAGTGTTTTAAATGATTTAAAGAAACCAAAGAAACATTTTTAACCCAGGTGTTTCGATACCATTCATAATGGTATTGATACCACCTTGTTTTAAGAGGAGAAATCACAGTGGTATCGATACTAGTATCGATACCCTTTCACCACTGTGATGTTTGGTTTCGATACCGGTTTCTAAACATCCCCAACGGTCATAAACGATTTTATGAAAAAAACCCAACGGTTAAGAGCGGTATCGATACCAGTTCATAAATGCAGGTCAACGGCTATTTCCCAAAGAGGGTGTTTCGATACCAGTGTAAGGGGTATCGATAACTCCTGCACTAGAAGAGAAAATAAGCCTTGAAATCAGCTCCAAACAGCTCCAAACGGCTCCAAACCAATCCCAACGGTCACCAACGGCTAGAATCTCACTTGGTATGATAAAAGGAAGCCTCAAGCATCAAGAAAAGACTAATGCTTCACTTGTAACAACATTATGATCAAAGATTTGTCTTAGAGCAAAATTCTCATCTTTGGGTAGACAAAACACTTATGAGCTAAATTGTTAATATATGCTCAAGTGTATTGGGATTAGGTGAGTGCTTAGATTGCAAACATTAGCCTTGTAAGAAGGATTAAACAAGTTTGTTAAGTTTTTTTTTGAGTGAATTCCCAAAGTTCGGGTTTTGAACTTTGGATGCTTAGTTCGGTTTTGAATCAAGGTTTGTAAGGTTAGCCCTTTAGCCTCAAAAGGTTGAATTCTTAATGAATTTGGGAAATCCTTAGTGGGAAGCTAAGGTAGTGGATGTAGGCGTGGCCGAACCAATATAAATCCTTGTGTCATTGTCTATATTTTTGCTTCCACACAAATCTACCCAAATTAACCACTTCTCCACCACTTGACGAGTTTAATCGGTTATTCATCGAGCATCTTCAAGCCCAACAATTGGTATCAGAGCAAGGCTCAATCGAGGAGGATTAATATCCTATTGAGAAGATCCGGTGAGCTCGACCAATTTCCGATCAACCGACAACTCATGGCGTAATTCATTGACAAGCCACCTTTCTTTAACAGGTCCAACTACTCCCAATGGAAGATAAGGATGAAATATTTCATCAACTCAAGAGACTACAAGCTATGAGATATAGTGGAAGACGAACCATTTGTGCCAAAGGGAACAAAGGCGGAATAGAGCGTGGAAGATCGCAAGAAGATGGTGCTTAATTCCAAGGCTTAGCACATTCTTGTTTGTGCATTCCATCCAAGCATCTATGAGAATATATCTTCTTGTGAGAGTGCCAAGGAAGTTTGGGACAAGCTAGAAGTCACATACGAGGGTACAAATGAAGTGAAGAAGACCAAGATTGGACTCCTCAACCAAGAGTATGAAAACTTCAAGATGAATCCGGAAGAAGACATTGAAAGGATGTTTGATCGGTTATCTACCATCACCAATGGACTTGGAGGATATGGAGAGATCATTCCGGAGGAGAAGCTTGTTCGTAAGCTCATTTATTCCCTTCCCGAGTCATGGGACTCAAAAAGGACCGCCATCATCGAAGCAAAGAATTTGAAGACTCTCAAGCTTGATGAACTCATGGGTTCACTCCTCACACATCAAATAATGATGAAAGGAAGAGAAGAGGAGAAGAAGAAGGAAGAGATTAGATCGATGGGGAATAAGAAGGTTCAAGAGCTTGGTGTAAATGTTAACACCATTGCTCTCAAGTCCTCCAAGTGCATTCACCTTGAAGATTCAAGTAAGGAGGATAGTGAAGAAGATGAAGAGCTTGCCTAACTCTTCATTGACTTTGATTGATTCGTGAGGAGCAAAAGTAAAAAATCCTCAAAGCACGAATCAAAGAAGAAGATGAAGGACTCCCACAAGTTTATCATGAGGGGATCATCTTCAAAGAAACAAGCATATGTGGAGTGATGGGGACTCCACCGAAAATGAAGAAGCCAATCTATGCTTGATGGCCCTCAATGAGGGGGAGATAGCTTCTAACTCTCAAACTTTAAATTCTTATTCATTTGATGAGTTGCAAGAAGCTTATGATAAATTGGTTTTTGATTTCAAAATTACATTTTCAAAGAAAAAGAAATTGATTTCAAAGTTGAAAATTGAAAATGATTTACTTTTGAAAACCAATTTGGAGATTGAAGCAAAAATGAGAGATTTTGAACTTAAAGTTTGTGATTTACAAAATTTGCTTCAAACGATGGAAAAGATCATCAAATTGCTTTAGATGATATTAAGAAGGAAAAATATTTGATTTCCAAAGAACTTGAAATGAAAAATATTTTGGGAAAATCAAACTTTTACATGAGACAATCTAGTGCCCCTAGATTTGTGAACGGAAAATGTTTTAGAAGTGTTTGGGTCCCAAAAGGACTAATCACTTCAACCAAAAAGGATAAAATTGAAAAATGGATTCCTAAGGGGACTAAACTTTGTGCTACTAACGTTAAAGGATCCAAAGAAATTTGGATACAAAAAATTTCTTGATTGTTTCATTTTATGTGTGATGGAGGTATGAGCATCAAAGTGCAAGATTAAGGGGGAGCTCCATACACACAAGATGGAAACTTGAAGAAGGAAGGCTTCACATCCTCCCTTGAGTTCAAGTGTGTTAAAATCTAGTTTTAGCTTTATTTTTGTTTATCTTTTGTTTAAACTAGATTATCATAAATGTTGGACTAAAATCTTAATGATGCCTTGAGTAAGGGGGAATCTTTTGTTTTCATAGACTAAGTTTTGATATTTGTTTTTAAAAGCAATTGACATTTTAAAACTCTCCTATGTTATGATCTTTAAAGATTTCCATACTTGTTTTGAACCATTTTTGATATAACAAAAAGGGGAAGAATGTTGTGAAAAATTGCTTTTCAAAGACTTTCAAATGGATAAGAGGGAACTTTAAATGATTTGATTCTTTAATTCTCTTATTTAAAGTTTATTTGACAAAGGGGGAGCAATCTCAAAAACAATTTTTCAAGTTGGTTTTATTATATCAAAAAGGGGGAGATTGTAGAACTAATGTTTTGATATAATAATTGAAAAATAGTTTTGGACTAATTGAAAACATTTCAAAAATGGCTCTTTTGTCCAAACAACTTGAATATATATTTAAGAAGTTTTTGAGAGATTTTAAAAGTGTTTAAATGATTTAAAGAAACCAAAGAAACATTTTTAACCCAGGTGTTTCGATACCATTCATAATGATATCGATACCGCCTTGTTTTAAGAGGAGAAATCACAATGGTATCGATACTGATATCGATACCCTTTCACCACTATGATGTTTGGTTTCGATACCGGTGTCTAAACACCCCTAACGGTCATAAACGATTTTATGAAAAAACCCAACGGCTAGGAGCGGTATCGATACCAGTTCATAAATGCAGGTCAACGGCTATTTCCCATAGAGGGTGTTTCGATACCAATGTAAGGGGTATCAATATCTCCTACACCAGAAGAGGAAATAAGCCTTGAAATTAGCTCCAAACGGCTCCAAACCAATCCCAACGGTCACCAACGTCTAGAAGCTCACTTGGGATGATAAAAGGAAGCCTCAAGCATCAAGAGAAGACTAATGCTTCACTTGTAACAACATTATGATCAAAGATTTGTCTTAGAGCAAAATTCTCATCTTTTGGTAGACAAAACACTTATGAGCTAAATTGTTAATATATGCTCAAGTGTATTAGGATTGGGTGAGTGCTTAGATTGCAAACATTAGCGTTTTAAGAAGGATTAAACAAGTTTTTTATGTTTTCTTTGTTTGAGTGAATTCCCAAAGTTTGGGTTTTGAACTTTGGATGCTTGGTTCGGTTTTGAATCAAGGTTTGTAAGGTTAGCCCTTTAGCCTCAAAAGGTTGAATTCTTAATGAATTTGGGAAATCCTTAGTGGGAAGCTAATGTAGTGGATGTAGGCGTGCCCAAACCACTATAAATCGTTGTGTCATTGTCTATATTTTTGCTTCCACACAAATCTACCCAAATTAACCACTTCTCCACCACTTGGCGAGTTTAATCGGTTATTCATCGAGCATCTTCAAGCCCAACAGAAATAAAAAAGATAAAAATAAAAATTTGAGTGATATTAATAAAATAATTAAATTCTCATATGTTAATATTTTTTTTACTATTAGTGGTATTTGTTCATCCTTGTATTTTACAAATAATCGACAAGATGTTGATTTTTGACAAATCTCGCAATAAAATTCACATGTTATAGTTATAAGATTTTGAAGATGTAGATAAATTAAACTAGATATCAGTATTATTGTCACATATGTTTACGGATATGTGTAAGAATACCGATCTAGACAAACACAAACTTGAAAGTTGTCTTTTTTTTTACAATCGTGAATGTGGTTCAAAATATTGTTTTTACGTCTTAAATTAAGTGAGTCGTGTTCATATATTTTTCTATTATATCGGAGATAAGAAAAAAGTAAACAATTTTTAACATTAAATATTTAGTTTATGTTGGTAATAGATTAGATTTGTTAATAGATTAGATATTAAAAATAAATTTGAGAATAAGGTAAATCTTTTGAGTTTATTTGTTATTAAATTTGATATATTATTTAAATTAAAGTTTATACATAGTTATAATGAAATTTTTGAATAGTTTATATGTCATTACAGATCCAAATGTTCACACACGTCTCTCGAAATTCACACCAGAGATGCAAGTTGTTTGGACGACCACAATACCATTCATTTTTTACGTTATAGTTGAGTGGCATCTTAGTGACAGTATCTTATGGTAGTTTGATCTTTTTTAATGAATTTTGGTGGACCCTCTAAGTTAGAACATCTTATATGTGCTCACTCAACAAAAAAAGCTTAAGGTAAAATTTTTAAAATTTATTTAATATTTTATTAATTTGAATGTACTTTATATTTATCAACTAAAATATAATTTTTAAATGTCTAATAGGTTGATTGATCGATGAAGCACATATATTGGATCGTTCAGTGAATGAAAAGGGAACATCGACGTCCCATTCGTAACTACGCAATGTTTGATAAGATGATCAAAAACGATTATTTTATGTGGTTCTTAAAGAATATGAAGTCATTTATATTGACTCTAGAAGAGAGAGCACGAATTCATGGAGTGTATATAATAAAATTGTCCATCGAATCAATAGACGAGAGGAACAAGAAACACTTTTAGTAGCACCATTGTACTCACTTCATATCATTATTTCATGCCTCATGTGCTTACTTATGTTATGTAAGATACGAACCGGTTGGTAAAGTACCCTTTGAGCTTCTGAAGCTCAGAGTTTCAAAATGTGTTTACGTGCGTAGGTTAAGGAAAGTGTTGGTTCAGAGGAGCATCATCATGGTTGGTTTCAGCATCGACATTGTTGTCAGAGTACTTTTACTAGATGTAGTGACTATGTACTTGTTAGACTTATATGTGTAATTGTAACTCTTATTTATTTTATCGAGTTGAATGCTTTTAAATGTGTTGTAATATTTTGGAGCTCCAACTACTTTTGATTACTTGGATTTGTATTTTAAAATGGTTTGGATTTTATGAACTTATGAGGAAAGTGGATTTGGACTTATTCTTGTTGAGTTTTTGAAATGAAATTTTGTAATACTGGTTTTGATCCGAAGGTCCAATATGACACCAGGTCGAGGGTGTTACATTTTTGTAATGAAGCAATGACTACAATGTTATAATGAGGCTCATTGATATAGTCTTATGTCCAAACAACTTGAAAATATATTTAAAAAGTTTTTGAGAGATTTTAAAGGTGTTTTAAATGATTTAAAGAAACCAAAGAAATGATTTTTATACAGACGTTTCGATACGGTCTTGAACCATTTCGATACCTTTTTGCCACTGTGAATCTTGGTTTCGATACCCGTTTCGATATACCCCCAACGGTCATTTGAAAACCCCCAATGACTAGGAGCAGTATCGAAACGGCTAAGGCTTGTTTCGATACCATGAGCTAAGGGTATCGATATCACTTTTAGGTGTTTCGATATCGGTTCTTAAATACAGGTTCAACGGCTATTTCCCAAAGCAGAGGTATCGATACCTCTTTTAGGCGTTTTGATACCACCTGTACTAAAAGCAGAAATAAGCCTCGAAATCAGCTCCAAATCAATCCCAACAGTCACCAACGGCTAGAAACTCATTTGGGATGATAAAAAGAAGCCTCAAGTATCAAGAGAAGAAAAATGCTTCAATTGTAACAACAATATGATCAAGAAATTGTCTTAGAGCTTAATTCTCATCTTTTAGGTAGACAACACTAGTGAGCTTAATGTTTATGTATGCTCAAGTGTCTTAGGATTGTGTGAGAGCTTAGTTGAAAACAATTAGCCTTATTAAAAGGATTCAAGTTTGCTTAAGAATTCTCTTTATGAGTGAATTCCCAAAGTTCGGTTGTGAACTTTGGATACTTGATTCGGGTTGTGAATCAAGTTTGTAAGGTTATCCCTTTGTTCCTCAAAAGGTTGAATTCTTAGTGAATTGTGAAAATCCTTAGTGGGAAGCTAAGGTAGTGGATGTAGGTGCTTGTTCGAAGGTCGAACCACAATAAATCATCGTGTTCATTGTCTATTTTCATTACTTACTCAACTAACACACAAATTATCGTTTCTCCATCAACTTGGCGAGTTTAATCGGTTATTCATCGAGCACCTTCAAGCCCAACAATTGGTATCATAGTGAGGCTCAATCGAGAAGGATTAACATCCTATTGAGAAGATCTGGCGAGCTCAACCAATTACCGATCAACCGACGACTCATGGCGCAATCTATTGACAAGCCACCTTTCTTTGATGGGTCTAACTAATCCCAATGGAAGATAAGGATGAAATATTTCATCAATTCAAGATATTACAAGATTTGAGATGTAGTGTAAGACGGACCATTTGTGCCAAAAGAAATAAAGGCGGAATGGAGCGTGGAAGATCGCAAGAAGATGATGCTAAATAGCAAGGCTTTGCACATTCTCGTGTGTGCATTCCATCCAACCATCTATGAGAAGATGTATTCTTGTGAGAGTGCCAAGGAAGTTTGGGACAAGTTAGAAGTCACATACGAGGGTACAAATGAAGTAAAGGAGACGAAGATTGGACTCCTCAACGAAGAGTATGAGAACTTCAAAATAAATCCGGAAGAGGACATTGCAAAGATGTTTGATCACTTCTCTACCATCACCAATGGACTTAAAGAATATTGAGAGATCATTCCGGAGGAGAAGCTTGTTCGAAAACTCATCTATTCTCTTCTCGAGTCATGGGACTCGAAAAAGACCGCCATCATCGAAGCAAAGAATTTAAAGACTCTTAAGCTTGATGAAATCATGGAGTCCCTCCTCACACATCAAATTATGATGAAAGAAAGACAAGAGAAGAAGAAGAAGAAGAAGGAAGAGATTAGAGCGATAGGGAAGAAGAAGGTCCAAGAGCTTGGTGTAAATGTCAACATCATTGCTCTCAAATCATCCAAGTGCATTCACCTTGAAGATTCAAGTAAGGAGAAAAACGAAGAAGATGAAGAGCTTGCCCAACTTTTCATTGACTTTGATCAATTCTTGAGGAACAAAAGTAAAAAGTCCTCATAGCACGAATCAAAGAAGAAGATGAAGGATTCCCACAAGTTAACCATAAAGGGATCATCTTCAAAGAAGCAAGCATATGTGGCTACATGGAGTGATAGGGACTCCACCAAAAATGAAGAAGTCAACCTATGCTTGATGGCCCTCAATGAGGGGGAGGTAACTTCTAACTCATCTCGTTCAAATTTATATTTATTTGATGAGTTACAAGAAACCTATGATAAATTGACTTTTGAGTTCAAGGCTTCATTTTCTAAAAATAAAAAGATGATTTCAAAGTTTAAATTAGAAAATGATTTACTTTCAAAAACCAATTTTGAAATTGAAGCTAGGTTAAAAGAATTGGGTAAACTACATAAATGATACCCCGACTATACCCCAATCCTCTTTCATATCCCTTGATTATCAAAAGTTACAAATTGGTCCATTGATTAAATGTTTCGTACAAATCAGTCCTATTCCGTTAAAAAATTGATGGACGGTTTATGTGGACGTTAAAGTGCTTATTGGGATACCGGTGTGACATCCACATCATCTATAATAAAAAAATACATTGTTTTGATTCAACACTAAAAAAATAAGGGTTTTTCAGCCATGAAAATAGCTTTTATCTCTTCCTCTGCCTCTAGACCTCCGTCTTCCCAAACCCTACCCTGAAGCCCATCGCCCCATTCCTCTGATCCTCGAAACCACCCACATTATCCCCTTCCTTCAAACCACCCCCGTACCCTTCCATCAGAGTCGTCATTTCCGGAACCAAGAAAGAAACAATAGTCGAAACGGTCAAAACCCAACTTGAAAACTATTATCTCCTAGCCGTCATGGAGTACAAGGGCTTCACTATGAAACAATTCCAAGACCTACGCCGATCACTCCCCGATTCGTCCAACCTAGTCGTGGCAAAGAATACTCTGGTTCTAAAATCCATCGAAGGGACTCAGTGAGAGGAGTTGAAGCTGTGTAAGAAAAGGATGAATGCTTGGCTCTTTGTTCACATAGAAGAAATCTTGGATGCTCTCAAACCTTATAGGACCTTCCAAAAGGAAATGAAAGTTGAGAATATGCCTGGCGAATTTAAACAGTTGGAGAATATGCTTACCAGAGCTGAGATATACACTAAGCTTCTGGGGAGTTTGTAGAGTCCTGCCATTGGACTTGTTAGGACACTTTAGGCTCCCGCCAGAGATGTTGTTATGGTTTTGAAGGATTATGTGAAGAAGTTTGAAGAGGAAAATTGTGAGAATTAATGGCGGTCTAGAGTAATAGAATGGAGATTTCTGGTGTTTGTAAGTGTAATTTAAGAACGAAGACTCCCTCCACCCACTTTTTTTAAGCCTTTTTTTAGGGTTGAATCAAAACGGTGTGTTTTGATTATAGATGATGTGGATGCCATGTCGGTATCCCAATAAGCACTTTAATGTCTATATAAACCGTCCATCAATTTTTTAACAGAATATGACCGATTTGTATGAAACATTTAATCAATGGACCAATTTGTAACTTTTGATAGTCAAGGGATATAAAAGAGAATTGGGGTATAGTCGGGGGATCATTTATGTAGTTTACCCAAAAGAATTTGAACTTAAAGTTTTTGATTTGCAAAACTTGCTTCAAAATATGGAAAAAGATCATCAAATGGTTTTAGATGATCTTAAGAAAGAAAAAGATTTGATTTCCAAAGAGCTTGAAAAGAAAAATAATTTGGGAAAATCAATTTTTTATTTGAGACAATCTAGTGCCCCTAGATTTGTGAATGGAAAATGTTTTAGAAGTATTTGGTTCCCAAAATGACTAATTACTTCAACTAAAAAGGATGACATTGAAAAATAGATTCCTAAGGGGACTAAACTTTGTGCTACTAACGTTAAAGGATCCAAAGCAATTTGGATAACAAAAATTACTTGATTGTCTTGTTTAGGTGTGATGGAGGTAAGAGCATCAAAGTGCAAGATTAAGGGGGAGCTCCATACACACAAGAAGGACACTTGAAGAAGGAAGGCTTCACATCTTTGTTATGAGCTTTAAAGATTTTCAAACTTGTTTTGAACCATTTTTGATATAACAAAAAGGGGGAGAATGTTGTGAAAAATTATTTTTCCAAATGGTTTATTGAGTAAAGGGGAGCTTTAATGTTTTTCGAATCATTATTCTCTTATTCAAAGTTTTATTTCACAAAGGGGAACGATCTCAAAAACAATTTTTCAAGTTGGTTTTATTATATCAAAAAAAGGACATTGTAGAACTAATGTTTTGATATAATAATTAAAAAATAGTTTTGGATCAATTTGAAAAGACTTTGGAAATGGTTTTTATGTTCAAACAACTTGAAAATATATTTAAAAGGTTTTTGAGAGATTTTAAAGGTGTTTTAAATGATTTAAAGAAACCAAAGAAGTGATTTTTACACAGGGTTTCGATATAGTCGTGAACCGTTTCGATACTTTTTTTCCATTGTGAATCTTGGTTTCGATACCTGTTTCGATACACCCCCAACGGTCATTTGAAAACCCCTCAATGGCTAGGAGCAGTATCGAAATGGCTAAGGCCTATTTTGATACCATGAGATAAGGGTATCGATACCACTTTTAGGTGTTTCGATATCGGTTCTTAAATGCAGGTTTAATGGCTATTTCCCAAAGCAGAGGTATCGATACCTCTTTTAGGCGTTTTGATACCACCTGTACTAAAAGCAGAAATAAGCCTCGAAATCAGCTCAAACAGCTCCAAATCAATCCCAACGGTCACCAACGACTAGAAACTCATTTGGGATGATAAAAGGAAGCCTTAAGCATCAAGAGAAGACGAATGCTTCAATTGTAACAACAATATGATCAAGAAATTGTCTTAGAGCTTAATTCTCATCTTTTGGGTAGACAACACTTGTGAGCTTAATGTTTATGTATGCTCAAGTGTCTTAGGATTGAGTGAGAGCTTAGTTGCAAACAATTAGCCTTATTAGAAGGATTCAAGTTTGCTTAAGAATTCTCTTTGTGAGTGAATTCCCAAAGTTCGGTTCTGAACTTTGGATGCTCGAATCGGGTTGTGAATCAAGGTTGTAATGTGTTGAGTTGATCGATTGATAAAGTTGGCCAAGAGGGGGTGAATTGGCTATTTAAAAAATTAATGGAAGATTTTTCGGTAAAATGAAGAAAAATTGAGACACACAATTTATAGTGGTTCAAGCTTCAGAAAAAGCTCTACATCCACTACCTTAGCTCCCACTAAGATGAATTCAACCTTTTTCTAGGTTAAAGGGCTAACCTTTACAAACAAGCCAATTTCCTACCCGAAATTGACTTAGACCTCACAAAGATTTACAAGAGAAAGAAATGCAAATTTAGATATCTCTCAAAGAAAAATATTGTCCCAAATACATATTCACTCTCCCCAAACTTAATTACAAAGAATTAAAATGAAATAAAAGAGTTGGGAGTCAAGGTTTTGCAATGAAGTGCTTTGGAGTTGGATTTGTATGCTTGGATGTTTGTTGAGGTTCAATAATTGTTAATGTTGCTCAAAATGCTTCAATTTATGCATTCTCATTGATTTCTAACCGTTGAGGTTGTTGGAGATGTAAATATAGACGTTGGAGCCTTCTCTTTCCATCATAAATGCACTATGATAGAACAGGTATCGAAACACGGGCTACCTGTTTTGAAACAGACCAAAAATAGAAAGAGACGTTGTGCATTTATTAAAGGGTGTATCGAAACGAGTTTCGATACCTGAAGTAAATTGTGAAGTTTGGTATCGAAACGGATATCGAAATGGAATAACCATCATTTAAAGCTTTATCTGCCACTAACGGTCAACTCATTTAATGCTTAAAAGAGTCGTTGGGGATTTTGGGGGTATCGATACAAGTATCGAAACATTAGGCCATAATTTAAATTAATTTTAAAATAATTAAAAACTCAAGGCATGATTCGATACTGGATTCGATACATTTGATGGCAGTGAGGTCTCGGTATCGAAACGGGTATCAATACTTGTTCTTAGTCTCAAGAACAATCTTTGAAAAACAAAGGGCGGTATCGATACCTATTCTAGTGGTATCGATACTCTCGTACAAAAACACTTAGAAAAATTATTTCAATGTTCTTGGTTTGACTTAAATCTTAATTTTGACTTAGTAACTTAAAAACTTATTACAAAATAAGTCCTTTAACATAATTGTTATATCAAAATCAATTTTAGTTTTACATAAGGTTATCCCTTTGTTCCTCAAAAGGTTGAATTCTTAGTGAATTGTGGAAATCCTTAGTGGGAAGCTAAGGTAGTGGATGTAGGTGTTTGTTCCAAGGCCGAACCACTATAAATCACCGTGTTCATTGTCTATTTTCATTGCTTCCTCAATTAACACACAAATTATCGTTTCTCCATCAACTTGGCGAGTTTAATCGATTATTCATCGAGCACCTTCAAGCCCAACAAATATACAAACTTGAAAATATATTCATGGTATAGCGATACAAGTTCTCTCCGATCAGAAATGAACGTGAACATGATCATGATATAATTGATGATGAACCTAAGATACTATTAGATCCTTCCCTATGATGCGAGAAAAAAAATCGTCCATATTCAATTCGGGTTCATTGTGCCAAAGATATATTTCCTAAAGAACAGATCGAACAACCTAAACAATACACTAGATGTAAGAACACTAGAGAATACAATAGAAAATGTCTGCCTAGGATTGACCCTCAAATAAACTAATTTTACTTTCCATTGTACTATTGTATTTGTAAATGAACGAATAAGTGTCGCAACCCCTTTTTCAAGCGGTTCAACGATCTTTTCTTTAAAAACTAAAACAACGGAGTCGCCACCAATCTTTTTTAAAGGTGTGATTGGATCACCTAAAAATGAGTTATTTTAATAAAAATCACTTTGTTTTATTAAAACAACAATTTTGGTCTGCGAAAAACACAAAAACGGGTTCGGGAGTCGGTTACGTGTGGGGAAGGGTTAGCACCCTCACAACGCCCAAAAATTGGTACCTAGCCGATTACAAAACATTTTAAAGTTGGAATTTACAAGTTCGTATAAAATTTAAAATATTGTCCATTTATGAATTTTGATTCTATTTTAACGGTCCCACCGTCAGGAGAGTAAACTTTAATCACCGCCAACATTCCTAGCGCTAACCCGTTACCTCCCTTTGGTAAGACACTGCATTAATTAAATTCCACTTTTTTAAATCAATCAAACAAAGAAATTTAGTGTGTTGAAACTTTTATTATTCTATTTTAATTATTATCAATCTAAGAAATTATCTAAATAAATTTTACCTATAAAGGTTAAAGTATAATTAAGTATATCCTATTAAATGTGAAGAAAAAGTATTTACCGTATATACAAGGCTCTAACTAAGACAATTAAGAACCTATTCTTAAGGGTTTTATTTAAACTAATATAAAAAAGACATACAACATGTTTAACAATTAAAATTAAAATTAAAAAGGGTAAGATGGTTAAATTAAGAATAAATAATAAAGAAGAAAAATAATAGTTAGATTAAAAGTAAATAAAAATATATCAAATTTGAAAGATATTTATAAATGATTTTTTTTGGAATAAAACTAATATGAATTAAAATGATCCACTTTATTGAAAATGGATATGAAGCCCAAAACACCATTTACTAACCTTCATTAAAAAAATAGATCAAAACTTAATTAAAAAAATTCACATGTGTTCATCCATTATTCATAAGAAAAAAAATAATATATTTTATAACTAAAAAGAAAAAAGGTTAGACTTACTCTAATTATAATTATATTCAAAATAAAAGAAATAAATGAACAACGAAAAATTAAAAGTAAAATACGTAAAAAAACTTTTCTTCTTGTATTCTGCAAAAATTCCAATACAAAATGATGGTGGTGGGAGAAAAGAAGAATTACAAGAGTTGAAGAAGGATTGTGGTGTCTTGAGGTTGTGGTGTGTGTAGTGAAGGGGATGGGGTTTATATAGGGTTTTAAACCCACAAATACAAGGAAAATAATCAAATTTAATATCAAAAATCAATAATTTTTGGGTAAAAAATTACCTAAAAAGTCTATTTGATTCTCATGATCATTTCTTCAATTTGACCAAATCTGATAATATTCCTTCCTCTTTTTTTGAGTCAAATATCCCTTAATTGCTTTCCTTCCCTTTTCTCTTCAAATCAGCTCAAATTGTTGTCCTTCTTCGATTTGATTTTGATCAGCTTTCCATTTTTTATTTTTTTTATTTGAACCAAAAATCAGTGACAACAGCTTCCCCTTCTTTGCTTATTACAGTGAAACAGTGATAAAGCAAAGAACAAAAGACACTGATTTTTATTAGTCATAAAATCATTGGACGACTCCATTCTTCTCACACTTGATCACGTTCCATTCTCTTTTATACCCGAACGGATATGCGAGTTCTATTCTTCTCGTGCCTGAATAGATAAGCATGTGTTAAAGATAAAGGTTTCATCCTCCTCATGCTCGGATGGATAAGCAGATTCTACTCTTCTCATGCTTGAGTATATAAGCAACAAAAAAATGGTTCCATTCTCCTCATGCACAAATGGATATGCAGGTTCTATTCTCCTCATGCTCGAATAGATTAACAAGTTCTACTCTCCTCATGCTCGAGTAGATAAGCAAAAAAAAATGGTTCCATTCTCCTCATGCACGAATAGATATGCAGGTTATATTCTCCTCATGCTCGAATAGATAAGCAGGTTCTACTCTCCTCATGCTCGAGTAGATAAGCAAAAAAATGGTTCAATTCTCCTCATGCATGAATGGATATGCATGTTCTATTCTCCTTATGCTCGAATAGATAAGCATGTTCTACTCTCCTCATGCTTGAGTAGATAAGCAAAAAAATGGTTCCATTCTCCTCATGCACGAATGGATATACAGGTTCTATTCTCCTCATGCTCGAATGGATAAGCAGGTTCTACTCTGCTCATGCTCGAGTAGATAAGCAAAAAAAATGGTTCCATTCTCTTTATTCACGAATGGATATGCAGGTTCTATTTTCCTCATGCTCGAATAGATAAGTAGGTTCTACTCTCCTCATGCTCGAGTAGAAAAGCAAAAAAATGGTTCCATTCTCCTCATGCACGAATAGATATGCAGGTTCTATTCTCCTCATACTCAAATAGATAAGCATGTTCTACTCTCCTCATGCTCGAGTAGATAAGCAAAAAAATGGTTCCATTCTCCTCATGCAGGAATGGATATGCATGTTCTATTCTCCTCATGCTCGAATAGATAAGCATGTTCTACTCTCCTCATGCTCGAGTAGATAAGCAAAAAATGATTCCATTCTCCTCATGCACGAATGGATATGCAGGTTCTATTCTCCTCATGCTCGAACAGATAAGTAGGTTCTACTCTCCTCATGCTCGAGTAGATAAGAAAAAAAATGGTTCCATTCTCCTCATGCACGAATGGATATGCAAGTTCTATTCTCCTCATGCTTGAATAGATAAACAGGTTCTACTCTCCTCATGCTCGAGTAGATAAGCAAAAAAATGGTTCCATTCTTCTCATGCACGAATAGATATGCAGGTTCTATTCTCCTCATGCTGGAATAGATAAACAAGTTCTACTCTCCTCATGCTCGAGTAGATAAGCAAAAAAATGGTTTCATTCTCCTCATGCATGAATGGATATGCAGGTTCTCTTTGCTGAGAGCATTTTATATACCTGTCAAAATTTAACAAATGACACAATTATGATGAACATGCCCCTAGGAATGCCTAATATGCATTTTTGTTTTTTGTTTTTCTTTCTTCTTCTTCTTTTTTTCTGAGAATTTCTTCTTCAAGATTCTTCTCCTTCATTTCCAAGTGCATTTGCTTGTTCCACCCAGATAGACAGTCATGCTTTGTTATTTTTCTCTTTTCTATTTACTTATTTTGCTCACTTAATCTAGTCAATGATCATATTCCTTTTTTTTCGTCTTTTTTGAGGTAAGGAAACTTTGCTAATCAGATGAAAACTCTCACATCATGAGACATATTCTCCAATAAAGATAACTTTCATTCTTAAAGGTATACTGGTACCATCTTCTAAGCTTTTCGTGACTTCTCCGATTCTTGCCCCTTGCTGAGCAAATTGATATGTTTGCATGCAAATATTTGTGTTTTAACCTCTTTCTTCTATAACCAATATCGTTAGAGACCATAAATCGATGTAGAATCAAAACATTAGGAAATGTCTTGAATGCTACTTTTACTATGTAATTTTGGATCTGACAAAGATGTACAATGAAACAAAATTCTTCCAAGCTATCAAGCCTTTGAAGGAATTATCTTATGTATGTCTAATCCATGACCTATCTGAGCCGCCCTTTACGGGTTTTCAACTCAGATCCTCCTTTAATTTCAAGACGCCCTTTGTAGATTTTCATCTTGAATCCCCCTTGTTCTTTTTTCTTTTTTTCTCTTTTTTTCTTTTTTTTTTCTTTTTTTTTTTGTATCTAGGGTGCCCTTTACGGGTTTTCACCTTTAGATACTTTTTCTTCTTCTTTCCTAGGCATAACATCTCTTGACTGAGCCTGAATTCAATGAATTTTAAGTTCTTCACAATCATCAAAGCTTCTTCGGAGAAAAAAAAACCTTTGATACATCATAAGGTCTTTTCAATTAAGCATCCACTTTTCTCAGGTATTTTTTGGATTTGCAACATTTTCTTTATCGCCAAGTCTCACTTTCAAAATTCTCTCGGACGAAACTTCTTATTATAGGCTTGTATCATCCTCTTCTGATACATCTGCTCATGGAAAACGACATTCAACCTTTTTTAATGAGTCTCAACTGGTCACTTCCTTGGAACTATCTTGCTTCTTCTAACTCTGCTTCCATCAGAACGTGGGGAGTTAGAGTTCAACCAAATCGACACTTTAGCTTCTTTCTTGTAAACTGATTGAAAACAATGTTGCCCTCATTCCACTTGAGGCACTTATGATATGCTAAACAATTGCCCTTAGACTTAAAATCAATACCAAGAAACCTTTTTTCATAAATTTATGTTACTTTACTCGTAAGATGCAAAAAAAGGTTAGAAATAAGATTTTATGAAGAATAAAGGCTAGAAATGAGAATTTAAACTTGAAAGTCATGGCAAACACAAAAAGAACATAGTCAGATGCCCCAAAATTCATAGTATGAATGATTCACAAATCCATCAACCGGATAGTGTCCCATTTTAGTGGCTCTCTTTAACTCACCAACTCACCAAATTTTAGTATTTCCATTTTTCTAATCTCGACCAGACATTAGAAGTTCAGTGGTCCTTGAAGAAAGGTTAACTCAATTAGGCGAAATGTATTCTGAAAACAAACTTCTTTTTCTCAAATATTCATGTATGATCCAAATGGTCTTTTAAGGCTTGTAATGTGGGGTAGGTTACGGTTGCAAAAGAAAGGATACATAGGCTCAAATATATATTCGAGGGTTATTAAACCAATGATCAACTTTTCTTGATGAAATCTTCGTTTGCTTATTCTCAAGATCACTCTAGACTGTCCATTTTGGGTTTTCACCCTAGAGTTCATTTCTTTTCTTGCATATGACTGATTTCAAGGATTTAGCGTAAGCTCTGTGCTTTCATCTTCTTTCATGATTGAACTCTTATTTCTCCTTCTTCTTTTTTCTTTCTTTTTCTCTTTTTTTTCCTTTTTTCCTTTTCTTCGTTTTTTCTTCAACTTTTTCTCCTTTTTTTGTTTTTTTCTTGTCTTTTTCCATCTGACAAATTTTTTCTCACTTAAAAAAACAACCTTTCATCCTCTTTGCCCCCCGGTGTGGGGAGTGATCCTTGGTTAGGGTTCAAACACAAGAAAAATATCAGGCTCAAAGGGTACAACAAGTGATTTTTTATTTTCTTATTCGAGAAGGGAAATAAAGGAATGCCAAATGTCATTTCACACACAAATATCATCAAAGAGAAGTAGTCTTCAGTTGATAGATGTTTTAGAGCTATCACTTTATTCAAAAACCCTTAACAACAATGTCTAAGAGGAAAATTCACTCAAAAATGGGATTTTTCCCATTAATCCTGAACACACATTTTTGCTCTCTATCTCGTGATTAGATTCAAGAATCATTCATACAATCAATAATAGAGGCTCTGCCAAAAGGGTGTATTTTGGAAGAGAAACAAAACAAATGAATGAAAAAAAAATGTTTATCACTTGTGAAAATGAAGGAAGTGCATCTTAAAACAAGTAAAATAACATAAAGTCCCTTAAAAAGATCTATGATGTTTGAAAGCAAAAGGGTTCTAGGCGTGACTCCACTATGGAATAGAAAAATCTTCTATTGTCCAATTGTTAAGCATTAGCATGAGTGAATTCCATCTAAGCTCAACATATATATCATGCAACAAGATTCAATTGCCGAAGTTATTCATGTCATAAGATACTCCTTGTATTCTTCTTCCTCAAGTTTCTCATCTTTGATAATTCATTATCCAACAGTAGAAGATAAACTTGGGTTGTCGTCTCTCGCCACAACTGCGCATATTGACGAAAGCTTTCATTGTGTTTCTGCTTTATTCCTTGTATGACGAGCTAATTCAAGATCACATCAGTGACATGCTCATACCGTTTACTGAAAACCCATGATAAATCTCTTTATATACGTATACTTGCCCAGCTTAACTGAATGTACCGAGATGCAGACCCGAACAAACAAATCAATCACATTTATGTCGCTCTGAATGTTTTTCTCCAAAAAGGTTTTGAGGATAACAATCTTCCCACTTTTTCTCATTTATGGCCTTATGAACAACTTCATTGAGGTCCGACACATTTTAATCTTGGGTTTCTTCATGATTAACAATCCGTTAGTTTAGTGCACTAACGAAGTTCTTCCAAGATAAAGTTGAAACTTGGCTTTAGGAGAGATGGATTCCTTTAAAGCCCATAGAAAAGTGTAAGCAATATTTGACAAAGCATTGATTCCATTAGTTGTTTTCCTTGTTTGGGTCAACATGATTGCTATCTGGGTAACAACATCCAATAAGCTCGTGTATTCCTGAAGTTGTCGACTTATTTTCAATGACCATTGCTTTGGTATCATGCTTCTGTGAAACTTAGCTCCCTTTTTAGATTAATTCTTTATTATGTCTGAATGTATGCAATGATGTAAAAACACAAATAAATGCAAACAAATAACAAACAAAATGCAAATGCATGAATGCAAATGTGTGAATGCATAAGAAGGGACATCGATCCATTAAGGTATTACTCTAAGAAATAGCTCTTCATTGGATACCGAAGATCCTTATTATGAATGATTCAGAATTATATCACGAGTATATCTTATCCTGAGTACACAACTATTTCCTTGATCATCCATAAGAGTCTCAGTCATACTTCTTATATTGGCGTAAAGCTTCAACATTCTTGGTTAACATCATCCCATATCTGACTACACCTTGAATTTGGGTCATGACAATCTTGTCGAACAAGTCTTGTTTGTGGAATCTAATAGTGTTTTCCTTAAAATGAATGAGCCAGTAGTCACTGATTCCTTTATTGATATCTGCCAAAACATTTATTCAAAATTTGTTGAATGATGGCCTTAAATTGATCTTTAAGTGCTTCATTCTCGCTTTGACTGGCCTAAAGCTCAACGTGTACACAATGACTCTAGTGTAGCGAATAACTCGAGTATTCCACTTGGACTTGCAACTTAAGAATAAAAGTCTGGCTCTGCTTTAGCTTTTTGTTGATAATATCACTTATGCCTTACAATTCTTAAAAATAAACACATGGACCTTCCTTTTCTATGCAACCACTTTCTTTTCCTTTTCCAATAACCTTTTTTCTTTAAATCCTCAATCATTTACTTTTTCATCACACGTAAGTACTCTCTAGTTAACCTCGAACCATAGATATATTCTCGTATGATCTTCCTCTTTCTAATGAGTCTTCTATCCATTATGAAAAATCTTGATTTTTTCTTCACAAATAGACCTTGTTGTCATGGGCACACCAATACTCTCTTTTTCTTTTCCAATAATTCATTTGCTCTTCAAATCTTTAGCAGCTTACTTGTTATTCTTTTCCTCGATTGTAGGTTCTTGCTGGTTAACCTCAGACCAAAGGCTTATTCTCGCATGATCTTCCTCTTTCAAAGGAATCTTCTATCCATTACGAAAAACCATATTCTACTTTGAGCAATATTCTCCAGACTCGACCCCTTCTATTTATGAGATGCATGATGCAAGGAATAAATATGCAAAACAATAAAAGATTGACATAAAAAAATGAAACTTAAGAGGTCAAAAATAATTTCATCGTATGAATAATAACTGGGCAACGTATTCCAACATTTCTGGAATTGTCTCCTCGGATTATTCTTACGAAATCATTTTGACCAAATTCTAACTCTATGGTTTTCGCATGGCTCTAAAGGGGTGAGCTCCTAGATTCACACACATGGTTTGGTTCTAGAAAGGTCCCCAAGTTGTCCTCGCTGTCCCCTACTAAGGGTAGCAAGGCCCCTGATTCTCACCCATTATAGGCTTCCAACGAATCAAGTTCAACTTAGGAGGACTCATTTTCCTAGGTCTATGCGAAGGATAATATCCTTACGAAGACTTAGGCCATATGAGCCCCGAAGGTACTTACTAGGCCCATGCGGAGAATTAGATTCTCACGAGAGCAATAGTGTGTTCCCTTCACTTAAACGACCGGGATAAAGCTCGGGTATAGAGCTTGAAAATAAGTTTTAAATGCGTAAAATAAAATCAAATTCATAAATGGACAATTAAGTTAAATTTTATATAAACTTGCAAATTCCTGACATTAAAACAAGTTGTAATCGGCTTGTGGCTTGAATCTCTTTTTTGTAAAAAAAAGGTCCCCAACGGAGTCGTCAAGCTGTCGCAACCCCTTTTTCAAGCAGTTCGACGATTTTTTCTTTAAAAACTAAAACAACGGAGTCGCCACCAATCTTTTTTAAAGGCGTGATTGGATCACCTAAAAATGGGTTATTTTAATAAAAATCATTTTGTTTTATTAAAACAACAATTTTGATCTGCGAAAAACACAAAAACGGGTTCGAGAGTCGGTTATGTGTGGGGAAGGGTTAGCACCCTTACAACGCCCAAAAATTGGTACCTAGCTGATTACAAAACGTTTTAAAGTTGGAATTTGCAAGTTCGTATAAAATTTAAAATATTGTCCATTTATGAATTTTGATTCTATTTTAACGGTCCCACCGTCAGGAGAGTAAACTTTAATCACTGCCAACATTCTTTGCGCTAACCCGTTACCTCCCTTTGGTAAGACACCGCATTAATTAAATTCCACTTTTTAAATCAATCAAACAAAGAAATTTAGTGTGTTGAAACTTTTATTATTCTATTTTAATTATTATCAATCTAAGAAATTATCTAAAGAAATTTTACCTATAAAGGTTAAAGTATAATTAAGTATATCTTATTAAATGTGAAGAAAAAGTATTTACCGTATATACAAGGCTCTAACTAAGACAATTAAGAACCTATCCTTAAGGGTTTTATTTAAACTAATATAAAAAAGACATACAACATGTTTAACAATTAAAATTAAAAAGGGTAAGATGGTTAAAATAAGAATAAATAATAAAGGAGAAAAATAATAGTTAGATTAAAAGTAAATAAAAATATATCAAATTTGAAAGATATTTATAAATGATTTTTTTTGAATAAAACTAATATGAATTAAAATGATTCACTTTATTGAAAATGGATATGAAGCCCAAAACACCATTTACTAACCTTCATTAAAAAAATAGATCAAAACTTAATTAAAAAAAACTCACATGTGTTCATCCATTATTCATAAGAAAAAAAATAATATTTTTTATAACTAAAAAAGAAAAAAAGGTTAGAATTACTCTAATTATAATTATATTCAAAATAAAAGAAATAAATGAACAACGAAAAAGTAAAAGTAAAATACCTAAAAAAACTTTTCTTCTTGTATTCCGCAAAAATTCCATTACAAAATGATGGTGGTGGGAGAAAAGAAGAATTACAAGAGTTGAAGAAGGATTGTGGTGTCTTGAGGTTGTGGTGTGTGTAGTGAAGGGGATGGGGTTTATATAGGGTTTTAAACCCACAAATACAAGAAAAATAATCAAATTTAATATCAAAAATCAATAATTTTTGGGTAAAAAATAACCCAAAAAGTCTTGATTTGATTCTCGTGATCATTTCTTCAATTTGACCAAATCTGATAATATTCCTTCCTCTTTTTTTGAGTCAAATATCCCTTAATTGCTTTCCTTCCCTTTTCTCTTCAAATCAGCTCAAATTGTTGTCCTTCTTCGATTTGATTTTATCAGTTTTCCATTTTTTTATTTTTTTTATTTGAACCAAAAATCAGTGACAACAATAAGATGTGCCACATCAATGAAACTTGCGTCCGGTACAATACAATACAAGTTTTGAAATCACGTCTGACAAAATATGTAGGGACGGAGTTAGGATCAAACATCGGGAACGGCAATTGACCATTAAGTCTTTAAATCTAAAATTTGGGAGTGACAAAAATCTTTTTTATTATTATTTAAATTAAAAAATACCTTAAATACAATTATATTAAAAAATTTAGGAGGAGCCCATGTCTAACACAACTACGTCCCTGAAAATACATATCGTTCTTATGTGAACCAAATAGGGATATTGTCCAAATAATTTCATTTTGGGGATATTTTCTAAATAATTCCCAAAATATTATTCAGACAAATTGACCATAGTAGGGTAGGGGTAAATGTAAATTAATCGGGCATCGAAGAGACAAAAACAAAGACAGGAAAAACGTGTGGGGGCCAACAAAGATTCCTTACAGAATTGTTGTCTAAAGCTGCAGATTGGTTTGTTTTGAAGTTTGTCTGTAATTTTACAAGTCTTGCTAGAAATTGAAAAGGCCTATGTTTGTCAGATCCTACATAAATAACAACATAACATTATTTTTGTCGTCAAAACTAAAAGAAACAGTTGTAAGCATCTATTTTGTCCGGTTCCGGTCCTTAGGCCCAATTATATATATGACCCAAATTGAACCTAAATGAACCAACCTTCCTTCCAGAACCTCAATTGACTCCCACAATCAAGAAAAGGAAGAGGATGGGAGAGAACGAGGAATGGTCTTTCGGTCATAGCTCATGATAGTGCATCTCTTGGTTCAACCCCCGTGCATCTATCATACCAGTAGAGCACCATTAAGCTCACCACCTGCCATGGCCGAACCCTCTTTGCTGCACCCTTCAGTACACACTTTCGACAACCGTGAGCAACCCCACTTACACAAATTGGCCTACAACCGAGACTCTAAACCACTGATGGCTGATGCACCACCAACAAACAAGCAAATCAGCATGCCAGCAGTGGATTTGGGGTACTAAACTGGGGGTAACGTTTTCTTTGGTTTTAATTATTAATAGTAAATTTTATTATTTCTTTTACTAATTTATAGTAGCTTTATTGATATTATTACTATATAATACTATTACGCTATTACTATTTTACTTCTAGAGCAAGTAATTAACAATTCCCGGTCGTTATTTTTCCAAATCAAGAAAAAATAAGAATTTAACGATAAAATTTAATGTTAATATCAAATGTTTTTAAAATTTATGTCAACATTAAGTTCTTTTTACCAAATCAAGAAAAAATTTTAACGAGTCACAACACTATCCAACTCGCAATCGAATCCGAGATAAACAACCCTATCGACAACAATAAGAATTCATTATCAAGCACGAATCATCTAACCTCATCGGTTAAAAGGAATGGTTGTTGTTCCTGGAGGTCACGGGTTCGAGCACCAAAACTGTCAGCATAGTGATTGAGCGATCAATGTCCAATGATTGAGAGTATATATTCTAGAACAAATACTCTAAAACAAATACTACTATAATCACTGTAGCTAAATAAAAAAAAATCATTATCAATATCAAATATTTTTAAGACATATATCAACATTATTTTTTTTTTACCAAATCAGGAATTAGTTTTCATAAAAAAGGAGGTTGCGACACTAAGAATGATACATAGATAAATTAGATTTCAAATATTAGAAATGGGGATTAATAATTACAAGTTTTAAAATGTTTTAATATATCTAATTTTATACCTAATTCTAATCTAAATTTAAAATGAGCTTAACTCAGTAATAAGTGCCTAAAGTATAAATTTTTTCTGAAATAGGTGCCTAATGTTTTTTTTTGCTGAAATAAGTGCCTAAATTATATACTTTTTCTGAGATAAGTGTCTAATATATTTTTTGGCTGAAATAGGTGCCTAAAGTTTTATTCCCTTAGTATTTTAAGGTAACACTGTTAAAAGAAAATTGTTTAATTTATAAATAAGTACCTAAACTATATATATATATTAAAATAGGTTCCTAATGTAATTTTTATTGAAATAAATGCCTAATTTTTTTCTTATAAGTAATTTATATTTCTTATAAGATGTAAAATTATTTATATATCATCGTTTTAATCTATTAAATTATTTATTATAATTGATTAATAATTTATTTAAATTTGATTAGTAACTGAAATTATGAGAAAAAAATATTTTTTAACAACACTAAAATAAAAAATAATTAAATTTATATAATTTTATATTAATATTTCCAATTCTTTTTCGATACAATTATAAATGTAATAGGAATATAAGAATTTTTGTATATATTCCCCATGTGAACCGGCGGCATGTCCTTGCAAGTGAATCGATTTGTCCCATTGATGATTGTTGTGGAAAATATAAAAAATATTAATATAAAATTATATAAATTTTAATTATTCTTTATTTTAGTTTTGTTAAAAAATAATTTTTTTCTCATAATTTAAAAGGTTAAATGATTAATTTAAGATATAACTAATTTTATATCTTATAAGAAATATAAATTACTTATAAGAAAAAAAATTAGCTATTTATTTTAATAAAATTACATTAGGCACCTATTTTTAAAAAAATATATAGTTTAGGTACTTATTTATAAATTAAACAATTTTGTTTTAACACTGTTACCTTAAAACACTAAGGGAATAAAACTTTAGGCACATATTTCAGCCAAAAATACATTAGGCACCTATCTCAGAAAAAAAAAATATAGTTTAGGCACTTATTTCAACCAAAAAAAACATTAGGCACCTATTTCAGAAAAGATAAATACTTTGGGCACCTATTATTGAGTTAAGCCTTTAAAATATTATATTCGAGTCATCTAAAATTAAATTTAATATTTTTTTATTTTTAAATTATAAATTTAACTAACATTTAAACAATTAAATCATTCGTAATCTCATATACTCAAATAATAATATAATTTAGTTTATAAAATAAAAACTCTAAGTTATAAATTAACTGATTAATTATTGAATTTTTTTAATTTAATCAATTAATCCACTTAAAATTAAAATAATACACACCCTTATTATTAACTATTTTTATAACTTTTAAAATCGTAAGGACATAAAGCATGGTTATTTTTTTAGAATAAAATATGCCGAATCATTATTTTGTGCAATTTTTCAGATTGTTTTCTTTCTTTAATTCAAAAACAATAAAAATTCATTAAAACAATAATTACTGCTTTAAATTTTTAATTAATTTTAAAAAAATATATATTTTAAAAAATTAATTAAAAATTTAAATTAGTAATATTGTTTTAATAAAATTATTATTATTATTAGCAATAAAAAATGATATTATTTAATAAAAAAACCTGAAAAAATAACACCAAATGTTTGAACATATTTTATCATAAAAAAGAATAATCATAATTTATATTCTCAATAATTTTAAAAATTATTAAAATAGACAATGATGAATATCATTGAATATGATTAGTGATACATACCGATACAAAATATTTATTCTAAAATTTTATAATTTTTTTATTTTAATTATTAAATTCAAATTTATAGTCTTCCTAATTATGCGATACTCTAAAAATTATATCATAATATCATTAAATTTTTATATATCTATAGAAAATAAGTGCACATGTCAATTTGATACAATCTAAAATTAACCCATGTTGTTTAATTAAATCTAAATTATAAAATTAACATATACTTGAACCTATTCAAGTTATTTTTCTCATTTTAAAAAAATAAGGATCAAAATGTAATGGTTGCCAAATTACAGGCACCTATACAATAGTTTACCAAAATTCTATGGCATTACGCGTGTTTTTAATAAGTAAAAATAAAAACTTTAAACGTAGACGAAGAGAAGCAGCAGAAAACGAAAAATCCAGGTCTGCCCTAAAACTTCAATCAAATTTCAGCATTTCTCTTTTCTCAAAGATCCAATTATGCGATTTTCCTTTCCTGGGGAGAAGGAAATTTACTAATTCAATGGCTTCGATCCGTAGAACACTCTCGCCAGCACATCGCGACCGTTCATACCAGAACGGCGCTGGATTATCATCTCCGTCTAACAAGGTTTTACCCAACGGAAGCGGTAAACACTTCTCCTCGTCCTCGAATTTACGGATTTTATTCAACGCCGTAAATTTTGTGTACCGCAGAGGGTGGCGGCGGTCTTTTTGCAGGTGTCTCCTATTCTTTGTTATAGGGTTTGTTTTCGGAGTTGCTCCGTTTGGATACACGGATACAGATGTCCGAGACAAGGATTTCACTTTCCCTGACCTCAAGCCGCCGCCTGTCAACCTCCAATTGAACAATTGGGACGTTTCCTCTGTTTCATTGGGTGTTAATACGAGATTGACGGAACAAAAGGAAGTTGCCGATTTAATTGAGCCGTTAAAGCAGCTAATCGTCGTTACGCCGACTTGTAATCGGGGATTCCAAGCGTACTTCTTGAACAGATTAGGGCAGGTTTTGAGGTTAGTGAAGCCACCGTTGGTTTGGATAGTGGTGGAGGAGAAAGCTGCGTCGCTTGAGACAGCGGAGATTTTGAGGAAAACCGGGGTTATGTACCGGCACGTGGTGTCCACGCTCAACTCTAGCAGCGTGAACGAGCGTACGGTTCATCAGAGAAACGCCGCTTTGGAACATATTGAACGGCATAAGCTCGACGGGATCGTTTTTTTCGCCGACGAAGACAGTATTTACACGCTCGAGCTGTTTCAAAGCTTGAGAACTATAAGGTAACTTAATTTAAGTTTATGATTTTAATAGAGTTAATGGGGATTACTAATTTCGGGTTAAAAACGGGATTTTGGAGATGTATTTGTTTGGATGCAGAATGCCTATAATTATTGAATTGTTTCTATTAACAGCTTGTTTTGTTAGGCTATTAGTTAGAGATGGAGGCAGTGGAAAAGCAAAGTGAATTTTGGTTTCCTAGTTGGTGGTTCACTATCTGTAAATGATTGCTGTCACCTAATTCATTAGGCCTTTTCGTTTGTGAATCAAATCAGCTTGTTATTTCTTTAGCATTCAAGCTATTCGATATAGTTTGATTTCCATGTGACATCCGAGCAAATGGTTCAGGTCGTCTGTTGTCGGACTCGGTTGTCCAATGTTTGAAGCATTTCCTCCACCTTTTGTATATTGTAGTATTGATTGCTTTTTAAATGTCATTTGATCGGTTTATCATTAGATGTTGAATGAGAAATCAACTTAAAAGTTAGAGCTCTTTGTGACTGATTAGAAGTTTTCTTACCTTAGAATGACATAACTTGTCGGTATTCATCATTTTCATCAGCATGTGACGAAAGAGAGCTCTTCAATGGTGTAATTATACCGGAATTTGTCTTCTACTAATTTTGCTAACATACACCAATCCATAATGTGGATCTATTTTTGTAGCCGTTTCGGTACGTGGCCTGTTGCCATGCTTGCACAAAGCAAAAACAAGGCAATTTTGGAAGGTCCCGTGTGCAATACTAGTCAAGTAATTGGGTGGCACACAAACGAGAAAATTAAAAGACTTCGAAGGTTTCATGCCGATATGTCGGGATTTGCTTTCAACAGCACCATCTTGTGGGATCCAAAGAGGTGGGGGCGTCCCTTCTCAAACCCAGTTAGACAGTTAGATACAGTGAAGGAGGGTTTCCTAGTATGTATTATGTCATGTGTTTTTATACTTTTATGTGCTATCTCTTCCAATTTTGCAGCATGATTCTTTGGTTTGCTCATTGTTTCTTCTATGCAGGAAACTACATTTATAGAACAAGTTGTGGAAGATGAAAGTCAAATGGAAGGTATACCACACAGTTGTTCGAGGATTATGAACTGGCATCTCCCTTTAGATACGGGCACTCTTGTTTATCCGAAAGGATGGCTACTTGAGAAAAATCTAGAGGTCACCTTGCCTGTTAAGTGATGGAAGCTCATCTCTACAATTTTTTTATGTTGAGGGCTTAATTGGGTATGAGATTTAGCTTTTCTCTTTCTGTAAGCTCGATTTCAGTTATCAAACAGATAGCCCTTCGCTGAAACAAGGAAAAGGAAAAACACAACATGAATAAATGACAAATATAGAACTGATGAAAACAAGTGTTAGATCAGACATCAGTTCTATCTTGAGTTTTTGCTTCTTTTGATGTTTATGTAAATCATTTTTTTTCCTTTTGAGTTTTATTTTTAGTATAGATATGTAAATAATGTCTTATTGAAGCTGTTTTCTTGTCACAGTTCTGCCCATATTTTCTGCTGGTGGCACAACCATTGTCTCATAATACCTTATGCAGATACTCATCTGACATTGGCAAAGAAACAGAAGGTTTGTGGTCTTCTTTCTAGAATTTTGAAGTATGAATATTCTTGTGAGTAGAGTTTTGGTGTTTGGGGGATTTAATTCGTTATTTTCAGGAGCACTTTACATTCGTTGTCCTCCTCGACACCACAAAATAGGTGGTGTTTGATGGGGGGTTCCATTGTTTATACCTATACTTACGTACCATTATATCGAAAACAAAGGTGCTATCGTTGTAGTTTTCTGAAAGAGCATTTTCCTTTTCCCTCATCCTTGTAAGTTGATGCCTTCCTTTTGTTGTTTTCTCCATCAACTTGAAGGTTTTGTTCAGAATAGGAATGCTTGAACAGGTCTTACATGTTGACATTTACTTGCTATATTCAGAAGTAAAGCAATTTAATTCCTTTATTTGCGCTGCAGACACGGTTGAGTTTTAGCAGATGTTCCAAAAGGCTTAAATATAAATGGGTCCCAAAACCATATCTTTTTCTCATCTTGGTGCTAGGAAATGGTATCTATTAGGGGTTTATCTAGTAAATCGATCGCGAGTTGGGCATTATTCGATTTATGCTCATTAAAAAAAAAATATAGCTTGACTCGTTGCTCGTTAAGCTTGTTAAAATTGTGCTCAACTCGTGCTTGTTAAAATATTTTGTTGTTCAACTCGATTCATTGCTCGTTAAATTCACTACAAAACTTAGCTTATTTGTAATTAAAAGTAAATTTTAATAATATTATATGCAGCTTAATATTAATATAAATTAACAAATTCAATCAAAAATATCAAAAGGTGTATAAAACATTTTAAAAATTTAAATTTGAAAGTAACAACTCACAAATACATCAAATAAATTAGCATATTAAAATTAAAGTAATGGTTCACAAATTATAATTATTATTTAGATTTATTTTTTAAATGAAATAATTTTAAAATAATTATTAGAAAATATTTTAATAAAAATTAACGAGTTGCTCGCGAATTTATCGAGTCGAGTTAGATTTTGTTCGATTCAACTCGTTAAGATATCGAGTTTGAGTCAAACGAATCCGAATCAAATATTTATTGAGTTTTAACCGAATCGAAATCAAATAGTTCACAAACTCCTCAATTCGTTGAGCACCCCTAATATCTATATTCATTTTTGATGAGATTTACTTGCGCCAAGTAAAATTCACTTAGCTTTATATGGATTCATGGCTATAGAATTAGTTAAATAAATAGACGAGATTAAATACTCCTTGATTTTCACTCCTCATCCATTCTTTTAATCCAAAGTCTATAAATTTATGTAAAACTAAGTAATTTTTATATAACGTAAGTGGATCATATATTAATCAGCCGTTAATAATAATGATGCGAATGACTATGTAGCTCAATAATTGAGCAGCACGTGGTTTTTTTTATCACATTGTTACTAGGATTTTTTAGGATGGTAATCGGCGGGTGGGTTTTTGACTGTGTTTATTTTGATCCAAAATTTAATATATCTTATTTTTATTTGATTCAAAATTTAAATCCTTTTAACTTTATTTTGACATGATTATAATGCATATTATTTTTATTTGATTCAATTTGATATAATAAAAAATATAATATAGTTTTGATTTGATCAGGATATTTTAATAAAAAATAATAATATATTTAATCTGGTTGGATATTTTTACCTTTAAACCTGATTTTGTCTTGATTATTTTATTTTATTTTAACTCCACCCAAAATCTAAAAATATTAAAAAAATCAATCTTATCAAGTCGGGTTAATACCCTTTGGATTTGAGGGTTTTTTTTAAATATCTTTGTGGATAGATAGTATTTTTTTTCAATGTCTCGGACAATTTGAGGAAAATAATATAATTTGTGTATGATTTGAGGGATTATAGTTTTATGTTTTAAAGTTTAGTGTTTGAAGCTTAATTTTTAAACTTTAAGAATTAAATTTTATAATGTATTAAAATTTTACCCATAGTTTTTTACCCAACCTATCCAGCATAGAAAGACAAGTTATAAACAGACGCACGAAATACAGTGGACGGGGCAAACAGACAAAATGGGGGTCGTTCTAAGAAACGGACGTTAAAAGGTAACTAAAAAGAGGCCTAATGGTTTACGTGGTCATTTATGTACATAATTGGTTACGAAGTATGTACATAATTTCTTACAAAAACTGTAAGCAAAAAGGTATATACATAAATTGTTACAAACGTTTGTGTACATACATAAATCCTTACAAATGTTGTAAGAAAAACGGTATATACATAAAATGTTACAACGTAAGAATTTGTGTACATACATGATTTACAATGAGAATACATAAATAGGTACAAATTTGTAAGGATTTGTGTGCATACACAATTGGTTACGAGTATACATAATATACCACAAAAATCGTAAGGATTTGTGTATGTACATAATTCCTTACAAAGCATACACAATGTCTTACAAAAACCGTAAGGGAAAATGTATGTACACAAATCCTTACGACTTGAAACCATGAGCTAAAGGAGGCCATCCAAGGGTAAGGATTTATGTACAGACACAATTGGCTACGAGTATACATAATATGACACAAAAATGATAAGGATTTGTATATGTACACAATGGTTTACAAAAAACGTAAGAAAAAAGGTATGTACACAAATCCTTACGACTTGAAATCATAAGCTAAAGGAGGTCATCCAAGGGTAAGGATTTGTGTACATACACAATTGCCTACGCGTATCAATAATATGACACAAAAATGGTAAGGATTTGTGTATGTACACAATTCCTTAAAAATATACACAATGGCTTACAAAAATCGTAAGAAAAAAAGGTATGTACACAAATCCTTATGACTTGAAACCATGAGCTAAAGAAGGTCATCCAACGGTAACGATTTGTGTATGTACACAATTGGCTACGCATATACGTAATATGACACAAAAATGATAAGAATTTGTTTATGTATGTAGCGACCTAAGTCTAAAGATGGAAAACGAAAATTTAATTTGAAAAGTGTGGGGTAAAAAGGTCTTTAATGCTACAATTTAATACCATTTGAAAGTGTCACTAGAAAACATTAATTCTTTTAAAATTAGAGTCGCCACCGGTCACTTAGGTAGACCGAATACCATAAAAAGAAAACCAAAGATTCGTTTCGAAAAGGGTTCGGGAGTTGATTACGCGTGGGGAAGGATTAGCACTCCCAACACGCCCGAAAATCGGTACCAAAAATATTTTCTTTTAAAAATCATTTTTGAACTTGAACTTAATTTTAAATCAGTTTTTAAATCCAAAATGGACCTTAATTAAACGGGCTTAATTTAATTGGTGAATTCAAATTAATTAGACATTTAATTAATAAGGTCGACGATACACCGGACCATAAACTAAATCGACGTCAAATAATACTGACCGCCGCGTTAGTTTAGGGTTCGGATCCCGTATATCACCTTTATGAATGATGCAACATAAGATGAAATAATGTCATGGTCTTGTCAATTTTAATTTTAATTTACCTAGAGACGGTAAAGATTAATTCTAATATTCGATTAATCTCCGATGATTCGGACGACTAAGGCACGAATATAAAAGCTAATAGATACCTCCTTTTGTTTTTAGAAGATCAATATTTGTTAACAAAATTCTTACTCAAATGTGGAAATCTCATGTATGACAAATTAAAATGTATGTAAACAAATATATACATAGGACCAATGGGATAGAAAATAGAATACAAGGATAAAGATAACATTGCAATAGACACATACATGCACTGTGATGCCAACAATTTCAGAATGGTAAAATTAGTTATCGCACATGATGACCAATTATCAATGGTAAGTGAAAAACATATGTAACTTATGATATGGTGTAAGGATGTGTAAACTAAATGCAAACGAGACTAATATTTTAGAATATGATATCAAAATTAATGTTCTTATACAATTAGAAAATCATAAATACGAGCATAAATATGAATTATAAGATAAGAAGTACAAGCTTAATAAACAAATATACATAACACATATATAAAATGCAAACATTCCATGAATAAATTATAACAATGAAGGGAAACTACTAATATTCATAACTACAAATGCATGTGATATAAATATAATTCCATGTAATAAAATAACACATGCTTTTGGATTATACATCACATAAAAGGAAATATAAAAAAGAAACGAAAATACAAAAACAAACATGGTAAAATACAACAATAAATCAAAATTAAATGTATATTGACAATAAGGAAAACGAAATTAAAACATTGCATAATATTTACACGAAAAAGGAAACATCTTAAGAATAAACAAATATATGATTAAAATAAAAAGGAAGTAAAGCAATAAATAAGTAAAAACAAAGCAATTACAATAAACAATAATAAAATCACAATTACGGAAAAGAAACGAAAATAAAAAGGAAATGAAAGGCTGAGTAAAATGGTGAAATAAAAAGAAATGAAATAATAGAAATTAAATAAAAATAAAAGCAGAAAAGGATAGACTTAAATAACTTAACAAATAAAACCCATTTCATTTCCATTTTTAAAAATAAACCCGTTTATAAAAATAAACCTTAAAATCACTATTTTCTCAATTCCTCATCCATTTACTTTCTAAAAAACAGAATAATGGTCATTCCCTTTTACTCAACGCGGTTCATCGTCCAAGATAGCCTCCCGGCAGAGATCAACGACCACAACCAGGGTTTTGAAACCCCAGAAGGTAACTCTGTAAAATTAAATTTGATTTTGATATAACAATTAAGTATAAGGACTATTTTATAATAAATTTTTAAGTCCCTAAGTCAAACTTTTGTTTTCAAGTCAAACCAAGAACTTTGAAATAAATTTTTTAAGTGTTTTTGCACGAGGGTATCGATACCACAAGAATAGGTATCGATACACCTGGGTTTTTAAGGCTTTGTTCTTGAGATCAAGAACAAGCATCGAAACATGGTTCGATACCTTTTCTTTACTGCCAGCACCTGTTCCGAACCATGTATCGAACCACTTCGAAGATTTTAATTATTTTTAAAATCATTTAAAAATTGACTTCAGGTATCGATACCAGTATCGATACACCCCTTAATCCCCAACGACTAATTTAGCATTAAATGAGTCGACCGTTGGTGGCAGTTAAGATTTTGATTGGTGGTTAGTCTATACCGAAACATGGTTCGATACCCAACCTTACAGTTTCATAAAGGTATCGAAGCGTGGTTCCATACTCCTTTGTATTAAATGCACAACGGCTCTTTCTACTTTGGTCTGTTTCGAAACAGGTTCTTCGTGTATCGATACCGCCTGCTGCAGAGTGCATTTATGATGGGAAGATGAAGCTTCAACGACCTTATTTACATTCCCAACAACTACAACGGTTAGAAATCAATGAGAGGGTATAAAATGAAGTATTTTCAACAGCATTAAGGACTATTGAACCTCAAGCAACATCCAAGCACACAAATCCAACTCAAAGCACTTCATTGCATATCCTTGCCTCCCAACTTGTGTCCTTCAATTTGATTCTTGTAAATTGAGTTTGGGGAGAGTTTAAATTGTTTTTGGGGAAAATATCTATCTTGTGAGAGATCTTTTATTTGCCTTTATTTCTTTGTATCATCTTGTGAGGTTGAATCAATTCTTGGGTAGAAGAATTGATTCGAATTGTAACGGGTTATCCCTTGAACCGAGAAAAAGGTCGAATTCAATTAGTGAATTAGTTTCAAAATCCTTAGTGGGAGCTAAGGTAGTGGATGTAGAGCTTGTTCCGAAGCTTGAACCACTATAATTCTTTGTGTCCTTAAATTTCACATTTTCACCAAAAAATCTTCCACCAAATTTTTAATTGCCAATTCACCCCCTCTTGGCCATCTTTTAAGATCGATCAACTCAAAAATTGGTATCAGAGCCTAATCTTTGAAGAGATTCACATCTACCAAAGAAGATCCAAGGTGTGTTGATCATATCTACAAGAAAAATCAAATGACCTCTACTTCCGGTTCATGGAACGAGTCACATTCCATCACTAAGCCACCCTTCTTCAATGGGGATAACTACCCCTATTGGAAGAATAGGATGAGGTTGTTCATGAACTCCAATGACTATATCCTTTGGGATATAATCGAAGATGGCCCCTCAATTTCGATGAAAATGGAAGGAGATCGACAAGTGCCCAAAAAGAGGAATGAAATGACCGATGAAGAAAGAAGGAGGATGTCCACCAACGATAAGGCGTTGCACATTCTCTTTTGTGCTCTTGGTCCCTACATCTACTCCAAGATGTCATCTTGCACAAGTGCCAAAGAAGTTTGGGGCTCTTTGGAGACCACTTATGAGGGCACCAACGATGTCAAGGAGATGAAGATCGGTCTTCTCAATCTCAACTATGAGAATTTCAAGATGGAGCCGGATGAAGACATCACCAAGATGTTCGATCGGTTCTCTGTTATTGTAAATGGTCTCAAGGGTTTTGGTGAAATCATTCCGGAGGAGAAGCTCGTGAGGAAGCTTATCTATTCTCTTCCCGAGTCTTGGGATAACAAGAGAACGACTATCATTGAAGCCAAAGATTTGAAGACTCTAAAGCTTGATGCTCTTGTGGGATCTCTTCTCACTCATGAGATCATGAGGAAAGGAAGAGAAGAAGAGAATAAGAAGGAATAGGTGAAGATTGAAAAGAGAGAGGTTGAGAAGAAGAAGCAAGTGATTTCTCTCAAAGCCTCAATGTCACAAGAAGTAGACACTAGTGAAGAAGAAGAACTTGAGGAGTTGGCTATGGTAGACAAGAGATTCACTAGACTCATGAGGGCTAACCGGAATAGGAGATTCCAAAGAAAGAAGGATTTCAAATCAAAGAGCAAAGAAGAGGAGAAAGATCAAATTATTTGCTATGAATGCAAGAAGCCCAGTCACATTATGACCGACTGCCCTCAATACAAAAGGAAGAGTTTTGAGAAGAAGAAGAAGCAAAAGGCTCACGTTGCCACATGGAGTGATGAGGAGTCATCATCCGATGAGGACAATGAAGTAGCCAACCTTTGTCTCATGGCTCTTGACGAGCCTAAGGTAACCCTTGATTCCTCTTGCAATGATCTTACATATGATGAATTATATGATGCTTATGATGAATTGCAAGATGTTTATGATGAGTTGGTTTTGAAGTTCAAAGAATCAATTTTGAAAAGCAAGAAAACCATTTCCGATTTAGAAATGAAAAATGATTCTTTGACAAAAACGATTTTGGATTTAGAAGAAAAGGTTGTTACTTTAAATGATGATTTAAAGTTCTTTCAAAATGAAAATGTGGATTTAAACAACCTTATTTCTAGCTTGAGTGAGAATCACCACAAAATGGTGAATGAGCTTAAAGAACAAATCAAAGTGGTTGGTAGTTCAACTTTTGAAAAAGGAAGCTCTTCAAAACCCAACCATATGAAAAAGAATTTTTATAGCCACAAACAAAGAGGTTTTCAAAGGCATGCTAGATATAGAAAAATTAGGAGTGTGTGGGTTCCTAAGGAACTCATTATTTCTAATAATATTAATGCCATTGCATCTTGGATTCCCAAGGGAACCAAGCATTTAGGGACTAACTCTCATGGACCCAAAATGATTTGGGTACCAAAAATCAAAAACTAAATCTCTTTTTGTAGGTTGAGCATTGTTACAAGGCCAAAGCTTCAAGTCAAAACATGTGGTACCTTGATAGTGGATGCTCAAGGCATATGACCGTAGACAAGAAACGATTTAAGGAGTTAGAGCTCAAAAAGGATGGAGTAGTGACATTTGGTGACAACTCCAAAGGCCAAATTGAGGGTATTGGCTCTATTAGTAATCACTCCTCTATTTTAATTGAAAATATCTTGCTTGTTAATGGTCTTAAGCATAATTTGTTGAGCATTAGTCAATTGTTACAAGGCCATTGCATCTTGGATTCCCAAGGGAACCAAGCATTTAGTGACTAACTCTCATGGACCCAAAATGATTTGGGTACTAAAATCAAAAACTAAATCTTTTTTTGTAGGTTGAGCATTGTTACAAGGCCAAAGCTTCAAGTCAAAACATGTGGTACCTTGATAGTGGATGCTCAAGGCATATGACCGGAGACAAGAAACGATTTAAGGAGTTAGAGCTCAAAAAGGGTGGAGTAGTGACATTTGGTGACAACTCCAAAGGCCAAATTGAGGGTATTGGCTCTATTGGTAATCACTCCTCTATTTTAATTGAAAATATCTTGCTTGTTAATGGTCTTAAGCATTATTTGTTGAGCATTAGTCAATTGTGTTTTAGAAAATGATGAAAATGATGCATGGTTATGGCATAGAAAACTAGGACATGCTAGCATAAGCGTTTTAGAGAAACTAGCCTCCCAAAATCTAGTTAGAGGTTTACCTAAGCTCAAGTTCTCCTTAGATAAAATTTGTGATGCATGTGCTAAGGGTAAACAAAAGAGAGTTTCTTTTAAGTCCATTAATGATGTTTCAACTAGTAGAATATTACAATTAATCCGTATGGATCTTTTTGGACCTATTAGGACAACTAGCTTGGGTGGAAAATCATATGCATTTGTTATTATTGATGATTACTCTAGATACACTTGGTTTCTATTTTTAAGTACAAAAGATGAAGCCTTAGAAAAATTTATCACATTTTCAAATATTTCTCAAAATGATCTTGATCAAAGAATTTCTCATATTATAAGTGATCATGGAACCAAATTTCAAAATTTAGGTTTTTAGAATTTTTGTAATGAAAATGGGATTAGCCATAATTTTTCAGCTCCTCGCACTACTCAACAAAATGGGGTAGTTGAGAAGAAAAATAAAACTTTAGAAGAAATGGCTAGGACTATGCTTTGTGAAAACAATTTACCTAAATATTTTTGGGCGAAAGCCACAAACACTTCTTGTTATATTATAAATCGAGTAATGATTAGGCCAATTTTAAAGAAAACTGCTTATGAGATTTTAAAATAAAAAATCTTAACATTAGCTATTTTCACCCTTTTGGGTGCAAGTGTTTTGTTTTAAATAATGGGAAAGACAATTTAGGTAAATTTGATGCAAAAAGTGATGAAGCTATTTTTCTTGGATATTCTTTAAATTCAAAGGCTTATAGAGTTTTCAACAAAAGAACCTTAGTTGTACAAGAGTCCATACATGTGGTTTTCGATGATAACCTTTTTCCTATGAAGGATTCTTGTGATGATGATGATGTAGGAATCATTGATACCATTGATGATGAACAAGCATCAAAGGTGGATGGGGTTCCAACCAATGAGGAAACAAAAGATCCTCCAATAGAAGCTTTAGGAGATGTAAAGCTTGAAGAAAGGGAAGTGAGCTACCCAAGGGAGTTCAACTATGTCAAAAGTGGTGAAATCTTGGATGATCCATCCAAGTGGGTAACTACTCGTTCTTCTCTTAAATTAATGAACTATATTGCATTTAATTCATGCATAGAGCCTAAGAATATCAATGAAGACTTAGATGATGATTAATGGATATTGGCTATGCAAGAAGAGTTAAATCAATTTGAGAGAAGTAGTGTGGACATTAGTTGGTAGGCTTAGTAATAAATCTACTATAGGAACTAAATGGGTGTTTAGAAACAAACTAGATGAGAGTGGTAACATTGTGAGAAATAAAGCTATATTAGTTGCTCAAGGTTACACTCAAGAACATGGAATAGATTTCGCTGAAACTTATGCACTCGTAGCTAGAATGGAAGCCATTAGGATGCTACTTGCATTTGTATGTTATCATGATTTCAAGCTTTTTTAAATGGATGTTAAAAGTGCTTTCTTAAATGGTTTTATAAATGAAGAAGTGTATGTTGAACAACCACCGGGTTTTGAAAATTCAAAATTTCCAAACCATGTTTTTAAATTAACTAAAGCTTTATATGGTTTGAAACAAGCCCATAGAGCTTGGTATGAAAGGCTTTCAAACTTTTTAATTGAAAAAAGGTTTTAAAAAGGGAAGGTGGATACTACACTTTTTATAAAAAGGTTTAAAAATGACATCTTAGTAGTTCAAATTTATGTTGATGATATAATTTTTGGATCTACTAATGAATGTTATTCTCAAGAATTTTCTAAGCTAATGCAAGGTGAATTCGAGATGAGATTGATGGGGGAGCTCTCATTCTTTTTGGGACTCCAAATTAAGCAAAGGAAGGATGACACCTTCATCAATCAAGCAAAATACATCAAGGATATGCTCAAAAAGTTTGGCTTGGAGAATGTGAAACCTCAAGCCACTCCTATGAGCTCATCTACTAAGCTTGACAAGGATGAAGGAGGTAAGTGTGTTGATTCTAAATTGTATAGATCCATGATAGGTTCTTTGCTTTACCTTACCGCAAGTAGACCGGATATCATGTTTAGTGTTTGCTTGTGTGCTAGGTTTCAAGCTAGTCCTAGAGAATCACACCTAGTTGCCATTAAGAGAATTTTTAGGTACCTTAGAGACACACCTTGTTTAGGTCTTTGGTATCCTAAAGTCTCATCCTTTGATTTGCATGCTTTTTCGGATGCGGATTATGGAGGTTGTAAGATAGATAGGAAAAGTACTTCCGGAACATGTCAATTCCTAGGTAGTATGCTCATATCTTGGTTCTCTAAGAAACAAAATAGTGTAGCTCTATCTACCACTGAAGCGGAGTACATATCCTTAGGGAGTTGTTGTGCTCAAGTGTTATGGATGAAACAACAACTCTTAGATTATGGCATTAAGGTAGAAACCATACCTCTAAAGTGTGATAATACTAGTGCCATATGTCTTACCAAGAACCCCATTTAACACTCTAGAACCAAACACATAGAAATTAGACACCACTTTATTAGAGATCATGTGTCTAAAAATGATGTTGTTTTAGAGTTTGTTGACACCTTAAACCAATTAGCGGACATTTTTACTAAACCTTTAGACAAAGAGCGCTTTTGGACCCTTAGGAGATAGTTAGGTCTAACTAGCCTATCTTGACCTCTTAAGTGTTATTTTTTATGCAATATTTACTTGAACCTTGATTGAAATCATGCCTATGTTGTTTTGCATCTTGATGCTTCTATGCATGTTGCTAGGGGGAGTATGAACTTGTTCATGCATTTTAATCATGTTATAACATCATATGCATGCTTCTAGGAGCTTTAGATACTCATTTCTAGTACTTTTAGAAGCCTAAAATGCAAAGCTCTTCTCATTGGTATCGATACAGTTTGCACCTGTTTCGATACCTGTTCATCAAGTTCATCTGGGATTTTTTCGATACCTGGGTATCGATACTAGCATCGAAACAGGGTGTTTCAATACTGGTATCGAACCACGAGGCGACAGAATGCTTTAAAAGACTCCAAACCTAATTTTAATCTCATTAAAACACTTCCCAAACTTAAACTCTCTAACCCTAGTCGGCCACCCCTATAAAATCCATCAAATTCATCAGTTTTTAACACGAAATCAAGTGATTTTCTTGGGGGGTTTCCATCAAAACATCATAGCCTAGATCATATCAACAAACGGTGCTACAAAAACCACGAATTCTTCCTAATATCAAATTCAAGGTAATTTTCGAAAAACCTTTTTTCGTTTAATTTTAGGTTGATAAAATTTAGATTTTGAACATATTTTGAATGCTTGTTGTATGGGTTTTCATAATCCTTCGAAATTTTTTTTAAAATCAAAAAAAAATTATTCTAATATAAATTGATTTAATCGTATCCGTTTTTAATGGTTTTTCTAGAAATTTTCAAAAATTCTAAATACCTTGAATTATAGATTAATAGGATTGAATTAGGTTGATAGTGCATACATGGTTTTATGTAAATAATCCAAACTTTGTTTTATCTCTAGAGCATGGCACCTAAGAAACGATCCCGTACCGAGGCCATTTCCTCATCATCCCGTGCTTCTAGAGCCGATATCCGAGAAGTTTTCGACAAGAGTTTGGATACCCGTAGTAGAATTGATAACTTCAATATCTACCGCAACTACCCTCTAAAAAAGGAACGGTGTGTGGACGTTCAATTCATGAACTCGCTCAAGTTCCAATTCAAGTATGTAAAACTAAATTTGATTCTGATATAACAAATTAATTATAAGGACTAATTTGAAATAAATTTTTAAGTCCCTAAGTCAAACTTGTGTTTTTAAGTTAAACAAGAACTTTAAAATAAAAAGTCTAAGTGTTTTTACACGAGGGTATCGATACCCCAAGAACAGGTATCGATACACCTGGGTTTTTAAAGCCTTGTTCTTGAGACCAAGAACAAGTATCGAAGCACCGTTCGATACCTTTTCTTCACTGCCAACCTCTGTTTCGAACCAGGTATCGAAGCACTTCAAGGGTTTTAATTATTTTAAAAATTATTTAAAAATTGGCTCCATGTATCGAAACAGGTATCGATACACCCCTTAATCCCCAACGACTATTTTAGCATTAAATGAGTCGACCGTTGGTGGCAGGTAATTTTTGATTGGTGGTTAACCTGTACCGAAGCATGATTCGATACCCACCTTTACAGTTTCATAAAGGTATCGAAGCATGGTTCGATACCCCTCTTATAAAATGCACAACGGCTCTTTCTATTCTTGGTCTGTTTCGAAACAGGTTCCTCGTGTTTCGATACCACCTGCATCAGAGTGCATTTATGATAGGAAGATGAAGTCTCAACGGTCTTATTTACTTTCCCAACAACCACAACGGTTAGAAACCAATGAGATGGTATAAAATGAAGCATTTTCAATAGCATTAAGGACTATTGAACCTCAAGCAACATCCAAGCACAAAAATCCAACTCAAAGCACTTCATTGCATATCCTAGCCTCCCAACTTGTGTACTTCATTTTGATTCTTATAAAATTGAGTTTGGGGAGAGTCTATTTGTAATTGGGGCAATATCCATCTTTTGAGAGATCTTTTATTTGCCTTTATTCCTTTGTTTCATCTTGTGAGGTTGAATCAATTCTTGGGTAGAAAAACTGATTCGATTTGTAACGGTTATCCCTTGAACCGAGAAAAAGGTCGAATTCAATTAGTGAATTGGTTTCAAAATCCTTAGTGGGAGCTAAGGTAGTGGATGTAGAGCTTTTTCCGAAGCTTGAACCACTATAAATCATTTGTCCTTAAATTTCACATTTTTATCGAAAATTTCCCGACCAAATTTGTAATTGCCAATTCACCCCCCTCTTGGCCATACTTCAAGATCGATCAACTCAACAATTGGTATCAGAGCCTAATTTTTGAAGAGATTCACATCTACCAAAGAAGATCCAAGGCGTGTTGTTCACATCTACAAGAAGAATCAAATGGCCTCCACCTCCGGTTCATGGAACGAGTCACATTCCATCACCAAGACACCTTTCTTCAATGGGGATAACTACCCCTATTAGAAGAATAGGATGAGGTTGTTCATGAACTCTAATGACTATATCCTTTGGGATATAATCGAAGATGGCCCCTCAATTTCGATGAAAATGGAAGGAGATCGACAAGTGCCCAAAAAGAGAAATGAAATGACTGATGAGGAAAGAAGAAGGATGTCCACAAACGACAAAGCTCTTCACATCCTATTTTGTGCACTTGGTCCCGACATCTACTCAAAGATGTCATCTTGTACAAGTGCCAAAGAAGTATGGGACTCCTTAGAGACAACTTATGAGGGCACAAATGATGTAAAGGTGACAAAGATAGGTCTTCTAAATCTCAACTACGAGAATTTCAAGATGGAGCCGGATGAAGACATCACCAAGATGTTCGATAGATTCTCGGTGATCGTCAATGGTCTCAAGGGTTTCGGTGAGATCATTCCGAAAGAGAAATTCGTTCGAAAGCTCATCTACTCTCTTCCCGAGTCTTGGGATAGCAAGAGAACGAGTATCATTGAAGCCAAAGATTTGAAGACTCTAAAGCTTGATGCTCTTATGGGATCTCTTCTCACCCATGAGATCATGAGGAAAGGAAGAGAAGAAGAGAAGAAGAAGGAAGAGGTGAAGATTGAAAAGAGAGAGGTTGAGAAGAAGAAGCAAGGGATTGCTCTCAAAGCCTCAATGTCACAAGAAGAAGTGGATTCTAGTGAAGAAGAAGAGTTAGAAGAATTGGCTATGGTAGCAAAAAGATTCACTAGACTCATGAGGGCAAATAGGAATAGGAGATTCCAAAGAAAGAAGAATTTTAAGTCAAACGGAAAAGAAGATGAGAAAGATCAAATTATTTGTTATGAATGCAAGAAGTCCGGTGTCATTAGGACCGATTGCCCACAATACAAAAGGAAGGGTTTTGACAAGAAGAAGAAACAAAAGGCTCACGTTGCCACATGGAGTGATGAGGAGTCATCATCCGATGAGGAAAATGAAGTAACCTAAGGTAACCCTTGATTCCTCTTGCAATGATCTTACATATGATGAATTATATGATATTTATGAGGAATTGCAAGATGTTTATGATAAGTTGGTTTTAAAATTCAAAGAATCAATTTTGAAAAGCAAGAAAACTATTTCCGATTTAGAACGAAAAATGATTCTTTGACAAAAACGATTTTGGATTTGGAAGAAAAGGTTGTTACTTTAAATGATGATTTAAAGTTCTTTCAAAATGAAAATGTGGATTTAAACAACCTTATTTCTAGCTTGAGTGAGAATCACCACAAAATGGTGAATGAGCTTAAAGAACAAATCAAAGTGGTTGGTAGTTCAACTTTTGAAAAAGGAAGCTTTTCAAAACCCAACCATGTGAAAAAGAATTTTTATGGCCACAAACAAAGAAGTTTTCAAAGGCATGCTAGATATAGAAAAATTAGGAGTGTGTGGGTTCCTAAGGAACTCATTATTTCTAATAATATTAATAACATTGCATCTTGGATTCCTAAGGGAACCAAGCTTTTGGGAACTAACTCTCATGGACCCAAAATGATTTGGGTACCAAAAGTCAAAAACTAAATCTTTGTTTGTAGGTTGAGCATTGCTTCAAGGCCAAAGCTTCAAGTCAAAACATGTGGTACCTTGATAGTGGATGCTCAAGGCATATGACCGGAGACAAGGGACGATTTAAGGAGTTAGAGCTTAAAAGTGGTGGAGTAGTGACTTTTGGTGACAACTCCAAAGGCCAAATTGAGGGTATTGGCTCTATTGGTAATCACTCCTCTATTTTAATTGAAAATGTCTTGCTTGTTAATGGTCTTAAGCACAATTTGTTGAGCATTAGTCAATTGTGTGATAAAGGTTTTTATGTCTTTTTTGATAAACATGGTTGCAAAATAATAGACATAGAATCAAATAGAACAATGCTCAAAGGTCATCGCATAGGAAATATATATATGGTGCATCTAGATGACATAAACATTTCTCATGCATGCTTAGTTGCTAGTGATGAAAATGATGTATGGTTATGGCATAGAAAACTAGGACATGCTCGCATAAGTGTTTTAGAGAAACTAGCCTCCCAAAATCTAGTTAGAGGTTTACCTAAGCTCAAGTTCTCCTTAAATAGAATTTGTAATGCATGTGCTAAGGGTAAACAAAAGAGCGTTTCTTTTATGTCCATTAATGATGTTTCAACTAGTAGAGTATTACAATTGATCCATATAGATCTCTTTGGACCTATTAGGACAACTAGCTTGGGTGGAAAATCATATGCATTTGTCATTGTTGATGATTACTCTATATACATTTGGGTTCTGTTTTTAAGCACTAAAGATGAAGCCTTAGAGAAGTTCATCGCATTTTCAAATATTTCTCAAAATGATCTTGATCAAAGAATTTCTCATATTAGAAGTGATCATAGAACCAAATTTCAAAATTTAGGTTTTGAGAATTTTTGTAATGAAAATGGGATTAGCCATAATTTTTCGGCTCCTCGCACTCCTAAACAAAATGGGGTAGTTGAGAGGAAAAATAGAACTTTAGAAGAAATGGCTAGGACCATGCTTTGTGAAAACAATTTACCTAAGTATTTTTGGGCGAAAGCCACAAACACTTCATGTTATATTATAAATCGAGTAATGATTAGGCCAATTTTAAAGAAAACTCCTTATGAGATTTTAAAATCCAAAAAGCCTAACATTAGCTATTTTCACCCTTTTGGGTGCAAGTGCTTTGTTTTGAATAATGGAAAAGACAATTTAGGTAAATTTGACACAAAAAGTGATGAAGCTATTTTTCTCGGATACTCTTTAAATTCAAAGGCTTATAGAGTTTTCAACAAAAGAACCTTAGTTGTAGAAGAGTCCATACATGTGGTTTTCGATGATAACCTCTTTCCTAGGAAGGAATCTTGTGATGATGATGTAGGAATCATTGATACCATTGATGATGAACAAGCATCAAAGGTGGATGGGGTTCCAACCAATGAGGAAACACAAGATCCTCCAATAGAAGCTTTAGGAGATGTAAAGCTTGAAGAAAGGGAAGTGAGCTACCCAAGGGAGTTCAACTATGTCAAAAGTGGTGAAATCTTGGGTGATCCATCCAAGGGGGTAACTACTCGTTCTTCTCTTAGATTAATGAACCATATTGCTTTTATCTCATGCATAAAGCCTAAAAATATCAAAGAAGCCTTAGGTGATGATTATTGGACATTGGCTATGCAAGAAGAGTTAAATCAATTTGAGAGAAGTAATGTGTGGACATTAGTTGATAGGCCTAGTAATAAATCTACTATAGGAACTAAATGGGTCTTTAGAAACAAACTAGATGAGAGTGGTAACATTGTGAGAAATAAAGATAGATTAGTTGCTCAAGGTTACACTCAAGAAGAGGGAATAGATTTCGATGAAACCTTTGCACCCGTAGCTTGAATGGAAGCCATTAGGATGCTACTTGCATTTGCCTGTTATCATGATTTCAAGCTTTTTCAAATGGATGTCAAAAGTGCTTTCTTAAATGGTTTTATAAATAAAGAAGTGTAAGTTGAACAACCATCGGTTTTTGAAGATTCAAAGTTACCAAACCATGTTTTTAAATTAACAAAAGCTTTATATGGTTTGAAACAAGCTCCTAGAGCTTGGTATGAAAGACTTTCAAATTTTTTATTTGAAAAAGGTTTTGAAAAAGGGAAGGTGGACACTACACTTTTTATAAAAAGGTTTAAAAATGACATCTTAGTGGTTCAAATTTATGTTGATGACATTATTTTTGGATCTACTAATGAATGTTATTGTCAAAAATTTTCTAAGCTAATGCAAGGTGAATTTGAGATGAGCATGAGAGGGAGCTTTCATTCTTCTTGGGACTCCAAATCAAGCAAAGGAAGGATGGCACCTTCATCAATCAAACAAAATACATCAAGGATATGCTCAAGAAGTTTGGCTTGGAGAATGTGAAACCTCAAGCCACTCCTATGAGCTCATCTACTAAGCTTGACAAGGATGAAGGAGGTAAGTGTGTTGATTCTAAATTGTATAGATCCATGATAGGTTCTTTGCTTTACCTTACCGCAAGTAGACCGGATATCATGTTTAGTGTTTGCTTGTGTGCTAGGTTTCAAGCTAGTCCTAGAGAATCACACCTAGTTTCCATTAAGAGAATTTTTAGGTACCTTAGAGACACACCTTGTTTAGGTCTTTGGTATCCCAAAGTCTTATCCTTTGATTTACATGCTTATTCGGATGCGGATTATGGAGGTTGTAAGATAGATAGGAAAAGTACTTCCGGAACATGTCAATTCCTAGGTAGTATGCTCATATCTTGGTTCTCTAAGAAACAAAATAGTGTAGCCCTATCTACCACCGAAGCGGAGTACATATCCTTAGGGAGTTGTTGTGCTCAAGTTCTATGGATGAAGCAACAACTCTTAGATTATGTCATTAAGGTAGAAACCATACCTCTTAAGTGTGATAATACTAGTGTCATATGTCTTACCAAGAACCCCATTCAACACTCTAGAACCAAACACATAGAAATTAGACACCACTTTATTAGAGATCATGTGTCTAAAAATGATATTTTTTAGAGTTTGTTGACACTTTGAACCAATTAGCGGACATTTTTACCAAAACTTTGGATAAGGAGCGTTTTTGGACCCTTAGGAGATAGTTAGGTCTAACTAGCCTATCTTGACCTCTTAAGTGTTGTTTTTATGCATTTTGCTTGAATCTTGATTGAAATCATGCCTATGTTGTTTTTGTATCTTGATGCTTCTATGCATGTTGCTAGGGGGAGTATGAACTTGTTCATGCACATTAATCATGTCACAAAATCATATGCATGCTTCTAGGGGCTTTAGAGACTCATTTCTAGTACTTTTAGAAGCCTAAAATGCGAAGCACAACCCACTGGTATCGATACAGCTAACACCTGTTTCGATACATGTTCATCAAGTTCATCTGGAAGTTTCTAGGAAGAACAGGTATCGAAGCATGGTTCAATACTTGTGGTTCGATACAAGCATCGAAACATGCCTATTTCGATACCAGTATCGATACGCGAGCACGCAGATTGCTTTAAATCTCTTCAACCTAATTCTAATCTCTTTAAAACACTTCCTTGTTTAAAACTCTCTCAAACCCTAGCCGACCCTCCTATAAAATCCTCTCAATTTCATCATTTTTAACACATAATCAAGGGTTTTTTCTTGAGGATTTTATATCCAAATATCAAAGACTACACAATATCATCAATCGGTGCTTCACAATCAACAAATTCATCCTAATCTACAATCAAGGTAATTTTCGAAAAACCATATTCTCGTATGATTTTAGGTTGTTAAAATTTAGATTTTGAACAAATCTTGAATGCTTATTGTATGGGTTTTCATAATCCTATGAATTTTTTAAAAAAAATCAAAAATTTTCTCAATCGAATATAAATTCCTTTTTCAATTTTTTTTAATTTTTTTAAAAATATTTCAAGATTCTCAAATACCTTGAATTGTTAGATTAATACATAGGATTGAATTTGATTGTAAGAGCATACAAGTTTTTATCAAACTAATCCAAATTTGTGAAATCTCTAGATCATGGCACCGAAGAAACGATCTCGCACCGAGGCTAGTTCTTCATCGTCTCATCACACTCGTGTTGATGTCCAAGAAGTCTTTGCACAATGTTTGGATACACCTAGTAGGGTTGATCAATTCAATCTCTTCCGTCATCTTCCACTCAAAAAGGAACGTCGTGTGGATGTTCAATTTATGAACTCGCACAAGTTCAAATTCAGGTACTATAATCGTCTCATCCAATGGAAGTTTTTAGGGTTCCTCACACATTCCGGCAAATTTTTTCCAACTCTTGTCCTTATTTTTTACACTAATGTCAAGTGTCTTTTTGACCCTATGGACAAGACAAAGGTAGTGGCCTTTGAATCTTTTCTCATGGGCAAACTTTTCCAAATTGATGTCTCTACCTTTGTTGACGTGTTTGGTCTTGAGGACGAGGGTAATACCGATGAACACTCTCTTGGCTATTTCACCGGATCCGTAACAACCCTTGAAGTACACGATCGATTTCTTCATCTTATCATATCTTGGTGGATTCTTCCATCAAATGGTAAGTACTCTCGTATTCGTCAAGTGGATAGTTATTGGATCAAATGTTTTCGTGAGGGTATTCAACCCAATCTTGCTCAAATCGTTTTCTCGGACATTGTTTGGCATGTCCAAAATCGTGCTACCCCACTTGTCCAATCTTTTCCTTATGCATGCATCCTTAGCTTTATCTTTTTGCATTTGGAAATTGATTGCTCTTTCGACAAAGTGGGATCTCTTAAAGAGCTTATTGGTGAGACTTCCCTAAACCGTGCCCACTTCCAATATGTTTCAAATGGTGAATGGGTTCGTGGTGCTCCTCCTCCTCCACCTCCCATTGATCCCGAGCCTCTTCATCAAGTTGCTCCAAGTGTTGACATGATGGATTTTCTTACCACTCGGTTCAACAATTTAGACACTCAATTTGAATCATTGAACACCCATTTTGGTACCTTGAGTGCTCGTATGGATTCCATGGATGGCAGACTTGACTCTATGACCACTCAATTCCAATCTAGCTTTGACTCTATGAGTACTAGATTGACGGGATTAGAGACCCAAGGCCATACCTTGCGTATCTCCATTGAGGCTCTTCGCTATAGCCAAAATCTCAATGAACAAGATGAAGACGACAGTGATGAGGACGAAGACGAAGACGGCGAAGAGGAAGTAGAAAAGGATGGTGCTGATGATGATGAGATGGGCGATTAGTGCTCTTCGCTTTATCTTTTGCTTTGCTATTGGCTTTTAGGATTAGTTATGTTTCTTTAAACACTATGTTGCATTCATATTAGAACCTATGCACTTTGTTTCCTTATGCTTTGATATTTTTTTATGTTGGATTTGAATTTTAAGTACTTTATGCTATGGGTTATGTTATGAATTATTCTCCTTTAATGCATTATCTTGCTTTATGTATTGGCTTATATTTCATTGATTTTGATCTAACAAAAAGGGGGAGAAATATTTGTATTTTTATGTTAGGAAACCACCAAATTTTACAATTTAAAGACCAAATTTACAATTTAAAGTTATGCACATATTGAGGGGGAGTCTTCAAAAGTTTTTCAATTTTTTTTTTTTAAATCCAAAAATCTTGATTTAAACTTAAAAATTTTTAATGGTTTTGTTATATCAAAAAGGGGGAGATTGTAAAACTAAATTTGATTTTGATATAACAAATTAATTATAAGGACTAATTTGAAATAAATTTTTAAGTCCCTAAGTCAAACTTGTGTTTTTAAGTTAAACCAAGAACTTTGAAATAAAAATTCTAAGTGTTTTTACACGAGGGTATCGATACCCCAAGAACAGGTATCGATACACCTGGGTTTTTAAAGCCTTGTTCTTGAGAGCAAGAACAAGTATCGAAGCACCGTTCGATACCTTTTCTTCACTGCCAACCTCTGTTTCGAACCAGGTATCGAAGCACTTCAAGGGTTTTAATTATTTTTAAAATCATTTAAAAATTGACTCCATGTATCGAAACTGGTATCGATACACCCTTTAATCCCCAACGACTATTTTAGCATTAAATGAGTCGACCGTTGGTGGCAGTTAATTTTTTATTGGTGGTTAACCTGTACCGAAGCATGATTCGATACCCACCTTTACAGTTTCATAAAGGTATCGAAGCATGGTTCGATACCCCTCTTATAAAATGCACAACGGCTCTTTCTATTCTTAGTCTGTTTCGAAATAGGTTCCTCGTGTTTCGATACCACCTGCATCAGAGTGCATTTATGATAGGAAGATGAAGTCTCAACGGTCTTATTTACTTTCCCAACAACCACAACGGTTAGAAACCAATGAGATGGTATAAAATGAAGCATTTTCAATAGCATTAAGGACTATTGAACCTCAAGCAACATCCAAGCACAAAAATCCAACTCAAAGCACTTCATTGCATATCCTAGCCTCCCAACTTGTGTACTTCATTTTGATTCTTATAAAATTGAGTTTGGGGAGAGTCTATTTGTAATTGGGGCAATATCCATCTTTTGAGAGATCTTTTATTTGCCTTTATTCCTTTGTTTCATCTTGTGAGGTTGAATCAATTCTTGGGTAGAAAAACTGATTCGATTTGTAACGGTTATCCCTTGAACCGAGAAAAAGGTCGAATTCAATTAGTGAATTGGTTTCAAAATCCTTAGTGAGAGCTAAGGTAGTAGATGCAGAGCTTTTTCCGAAGCTTGAACCACTATAAATCGTTTGTCCTTAAATTTCACATTTTTACCGAAAATTTCCCGACCAAATTTGTAATTGCCAATTCACCCCCCTCTTGGCCATACTTCAAGATCGATCAACTCAACAAAGTAATATAACCGTCTCATCGATTGGAAGTTCTTGAGTTTTCTCACTCACTCCGGCAAGTTCTTTCCTTCTCTTATCCTCCTTTTTTATTCCAATGCCAAATGTCTTGTTTCCCCTTCTAACAGAACCAAAGTAGTGGCTATTGAATCTTTTCTTATGGGCCAAACCTTCAAAATTGATGTCAATACCTTTTTAGATGCTTTTGGTCTTGAGGATGAGGGTATTACGGATGAAAACTCTCTTGACTTTTTTACCGGATCGGTCACAACTCTTGACGTGCACGATCGCTTTCTTCATCTTATCATCTCTTGATGGATTCGTCCATCAAATGGTAAGTATTCTCGCATACGTCAAGTTGATACCTTTTCGCTTAAATGTTTTCGTGAGGGTATTCAACCTAACCTTGCTCAAATTGTTTTCTCGGATATTGTTTGGAATATCCAAAACTGTGCCACCCCACTTGTCCAATCTTTTCCCTATGCTTGTATTCTAAGCTCTATCTTCTTACACCTGGGAATCGATTGCTCTTTTGACAAAGTGGGATCTCTAAAAGAACCTATTGGTGAAACATCTCTTAACCGTTCCCACTTTCCATATGTCGGTCATGGTGAATGGGCTCGCGGTGCTCCTCCTCCTCCTCCTTCTCCTCCTCATCCCATTGATCCCGAGCCTCTTCATCAAGTTGCTCCGAGTGTAGACTTGATGGCTTTTCTTACCTCTCGGTTCAATAACTTAGACGCTCAATTTGGTACCTTGAATGATCATTTTGGTACTTTGAGTACTCGCTTGGATTCCACTGATGGAAGGCTTGATTCTATGTCAACTCAATTCCAATCAAGCTTTGATTCTATGGATACGAGATTGACAGGCTTAGAGACTCAAGGCCATGCCATGCGAATCTCTCTTGAGGCTCTTCTTCATACCCAGAAGCTTGCCGATGACGATGAAGATGACAATGAGGAAGAGGAAGAAGAAGAACATGTTGATGATAATGATGAGATGGGTGATTAGTGTTCTTAGCTATATCTTATGCTTTTACTTTTGGCTTTTAGGACTAATTATGTTTTTTTAAGCATGTTGTTGCATCTCATTCATATTAGAACTTATGCACCTTATTATTTCTTTATGCTTTGAACTTATTATTGTTGGATTTGGATTTGAATATTTTATGCTATGGATTATGTTTATGAATTATATTTTCTTTAATGCTATGTTTGCTTTATATCTTGTCTTATATTCCATTGATTTTGATCTAACAAAAAGGGGGAGAAATATGTGTTTTTAAGTTAGCCACCCACTTTTAAAATTCAAAGTTATGCATAAATTAAGGGGGAGTGTTTTAAAAGTTTTCAAAGTTTTGGAATCTAAAAATCTTGATTTAAACTTAAATTTTTTTTAATGGTTTTGTTATTTCAAAAAGGGGGAGATTGTAAAACTAAATTTGATTTTGATATAACAATTAAGTATAAGGACTATTTTATAATAAATTTTTAAGTCCCTAAGTCAAGCTTTTGTTTTCAAGTCAAACCAAGAACTTTGAAATAAATTTTCTAAGTGTTTTTGCACGAGGGTATCGATACCCCAAGAACAGGTATCGATACACCTGGGTTTTTAAGGCTTTGTTCTTGAGATTAAGAACAAGCATCGAAACATGGTTCGGTACCTTTTCTTTACTGCCAGCACCTGTTCCGAACCATGTATTGAACCACTTCGAAGATTTTAATTATTTTTAAAATCATTTAAAAATTGACTTCAGGTATCGATACTAGTATCGATACACCCCTTAATCCCCAACGACTAATTTAGCATTAAATGAGTCGACCGTTGGTGGCAGTTAAGATTTTGATTGGTGGTTAGTCTATACCGAAACATGGTTCGATACCCAACCTTACAGTTTCATAAAGGTATCGAAGCGTGGTTCGATACTCCTTTGTATTAAATGCACAACGGCTCTTTCTACTTTGGTCTGTTTCGAAACAGGTTCTTCGTGTATCGATACCGCCTGCTGTAGAGTGCATTTATGATGGGAAGATGAAGCTTCAACGACCTTATTTACATTCCCAATAACTACAACGGTTAGAAATCAATGAGAGGGTATAAAATGAAGTATTTTCAACAGCATTAAGGACTATTGAACCTCAAGCAACATCCAAGCACACAAATCCAACTCAAAGCACTTCATTGCATATCCTTGCCTCCCAACTTGTGTCCTTCAATTTGATTCTTGTAAATTGAGTTTGGGGAGAGTTTAAATTGTTTTTGGGGAAAATATCTATCTTGTGAGAGATCTTTTATTTGCCTTTATTTCTTTGTATCATCTTGTGAGGTTGAATCAATTCTTGGGTAGAAGAATTGATTCGAATTGTAACGGTTATCCCTTGAATCGAGAAAAAGGTCGAATTCAATTAGTGAATTGGTTTCAAAATCCTTATTGGGAGCTAAGGTAGTGGATGTAGAGCTTGTTCCGAAGCTTGAACCACTATAATTCTTTGTTTCCTTAAATTTCCATTTTTCACTGAAAATCTTCCACCAAATTTTTAATTGCCAATTCACCCCCATCTTGGTCATCTTTCAAGATCGATCAACTCAACAAACTCTTTATCCTCCTTCGCATTTGTTTCAAGGTAAGTCATCATCCAATGAAATAACATTCTAATCAAGTATTTTTTTTATACCACCACGACGACACATAGGAGGAGATGCTTGGCTCGATCGGCCATCGAACGCCGATCATCGGCGGCTCGACTTCCCAGCCAAAACTCCTTCACTTCAGGTGAGATTCAAACTCTCTCTTTTTAAAAAAAAATCTAGAAGTCTCTTAAAACAGAAAGCCTAAAAGCTTTATTTCTTGATTAGAAAACTAGACAATAAAGGCAAGCTTGTTCCAAAAAATGTGAAAAAAAAAGCAAGAATGGATTTTTCTCTATCTCCAAAGAGGATTTTTCGGGGTTCCTTCTTATTTCTGGCAAGTGAAACTGGTACAAGACTCTGAATTTTTGATACAATAGAAAATTCTTACTGATTTTTTTTATTGTTTTCTTTTCTCCCCCTTTTTTCAAATGGGTTTGTTGGGATTTTTATCCCTTGTTACAAGTAGGTATCATCATTTCTCCTATCCTCTATTGTTGAAAATTTTAATCCAAGCCCTGATCGCCTTCAACCACTCTGATTCCATCATTTTAATGCTTTCTTTTCTTACACGTTGATCGACTTGTCGTACGGTAGAAGCAAAAAATTCGGATGATCGTTTGATGGGGATGAAGATTGACCAAATTCAATCTTAGTCGTTGGTCTAGATTTGATTCACGTGTTATGGCCCTGTTTCAATTTGTACTGTAAATTTTAGGCTTCATCTGCTACAAAAATAAGAGACAGAGGTGTTAAGACTTGTTTTTACTAATATGATCGGTCGGGCTAACTTTGTGGACTGTAATTTAAAAGAAGGTTGCACTTTGTTACTATTTGGGCTTTTAATATGTATAATGGACTGGACTATTATTATAATTATTTCTTGGGCTTTTGATTATTTATTTATTTTAATTATTAGGCTAATATATAATAATAAAATTATCACACACAATATTTAATACTTAAACAACAATACATGCACATAATAAAATTAACATGACATCCTAATATATATATGCAACACATTATTAACTCATGCAATCTATGTAATTAATACAAACATACATGATATAATTCTTCATATTTAATTATACATGCACCATAGTTTATCTACATGACACGCATACTCATATATATGTATTAACATATACAAGCATACGGACAAGCAATCATACATCACACATATTGTATACTAATTAAAGTCCACATGATATTAAATATGCTAATAAAGCCCGACAAAACGTCCAACCCATATGTTTAACAACCCACTACGTAAAATAAAGAAGCAAAGAAAGAAAAAAGTCGGGTATACCCCAGACAAATTTAGTGATTACAATGTACATAATTCCTTACAACATATACACAATGACTTACAAAAAACATAATAAAACAGGTATATACACAAATCCTTACGACTTCGAAACCATAAACTAAAGGAGGCCATCCAAGTGTAAGGATTTGTGTACATACACAATTGGCTACGCGTATACGTAATATGACACAAAAATGGTAACAATTCGTCTATGTACATAATTCCTTACAAAATATACACAACGACTTACAGAAAACGTAAGAAAAAGGTATGTACACAAATCCTTACGACTTCAAAATCATGAGCTAAAGGAGGCCATCCAAGGGTAAGGAGGAGGTGTACATACACAATTAGCTACGAGTATACATAATATGGAACAAAAATGTAAGGATTTTTGTATGTACGCACTAACAACTTCCATTATTTTTCCTTTGAAAATGCTTAAGGAAACTTATGTGGGGTTATTGTTTTAACTTAAAAAAATTGGTCGAGTTGTCAATAATTAACTTTTATTTATTTAAAAATTATGTAAAAAATCTGAGTTTAACATCGTGTCAATGTTTTTTAACGATATATAAATACCAATCCGCTAGTGTAGTAAGATACAACATTCGAATAACATTGTTTGCAAGTCATACCCTGACAATGGTCGAATTACGTAAAGTTTGAACAAAATAAAAGAAGTGGAATATATTCTAGCACATAGCAGTAGTATCCTAAACCATATAGCCTCCTCTATGTTGTCAAGCATATGGAGTATTCTTAACTAATCAGAGCCAGCTCAAGTGCCCTTATCTTCAACAAAATATGATAGCAATACCACTATGCATAAGTAAATAATCAAACGCATAATTCATATCATTAAACATGAAATTAGTATTCATCCTTCAACTATGGCGAAAAGTAAGTAAACATGAAATGAGTATCCAACTAGAAATTAAAGAAAAGTACTTAAACATAAAAAGTTGAATAAGTTGAACATCCCATAACATAGAATGAGCTGCTTCTCCTCCCCCGTCGTGTTCATCATCATCATCATCAACATGTGGAGCTCTAGATGTACGCCATTCATCATGAAATGCTCCAATGGACATAGACATGGAAAGATGTATGGCTTCAAGGTTTTTCAATTTAGTATTTAAAGTACCAAGTTGACCTTCAAGTGTGTCGAAGCGGTAATGTATTTTCGGTGCCTCTTCTACAACTATCTAGATCTCTCTCGCCACGATGCTCCATGTACTTTTTTGTTTGTCAAACCTATGAATTCAATTTCAAATAATTTAATCACAAGTCAAGGAAGATTGTTACTCTAGTGTACTATAATGGGAGAACTCAAGCAATAATAGAATTAAAATTCACATATAAAAGAGTATAAAAATCATAAACAAATTCATAAAAGTTAGAAAATATAGTTTATAAGGAGAGATTTTATTTAAAAAGAATGTTTTAGAATCGAAACATAAATTACATCAAACAAACTAAACATATGGAAGCTATGTTTATCTATCTTGTTTGTATCATCCGGATTATCGATCGACTTATAGGCAACCAAGATTAACTATGCCACATGCATAGCAAACAAGCAGGAAAGAAATAAAAAAATCTAAGATTTAGATTCATGATAAATGTATGAAATAGCAGACCTTAAGGATTAACCTAAAACACTACAAACTCAAATTAGATTAGCTTGACCCTAAAGTCATTAATAAAGGGAAGACAACTCTGCATCAGCAAGATTGTTACATCAAGCAAATTATTCTACTTACTATTAATAAGACATCTATTTATTCAGAAATTGTAATTGAATTTCAACAATTAATCATTATTATTAATAGTTTATGCTATAAAACATCTATCAAATACTAAAAAATAACATTTTATGAAAACAAGGTTAACATTCAATAGTGCAATGCAAATAAACCATGGAAAAGTGGGATTCAACAAGTATCCAGTAGATCCTATTTGCTTTCAGATATTAATCCCAAAATGTAGGAACTAAGAACATAACATTTAGTTTGCATTCCAACTTGAGTTTTAAACCAACTTGTCTAGCTCCTTTTATTCAACTCTAGATTGAAACCTTCATTAATAATATTTCATATCATACTATCAGTTATCGTTTGATTTTTCATTTATTCACTAAAATTGTTCTATATATTGTTCTTCCATTCTCTTTGGGCGGTTCTAGCAAACAAATAAATTAACTATGTGGAACCATACCATAATTCTAAACCATAAAACCTAAACACTAAATAAAGAAACCCTAAACCATTACTAAAACAAAATACAAACCATTACATCAAAATCAAGCTTTCTTGTGAAAAATAAAATACAAACCCTAAACAAAGAAACCCTAAAATATTGCACAAAATAGATATTCAAACAAGAACAAAAATAAATCAGTAACAAAAAACAAAAAACAAATCGTAAGAAATTACCAAACCCTAAAGTCTAAAAAAATAAACAATGAGATTTTTAACCAAAAATTACGAGATGAAACTTATCTCAGAATGGATCTTCCTTTCAACGATAGATTCTAATTTCAAGTTAAGAAAAGAGGCCCTACTAGGAGAAACGTTTGATTCAAAGCTTGGAGAAGAAGAGTTTGGGAGAAGGGGGTATCGTGTGCTAAAGGTCGTTCCTTGGAAGAAACTTGTTTTGTAAATTTTTTTAGATTGAAACCGGTTTACTAGGTCTATAAACCATTTGCTATGGCTTTTTACTTTAATCCAACGATTAAAAAAAAGGGTGGATCCTACGGTTATAAATGTTTGGTCGTTCCTTAGCCGTTTTTTAATGCACCTGTTTTTAGAACTGGCCGACAAAATGGTAGACTAGGGAAAGAAAAAAAAGAGCAGAAAACACAGTATCAGGAACAGACACCAAAAGAGAAGTTTGAAACTGCCGAGGTGGAGATCAAGAGACACCAAGTCATTACTGATCTTAAATCTGTTAGGACACTTGTAATGACACAGAACGATGATACAAATGCAACAAGAAATCCAACGAAAGCATCGCTGATGGATCTACTGGAGTAGAGAAAAACAGAAATGAAATCACTTCATCGGCCGAAAAGGGAGACGAGAGATAGAACCAACGTCCATGAACACTCAAGTATACTTTGATGGGTTCTTTCTGGAAAAAAAATTATAATTTAACTATTAAATTAAAATATTATTATAAATAAGTTATTTTTATATATATAAAAGCCTAATATAGTTGTAATCACTAATTTTATCCGGGTCTAAACCCGTGTTTTAATTTTAATTTTTTCAAATAACGGGCTAAAATTGATTTCTAGTTATAATATTATTTTTATTTAATATTTTCTCAAACAAAACCAAAAAAATTAATAGTTATATATTTGAAAAAAAATCAAAAAATATAGATATTAAATCTTTTATTTAATTTTCGTTTTAGTTTTTTTTATAAAAAAAATAAAAAAATAATCAAATATTACTTTTTATCATCTTATTTTAAAAGCCAAAATATTATATAATATAATATATATTTCTTTTTTAACTTTCGTTCACTTTATTTTATATCTATTATTATATATATATATATATATATTTATTTTCTTTTTATTATTATTATAAATATTTATTTTATTACTATATATTATTATATATATCAGACTTTAAAATTAAACCCAAAATACATTAATTTTATACAAACCCACAATCCAATAAACAAGCCCGTTTTTTACATCAGCCTGGATTAATTAAAATTACAACAACCCACATTTATATTACATAACCCATTTCTCCTAAGCCCAACTGGTTACAGAACCCTAGCCTAACTTGTGCATTTTGTCCTTTGCGCAGCTTTATCTCGATCGTTGGATCAAGATCTGATCCAACGGTCGCGGATGAAGGAGAAGAAGCTTCCAGATGGTGACACGCACCCACGCGCGATGATTAGCCTCCCTCCACACGCACGTGCTCTCCACACGGAGACTCCTCGGTTTCCAGTCGACCATTCGACTCGTTTCGCCGTCGGCCAAACTCCGACGATGGTCCCCTCGTATTTTCGGCGATCGATTCATGCAAGGAGACAAAAAAAAGCATCATCAGATTGGTACGATTTCAACAAATTTCACATAGCCAAGAAAAGCAAATTTCAGAGGCAATAACAACAATGCACAAACAAATATCAGAATTTCCAGACCATTCGACCGTTTATCAGAATTTCAAAGGCACAAATGCATCAAATGTCAGATCCACAATGCATAATCGCCAACAATTTCAGAGATATCAGCACATGAATACAAACAAGACCAAAGAGCAACCAATAGGAGATTTTTAGGCTTTTTTCTTCTTTTGATATTCATGTAATATTTCAGCTATAAGAGCAAAAATCCGAAACCAATGTCAGGGTCCCCCACCACGAAAATTAATAAAAAAGAAGAAGCATTTCAGAGGTAACAACCTCTTATTTTTCTGGTTTTCTTTTTGCATGCTTCGAATGGGGAACCAAAACGAGATTAGGGGAAGAGTCTTTTTACCTTCGTTTTCTCTTCAGTTTTTTTGGCTCCATTTTCCTTTTGCCGGCGAGAAGCCTCGCACCTTTAGGGTGTCGTTGGTGAGCCGAACGCGAAGGGAGAAAGCTTTCGTTCTTCTTTCGTTTCGTTTCGAGCTTTGAAAAAGGGGTCTTTCATTTCGTTTTTTTATTTATTCAAAAATAAAGAGGCTTTTTCATATCTGGTTTTTTATTCGTTTTTGGTCTCAAAATAGAGGGAAGGAAATGGTTTTCTCCGTTTTTGGCTTGCGAAAATGTTTAAAAGAAGGTTTTTTAGGGTTTTGATTTCGCCGGCCACCGTCAGCGGTGGCCGGAATCCGGAAAATACGACAGAGAAGTGGTCGGTTTCTAGGTTTCATGAAGAACACATGAATGTTCTTATTTTTCTGGAAAATGGGCGAAGAACAGAGAGGTTTTCTCTCTTTTTTCTTTTTGGTTTCGATGGAAAATAAGGAAAAGAGGTGTTGAATAATTTTGGTTTATGTTTTATGGAGCTTAAGGTTTTAAAAAATGGGTTACTAGCATTTTAAATGCTCCCGTGTATTGCTAATCTCACCCTTGGTCCCTTTAGGTTTTGAAAAGTTTTCAATTCGGTCCCGATTTAGGACATATCAGTTTTTTTTAAATGGTTTTATTATTTATTAGTCCCTCCGTGTTCTCATACTTAATTTTAAGCCCTTCCCCGTTTCGTAATAGCGGATTGAGGGCTTCGATGTTTTCGAATATTTTCAATCTGGTCCTTAAACCAATTTAAGTATGTTTGTAAACATCTAGACTTTCAATTTGTTTGTACTTGAGTTATTTATTTTGCCTTTCTTTTATTATGGTCACTTCCAATGGTATTTACATTATATTCTGTTTATTTTCCTTTTTGTTTTATTTAGTTTGTTCATTATGTTATTTTATTCGTGAGTTTATTTATTTACCACATTATTTTATTTGATCTTTTATTTTGTATATTGTAACATGTATTTTATTTTTGCTTTACCATACTCTTATTTTATGCCATGCTTTATTTGTTCATTCATGCATTTTTAATCATGTTTTTTTATTATTTACATTTGTACATGCTTGTCACTTATGTTTATATATTTATTTATTTTGTTGCATTTGCATTATATTTCAACATGCATTTTATGACTATTGTTGTTTATTTTTGTTAATTATGTTGCATTTTTATTTGTGTATATTTATTTTATATGCTTTAGTTTGTCATGCATATTTTTATTTTTTTATGCATTTTTATTTGTTGTATTTTATTTATATTTTATCACGTTTAATTTTGTTATGCCATGCATCTTTCATATGTGCATTTACTTTATTGTACTTTTATTTGATATCTCGTATATATTGTGATGTATTTATTTTGTAATTCACCTCCACTCCATAATTAACAAACCTAATAATTACGTCTTTATTCGTTCGTAACGGGTCCGCCCTCAAACATAGTGTCGGCGGTGTGAGCGTTTACCTTCGAGTAAAGACACGGTAAAATTAAAATAAGTCTGAATCTTTAAACAAATCCTAATTTAAACGCCACTTTAAAAACGGAAATTCCAAAATTAATTAAGCGGTAATTTGTAAAGGTGCCAATTTTGGGCGGTTTTAAGCCCTAAACCCGTTTTTAACCGTAACCGACTCTCGAACCCAAATCATTTCGAATCTCTGGTTTTTACGGTGTCTGGTCTACCAAAAGTGACCGGTGGCGACTCCACCCTTTTTAAATAATTTTCTATTTTCTAAAATTCCCATTTTTTATCAAAACCCTAATTTTCAATCCTAAATTTCTTAATCCCAAATTTTAGGCGAAATTTCCAAATTCCAATTTTCAAGACATAATCCCTAAATTTTTCACTCTTCTACTAGTGACCCCCCTTTTATTTACCCCTTTTTATCGCTTACACATTTTATTCACCTTTCATTTACACTTAATTTTTAATTATTATTAATTTTTAAATTTTTAAAAGGGTCGCTACAGTTGATGAGCAATCCAACATGGAAGACCTAGGGGGCAACACTTCGCACATTAAACCCCAACCCTAGGCATCAGTTCTGAAAAGCATTCATATTACCGGAGCATCTGCTAGCCACCCAGTTGATGTGGGGCACGGTTTTGAAAATGAAATCAATATTGAGGTCCCAGATTTGGACTTGATGTATGAAGTGGAGTCTAGGTTAAGGAAAGAGTTTGAGAAAAAATTCGAGGAGCAACGCCTTCAAGTGGAAGAGAAGGTCAACCTGCTGCAAGCTACCGAAGACTTCGGGATCAACGCCTACGAACTATGCTTGGTGTCAAATTTGTTCATCCCACCTAAGTTTAAGGTGCTGGATTTTGAGAAGTATGACGGGACCACTTGCCCTTCAGCCCATCTAACCATGTATTGTCGCAAGATGGCGGCGCACTTGAGAAATGAGAAGCTTCTCATCCATTGCTTTCAGGATAGCCTAACCGGGGCAGCTACCCGTTGGTATGCCCAGCTCAACCGGGCCAATGTGAAGTCGTGGAAGGACTTATCCAAACTTTTCACCGAGCAATACAAGCATGTGAAAGACATGGTCCCTAATAGAACCATGCTTCAAAGTTTGACTCGGGGGAAAGATGAGACCAATCGACAATATGCCCAAAGGTGGAGAGACATCGCGGCCCAGGTTCAACCTCCTGTTTTGGAAGGAGAAATTACCCGTTTGTTTGTGGATTCACTTCATGGTCCACTATATGAAAAGATGATCAGCAATATATCTTTGGGATTTGCCGAGTTTGTGAACACGGCAAAATCCATCGAGGTTGCCTTTAGGAGATGTATGCTCAGTTGCACAAGGCAGATTTAGTTCGACCCTACTATGTTACTCCTTACAATCTGCCTTACCCAACATGGTACGATCCTGAGGCCCATTGCGAGTACCACGCCGGTGTGCCAGGGCATACTATTGAGAATTGCATCGCTTTCAAGAAGATGGTGCAAAACTTGTTGAACATCGGAGTTATCCAACTAGACTCCCCTGATGTAAAGAACAATCCCATACCGAACCACGACAAGGCTTGAGAAATGGATCCCAGGACGGTCCCCGCTTGTCAAGAATCCAAAGTGCATCTCACTTAGCTTTTCTTAGATGGTGTCTGCATCTTTGTCTTTGCATTTTCTGCTTTCAGTTTTTCTTGCTCTATGTTTCAATCAATCTCGCTATTTTGGCCCGAAAGTAGCGATGACTTTTTGTAAAGGGCTTCTATCTTGTTTTCTTTATAATTCAATGAAGAGTTGCACTTTTTATATACCTTTTCATATCCTTTTTAAGATTCATGGATATTCAATGCTTATTGTATCTCCGATTCAGACACATAAAAGAGAGTTTAATTAATTTAATATTGTGATCACGATTCTGTTTTCAATCCGCTTCGGTCGAAAAGCTTGAGAAACGAGACTACTACTACTTCGATAATGTTCGATGATAAGATGGTCCCGTAGAAAGAGAATTTACTCGAATTTGAGAATTCCAAAATGTCAAAAGCATTAAAAAAAGAAGAAAAAGAAAAATGAGAAGGAAAAAGAAAAAAAGAGAGAAAAAGGAAAAGAGGTGAAAATTCTAAAATTCCTCAACTGAACGAGCAATCCAATAAGTCTTGGAGCATCCTAATGGAGCTGTGGGGGAAGAACGAATCTAATAAGGAGCCAAACCTCCACCAGTTCGATACCCTAGCGTCAGTTATGACTCTTTGAAGACAATGACACCCAAATACATTTATGATTAAGTACAAATTAAGCATATGCTTACATTTGGAATTCTCGAACCGAGTTACAAGAAAAGACAAATATGAGAACTAGAAGGGGTAGTCTTCAAGTGGATCAATCGAGTACGGTAATCATGAGGATGAACCGAACAATTTAAATAGAATTTTGACAATTCAAATATCGCCACAACATTTCAAGACAAAACATTAACTATTAAGTGTCGAGTCTTAGACACTCTTGCATTGGATATCCAAGGATTCTGTTCCTTTTGTTTTTACTATGAGTTTTTCAATTTTTAATATTTATTCATAAAGGCGTTGTGCTTGAAAACGCCAATTTTTGAAAAATCTCTTTAGAATATTATTAAATTCATTTTTACAAAATGCAAGGCTATTGATGCATTTAATCATCTTTGAATCAAGCTCATGAGTGGCAACATTACATGATGCAAGGTTTCCCGTAAAACACGATACCTTCCTTTTTCGAGAAGATTGCTCGAGCTTATTGACAAAGAAGTCCAACTTTTGAACCAAATGTAGAAAACAAAATTTTGTTGGGGCAAAGAGATAGCCTTCCATCATAGGGAAAAGAGTTCCCTCAGAGTAGTTGACCGAGTTTAATCCATGACGGAAATTTTGAAGAGAGGCTTCGATCAAGTCAAAACCAATTTGAGAAGATAGAAGCCACCAATGTTTGGGGCATAATCATTTGAAAAGATTTCGTATGCAATGCGACCTGTCAAATGTTTATATTTTGGGGGCAAGTGTTCACCCTAGCTTCAAGAGCACTCATCAACAATTCTAACATTGGTCTCGAATCCAGTGGACCTTATTTTTGACCAATGCAAGCCAACGGTCTCCTACCAAGAAGAAGATTCAGCGAGTCAAAACCCCGGGGTATCCAAGGGTGATCAAATTTTGAGGGCCCAATCCTCAAACATTTAAAAAAAAAAAGAAAAAGCATTCATCATTTTAGTTAGGCATCCCTAAGATTAGGGGCATGCTAATACATGCATTCATTTCATGCATCATCTTGTAGTTAGGCATCCCTAGGATTAAAGGGCATACAAACAAAAGCATACATACATTTTTACCTATTTTGACAGGTATTCAAAGAGAAAAAGAAATTTGCGAATATATACCTTGACAAAAGAAAAAGCTTCAAGGTTAACGATTCTATGGAGAAGGGATCGACGCTTTCAGTATTCGAGTTAAGATTTCAGAGAGAAGGGACTTATAGCTCACAGTTTTCAGAGGCCGAGTTTTATAGATAAGAGACTCAGCTTTTCAAGGAGGATGATTCTACGGAGGAGGGATCAGCGTTTTCAGAATTCGAGTAAGGGTTTCATATAGAAGGGACTTGTAGCTCACATTTGCCGAGTTTTATAGAGAAGGGACTCAGTTTTTAAATATGGATTCTATGGAGAAGGGATCGACATCTTTAACATTTTAGAATTTAGGGTTTCATATAGGAGAGACTCGACCGAAGATTTCAGCAAAGAGTTTTATATAGGAAAGACTCGAAGCATATCGAAGATAAGGATTCTATATAGGAGGGATCAACATCGTCAGAATTCTAGATTTAGGGTTTCATATAGGAGAGACTCGATCGAAGATTTTAGCAAAGGGTTTTATATAGGAGGGACTCGATGCATCATAATTCAAAGCTTAGGGTTTAATATAGGAGAGACTCACATTTCAAGATTTTTTGGCGAAGAGTTTTATAGAGGAGAGACTCGAAGCATCTTAAAGATATCGATTCTATATAGGAGGGATCAACATATTCAGGTTTAAGATTCAAGGTTTCATATAGGAGAGACTCGATCGAAGATTTCTATATAGGAGGGATCAACATTTCAGAATTTAGGGTTTCATATAGGGGAGACTCGATTCAAAGATTGCAACAAGGAGTTTTATATAGGAGAGACTCAGGGTTTATCAAAGATATTGATTCTATATAGGAGGGATCAACATTCTCAGGTTCAAGATTCAGGGTTTCATATAGGAGAGACTCGTTCAAAGACTGTTTGCAAAGGGTTTTATATAGGAAGGACTCGAGGCATCACAATGATATTCAAAACTCAGGGTTTCATATAGGAGGGACTCACATTTCAAGACATGGCGAAGAGTTTTATATAGGAGAGACTCGAAGCTTTTCAGGGTTGGTTCTATATAGGAAGGATCAACGTTTTCAACAATGCAGAGCTTAAGGTTTCATATAGGAGAGACTTGCAGCTCAGAATATTCAAACTTTGCTCGAAAAATATCAAAATAAGGGAATTAAAGTTCGCTTCTGAAAATTCTCTTTTGACATGTGCAGGTGGTCTCAACTCAAAATGGCGTGCGTGAAAAACCTAATCAGTGATAAGGGGATCAAGGAGCAAAAGGGCTATCAGATTTATGAAGAAAGGGCTATCAGATCAGACTCTCCGAACAGGGAAGTCGGATAAAATTAGTGTTTTTTGTCTTTGTTTCATCATTGTTTTACAACGATAAGCAAAGAGGGGCAACTGTAATCACTAATTTTATCCGGGTATAAACCCGTGTTTTAATTTTAATTTTTTCAAATAACGGGCTAAAATTGATTTCTAGTTATAATATTATTTTTATTTAATATTTTCTCAAAAAAAAACCAAAAAATTAATAGTTATATATTTGAAAAAAATCAAAAAAATATAGATATTAAATCTTTTATTTAATTTTCGTTTTAGTTTTTTTTTTATAAAAAAAATAAAAAAAATAATCAAATATTACTTTTTATCATCTTATTTTAAAAGCTAAAATATTATATAATATAATATATATTTCTTTTTTAACTTTCGTTCACTTTATTTTATATCTATTATTATATATATATATATTTCTTTTCTTTTTATTATTATTGTAAATATTTATTTTATTACTATATATTATTATATATATCAGACTTTAAAATTAAACCCAAAATACATTAATTTTATACAAATCCACAATCTAATAAACAAACTCGTTTTTTACATCAACCCGGATTAATTAAAATTACAACAACCCACATTTATATTACATAGCCCATTTCTCCTAAGCCCAACCGGTTACAGAAACCCTAGCCTAACTTGTGCATTTTGTCCTTTGCGCAGCTCTATCTCGACCGTTGGATCAAGATCTGATCCAACGGTCGCGGATGAAGGAGAAGAAGCTTCCAGATGGTGACACGTGCCCACGCGCGATGATTAGCCTCCCTCCACGCGCGCGTGTTCTCCACGCGGAGACTCCTCGGTTTCAAGTCGACCATTCGACTCCCTTCGCCGCCAGCCAAACTCCGACGATGGTCCCCTCGTATTTCCGGCGATCGATTCATGTAAGGAGACAAAAAAAAGCATCATCAGATTGGTACGATTTCAACAAATTTCACATAGCCAAAAAAAAGCATATTTCAAAGGCAATAACAACAATGCACAAACAAATATCAGAATTTCCAGACCATTCGACCGTTTATCAGAATTTCAGAGGCACAAATGCATCAAATGTCAGATCCACAATGCATAATCGCCAACAATTTCAGAGATATCAGCACATGAATACAAACAAGACCAAAGAGCAACCAATAGGAGATTTTTAGGCTTTTTTCTTCTTTTGATATTCATGTAATATTTCGGCTATAAGAGCAAAAATCCGAAACCAATGTAAGGGTTCCCCACCACGAAAATTAATAAAAAAGAAGAAGCATTTCAGAGGTAACAACCTCTTATTTTTCTGGTTTTCTTTTTGCATGCTTCGAATGGGGAACCAAAACGAGATTAGGGGAAGAGTCTTTTTACCTTCGTTTTCTCTTCAGTTTTTTTGGCTCCATTTTCCTTTTGCCAGCGAGAAGCCTCGCAGCTTTAGGGTGTCGTTGGTGAGCCGAACGCGAAGGGAGAAAGCTTTCGTTCTTCTTTTGTTTCGTTTCGAGCTTTGAAAAAGGGGTCTTTCATTTCGTTTTTTTATTTATTCAAAAATAAAGAGGCTTTTTCATATCTGGTTTTTGATTCGTTTTTGGTCTCAAAAATAGAGGGAAGGAAATGGTTTTCTCCGTTTTTGGCTTGCGAAAACGTTTAAAAGAAGGTTTTTTAGGGTTTTGATTTTGCCGGCCACCGTCAGCGGTGGTCGGAATCCGGAAAATACGACGGAGAAGTGGTCGGTTTCTAGGTTTCATGAAGAACACATGAATGTTCTTATTTTTCTGGAAAATGGGCGAAGAACAGAGAGGTTTTCTCTCTTTTTTCTTTTTGGTTTCGATGGAAAATAAGGAAAATAGGTGTTGATTAATTTTGGTTTATGTTTTATGGAGCTTAAGGTTTTAAAAAATGGGTTATTAGCATTTTAAATGCTCCTGTGTATTGCTAATCTCACCCTTGGTCCGTTTAGGTTTTGAAAAGTTTTCAATTCGGTCCCGATTTGGGACATATCAGTTTTTTTTTAAATGGTTTTATTATTTATGAGTCCCTCCGTGTTCTCATACTTAATTTTAAGCCCTTCCCCGTTTCGTAATAGCGGGTTGAGGGCTTCGATGTTTTCGAATATTTTCAATCTGGTCCTTAAACCAATTTAAGTATGTTTGTAAACATCTAGACTTTCAATTTGTTTGTACTTGAGTTATTTATTTTGCTTTTCTTTTATTATGGTCACTTCCAATGGTATTTACATTATATTCTGTTTATTTTCCTTTTTGTTTTATTTAGTTTGTTCATCATGTTATTTTATTCGTGAGTTTATTTATTTACCACATTATTTTATTTGATCTTTTATTTTGTATATTGTAACATGTGTTTTATTTTTGCTTTTACCATACTCTTATTTTATGTCATGCTTTATTTGTTCATTCATGCATTTTTAATCATGTTTTTTTATTATTTACATTTGTACATGCTTGTCACTTATGTTTATATATTTATTTATTTTGTTGCATTTGCATTATATTTCGACATGCATTTTATGACTATTGTTGTTTATTTTTGTTAATTATGTTGCATTTTTATTTGTGTATATTTATTTTATATGCTTTAGTTTGTCATGCATATTTTTATTTTTTTATGCATTTTTATTTGTTGTATTTTATTGATATTTTATCACGTTTAATTTTGTTATGCCATGCATCTTTCATATGTGCATTTACTTTATTATACTTTTATTTGATATCTCGTATATATTGTGATGTATTTATTTTGCAATTCACCTCCACTCCATAATTAACGAACCTAATAATTACGTCTTTATTCGGTCGTAACGGGTCCGCCCTCAAACATAGTGTCGGCGGTGTGAGCGTTTACCTTCGAGTAAAGACACGGTAAAATTAAAATAAGTCTGAATCTTTAAACAAATCCTAATTTAAACGCCACTTTAAAAACGGAAATTCCAAAATTAATTAAGCGGTAATTTGTAAAGGTGTCAATTTTGGGCGGTTTTAAACCCTAAACCCGTTTTTAACCGTAACCGACTCTCGAACCCAAATCATTTCGAATCTCTGGTTTTTACGGTGTCCAGTCTACCAAAAGTGACCGGTGGCGACTCCACCCTTTTTAAATAATTTTCTATTTTCTAAAATTCCCATTTTTTATCGAAACCCTAATTTTCAATCCTAAATTTCTCAATCCCAAATTTTAGGCCAAATTTCCCAATTCCAATTTTCAAAACTTAATCCGTAAATTTTTCACTCTTCTACTAGTGACCCCGCTTTTATTTACCCCCTTTTTATCGCTTACAAATTTTATTCATCTTTCATTTACACTTAATTTTTAATTATTATTAATTTTTAAATTTTTAAAAGGGTCGCTACAATAGTTTTGTATAATAATATTTTAGGGTTTATTTTTGGTTGCTTCTATTAAGTCAAACACATTTTTTAAGTAAACTCGATGACAAGCAAGTCTATTTTAAGATAAAAACTGAGTTTACAATTTTTGGGTTTAAAAATCACTTTTAAAAAGAAAATATCTAAATTACACCTCATTAATACTCACCTAACAACTGCTATTTTCGTTGATTTAATGCTTTGCTCAGAATTTTTTTGGATTTTCTACAAATTACAGAGAATCAAGACGTCGTTGTTCTTTCACTCTTTCTCAATATTCTCCTTCGCTCTTTCCTTAAGGTAACTATGTTAACTTTAGTTTGACTGCACTTCTAATGTGCGTGTTTGTGGATTTCTTTTTGATGTTTTGACGATAATGGAACTAAGATCTTGGTTTCAACAAGTTTTTGAATTTTTTTTGGATCTTTTCGATTGTTTAGCCACCATCAGATTCGTCTCTCCTTTTTCTCTGATGACTGTTTAGATGACTCATCTCTACATAAACACGACGACTCTGCTCTGAAATTAAAATCATTTCTTTATTATTTTACCTCTTTAACTGACATTTAGATTTTATTTTGTCCTTTATATTCTTCTCTTACTAAATTTGTTGCTTTGTTCTTCAAGGTTATTGCTTTTGCCTTCAGTTGTTGATTTGAGCGTCCTTATTTATTTTTTTATTGGTTTTAGTATCTAGTTTTTTTTTCCTTCTGCTGATTTGAATTTTGCATCTTTTTATTTTTATTTTTTATTTTCCCTCACTTTTGATGTTGCTTTGTGGTGAATGTTTAGAGATATCTGAGCATTCTTAAATTATACTTGCTCTTTAACTTTTACTCGATGGTTGTGGTTTATCATAGATTTTAAGTTCAAAACTGAATTATAAATCTTTTTTCAATCAATATTTTCAAGCTCAGTTCCCAATTTTGAGATTTAAACATGGTTTTAGCTTAGTTTGCTCGTTGAATTGCTTTCTCGTGCTTAGTTGGGTCCAATTGTGAACTGGTACTTCTATTTTTTTTCTTGTTGATGAGGTGTTTAGCATCTTGTATTCTAACATTTATTTTTGCCTTAGTTTTTGTTTACTGTTTTTCTGGGTCTTTACTTTGCTTGATCCACTTTAGTTTAATTATATAATTTTTATAGAAATATACACGAATTGAGTGTGTGCTTTCATTTTTATTTTTTGCATCAAGTATGTCATCTTTTTAATATTAAAATGTGTATTTATATGATAGATGAGAAATATTTTGAATGTCGAAGGAAGTGATGAAAGAAAGGCATCATGGGATAAGATTAATGTATTTTGTATCATAGCTTATAGTTTAATGAAATCATTGTAAATTACAATTTACAAGTAATTGTATATTTTTTACGTCGTAACTTGTAATTTAATAAAATTATTTTAAACTATAAGCACTAATATATTTTTGTGCTATAGCTCGTATTTAGAGAAATCATTGAAAATTCAAGTATTAAAATATTTTTTTTGTAATTTTTATGTTGGGTGTTGTAAATTTTAGTTTAATAAATTAGATTTAAATCAATATATTTTATATATTATGTTTAAAATCTTTATAACATAATTCATATTCTTAAAATTTATATTTTTCTAAAAAATTATTCATATTATATATATATTTAAAAATATTTTATAAATAAAAAATAAAAATGATTTTATATTTTTAATTTGATCTATTTATAATATTAATGAATTTAAATATGATTAAATTAATATATTTTAAATATTACGATATAACGTCTAAAATGGACATTTTATCTTTTGAAAAGCCCTTTCTGACAACAATAACAAATACTAAAATTTTAAATACAACTTTCAAAATCATTTTTCAACGGTACTTTTAAAATCACTTTTTCAACCGTACTTTTTAAAAGCAATGTGAAACTAAGCCTTAGTCTTTCAAAAAGTTTTATATTTTAATATATTTTGTTTTAATTTTAAATAATTTAATAAATTTATCTGTTGATATTTAAAATTTTCATCAATTAAATACTTTTTAGTTACAAAAATAAAACAGATTACATAGGGAAGATTTTGCAACTCCTCTGCTTGATGTTCTACACATAACAATGAAGATAGAGCACCATTGATAAAATTCAACAATAAATAAGATAATGAGAGAAATTCTCTGCGACATGAAATCAATATAAAATTTATAGGAGAAAAAATAAATAATTTATAAGAAAGAAAAAAACTAAATTGTTATAATTTTAAATATAAACTATTAAATTTATTGAATTCTTTTAAATTAGGATTGATCAAAAGAAAACATTAAGTTTATAGAATTAAAATTATTATTATATTAAAACATCGTTATCTCGTATAATATTTAGCAGACCTAATAATATGTTAGTAATAATATTTTAATTGAGTAATTAAATTGAAATTTTAAAAATAATCGGTTTGTAATTGAATTAATAATTGAGTGATCTAACATGTATTTTATCTAAAATTATGTATCGAATGAATTATAAGTGCTTTAAATTTCATACTAATGTAACTAGACTGTTTGATAAATGTTATAAATTCAAAAAATATATATAATTTAAGAGAAATAAAATATATTCTTAGTGTAATTTTATTTAGATTCTTAGATATTCCTGATAAAATTTACATATCAATGATCATAAAATATTTCTTACCTTGCTGTCATCAACAATTTTATTTTTATTTTTGTATTTATTTTGTTTTTTATACTTATAATTAGTTTCAATCCCTGTAGCTATCGGTTCTTAAAAATTAAAATCAATCATGATCATACTGAATCTTAAATTCTAGAATTCAGTCTCGTTACTAGTGAGAATCGGTAATAATATCGGATCTCAGTTAATTGGTTTATTATTAATAAAATATAAGTAATATGAGAAAAAAATTAACCATTAATAATATTATTAAATAATAAAATTAGAATATTATAAGCTTGAAAATTAAAGTTTTAAAATGAGTCATACTTATAATATTTATATATAAAGAAAAAGATGATGAAAAAAAATAAACAAAAAAACATTATCTATTACAAACAAAAAAAACTAATATTAGATACTTGGTATTAGTGTCAGTCTTATTGCGTACTCATCGAATATTAAATTTAAAAAATCAAGATTCGTTGGATTTTTTACCCATCCTTAATATCAGTAGCGTCCAGCGATAGTTTAAGGCTTTATTTTTATAATTTTTTGAGTAATAATTTAAGTGGTTATCCCTTATTTTTAATTGTATTTACATTATTTTTAGTAAAATAATAAAATTAATATGTTTGATAAATTTTAGTCATGTTTCTATTATTTATTAATGAAATATAAAATTAATTGTTTAAAGTAATAGAATATATTTTTTTATAAAAATATTTTTTATTTTCATACAAGACTTTGAAAATACCAGAACAGATCTATATATATATATATATATATATCATGTTTCTTTGTTGCCTTTGCTTTCTAAAATTAATTCATCTATTTTTTTTTTTTTGATTTAACTACAGTGATTACAGTAGTATCTGTTTTAGAGTATATACTCTCAACCATTAGACATTGATCGTTCAATCATTGTACTGACAACTCTGGTGTTCGAATCCATGACCTTCGGGAATAACAACCGTTCTTTTAACCGAAAATATATTAAGAAATAAAGAGAAAAAAACACCAAAATAAGAAAGCATCGTTATTTATATTCTAAGAAGTGGAAGAATCAAATTTCAGATGCCAAACAATAAAATAACTTAGAATTTAGATCTTATAATTAAAATTTTAAAACTTATAATTAAAATTCAGAGAGTTAAGATTTAGGTAGTAGAATTTAAGGTTTAATTTAAAAATAAATATTTGTATAGAATGTTTTTATAAGTGTATCAAATATTTACTCAGGTTAATTCCCTCATAAATTAAATTTATCTTGAGAGATTTACATCTAATACATATGCAGTAATAAAATTAAGATCGGTTGTTCGAATAAATCAAAATAAAATTTTAAATTAATCGAATTAATATTTTATTTAAAATTTTATATTGATGTTTTTAGTAGGACCGGAAAAATATAATTTTTTTAATGTAAAGTAATAATGCAACAAAACCTTAGACTTAAACAAGAAGTATAAGCCTTATTTTGTGCTGCAAGTATGCAACAAGCATTCGATCAATGGAATCGACCGCACTTATCTGGGACCCTTTTTTGTAATAATGTCTATAAATAAAAGCAACAGCCTCATCATAGGACATTGTGGCCCTTTTCTGTAGGTCAATGCTCTCCATTTTGTTCCCTAAAGTACACTATTCACAGTTGGGTTTAGCCTTATATGGTCCCCTACTCCATAGTTTTACAGTATTTATTCTCAGCAAACTCGACTAGAATGCGGTCCCTCGTGTGCTTTGCGGGGCTATTCCCCGACAACAATGTCTACAGGACTGCCATCATCCCTGTAGTTTATATGACAAGCCTTGAAGTTCAAACAAAACAATACCACTTGTTAAACAGAGGGTATAGTCATGAATTCAAGCCAGACTTGTCGGACCGGTAACCTGGTTCGTGTTCTCAGTTGGTTAAGTCTAGTGAAGGTAAGGTGGTATATCGAAAAATGTATGCAAAACAATGGTGGAAAGCAGAATAAGATGTCATACAAGTACCATTACCAACACACAAGAGTTGATACAATCATGTAAGGTTGTACGGATAATGTGGACTGTGGAGGTCTTTCGCCATAGAGAACACACATGACTTGGTCCGGAATCTCAGTCGATTGAATCGTAAAATTACTCACAAATGTTTTAAGTCTTGATGGGGGTTTTCTATAACTTCAGTACAATAGAAAACAGGCTTACTTGTTTTGAATCCCCTCGCCAAACGAAGATAGATGTTGAAACATGTAGATAAAACATGATCTCCTATCCGCTCCAGCATCCTCTCATCTGATCGGAAAGAATCACGAAGGTGCTTCCACATCTTCTCCGGAATGGCTGCTGAATTGGATAGAAAAAATCATCTAGACACTAGCTAGCTCTGATTCCTGCATTTTTTCATGGAATTGCATTTATCCGTTGTTAGTGTTTCTTAAATCTTCAAAATCTGAACACCACACTATATTTTATGTCATAAAACATTGCCAAAACTTTTAGACAGTTTAGAACATTAGATGTCAAACCAGTAGGTTGAGGCACATAAAAAAGCTTCTGCAATATACGAATAATCGAAGGAGGATTCTCGACATTACCAACATGTATATCTAGGCATTACTTACAACAATAATGTAAACTATAAAAATTGATTTCAATATTGGCTAATGAATTGAAACTCGGTGTATAAACATATAAAAATAGTTACCGAGTCCGATGGCATCAGAGCTTTTCATGATCCTCAGTCTTTTGCAGGTATCAATAAACATCCTGAAACAAGTGCCAAATTTGAATTAGGAAGCAGTTAACTGCCATGGTTCCGGTCGAAATTTGAAAAATAAACGGTAATAAGTTGAATTTCCTAATGCAGCAACATGTTCCAACTCGGATTAACACAGACAAACAGGACCATACTGAACTCTGAAGTTAGTTGACTGGAGCATAAAAGTTTGAGTGGAAAAAAGAATGATAAAGAAAAATTGGAATCTATTTCGAAAACTTTAGCAAGTCAAGGAACATTCCTATCTTGAGATAAGCTAAGCATACACCGATGCAATGGTTTGAAAATCCCTTTTCAGAGGGTAACAACAAACAAAGTAGTTATCGAACCAATGACACATGTTACATGTATGCATGCATTATAATAAGATCGTTTTTTTTTTTTTTCTCTAGAGCTAATGAACAAGGGTTCCTATCCATTTAAAAGGGCTCCCAAAAAAAATTCTTATAGATAATATATGAAGATGAGTTTGCACTTTGTATTCATCCGAACTGATTCAGAGATGTTCTTACTTCTCTTAGCATTTCTTTAAAAGCTCAAAACAGACCCGAAAACCTGACAATAGATAGCTAAAACAATATGGCAGAAACGATTTCTGTTTTCGACTCTTTTGAGTGCATTTTGTATAACATGTTTTTAATTGTCATAAAGGAAGCACAAAACTAGAAGCAAAAATATGAAAAGAGGGACATAGGACTCACTCCCATGGGACATCACCCACAAGCATCCAGTCACCATCTTTATCCTCATAGGTAAGAACAAATTCTGATCCATGCAGCAGATCATCCAGCTTGTTTTTGCTCATCAGCTCCCTACCCGGGGTTCCATGAGATCCACATTGACCTGAAACCATAGTGAAATAGCAGTAACTGGGCTCATCAGCACAAGAATTATGTACATATAAAGTCCACAGCGTAAAATCTTTATATTGAAATAACTCACCTAGGGTAAAACATCTGAACATGTTCTCGAGAGCAGAAGATAACTCCTGATATTTAGAATAGTTTCTCAAATCCACTTTCCTCAAATAAGGAGCACCATCCATGCTGACCTTAACAAACAGGGCACCAGGCCCTACGTTTCCATCTACTTCATCAGTGTTCTTAGAATTAGAGGCCAATGAGTTCTTCCGGTATGATCTAATAGGAGGCCAACCTACAACATGTGCCCTGCAAAAGAGGGATGATCAGAGAATCTTATCATGGTTAAACGGAAATATTAACAAAAAGCCAAGCACGCGTACTTGCTAGCTGGTGCTCCACTGTTATTGTTTGCGGTCGCATTGGGATCGGGCATGGTACTGCTAGCAGCATGAGGCCTGTCATGTACCACATTTTGGTTTGTCATCTCTTTGGCTTTTGTTGATTGAGAGCCAGCGTTTTCAAGCACATAACCCGATTTCAGTTTCAAGTTCGAAGAAGGCCTGGATGACGGCATCACACTTACTTTTGAACTAGAAAGAAATTTACCCTGAAACATAGATTATGTACTTTGCAGCTTAGATCTATTACCATTAGTCTTGGTATTCATAAATCGCAATAGTTTCTACCTCAGAGAACCCATCCATTGCATCGGAGAACCCTCTTTTGTTGCCTAAAACAACACTCTTCTGTGATGCAGTGCAGTCACCATCACTTGAAGGATGCAAAGGAAAAAGGGGTTTCTCATCGAGTTGAGCCGTGCTAAGCAAGTAAAGCTCCGGATTTCTTTCAGGCAACTGGGGTCCAGGAAGCCCGAGACTAAGCTCTGTTGCCTTCAGATTCAAACTAGACTTGCTTTCCTCGGATGCAAGGTAGACAATAGAGCTATCCATAGGAGAGCAATCAGACAAGCCCATGTAGTTGTGTTCCTTCAATTCGGCACTATTCTGGCACACACTATCCATGGGGCCTGAAGAACCAAGTATAGTTATCTTACTTGGACCGCCTTCCTCTTCCACACCGAGCAGCCGTGGAGACATCGGAATTAACACAGTCAATACTAGACAACCTGCTCAATTCAAAAATCAAATTTATTATTTGAGGATTTAAAGAAGCTAAAGCTGAATATTTAAATCAATAGCTAACAACATGAACCTATGAGTAATCATAAACCATCCCCCAAACAAATTAAATAACAGAGTTTTAAATAGATCCTTATGAAATTAGAGAAATTAAGGGATAAAGATCAAATAAAACACCGTGGATCTTAAGTATGGGAAGCATAACCTTTTCAAATGTTAAAAAAACTCCTATGAAATTATTGAGGGAAGAAATAAAATATCAAGCAAACTGTTTCAATGGAAATTATATAGCTGCATTTAAATTATTTTCTGCTTGGTAAATGTAAATGCATGCAAAAACAACTCGCGCCAAAAGAAGGGGTAAAGGAAAGATATTTCTTATTATTTTTTGAAGAGCAAAGTATGATAATATATAAAAAAAAAAAGACGCAAATAGTTGTAGTGTGTTTGGTTGCTGAGAAAATGGCGAGAAAATGGGAATTTGGTTTTCAAACTTAAGCTCTTAAAGCTTAAACAGTCAAGCCGAGCTAGACTCTTTTTAACTTACGGAGAGAAGAACTAACCCAAACGAGACTCCAGCATTTTTTCCCTTAAAGTTCTCGTCAGCTTTCTCACGAAACAAACATCACTAATTTGAAAAAAGAGCCAAGATAACAAAAGAAAAAGGCTGGAAAAAAATCTCTAAGAAACATGAAAAAGATTACCTGATGGGATCGAAAACAGATCAAAATCAAACCCCTTTCTCTATTTTGTTTTGATTTTCCCTCAGAACTTAGAAGCAATCAAAAGAAGAGGAAAAGTATTGTGTTTTTCTAAGAGAGAGAAAGCTAAGGACCCTCCATTGCTCGCAGACACACACAACGTAGCAACTGCTTATTTGCCGTGAGATGGGAAACTCTATGCATTAAATTAAACAGACTTCAATTTTTTTATATAAATTTAATATTATTATATTTAAATATATATATATATTCTATAAGTTTAAATATTTAAAACGAATAATAGTTTATTCCTTTGTTCTCTAGCTCTTAATTTTTTTTATATTTATTTTCTTTTCCTTTTTTCACAGAAGTATATTTTTTATTTTGAAAAAAAAAATTATACGTCTATAACTATTTTTTATAGGTTAGAGGTCAAGAATAATTTGATTTTTTTAGGTTATTTATTGATATAGTTTATAATAGATAGTCGTCTTTAAAAATAGATATAAAAGGTGATTGTCGATTTTAAATTCATCTTAGCCTAAGTTTTGATAACTGTTTACGGATTCTTCCTACAATAAATCGTACAAAATTTTCTTTAATATAAAAAAATGTCTAATCTAACTGGATTGGGGTTGTTTGAGTTAATCTTTAAATTAATTATAGTTGTTTTATAATATTATGGTACAGAGTGATTTTAATTTAATGATTTTTTTTAATTATATAAGATATATATATATGTTTCTTCATATTCTTTTTCACATGTGTAAGTATAATATTATTTAATAAACTAAATATTTTATTAAAATATAATATATATTTATAATATTATTTTTAAAGAATGAATTTTTAAGGACAAAGTATTGATAGACATAGGGGTGGGCAAATCTCGACTTGAAAAAATCGAATAACTCGACTCGACTCGAGGCAAAAATACTCGACTCTTTTTGACTCAACTCGAAATTTCATAGACTCAACTCGACTTGAAAAAATTTCAAATAAAGTTTAAGTTGTAAAATGGAAACTCAAATAACTCAAATAACTCGAAATTTTTAGTAATTAAATGATTAATTTTTAAGTTTGAGACAAATCTCTCAATTTTTTATGATATATATACATTGATATATAAAAATATAAAGAAATATTGCTACATATGAAAATATATATATATATGCATATCTTATATGATTAGAGAAAGTTGTTTAAATTGGAATCAAATCATACTATAATATGATAAATAATTATAATTAAATATTTATAGGAATTCGAAACTCGACTCGAATTTCTTAAACTCGATTCGAACCGAAAAAATTTCAAATAAAGTTTGAGTTGTAAAATATGACTCGTCAACTCGAATAACTCGAAAATTTTTGACTTGATCGATCGAATACTCACCCCTAGATAGACATATAAATGAGTCAATGAATAGATGAAAAAGAAGAAAAAAATTATAAAAAATGCAGGTTGAAGGATCAAATTAAATAAAATACGAGAGATTAAATTAAAAAAATTATTGTTATAAATACGAATTTATGTTGTATGGATATTTTATGGTGATAATGGAGCATGATGTTTAGATTTGGATAAAATGGTACATAAATATTCTATAATAATTTAAGAGTATATAGTTCAAATTTAATTAAAAATAGGATGAAAAAGAAAATCAGTGACATAATCAAATTTGATTTTTCGAGTCTAAAAAATATGTTCTCTACCGAAAATCGAAAACCTACTCATTAATTAGAGTTGAGTCAAATAATTTAATCTAAATAACTTAAAATTAAAAAAAAATATATTATTTTTGATTTGAGATGGGTTTTACTCACCTTTAATCAAAATGACCACAAGTGATTAAAATTTTAAGGGCTTAAGTGTACTTGAAGCACTTAAACTTTTGAGGACAAAATAATTAAGCTCTTGAATTTTTTTATACCTAATAATGTCTTTTAACTAATAAATTAAATCAATTAAGATTTTTATCAATTTTGATCATCAATTTCTGTGATTTTTTTTAAGATATTATTATCACGTGACACATTGTATTTTATATTTATAGAATTTTTTAAAAAAATATTTTTTATAATTTTTATATAATTTTTAAAACTTTTAAAATTTTTAAATAAAATTAAAATATTTTTAAAATGTCAAGCGATAACATTGTGGTACGATACATTGGACCAATTGATTAAAAAAAGGGTTAAATTTAATATACAAAGTTGATCGAATGGATGAATTACTAAAATGTTAGGGTATAAAAATTTAATTAAATAAAAAAATTAAAGATTTAATTGATTTTTTAAAGTTTAAAAGTTTACGATACCATAAGCTAATTTTAAGACTAATAAAAAATTAAGAATCAAGTTAGAGAAAATTGTCAAGAGGTTAAAATTTGTTTTTATTATTTTTACTTTAAATCATGAGTTAAGTTGACATAGGGAAGAGTTTCGAAAAAACTTAATTCAAAATTATATAATAATAATAATAATAATAATAATAACTTTTATCAAATCTTATCTAAAGGAGAAAAATAAAAATTTATTTTTAATAGGTTTAGAGCTCATATTCTAGAGGGGAAAAAATCAACGAGAATTCTTAATCACATACTTTAAAATTTGTTAATTTTAATAATAATATTTTATTTAAAATATTTAAAAATATATAAATATAAAACTGTTTATTTTTCATCGATTAGCAAAATAGTTTTTTTTCAAATTATTTATACTTGTGATAATTTAATAAAACGAATATGTAACAAGTTTTCTAGTATTATTAGTATCTTTCTTTGTTTTCAAACAAATGAATGAAACCAATGATATTAGAAAAATTAATTATTATATATTTTTTAAATAAATCGATGTGATTACATGTATTATCTGTTTATATTTGTTCTAAACCATTTGACAATACTTGAATTCGAATCTCTTAAGATGTGTATTATTCTATTTTCTATAATAATTTTAGTGATTCATTCAACTCAATATGTCTCGGATCATATCTAATCGGATTTAATTTGAGGTTATTTTTTTAAACCATGACATGATCAAATACATAAAAATATCCATTTATATAATGTTAGAACTGAACCCAAGAAATGATCTTTGTGGAAAAACAGATGATGTTTATCTTAAAAGATCCAAATTTAATCGTATCGTTTATAAGACGTGTTTTTAACCCAAAGAATCTAATAATAATAATAATAATAATAATAATAATAATAATAATAATAATAATAATGTGGAATTGTTTAGCTAAATATAACAAATTCACCTACCCTACTGTTCTACAGTACACTCATTGCTTAGCTTATTAAACATTCTTTCTATTTTAACAAAAGAGAGATTCCCTTTTAAAAAAAACTTACATTTTAATTCTTAACAAAAGAGAGTAGAACAATTGTGTTGATATCTATAATTTTTTTATAATTTGAATTGGAATAATTATTTAAAACTAAACTTCGTATATTAATACATAAAAACAACTATTATCATTCGGATTGTTCGAATTTTTTAAGGTCAGTTTCATATTATTTTTGAAAGTGTAGTGAAAAAAAATACTTTTAAAAAATGATTTTAAAATATTTTTAAATTGTTTGATTTAAATATGAATGTTTGGTATTGTTGTAAAAAAAATATTAAAAATATAAAATGATTGGTGATATAATAAACAAGGATAAATGAGTAATTTTATTTAAAAGTATTATTAAAAAACTAAAAACTAAAATGAACTCTCGTATAAACTCGATAAACTCTCGTATAAAAATTTAAACCCTTAAACAAATCTCTATAAAAGAACTCATTGTCTACTAAATAAATCTAGTACTATATTTTCTTTTTCTTTTAAAAATAGAAATAATATAAGTTCCAAACATTCAGAATGAGTGTCACAATTTATTGGTAAACCTGGTTGCTAGGTGGGACAAAGAAAAACAGAAGTGAAGCGAAACGAAATGGGTTGGGGGACAAGAAAGCGGCTTTTCATTTGAGGCTTGCCGGGTACAGACACAGACATGTAACGAACATACGACCATGTTTTTCTCAACAATCCAACATTCACGCGCCTTGGACCCACACCAACAAACACGTACCAATCAAGGAACAGAATGCATGGGGAATGTGTGACTCAAACTCAGATTGTTGTGGGGACCAAAGATTTCCAACGAAGTTGGTTTGATGATAGTGTCCGGCACGCGCGTTTTTCTGAAATTTCAAATATTATTATATATTTCTCGAAAAGTTAGTATATTTTTTTAAGGATAGTTTACAACGGGCGTATAATACCGTCGGACATCGTTAATGTTAAACATCGTTGAATATTATTAAATTAATTTATAAAAATAAAAATCTAACGGGTTAATCATATAATTATTAATTATATATTGAATTTATCACTCTTTTATTAATTATATACCGAGTCCTTGAGATTTTAAATTTTTATTAATTAATTTAATAGTGTTCACCAATGTTCAACATTAGTGGTTTTTAGCAATGTTCGACGCTGGTTGTAGAATTTTCTATTTTTTAAACAATATTTTATAACTTTATTTTCTTATTAAATGTTTATAAAGCTTACTATATTTTTGTAAAAATGGAAATTGTAATTGGACTTTGAATGATTTTTTTTGTATTTTTAATATTATTAGATATATTAATTGTTACAAAATCCAACCGATCACTGATATACATACTTCTACAAAGTTTTAAATATCCATTTATTTCATTTCAAAATTGCTAGCGATGAAAGTGAGTATTTATACAAAATATATATTGTTATTTTAGAGGATGGTAGTAATAGTAATAGTATAGTTATCAGTAATTGAAGCTATTTGTTGCACGCTTAATGCATACATGTCATCATCATCATCTTCATGATTCATCATCATAGATATCAACAGATGATCATGCATGTTGCTAAAACTATATCATCATCGCCATCATGCTAAACATAATCATTAAAAGAAAAGAAAAAGTATAGATGGAAGACCAAAGGTTAGGGTATTTGTCAAGAGCAAAATACTAAGCTAGGGGGTCACACAGAATTACAGATAAAATGATTCTAAATTACTAATAAAAAATTATTTGATATATAAATTATATAAAATTTTATGTAATTATGTTTATTTAAATGTCATCGATTATATTTAGAGGTTAAAATTAAAAATTTAGAATCATAATTTTAATTTAGAGTTTAAATAGATATATAGTTGTGTAAAATTTTTATATATAGATGTTTTAAATAATTACCTTTAATAATGTAATACTTAAATTTAATTGTAAAAAAATATAATATTAACATATTTAATATTTTATTATTATAAATGGATAAAACAAACTACCCAAAACTTGAACAAAATTGAAATTTTATTTCCATTCATATTGTTTGATAGGGTCTCCACTTGAGCATTTCATTCTTTTAATCTCAAAAATCAATTTTGAGCTTCAAAAATGAACTTTGATCGAGCTCAAACCGAACCTCAAGTCTCGATTTTTGAATAAAGCTTATAATGCTTTACGGTTTGAACTCGATTCAACTCAACTCAACTCGTGAAAATACAATGCACATATTTTGGCATTTCAATAAATTCTCAGCTCCATAAAATAAGAAAGATTATTTGCTGTACAACAAATAGGAACACCAACCAGTTTACCTAGTTCTTTAGAACTGACAAACCTTGTAATGCATGTAAAGATACGCGCTTTAGTCCTTGTATTTCATTGTTTCCTTCTCAAAACCAATAGTCGGAAACTGCTTCGCATACTCCTCGACTTCTTGTCGGAGCTTTACGATTTCAGATTGAAAGTTCGTATCTGACTCCAAGGTTGCGACAAAATCCTTCAACTTTGTTCCTGGATTAATAGTAATTTGAGGGAAATATGTGAGCATAAAAATATTGCCCTGAAGGTGATCCACGAAACAGACAACTATACCTTTCGTCTCAGCCTTGATTTTCAAGGCTAATTTGACAGCAGAATCGAAGAAGTCAGCAACCTTCTCGAAATCTTCCTCGACAAAACCCCTAGATGTGAGAGCTGGGGTTCCTGAATCACATGAAACCATAGAATTTAAAATCCAAAGGACCTTGATAACCACCGTTAGAAATATATGGCTTCATGATCAAAGGTGTGAAGGGTCCCATACCCATGCGGATGCCACCGGGAACCATAGCAGACACATCCCCTGGAACAGTGTTTTTATTGGCTGCAATATGAACTGATTCCAATACCTTCTCAACTCTTGAGCCATCAATACCCTGTTGAACACCATTTCAGAAACAAGTATAGACTCTAATTACCAACAATTACCAATTAAATAGTTAAAAATATTTAAAATTGGAAAAAAATATAACTATCCATTTTTGGATTCTGGTCCGTTAAGGGTTGAAAAGTTTCTAGACCTATTAAACTAGTTACTATCTGGTTATTCTATTGGAATTCTCATACCATAAAAGGTATGAGAATTTTTGGTAAATCAGTTTGAAAGGAACAAGAATTCACGAATCACATACCTTGTTTCGCAAATTGACCAAGACTAAATGGTTATCAGTCCCACCAGATACTAGATCATAGCCGTTTTCTAGCAACCTCTACAAAAACAGAACACAGAGAATTGCAACCATTAGTTAAATCACCCGAGAGAGTACACAATAAGGCCAAAGGTACACATAAGCCAAGTACTAGTAGTGAACTTGCATCGTGTCATTCAGTTTACCTGAGCAAATTTAGAGCAATTACTGAGAACTTGCTCTTGGTAAGCTTTGTACTCGGGTGTTCTGACCTATAAGCACATATGTCAAACTCAAGAAATCTAATACTCTTGGCTAACTTGTATAAAAATACTGTATGGCCTCATAGTATATTTTACTTGATTAAACACATTTTTCTTTATCAAAGAATACCTGCTTCAATGCAACTGCTAAACCAGCTATGGTGTGATTATGCGGACCGCCTTGAAGTCCAGGAAAGACAGCTTGATTAATTTTGTCTTCCAAGTCATACATGACCTATAGGATGGAATGAAGAAATTGAACAAGTCACTTTTTCACTCATCCAACTTATATATAGAGAAGCATACCAAAACTTAGATCATACTTACCTCTTTCCCTTGTTTGTTAATCTCTTTGACTCCCTTCCTGAAGAAAATCATAGCACCACGTGGACCACGAAGTGACTTGTGGGTTGTGGTTGTCACAACATCAGCATATTCAAAAGGAGATGGGATAACACCTGCAGCAACCAACCCACTTATATGTGCCATGTCAGCCAACATGATTGCTTTCTGCTTGTCACAGACCTGTCCATAAAGCAACAGAAGTTGGTCTCTCAAAGTTGTGTCGACATTTTCATTGATATATGATAAAATCTACAGACATCAAGAAAAGTAAAAGGTGTGTACCTTGCGGATACGTGCATAGTCATAAAGACGAGCATATGCACTAGCTCCAGCAACTATAAGTTTTGGTCTGAAAAGCACAGCACTTTTCTCTAACTGCAAACATTTTTATTCATCTAAATCAGCTCCTTTAAAGAGACTTTCAAGTTTCCACTAAATTTTCCAAGAAAATACTTGCAAAGTGCTTGTGACAAAGATTCATGCAAGTTCCATAATCCATAAATCTAAAAATTCAAACCGCTCAATTGAAAATCTAACTATAAAGATATAAATTTCTCTTTTGTATGTAAAATTATGCTTAAAAGATACAGCACATAGCAAATATTCCAAGCAAGTTCCAGCCGTAAATCTCAAAAGGGTTGTGAAAAGTAAAAGAAACATCGATCAAAATGTGCAGCCCTGGTTTTGTACAATATACAGTTACTCAAGTGTAGATACATAGAATGGAATAAAAGAGAATAGCTACCTGATCATAGTCAATGTAACCTGTACTCTCGTCCAATCTATATGGCATTGTCTCGAAGAATATGGACACAGCAGATATCTTCTTAGTGTCAGTCTGTATGAAGCAAAGAAAATTGAAAATTTGAATTTCAAACGCTAAAAGAACCAGTTGAATAGCCTTAAAGTAATGTTACCTGATACGTTAATTCTTCTTAAAATAAATGCAGAAAAAATTACAATTAGCATTAACAATATCAGACAAAAATGTAATCTAATTCAACAGAAAAGCTCAAAATTGAAGGAAATGGTAAGTACCTGATAACCATGTGAAAGATGTCCACCATGGGGCAAATCTAATGCCATAATTCGTTCATGGGGTTTCAACAATGCAGTATAAACTTGAAAGTTAGAAGGAGATCCAGAAAGTGACTGAACATTGACTGCAATAATGAAACAGATATAGGATAAGCTACATGCTGCCTAGAAACTAGAAAGTAAACGTTCCTTGCACAGAATATGCTCAAAATAAAGTGTAAAACAGATATTCAACTAAATATGGAAGGCATATTGGCATTTTTGATAACATCTCAAGTTTCAATATGCAGGTCCCAAAATATTCATCTCAGCATATAATGAAGGGAAAAAGAAGAGATGTGCATAATTCATTCACCTCCCCACTTTGCAGGATCCAACCCAAAAGCCTCTAGTGCACGCTTTTGACACAAGGACTCAGCCATGTCAATGTACCTGATCAAATAAGAATTAAAAGCATTATACACTGACCTTAGCCTACTAAGCTTTGTTACTCAGATTCAACTGCGAGTGTTTGACAAGGGTACTTAAATTAAAAGGAAAGAAGAAACTAAGCAGCATAGACATAAAGAATTTACACTAAAATATAAAACTGTGTATAACATATATAACAAATGCATATTATTTTCTGATTTGATTCCCAGAAAATTACAATCAGTCTGAAATCAATTTATAAAGGAACCCATACCTTTTTTCCAATTGATATTAAAATCTACAATATAGAAAAGCAAAAGTAGATCTGTCTTAACTCGTTTCCTCCATAGTATCTAGCACCAGGATATCCTTCACTGTACTTATTGGTCATGACAGAGCCTACTGCTTGCATCACTGAGACGGATGTAAAATTCTCGGATGGTATAAGCTCTAGTCCCTATCACACAAATAAAACGAAAGCCAAATTGGATCTCCGAATCAATCAAGCAATACTTGAATAAAGTTGAACCAGAAATGCTAAGAGATTTGAATATTTATTAAAATACCTTCCATTGCCTAGCTTTCTCGAGTTCGATTATGTTAGCAATTTCAGGATCGATTTCCTCAAGCGGAGCATTCAACTGATGTACCCACTACAAAGCCAATCACAATTAAAAGAGGAAAGATCAGAAGTCCAAAATCCAATCCCTTAAAATAGCAATAATATTAATAATGAGGCTTACGTTAGCACGAGCTTTCTCTTTCTCTGCGGCAGCTGTTGACTGAAGCAAATGAAAATTAAGAAAACACATTAAAGAATCAACGAAAGGAGAGATAAAAGAAGTTTGAGATATAGGGACCGTACCATGTAATAGAGGGAGGTGCAGTTGAAGAGAGGTCTGATCGGCGACTTGATGGAGGAAGAGAGTCTACGAAAGCTCATTGCCACCGCCATTGCTCGGCGTTTTCAGGCGTTCAACAAAGAGGAATGTCCGTAAGTGGGTTGGTGGAAGACCGGAATTGTTTGTTCTGTGAATCTTGTGCGAGTAATAAAGTGGTTTTTTAGTAATCGGGTAAATTACACCCCATACTACTAAATTATTATTATTATTCAAAAATATCACTAAATTTTAAAAATATTCAAATTTAACACTAAACTTTATATCAACTCTTAATGGAATCGTTAACTCAAAACGGGTTTATTTTGTTGTAGTTGTTTTGAATCTTAATTTAGAATATTTGAACCCAAAACCTATAAATTCAAAACGTAGACTACCAATAAATCATTATAAAATTATATAATTTTATAACAAGAATATTATATATGTCAAACTGCAATTGAGATTAATTTAAATCATCTTATAAAATAAATAATATTAAAAATATTAATATATAAATAATATAAAATATTATATATATATAAATAGGGTTAAAATCAAGTTATACGATATAAAATTTAGAGACTTTTACATTAATTCATGTCCAATTGAATGACTGAAATAGATGGATGAGATTAATAGTAGAAAATATGAAGACTATCACTTAGAAATAATCATAGCCATTTACTAGCATCATTAAAACTAAAGGAGTTTTACACCATATAAATTGATCCTAACCCATACATATATATATATAAATATATTTTATATATTATTTATAATATAAATACTTTTTAAAAACACTCAAAAATTTATGAGAATAATATATTTATTTCGTAAATAATATATAAAAATATAAAACCTAAATTCTCCGAAAATCAAAATCTTAAAGTTTAGGTTTATAATATTTATATAAATATTTTAGTTTCTAACAAATATTATATTTATATTATAAATAATATATAAATAATATGGAATAATATATTTATATACAGGAGCAGATCTGAGCCTAAGTTCTTGGCCCACCCCATGTTAAAAAATAATGATATTTATTTTATATTATAACATTAATAAAAATTAAGTTTTTGACATGTAAAAATAAAAGAAATGGTCCAATCTAAAATTTTAATTTAATTTTTAAGTTTTAGATTAATTTAAAAAATAAGATTTAATTGAAATAAAAGATAAAAAAATAATGAGATTATTTATATTTATATTATATTTTATAAATATTATATAATTATTTTAAAAAATATATATTTTGATTACAATTAATTAAATATATATTTTATTTAAAAAATATTTCTTCAAATATTGTTGAGGTTTTATCTTAATATATAATGATCATAAAATTCAAATTACAAAACATAATTAAAATTAAGATCAAAATTAGATTTTAAAAATATATTTTTAGTAAAAAGCTTATAACTCATATAATATTTAAAAAAATAACTTAAAAGATAATAAAAATTTAATATATTTCTATGTTACTTTTAAATAAATTAATATTTTTATGACTTATATTTTTGAAAAATTAATTAAACTATATATAAAAATTTATTTAAAAATACTTTAATTTTATTTAAATAAATATATAGATAATATTTTTTTTAATATTGATAATAAAAGAAATTTTAAGATTATTAAATAATAAAAATTTAAAATTATATATACAAAATATATTAAATAATTATTACTAATATTTAAAACGGCCCAGCCGATGATTACTTTTTAGATTCGCCCCTGTTTATATATATATTAATATACGTAAATAATATATTTTATATTATCTATATATTAACATTATTAATAGAATATTTTTTTATAAAATATTTTGGTTGAATTAAATGGATAAGTTTATATTATTTAAATAAAAATACTTTATTATAAACTCAAAAAACTTAAGAAAATATTTATAAAATTTTATATTTATAATATAAATACTTTATTACAATATAAATATATTATTTAAAAAAATCCTAAAATATTTATAAAATTATATATTTATATTATAAACAATATATAAGAAATCTTAAACTTAAACATTTATATTTAAGGTTTAAAATTTGATATTAAAGTTAAAGTTTAATGTTTGTGGTTTAGAGTTTAAAGTTTAAAGTTTATGACTTATATATATTATTTGTATAGATATTTTGGATTTTAACGAGATTATATATATATATAAATAATATATTGTAAATTATTTAATGAGGTTTTTAACGAGATTTGGGATACTCTTAACTTGTATGATTTCTTAATAATATCATATTTTTGGTCGATCAAAGAAATATTATTTATAATACTATTTACCTCATAAAATAATTTCAATTAATCATAAGTGTAGTTTGACATATATAATATTTATTGTGAAATATTACATAATTTCAATATTGGTTTTTGTGGTTAAAGCTTATTCTTTGTATTTGAATGTCGTGGGTTCCAAACCTTTTAATATTTGTCTTAATATTTGAATTCTAATTTAGCTCAGAACGATATCGTTTTGAGTTAACGATTCTGTTAAGAGTTAACAACAAAGTGACATAAATAAGTTAAAAAATAAAATTTAGTATTAAATTTGATATTTTTAAAATTCGATAATATTTTTGAGTCAATAATAATAGTTTAGTGGCAATGGTGTAGTTTACCTTTAATAATAATATGGGTAATCTAAAATAAAGGTACTTAATTATAGGTAAAGTTATATTTGAGCCACTCAATTATTAAAAGTTACATTTAGGTCACTCAATTATGGGAAAGGTTATATTTGGGTCACCTAATTATTAAAAGTTACACTTAGGTCACTCAATTATGAGGAAAGTTACATTTGGGTCACCATTCATATATATATATATATATCAATTTGTTTATGAGATTAATTAATGATTTCAAATAAAATATTTTATTATTAACAATGGTATACAAATGATTTGGAATAAAATATGAAAAATGACCAAAATATAACCTTACATATAATTGAGTAACCTAAATATAACTTTTAATAATTGAGTAATCCAAATATAACTTTATCTATAATTAAGTGACCCAAGTATAAATTTTAATAATTAAATGACACAAATATAATTTTACCTATAATTAAATAACAGAAGTGCGGGGTGCAGTGTCAGATCCATCCGAGTTTGTACGTGTGGGTGCGGTGTAATGTCGCTCTCTGAGACGGTAGTCTAAAGTAATCTACTGATGGATCATTTTAAAATGGACGGTAGTAGGTGAACTGAATCAATAAACGATGTCGTTTCATGTCTGGAGATGGTGAAAATGGACTTCAATAAGCCTACCAAGACCTAAGGAGATGCTGAACCCACTGGGCTTACTTCAACATTTGGTCGACTAAATCTAACCCAATACATATAAAGGAAGGGTTTAAAAATGTCAGTTTTTTTAACATAGTAATTTTAAAACTTACAAAATGATCATTAAATTTTTATTTTATAATAAATTAGTCCCATTAGCCTTTGTCTCTTTCCGTCAAAGGTGAAAAACTGATACCTAAATTATAACTAAAATTGTACTTCAACATTTATCTAATATTTCTAGGTAGGGGTGAGTGTTCGAGCGAGTCGAGTCAAAAAATTTTGAGTTATTCGAGTTGAGTCAACATATTTTGCAATTTGAACTCTTTTTGAAATTTTTTTTCGATTCGGGTCGTTTTTTTGCGAGTTCGAGTCGATTCAATTTTTCGAGTTTATGTATAAATTTTAATTACACTATTTATAATATTATTGTACATTTTGATTCTAATTTAAATGACCCTATCTTTATATTTATATACATATTTTTTCATATTATTTTTTACATGTATAAATAAGATTTTAAATTATTATTATTATTATTATTATCATCATCATATACCTTGGGTATGAATATGTCGTTTCATTAAATTACAAGTCTCGTTAAAAACTTTTTTCTTATCTATAAAAGGTCAAAACGAGATAAAAATAATAATAAATAAAATAATATAAATATATAAATTAAAAATATAAAATAATTTAAATAATATAAATAAAAATTGTATTAAATAAAAAAAATATGGAAAGTGATCATATTGTAAAGAAATAGAAATTAAAAGGTAAAATTAATAAAAAAGAGAAGATATGACTGAAATAAAACTAAAAATAAAACTATAGGGACTAAATGTGTAATTAGACCTTGGAAATTTTCGATTTTTCGAGTAACTCGAACTTTGAAAATTTGAACTCGACTCGTAATCAAAAAATTTTCGAGTTATTCGATTCGACTCGAATAATTCGAATAACTTGACTCGAATAACTCGAAATTGAAAAAAAAAATCGATTTTTTCGATTCGATTCGAGTTTTGCTCACCCCTATTTCTAGGTAATAATTGTTCTAAAAGTATATATAAAACCATTGTCTAATTCACCACGAAGACTATGAATCGGAGGAGAAAACCTCATATATTGTAATAAAGGCAACTATGATATCTGTAAATACAAGACCATTGTTTAATAATTTACCAATGAGGACCTAGTCGACACAAACGCCGTATTGGTACAGACAATCAGTCGTCCGCAATTAGAGCTGTGCCATCACCATTTGAGAAAGAAACTACATTGCTCTCTGAAATATTTGATTCACTTTCTCCCTATATCACAAAAATGTAGAGCCAGGTTTATGATATGGAAGAATAATGGATAGATTAGAACAGCAGGTCAAGCATCTTGACAACAAGTTTAGTGTTGGGAAACACACCTGTTGAACTGGGATCAAGGAATCCTGCATTTTCTTGGAAATATCCCGCAAAGTTCCCTGTCTGAAGTGAAATTGTTTAAAACTTGCTTGCAGAAGTTCAGCAAAGGGGAAATCAATTAATGCACTTGCAAAACAGAGCAAATTTAAACAAAAATGCTAATAATCTGATGATGCACAAAAACTTAAAGGCAAGACTCAAATACTGGAAAATTGTAAACAATAGGGGAGGGTATAGATTAGTGAGAGGGAATGCATTTCTGTCCCTACCACATTGGCAGACCTTTACAAATTCTATCTGTTAATACCTTTTACCAGTTCTCAACAGTGAGAAAGTACCCCTTTCCTGAGAGTGCAATATTTTTTTGATGGACAATTTGTTGTGTGCATGAAAACTTAACTTTTTAGTTAGAACACACTGATTGCAATCATACTAAAAGAGAAAATCTTCAAGGAGCAGTCAAAAGTGTCTTACTCATCTAAATTTGCCCAATATATGTAAAGAACCATGATGGCAAACGTAACAATAGAATCATAGGAAACAAATTTTCTCATTTTTAAATAATAATCATGGGGAAATGAAGATACGTGAAGTGTCAATCACAGCAGATACACCAACCTTGTTTGCCCAAAAAAGTCCACAGGCATTACATAGAGTCCTCGGACCAGATGGACCACGTCGCATCATTGGGGTGGACTTTGAGCTAATGCCACAGTGCATACACCTGGGCAAGAGTGAAAATGGCATTATATTTAGATTTTATCAGAAAATATAAAAATGATGTTAATAACTAATAAAGAAGAAAAATGAGAAATCTAGTACAACACATACATAGTAAAAAAAAATATTAACCAGATACTCTGAAAGATGGTACAAAACTCACACAACATCTGCTTGGTTATCATCATCCTGGGAAGAACCCTGGCTTTCACCTCCTTCAAACTTCTTGGAAGATTTGGCAGATGTAAGTTGACCCTTATTACGCTGTATTCTGGTACACTCAAGAGAAATCAGAACATGAACTTACCATGTATACAATATATATAAAAAGAAACTGTCAATAAAGATATACCATCTCTAATGAGTTTTCTAGACCTTCTTCAGTTACAAAATATGCTAGATTTTAAGAATTTAATTTCATCAACTCAATTTTATATATGTTCTTTTTCTAAATATGCTGTTAAGTTATTAATCATTGTGAAAAATCCCCTAAAAAGATAGAAAGGGTATCATCTCCCCTCAAGGTTCTATTGATGCACCTAAACCAAAAAATTAAACCTGAAGGAAAATAGATATCTATGCTATTACTTGAATATCTTTTAATGTTTTTCTGTTCAGCAAGACCCTTATCGCACTTTATCCATTGCTTGTACATAAGTATGTTTAACTAAAAAGCAGTTTAAAGAGACAGAACAAGTTAAACTTGCCTAACTATAACAGTTAAAACATTTTCTTTCTACTTTTAAGACATAAGTCCCCTAAATCACCAATATTTTTGGATATAATAAGCTATTAGTGGATTGAAATTGCATTACAAAACAAAATCCTCACTATAGGTGATGAAATTACAATACTACTTCATACAAATTCTCCAATTGAAACTTTTAATCCAAAGTAATGTCCCCTTCTATTTAAATAAGCACAAGAAGATTATCTTATAGTTGGTTTTAAAAGAAGTGACACAAGATTAACTTTTAATCCTAACAATTTTATGGTACATAGGACTGTTAACCAAAGGATTTGCAATATAACATTAAGACAATTACTAAAAGCTTGTTTATCATGGCTATACCAGCATGAAGCTATTATTTATCACCCTTCAGAAGCGGATGATATTATATTTTGTTGTCTTCTAGTGTTGAAAACTATTAATAGAGATCCTTGGTTTATAATAATGAATCTATGACATTTAGAAAAAAAAAAAGTGAACTAATCCAAAGTTAATGATGTATTTGATAATAACAAATGAAGAAAGTGGTACAAAATTTATGATAATAATCATACACTTTGCTAATTCGTTATAGGCTATCTATTTCTCATAGCATAATAAAGTCCAGATTAATAGTAATTCACTAATTCTTCAAACCTCAAAAGCCCATCAATCTAGTTCCCAGGCTATGTTTGTAAGCATCAATAGCGAGAACAACATACAAACTTTCCTAGTTCATATTTTCACAAGCATATCCAGCAAAAATAACAGCATAAAGGGAAGGAAAATGTACACCTAAGAGCAACTTCTTGACGTACACTATATCTGACTTTCTTATCAAAGCATCGCTCTTTTCTCTTCTGACAAAACCTATCTAAAGAGGTTGCCCTAAGTAGTTGATCAGATCCTCTCGGGAAGTCAAGAACACCCTGAACAGAAAAAAAGAAAGAATAGATAAACTAAAAATTAAAAAGAGAAACCCAAAATTCTAAATTCAACATATTTGATAGAATTACCCTTTGTCTCTGAGCAGACGTATCAACACCATGTGGACCTGAAGTCAGTTCACACCCACCAAACAATAATAATACCGCATGGAACTGTAAAATTTCAACCACATAAAACTCTTTACAATGCGCATTCCGTTGGAGTTGCTATAGAAAAGCGAAAGAACAAAAATATGACTTTGAAGTAACGTTTTTGGTTCCATGACATTGAGGGAATATGGAATGTTGAAACATTACAGAGAAACAAGGGTAGAAAACCCTAATGAATCAATGAGAAGTACCGAAAGAGAGGGGTGAAAAATGTGTTTGGTTGTTAGGTTTTGAGAAAGAATTTGAAAAGGTACATGTCTTGAGAAAGGGTGAGAACTGCGTGTGTTAGAGTCTGTACCGAGGACTGTACTCCTTTCTCTTTTGTTTGTCCGAAAAGAGGCAACAAAGAAAGACACTAATTTTGGGATTATTTTTTAATCAGTAATTATAATATTTTTAGTAAATTTTTTTTGGGTCAAATCGTATATTTTTTTTATTATGTTATAGTTGTGGTTATGATTAAAGAATTAGAGATAGTGTATTTTAAGGTATAAAATTTAGGTTTTAAAATTTAAAGATTAGGTTTAAGAATTAGAGATAAGATTAAAAGATTAGGGTTTACAATTTAATTTTTAAGTATTTTTTGTGTAGAGGTATAAGAAGAACATAATTAGGGAACAAAAAATTTTTGTTCGAATATTTCTTAAGGCCATTTTAATATTATTTTTAAAAAGCACTTTTAAAATATTGTTAGAAAGTAATTTTAAAAAGTGATTTTAATAAGTTAATTATAAAATTTTAGTGTTTGATATTCAAATATTTTGGGAGAATAATTTATTTTGGGAGTTTATTTAGAAAAACACCCCTCAAAACAAGATTTTAAAAAATATCTCCTTTTCGGCAAACGTAGCAAATAACTTGTGTTCTTTTAGATGCATTTTTCGAACTAGTTTCTTCCGTTCGATATGGATTATAATATTCATTATTTAAATAATTTAAGAAATAAATTGAACTCGCGGGCAACATAACGTGAGTTTTGTATAATTTTAATTTTTAAAACAAATTAGTGTTATTTAAAGCGAATTGATGATAGTTTTAATCTGAACTCACTACGCATAAGAAGTGAGTTGTGTCATGCAGTTGTTTAAATAAGGCTTGATAAGCATATTTAAGATGAATTTATATATTATTGGGGAATAAATTTTCACAATTTTGTACTTTTATAGCGTACTACTGCTATATCTCTTGAAAATAGTATAAAAATTGACGTGTATAATATATCGCATATTTCTTTGCATGAACCCATGAGAATATGGGTTAATAGTCATATTTTATGCGATATTATTCTATGTTACGCGTTATTTTTCATTATCAATTAACTTTTATGTTATAGTACGGGAACACATAATTATAGTGGTTAAAAAAATGGAATGTATAAGGTATTTTAAATATTATAGAAATTACGTTTAAAACGCTATCTAAGCATGTTTAAAAGCCATAAAAAAAACATGGGAATATGATTTATAGTCCACTTTGACTTAATTTTGTAGTATATTTGAGATATTTTTCTAGCTATTTAACTTCGTTATACGAAAAAACATATTTTCAATTATTTAGAAATCGAAGCATAAAGGTCATAGAAATCTCGTTAAAAATGTTATGAAAACAAGAAAACTACAAACATAACTTGCAAGTTTATTTAGGATAAGTATAAATAGAACAATATACTTAAAAATACAATTAATTCAATCGAGAACAGGTTCTATAAAGATATTTTTTGATATCGTGTCAGGATTCCTACAATTATTGCACAATTTAGGTTGTTTGGTCTCGTGGAATTATATCATTGTCACAATGAATCCTAGTTAACTTTGAATGACCTTTTTCTGTTGTATCATAGAGATTCATTTGGCCGTATCTTAAGTTCATCATCAACCATATCATGATCCCATCCATTTTTTATTAGAGAAAACTTGAATTGATTAACTTGAATACGTTTTCAAGTTGGTATACAAGAAGAACGAGTGTTATTACGTTAAAATAAGCAGATGTACATGAAGCAAAGACGTGCACACATAAGTATTTGAATGTCTGAAATATGCCACAATCAAATGTTTTCTCTTGTAGATTAACAACGTAATTATATTGTGATATTCCTTCAAGTGGTCGTGAATATTTAGTAACCGTGAAAAGATATTCGTGATGGAAGAAGTGTGTCAAACCAATCACATTTGCATGCGCACAATATATTTAAAATGTTTGCTGAAGATCTAGATGGAATGTGTGGTCACTCGTCATCCAATTTGTAACTTGTTTTTCGAGATTTACAAAAAAAATTTAGTGAGTCGATAATACGTCATTTTGACAACTGATGTGGTAGATAAATGCAGAATTGATCGTTTTAGCCAAGTTAATATCAGTTTATAATTGTCATATAATTTTTAATAAAATATAGCAAGATAAATAATGAAAATAATAATTTAAAATAAATAAATAAATTTTATTTTTCTCCGTTAATAATCGAAAATATGTTTCTCACCCAACTTTATTTGTCCCTTCATCACGAAAAACTCGAGATATTAATAAAAAAAAAATTAACTAAATAGACAATTGGGAGAGATTTTTTTTTGGTTTAGTGTGAATAAAGATATTAATATAATATTTATATTGTTATCAATCAAAGATATTTTTTGATTTAAAATTCGAATATATTTCCTAATATACTTCAAAATGAACATAATAATTTTTCTCAAAATAATAAACTACATGCATAAAATTCGAAATAACTCAAATAATAAATTACATATATAAAATTTAAAATATATGAAACATAAAAAATAAAATGATCAAATTCAAATAAAAACAAAACTCTAAAAAATATTTAAATCTACTTACAATATTTTCTCCATTAATTTCTTATTCTTTTACTTCTTCGATCTAAAATTTTCTGTGGACGTTAACTATTTAACAAAATGATAATTTCCTTTTACCCCTTATACTACACTATCCCTCATTTACTAACTTTTATAAATTTTTAGCTTTAACCCTTAGACATTTAAAATACCCTAAAATTTTACCGCCCCTAACAATTTATTAAATCCCCCCCCCCTAAATTTTCTATTTTTAATGAACCAACTCTTAGTAAAGTTATAACTGAACAATGAGGGACAAAGAGCCTCCCGTCTTTATTTTCTGTATTTGTTTGTTTTTATTTTTCCCCTTTTTTACTGTTCAAAGAGGAAAAAGATAATTCTTTTTCTTAAAATTATATTCTAAATTTGTATTTAAATAAAAAAAGGCTTAACTCAGTAATAAGTGCCTAAAGTATAAATTTTTTCTGAAATAGGTGCCTGATGTTTTTTTTGGCTGAAATAAGTGCCTAAATTATATATTTTTTCTGAGATAAGTGCCTAATGTATTTTTTGGCTGAAATAAGTGCCTAAAGTTTTATTCCATTAGTATTTTAAAGTAAAACCGTTAAAAGAAAATTGTTTAATTTATAAATAAGTACCTAAACTATATATATATTTTAAAATAGGTTCCTAATGTAATTTTTATTGAAATAAATGCCTAATTTTTTTTATAAGTAATTTATATTTCTTATAAGATGTAAAATTATTTATATATCATCGTTTTAATCTATTAAATTATTTATTATAATTGATTAATAATTTATTTAAATTTGATTAGTAGCTGAAATTATGAGAAAAAAATATTTTTTAACAACACTAAAATAAAAAATAATTAAAATTTATATAATTTTATATTAATATTTTCAATTCTTTTCGATACAATTATAAATGTAATAGGAATATAATAATTTTTGTATATATTCCCCATGTGAACCGGTAGCATGTCCTTGCAAGTGAATCGATTTGTCCCGATGATTGTTGTGGAAAATATAAAAAATATTAATATAAAATTATATAAATTTTAATTATTTTTTATTTTAGTGTTGTTAAAAAATAATTTTTCTCATAATTTAAAAGGTTAAATGATTAATTTAAGATATAACTAATTTTATATCTTATAAAAAATATAAATTACTTATAAGAAAAAAAATTAGGTATTTATTTTAATAAAAATTATATTAGGCACCTATTTTTTAAAAAATATATAGTTTAGGTACTTATTTATAAATTAAACAATTTTCTTTTAACATTGTTACCTTAAAACACTAAGGGAATAAAACTTTAGGCACCTATTTCAGCCAAAAAATACATTAGGCACCTATCTCAGAAAAAATATATAGTTTAGACAATTATTTTAGTCAAAAAAAACATTAGGCACCTATTTTAGAAAAGATGTATACTTTGGGCACTTATTATTGAGTTAAGCCTAAAAGAAATTACGAGATATGTCATGCATATAACTTGTGTTCATATTAGGATTGAAGTCGAATTTAGCTAAATCTGACACTCTCTCTCAATCTCCTGTATGGTCACCACGTGGAACTGACTTATAAAATCATATATTATTTAAAATTGAATTCAGATGAAAAAGTTGTAAAAGTTTTTTATTATTTAGTCATTTGACTTTAAATATACTATTTTTTCTGTCTCATATATGGTGTGTTTTTTGTGTTTTAAAATTGTTTCATTTCAAATGTCTTATTGGAAAAATCAACAACTTTTATAAGGTATATTTTCCTTTTTACCCTTTCTTTTGTTTTCTAGCAAAATAAAATTTAACCTTTTAAAGATAAAATTGTCCTTTTAATTATTTTATATTATCTTTCTTACATAAATTTTTCTTTCTAAAACTACGTGGAAAGTCAATAATGGACAAAAATAATGAGACGGAGAAAGTATAACAAATACAATATTTTGAGAATTAGAATGATTGATGTCATATATTAAAAAAATTATTATATAGTCCTAATTTATCACGTCATTTATAATTTTATTTAATTAAATTTATTTATTTAATAACGTGTAAAAAGAGATGAAGATTTATCTTCTAAAAAAGTATTTATTTTAAAAAGTAAGACATAAATTTAATAAATAATAAGATTATAAATTACATAATAAATTAAATTTATCTTATAATTTTTTCATATACCGTGAAAAAACTAGGTGCAATATCCAAGTCATTTTCCTTGAAGACACGTACATACGTACTTGCCTTATTTTGTCTGAAAATCTAGGATACCTAGGAAAAGACCAAAACACCTACGTATGGTCTCCAACAAACATTAAACTTTTTGTAATATAAAGAAAAGACCAAGACTAACCCGTCCTTTCAGTCTTTAAAGTTCCAACATAAACGATAAACAAGTAAAATGCAACATTTTCAATGTTTTCTTACCCTCCAAACAGACCATCACTCCCCCCACTAGGAAAATGGAGGAAATCGGCAACAGAGCCGATGCCAAACGCCTTCTCGCAATGGCCGAGAAGCTTCTCAGAGGCCGTCATTTGAAAGCCTCGAGAGATGCCGTTGTCATCGCACGACAAAACGATCCTCTCCTAGAAGGGGCAGATCAGATCCTAGCCGTCATCCACGTCCTTATCGCCGCCTCAAAAAGAATAAACGACCACCGCGATTGGTATTCTATCTTGCAAGTCGATTGCCGTTCCGAAGACACCGATCTCATCAAGAAACAGTATCGTCGCCTAGCTCACCTCCTTGACCCCGAAACGAATGATTTCCCTTTCGCCGATAATGCGTTCAAGCTCGTAACCGATGCATGGTCCGTTTTATCTAACAGCTCCAAAAAATCTCTGTACGACAAGGAATTGAAGTCGCGTACGAGGACTGATTCGAGCACCGCCGGAGACCGTCGGAATAAAGCAGGGGTATCGACGGTCACGAGAAGAGCGCAAAAGCAGGAGCATAAGCAAAAATGCATGCCGAATTCTAAGCCGCGAAACGAGAATCAAGGGCCAATCTCGACGTTTTGGACAGCTTGTCCGTACTGTTATATGCTGTTTGAATATCCCAGAATCTATGAAGGTTGTGGTTTAAGGTGCCAGAATTGCGACAGAGCATTCCATGGTGTTCTGATTCCGACTCTGCCGCCAGTGGTTCCGGAAAAAGAAGCTTATTATTGTACCTGGGCGTTTTTTCCGTTTATTTCTGGTTATCAAGAGAATCAAAAAGAAACTCCTCCTGGGTTTCCCGAAAAACAGCAAGAGAGTGAAAGAGATGGGCCGCCGCAGGCAGCTTCTCCCATGACCACCACAAAAAAGGCTTCATTTCCATTATCGTCCGGTGTCCAAGAGAGTCGAATGAAACCTCCTCCTGGGTTTCCAGAAAAGCGTCGAGAGAATGAAAGAGATGGAAGTAATGTGGCTACGCCGCCGCAAGCAGCTCCCCCCACGACTCCCCCGAATAAGTCATCCGAAAGGAGAGATAATATGTCTGGGAGTACGGGTACGGGTCTTTATGATTCCGACTTTTCCCCTAGGAAGAAAGGTAGGTCGATGTGATATTTCCTGGGTAACGGATTCTGTTTTATTTTCTGCGTTGTTTTCTAGCCCCCTGACTCTAATGCCTGAGTTTTTCCCTGGTCTCCGATGGCTTTTGATGACCGGGTAAGGAATGGTAATGCCGATGTATAGGTATTGTTGTCGTTGCTAACTGTTTTGTTTGTATATATTGTGTTGTTAGCACAATAGTTGATGATATATGCATGCCATGTTAGGTCGGCAAGTTCTTTGAGCATTGTTTTTTCCTTGGAGTTTTCTTGAATGGTTTCATTTTGTTGTATGAAACTCTGGTTTCATTCCTTGTGTCATGTCTTAAGTTGCTTATGTTTGTGCAAAATTTCATTTCTGAAGAATTGAAGGAAATTGACGGTGTCAGATGTTAGTTGGATTCACTTTGAAGTTTTAGAAGATTGATCTTGATGAGTCATTACAAATCCAACTCAGTACAAGTCAAATATGGGACAGGATGAACTCGTTGATGATTCACTTTCAAGTGGGTTGTATTGGTTCAAGTAGAGACTAGATGAACTCATTGATTACTACGACAAATAAGGAGTGTATTTTTTTGCTATCTTCTACTTTTTCTATTGAAATATTTTTAGGTTTAAGTAAAGGGGTAAACTACTGCAAAAGCCACGTTTACCCGGTGCACTTTTAGTCACCGAATTTGAAAATCGATTAGTAAAATTAAATTTTTTTCGAAATATAAATATTTGGTCACTTTCGTTAAAGGAGGTGGCTTACAGGTGGATTACAACGTTGATTACATAAATATTTTTTTATGACAAAACAGAATGATTGCAGTTCAGATTTTAGTTCCCACCGAGTTTGAGAACATCTAATCTCTTTATGAAACTAGCATCGAAAGGTAACACTCCATAAAAAAAAGAAACAAATGGATGGGGGATTTATCAGACTTCGCAGAAGCTTTCAAAGTTAGCAAAATCAGCCAAGAGGACTTCAGTTTTTGATGACCCTACTATGAAAATCCAAGAGCTCACAGCAGTTATCAAGCAGGATATCACTGCCCTTAATTTTGTAGTGGTAGACCTTCAACTTTTCTGCAATTCTAAAGACGAAGGTGATGTTACCAGTGACACATCTAGTCATTCTACCACAGTTGTAGATGACTTGAAGAATCGCTTGATGAGCACCACAAAAGAGTTTAAAGATATCCTCACCATGTGAACAGAGAATTTAAAGGTTCATGAAAATAGAAGACGTTTATTTTCTTTCACTGCTTCGAAGGATTCTCAGAATCCATTTGTACAATAGGAACAATCTCATTTAGCTGGTTGTTACTTAGATTAACAAGAACCAGGGCTGGAATAGCTGACATGAAATCTGGAATTGACCCGGAAAACGAATTTGAAGCCAAAGATACATTTTTCAACGATATTATGTTTTCAAACTCGGTGGGAATCACCCCATTTAGCCCATTTGAAGAAAGATTCAAGAATTTAAGGTCTTCGAGAAGTGTAAGGGAATTTAAGGTCTTCGAGAAGTGTAAGAGAAGAAAGTCAAGAAAAGAGAGAGATCGAAAGGGAAGTGGATAGGAAAGACGTGACAGTTGGTGAAGGAGAGGGAACGGAGGAAAGAGAGAGACTTAAGAGCTGCAGAGGAGAGAGAAAGGTTGGAAGAGTCATTGAAAATATGGAGGGAAACAAGGTGGCGGAAAGGCTCCAAGGTGTCACAGACAATGGCGTTGTGAAGGGAAGACTGAAGGGTCTTTTGCGGTGGGGTGTGGTAAGAAGAGAAAGGAGTTTTGGTAGTGGGTTGAGTTGGGGAAGATGTGAAGGAGGGAGAAGGGAAGAATGTGAGGTTGCTGGAGTGATGACATCTGTGGTGGAAAGGAGGAGATGAAGGAAGAAGAGTGACGGTAGTGATTTCATACAGAAAGAGTCACATGGATGATAGGTACATGGATGATAGGTGGACAAAAAAAATCTTTATTAGCTGTCAAATCAATTTTTTGTCTAAGTTTAACGTCGTTTAATGACGAAATGATCAAATATTTACATCTCAAAAAAGTGATTTTATTGGTCTTTTTTAAATTCAGTGACCAAAAGTATACTGAGAGTAAACGAAAGTGACTTCTGTAGTAGTTTACCCTTAAGTAAAAGGGATTCTAAAATTTGATTAAGGGTAAACAAAACCTTTACAATTTGTTTTATAGGCTATAAAATTCACCTAGAAACCATGTGGTTAAAACGCGAAAAAGTTTTAAATTGGATATCTCTCGGATCATCTTTTCGATATGACATTTAATGTTGGAATGACTAAAAATTTATACACAAAAATATAATTAATTTTATTGATATTTTTTTAAAATTGGTGATCAAAACTATTCTAAGATAGAAAAAAGTGATTAATACAGACGTTAACATATAATTTAAATCAATATAAAGACTCACAAAAATTAATATCATGAACATCATTGACCCACTTATTAGTGGATCTTATAAATATCAAATTTTAATCCATACGTTCATCCATTAAATTTATTGATGCAACACTTTGAAATAAAAAAAAATTATTGACCTTACTATCATGTAAACAAAAGAAGAAAAAAAATGTTGCAAGGTTAAACTTAAATCCGTTTCCTTTTCATTGTTATTTAATACAAACACAATAACCATTTGCCACTATTTGTAAGTAATTTTTACACATATAAGTAAATCCAATACATATGTATGGTAATGATTAATTTATTAAAAATAATAATAGCGAAAAGGTTTTTATACTAAAAAATATGTATTTTGATAAAATAGAGTCACCGTCGATTGTTTTAAAATAGGTATAATCAAAAAATCATAAAATACTCTATTTAATTAGAGTGGTCCGAATGATAAAAGATGATATAATTTATTCAGAAGACTCGAATTTGAGTATCATATACACACGGTATATATTATTAAAGGCTAAAAAAATAACACTAAATACTAATTTATAATTGTTTCAACATATTCGAAAAAATTATTAGTAATCAATAACGTTAAATATTAATATTAGTATTAACAATAAACTAAAAGGTAAGTTACGTCGGTAATCACTAAACTTTTGGAGTGCTTTCGATATGATTATCAGAATCGTAAAGTTTTTATAAAAGTTATTAACGTTGAAAACGACTTTCATTTTGATTATTATACTTAATTTTCTCAATTAAACTCATAAATTCCATTTTAAGAATAATAAATTTTGGGCTAAACATGAGTTTTTGTTACGTTTTGAACATTATTATATTTTAAGAAGAAAGAAGTATCAGAATTAGAGGCGTAAACAAACCGAGTCGAACTCGAGTAATGTTAAGTTCAGCTCGGCTTGACTTGTTATGATTTCGAATTGAGTTCGATCTTAAATAATTTTAAACGAGCTTGAAAAATTTAATCTCGGCTCGACTCGTTAAGAACTCGAGTCGAATTCGAGTTTTATTTGAGCTTAATCGAGTCAAGTATTGATCAATATTTGACCATGCTATACTTGAGTAACTTTTATCTTTCATGCCTTATTTAAAAGCCTACTGAAGAAAAAACTTTGATGTACTAATTGTGTAAACTCAAACTTGTTAATTTTAGGGTTTAGTGTGTTAATTTAGGATTTAATACCTATGTTTAGGGTTTAGACTTTAAGGTTTTAAGTTTAGAAATTTAGATTTTAAATTATAAAAAATAAAAAATAATATATTTATATTTTCGAGTAGCTCGTAAGCTTTCAGAGTCGAGTATCATGTAGCTCGGCACGACTCGTCAAGAACTCGAGCCGAATCCAATTAAATAAAGTTTTGACTAAGTTTTGACCGAATTGATATCGAATAACTTGTGATCTATCTCGTCTCATTCAAGCCCTAATCAGAATCAGAACTCCTCTACAGGCTGTTACACCCGTATATTGAATCGTTGAATATAGAATCTAGTAAGTCATCAGCACTGGTAGAACAGCGTGTGCTGTCATTACATCAGGAACCTTCATCAGAGTTGCTGCTAAAAAGAGAAGAACTATCACTTGATGATGAGTCCTATAAAATCCTTTGCAGATGATCAGACCCGTATTTGAGCCCGAACAATAAGGATGCCGACCTAGAGCTCCACTATTGTCTAGACCTCACTTTTAAATAAAATCAAAATATATTATTAAAAATAATAAAAAAATAAATTAAAAATATAATAAAATGTGGGTCTCACAGTTTAGAATTAATGAAATAGCCATTTGAAATTTTTTAAGTTTTAATTTGTGGCCCACTAATAAATATATAGCGGTTAAAACTTTATTAAATTATTTTTTATTTCATTAATCTAAGAATTAATATGTTTTAGGCTTTTAGGTTATCATTAAAATTTTAAAAAATTTAATATTTTTTTTAATTTTTAATAAGATTAAAATTTTCAAATACACCTATAAATAATCCTTACAATATTTTTACTTTTTACATCTCTATTTCTCTTCTATTTTCTCTCTTTCTTATGTTATATTCTTATATTTTGATTTAAATTTTTTATTTATTATTTTGATTTAATACTCTAAGAGAACAAGAACTCATATATTAAAGGAGATTGCGGTTTATATGATTTGCCGTTGATATACTACAATCGATTTTGAAACATAAATTCAACGACAAAAATCTAGGTGTTATCATTCTATACCTTTTTGCTTCATTATTTTTATAGTATAATGTTATCACGAAAATATGCTTCCGGTTATGAAAAAAAAAAAAAAAAAACAAACACAAGAATTAATAAAATCATAAAAAGGTGCTTTAAATAAATTTTTTTCCAAAACGAGTAGAAGATAATTTAAAAATAAATTAATTCATTTTAACATATTTTTAAAATTATTTATTTAATAAATATTTTAAGGACCCAAAATTTTAATTTTTGTTTAGGCGACCAAAATCTAAAGAACAGCCTTACTGATGATGGTATTTTGAGTAAAAAGATCCAATGCTCCCATGACATCTCGATGAATCGAGCCGAGATAGAATTCATCAAGACCGATATGCTGCGGATTCTTTGAATTGACTCTCGACGAAATAGCCTTGTTTATGTTCCTCAACAATCTTGAGGACCTCGGTGAGCACTTGCAGATAATTTCTTAAACCACCATGCAACAATATCTTATAAATTATAAGATCAAACCGAGGAATTGAAACTCTTTAACTTGCATAAAGAAGCTTATATGCTCCATTTGTTAGGACTCTCTCGAGTTCGGCAGGAGTTACCTTCCAAATTACCACCAACCCAAAGAAAAATAAGAAAATGTTTCAAAACAAAATTCTTTGTGCTTTCGGATAAGAATCTGAGAGCTAACCATTGCTGAAAAAAAAGAATCATAGTTTAATGCCTCCAAATTAAACATCAAAAAAAGGAAGCCAAGTGCAGTATTTTTGTTAAAGGGAAAATAACACTTCCATTTTTCATTGAATATTCTATTTACAAACAGGTCCATTTATACAAGTATGATGGCTTAGAAATCTGCTAACTAATTTGCTAGCCAATTCACAAACTAATTTGCTCCCCCTCATATTGGTGGCTGAAAATATCTTTCAGACCCAACTTGAAAATCAAGTATTGATTCTGCTGTGTACCCAATGCCTTGGTCATTACATTTACCAACTGTTCTTCTGATTTTACATGATCTGCATGTATGATTCCTTCTTGTATCTTCTCTTAAACAAAATGACAATCTATCTCAACATGTTTTGTTCTCTCATGAAAACTAGATTTGCTGCAATTTGTAGTGCTGACTTTCTATCACATAGTAGTTGAGCTGGGTTTTTTTTTCTGTTATTCCCAACTCTGTTATTAAACCCTTCAACCAAACTAGTTCAGCTGTTGTTATTGTCATGCTTTTGTACTCTGCCTCAGCTGAGTATCGGGCGACCGTGTTTTGCTTCTTTTGATTTCCAAGAAATCAAAGATTCTCCTAACTTGATATAAAATCATGTGACTGATCTTCTAGTCATATGACAAGATACCCAATCTGAGTCACAAAAAGCAATCAGCTCACATTTACTTGCTGCACTTAAAAAAATTCCTTCCCCTGAATTCCTTCTTATGTATCTAACTATTCTAAAAGCAACATCAAGATGAGATTTTTTAGGATGGCGTATAAATTGACTAAGATGATAAATAACATAGGTAATGTCTGGTCTCGTGTGTGTTAGATAGATCAGCTTATCAAATGAGCCTTTGATACATTGATTTTTCTGGCAGTAATTCATCTTCAATTTCTTTGTTGCTTATCACTTCACCATAATCTGCTGAAGTAAGCTTTTGATTCTGTTCTAAAAGTGTCAAAGCAAGTTTAGCTCCCCCTAAACCTAAATCTTGAATTAATTTTAAGGCATATTTTCGTTGGTTCACTAGAATCCCAGCCTTAGATCTCAGAATCTCTAAGCCTAGGAAATATTTCAGTTCACCCAAATCTTTCATTTTAAAGTTCTTGTTCAAAATACCCTTGAGTTCTGTAACCAAGCTTTCATCATTCCTAATGATCAATAAATCATCCACATATATCAACATTATGACTATGTTGTATCCTTTTTTTGATGAACATAGAATAGTCATTCTTACTTTGGCTATAATCATTACCAAGAAGAGCTTCTGTAAGCTTTAGATTCCATTGCCTAGATGCTTGTTTGAGTCCATATAAAGATTTTTTTTTCAGCCTACAAACCTTAGACTCCCCCTGACTGGAAAAACCTTCTGGTAAGCTCATGTATACTTCTTCCATTAAACCACCTTGCAAAAAAGCATTGTAGACATCCATTTGATACAAGGTCTATTGAAACATAGAAGCAAGAGACAACACAGTTCGAACATTGTTCATTTTGGCCACAGAGGAAAAAGTGTGTGAATAATCAATGCCTTCTTGTTGAGTAAACCCTTTAGCAACAAGCCGAGCCTTGAATCTTTCAACCTCTCCACCAGCTTTGAATTTAATTCGAAATACCCACTTACACTCAATAGGAATCTTGCTAGGAGGTAAATCAACCACAGACCATGTGTTATTGGATTTCAGAGCATTAATCTCCTCTTTCATGGCTTAAATCCAGAGAGGATTTGTAATGGCTTGAGAATAAGTTTGGGTTTCAAACAGAGGATCTGTAGAAGAAAGAAAAACTTTGATACGAGAAGGTAAATGAAAATAGGAAATATATGAAAAAATAGGATACAAACCTGAGAGAGAATTTGGAAGTAGTGAAGATTGGTAAGTCTGCACAAAATCATGTAACCAAGAGGGTTGCTTATGCACACGAGAGGACTTTCGAGGCAAAAGAGGTTCAAGATGATGGATCGGATCAAGGTTTGGTATATCAACAATAATCTGGTCATGGATAGGATCATTTATATCCCCAGGTGCAGGATTATAGTCAGGTTCATGAATATATGATTGCTCAAGTATAGGATCAGGTGCAGGGATAGATGATTGTTCAGGTGCAAGATTAGGTACAGGGGTAGATGAGTGCCCAAGTGGAGGAGCAAGTTCAAGGGTAGATGAGTGCTCAGGTGGAGGCGAACCAGAACCAGAAGAACTGGACCTACTTTTTGAGCGAGGATCAGGATCAGGATATGCATCAGGAGGTGAATTGTTTTGAGGAAAAAGAACTAAAAAATCAAAATCATCAACTAGGGGTGTTGGAAGAAAAAAAAAAGAATTTGTTTTCATGAAAGGAAAGATTTATTCATGGAAAACGATATTCTTATTAACAAAAAAAGTCTTATGAATTAAGGAAAACAAAATGTACCCTTTTTGTATAAGAGAATAACCCATAAAAACTGAAGGTGTTGCTCGAGGGGAAAATTTATCCTTGAAAGGAGTTTGAGTGGCATAGCATAAACAACCAAATATGCACATGTGAGACAAATTAGGAGACATGTGATAAAGCATTTCAAAGGGACTTTTCCAATCTAGAACTGCAGTGGGAAGTCTATTAATGATATAACAAGTTGCACAAACAAACTCACCCCACAACTTTAAAGGAACATTAGATTAAAACTTTAGAGCTCTAGCAATCTCAAGTAAGTGTTTGTGTTTTCGTTCAGCTACCCTATTTTGTTTAGGGGTGTGAACACAAGAACTTTGATGCAAAATAACAAGAGAGGAGAATAAATTAGAACATTCAGAATTGAAAAACTCAGTGCCATTTTCACTTCGAACTATATGAACAGAGGAAGAAAACTGAGTTTGAACAAGTGTAAAGAAATTCTTAAGAAATAGAATTGTGTCACTCTTGAGTCTCAACAAGTAGATCCATGTCATTCTAGTATGGTCATCTACAATGGTAAGAGAAAACCAATGACCACTGTGTGTAGAAATTCGATAAGGTCCCTATAGATCAAGGCGAATAAGTTCGAAATGTTTGGAAGCACGATAAGTACTAGTTGAAAATGGTAATCTAGATTGCTTTGCAAGTGGGCAAATGTGACATGAATCGTTATTAGGATTTAAGTGAAAGTCTTTTAGAAAAAGAATTTTGCACAACTTAGTTGAAGAAGCATGCCCCAATCGAGCATGCCAAAGATCAGTATTATTAGTCGAAGATTTATTACAAGAAGATACAAGAAATATAGACTGATCAACAAAAGGTAAAGAAACAGGATTACAAGTAGGATGAGTACCAATTGAAGTGATAAAAGGTAGAGTCATTGTGCTTCTTTACCAATCCCTAGTATCCTTCCAGTGGAGAGTTTCTGTAAAATACAAATATCAGGATAAAAGTAAACACTGCATTTTAATTCTTTAGCTAATTGAGATACCGAAAGAAGATTATGAGTAAAAGATGGTACAAAAAGAACATTAGTTATAAGGTGGGAAGAATCAAACTGAAAATAATCAATATGAGAAATAGGAGTGGTTTTACCATCTGGTAAACGGACAGACCTGGATTGTGATGCACAAAAAATAGGATAAATAAGACCATAAAATTCAGATAACATATGATCTATAGCACTCGTGTCAAGAATCCAATGAACATTCTTTGCAACACAAGAACTAGAATGTATACCTGCCAAATTTGCAGCAGAATCAGATGAAGAAGAATTGAGTAAACCAAAGAGTTGTTGATACTGCTCCGTTGTGAAGGTGAGAACACTACCAGCAGACATAGTAATACAAGAATTAGAGGCATAGTCAATGAAGGGAGAATTGACCACCATAGCTGCAGAAGGGCCTCATTTCTTGTTGAACTTAAAATTTGCAGGGAAACCATTGAACCGATAGCAATCCTTACGTTTATGACCTTTAATGTTGCAATAATCACATGTTCCATTGAGTCGGCGTCGATCAAATGAAGTCGTAGAATACATGACAGTAGAATTGACTTGATTCGCAGTGATATCAAAAATCGGAGACACATCAGAGAGATGAAGTCTTTAAGACTCTTCTTGAATGATCATTGAGTAGGCTTGATTGACAGTGGGCAGTGGTTTCATAAGCATAATTTGACTACGCAAAGCAGCATAAGTCTCATTGAGACCCATCAGAAATTAAAATAAGTGTTGTTGCGCCAAATGGGAAGAATTCGTTCTAGAAACCTCACAATCACAAGAAACAATTGGAACCAAGGAATTGAACTCATCCCACAATAATTTGAGACGAGAAAAATAGGTTGAAACAGAGGAATCACTGAGTTAAGGTTGAAATTTCCTGATGCAAAAAATAAACCCTAGCGTCGTCGCCTTTGGCAAATCGTTCTTGGAGATCCTGCCAAACATGTGCGGAAGTGGAGGCAAAAACTATTCCGGCTGATAAATCCCGACTGATTGTGTTGAGAATCCAAGGGAGAACGAAGGCATTGCAGCGTTCCCATTGATAATGAAGAGATTCGACATAATCAGCTTTTCGACAAAGACCATCAACTAAGCCCAGCTTGTTCTTGGCGAGGAGAGCAATACGCATCGATCTGCTCCAAAGACTGTAGTTCTCCCTTCTCACAAGTTGATGCGAGACCAAGATACTACCAGGAGTATCGGAAGGATAGAGGAATAAGGGGTGGTTGAAGTCCAATTTCATAGGAGCTCGGTGGAGCCATGAAAAAGGAAAAAATAGGATTAAAAAATTCAAAGCACGTGAAGAATGAACTTTTGACTAATTAATACCATGTTAAAGGGAAAATAACACTTTCATTCTTCATTGAATATTCTATTTATAAACAGGTCCATTTATACAAGTATGATGGCTTAGAAATATGCTAACTAATTTGCTAACCAATTCACAAACTAATTAACAGAAAATTATAACAACCAAAGTATTCAACAAATTTCCAACTTTTTCACTACCTTAAAAACCGAAGACACGAACTATCAAAATTAATAAAGTTTAATTTAATCCAAAATCAAAAGGATGAATACAATACCATCCTTTGCTTATTTCCAAGATATAGGGCATATTTGGTTTAAGTGATTGTAAAGGGACATTTAAAAGAATCGACCATTATTATTACTATGGCAAGAACAACTAAACTATATGGCATAAAGCCAAAAATCTTTAAATTTAATAAAGGGAACAAAAGCAGAAAATGATTCTACAAAAATTATGTGTAGGTAACCAAAATAAAATATAAATGAAAACATAGAATGAGGAAAGTTACATGTGCCATGCAGTAAACAAATAAAATGGCTTAAGGTATGAACATACCGTGCTGTCATCAATCTTGAACCACTTGTTTTGTGTACTTTTAACATAGCACACGTAGCTACCGAAAATGCTGCATTCATAATATCCAAATGGACCACTACACCACATAACTTGTATAAGGGTGATTTATCACTTGTCCCGCTCACATATGGTGCCAAGTTCAAGATCTCGGGGAAACGAATTGCTTTGTTAAATTTTCTCAATTTCCCAGTGTAATATCATTTTTAAAACCAAGATCCTAATCCAAAGTCAAGATCTAAAAGTCAAAAAAGATTCAATTATCATTTTTACTCAATATACATAACCATTATACATATCCTAACCCTAATTATGTAAGAACCCTAATATCTCATACCCCTTAGCACTCGACAAACTTTGTCTTTTTAGCTTCTGTGCGTGACCGTCACGCGTGGCGTTTCAGCTTAGCTATCACACGTGTATACGATGTTTTGCTTCTCATGATCTCTTCACGCTATCACCACCACTCAAGTGTTAGATCCACCAACCAAATACCTGCAAAACAAAGATAAAGAAAGAGATTAAATTCGGAAAATCATTAAAAGGAAAACTGGGGAAGAAAATATTGTTTTTTTCTTTTATTAAAGACGATAATCGAATGGGTATAAATACCTGGATTGTAATCTGTACATGCCCTTTTTTTAAGATCAAAAATAAAAAAGAAAACAATGCATTCGAACAAAAACAAATTCAGAATCAAAGAGGGTTAAACCAAATACAAAAAAAAGAGGCAAAAAGAAGAAATCAAAATATATATTAAAAAAAGGTAAAAATATATGGGGTTACTTATCTAGTTTTGCAGATTTCCTCATCTATGCATTCTTTTTTGAAATTCAACGCTCGGATTCGTCTTTCTCATGCTGAGAAGTTCAAAAAAGCAAAACTTTTCGCTTTTCAATCACCGTTGACGGCGGTGGCGACAACCGCCGTCAACGAGCAACGGATCATCGCAAATGACTAATATCGACGGTCGATAAGGGAGAAGGTTAAAAGAAATATGAAACTCTGAAAAATTAAAAGGAATTAGATCTAAAAAGTGTCATTTCTTTAAACCAATGCAACCATATATTTACGTCCAGAAACGACGTCGTTCAATACCTGGCTATACAACCAGCCTAAAAAGTCATTTAGTCCGACTCAAAATCCGAATTGGATCCACACAAATTTTAGCGAAAAGGGAAAATTGCAGGCATGACCATCCAATTCTTCATATCCTTGTAATATGTTAGTTCAATTTTCATTTCTTTCCATTTTGGACCTATTTTCTTTTACTTGTTCATTTAATTTCTTTTTTTAACTTTTATCACTGTTTTTAATTTTTTAATATTTTTTTTATTTTTTTATTATTCATATTATATTATTGTTATTGTTATAATAATTATTATTATTATAAAATATTACTATTTTATTATTATTATTATTATTATTATTATTATATTAAATTTATTATATGTTTGTTAGTTTCTCATTACCAAATTATTATAAATTACTATATTCATATTTTATATTGTTTACTGCTATCTAAGGGTGTAAAAGAGCCGAGTCGAGTTCGAGTAGTGTTAAGCTCGGTTCGGCTCATTAAATTTCGAGTCGAGTTCGAGCTTGAGTAATTTTAAACGAGCCTAAAAAATCTGAGCTCGGCTCGGCTCGTTAACAACTCGAGTCGAGTTCGAGCTTTATTCAAGCTTAATCAAGTAAGGTGTTGACCAATCTTTGACCATGTTAGACTCGAATAACTCTTATCTATCATGTCTCAAATGCATAATGAAGAAAAAACTATGATACACAAGTGATGTAAACTCAAGCTTTTTAATTTTAGGATTTAATGTGTTAATTTAGGGTTTTGATTTTAAGGTTTTAGTTTAGAAATTTAGATTTTAAATTATAATAAATAGAAAATAGTATATTTATATTTTCTAGTAGATCATGATCTTTCTGAGTTGGGTATCATATAGCTCAGCTCGACTCTTTAAGAACTCGAGCTGAGTTTGAGTTCGAGCTGAGTCCAACCGATTCGAGTTTTGATCGAACTTTGAACGAGTTGAACTCGAATAACTCTCGATCTGTCTTTTTTTATTTTTTAGCCTACTGTTATAATATCACTTTACAACAACATCATTATTACCTTTATTTTAAATATATAATATTTTTAAATTTTGAAAATTTCAAAAGTATTATAGTTTAATCTTTTTAGTATTAATTTATTATTTTGGTACATTCTATTAGAAGTGATATTTCAATCTCCAGGTGTCATTTTCTTTGAATTATCGTAAATATTAGAATTTTAAAATTATACATTTTAAAAATTTAAAAATTAAATTAATTTGAATTTTTAATTTCTTAAAAAATTATGATGCGAACTTTTAGTTACCAATTTTTGGGCTTTATGAGAGTGATAATCCTTTCCCAAATGTAATCAACTCCTGAACCCTAATTTTCTTTGGTTTTATTTTTGGTGTTTGATTTACCTCTTTTAAAACAGTCGATGATGACACCAACAAACCATTTTTTAAGATGTAATGGTATTATATCAAAAGTGACATCATATTCTTAGATGTTGTCTTCTTTGATACCGAATTTTTGAATAAAATAATAATCGTTATAGATGGCGACTCCATCGGGATTGATTTTTTGTTTTAAAAATAAAAAAGGAGTTAAGCCTTAGTTTGGTTCGCATCGTAATTTTTAAGAAAATAAAAAATTCAAATTATGTTAATTTTTAATTTTTATCATATATTAATTTTAAGAACCTTTAAGTGGGAATGATTACTTCGTTTCGTGGGCTATTCACCTTAGTATAGTGTTATAATTTATTTTCGTAATTTGGTCCTTATATTTCATGGGATCTACACCTCCACATAATATAAGGGTCGTATTCTCTAGAATTGATGTCCTAAACGACTGTTTGAGTACCGCTTACTTTAAAACCTAAACACATGTAGTTAACCATAGAAACCACGTCGTTATGTTGCTCGTTTAGAGGCACCCTTTAGGTTCTCCTTTTATTTACACATTTGTTTCTTTTTTATTTTGTTTATTCTTATAAATTTTCATTAATATTGTTGTTTGTATTTTATTTATTTGTTTATTTATTATTTTGTTTAGCATGTAATTTATTTAATTATTTATTCCATAAATTAATTATACTAACTTGCGTTCATTTTATGTTGTTTATTTTTTTCATCCATTTTGCATATCAATATCATACATAGGTGTTGATTCGAAGAGTTCTATTTTGAAGACGCTCAAATATGAACGAGAGATTTTGCATAAATAAAAGTGCTAATGCTATAGTGTAAGGGTGGCCTGAAACAAATGAAGAAGGGGAGCAACTTATTAGTAGATCATGTATCAAAAATGGCCAAGCCCATCTTGATTGTTTCTAAGCAGAACAAACTTCATGAATTGAAAGAAATACGATAAATTGTGATTCAGATTTAAAAGAAGCTTTACAACAGAAATTTGGTGACATAGCACTGTTGCTGAATAATAAGAATGACATGCACATGTTCAGAGCTTTGACGGAGATTTGAAACTGGTGTGTTCTGTGTAGTGCTATAAATGATGTATGTGAACACATATATGTGCAAGTATACACAGTCATACAAGTAATAATAGGGTGAGTGAGTATCGTTCCCACGAGGATCTAGGTAAAGTGCACAGTCAATTTGTCAAGGCAAAAAGGTGTCACTAACTAAAAAGGAAAAACAAGGGAAAAGATATAAACAAGATAAATGGATATGTACGGTGAAGGTGTAAGATGGAAATGCTATGGCAATTCTAGAATGCAAGCAACTAAAATATACCAAGGCAAAATAGAATGGATGATGATGGCAAGGTGAATGTATGGAGGTGGTGTGAAGTGTAAAGCAAAGTGATTGCAAGATAACAAGTAAAATAAAGAAAGCAGGTTGTAAATACGGAGGCAAAAGCAGGATGCAAGAACACGTTTAAACTATATGTTGTACTATCCCTCTATTGATGGACTCTCTCTTGGGAATGACTGGGTGGAAAACTCCTATAGACTTCTTACCCCTCACTCTTACTAACATAAGGCTACCATGGTGTATACTCACTCGACAGAGGTTTCTTAAGTGTTCTCGCTCTTCCGAGTCATAGGAACCTGACAAACTAAAATGCCATGGTATTTTCGCCTATCACGCGAATGACACTCTAGCCTATCGGTTAAAGCACACTCCTTTTAGTCGTTGAAACCCTCCCCTACGCCTCGGCCGAGTGCTCTAGGTTTGGATTAGGCTCTATTTTCAGTCTAGAACCCATTGCTCACGTAGATCCTCCCTTAGCCTCTTCCGAGTGATCTAAGGATCTATAGTTACGTCTCTTCCGAGTGCTCTAGCATGCACCTAAACAAAGGACATTGACCGTGCCTCTTACAATGCTTAGATGATTATCAACAATGAGCAAAGCAAATACACAAACACATGGAAGACAATATATTAATAAAGGTAAAAGATAATCATCCACAAAAGCAACCACCTAAACAAAGCTAACACATGGTGGTGCTAAATGTTAAAGTTAAATCATCCACATAAAACCTTAAACATTTAACAAATCATCCTCTTGAAAAGATAAAGAAAATAAAGCAAATGAAAGGAGGACTAGAAGACACCCTTCGGTTGATCGGGCCGCCGGATCTTCACCACCACGGTGCGCCTTGGTGTGCTAGCCCCTTCCGGGTGCTTAACACACCACTCCCTTCGAGCTCTATAAATGGAGGACTCCTTGTCCGGAGTTTGGAGGAGAAAGGTAGGAGCTTTCCTCCATCGCAAACCGCTCCAAAGGTGCCTCTTTTACTGTGTTTTGCTCCTCAAAGGGCCTCCTCCGGTCTTTTCTTTTCTTAGGTCACCACCCTTTATAAAGAAGGGATGAAAAACCATAAAAGGTAGGCAAAAACCCTTTTCTGCCCTCTTTTTGTCGTGACATTCCTGCAGGATTGGCAGAGGTGACAGTGGTCCCCTACTGAGGTGGCTCGCATACAAGCCATATTTGCTGTGGTCCCCTACCAAGGTGACTGTGTCCAGGTTGTAGTGGTCCCGATCGGTTGTGGTAGCACCAGCTGACACTCTTATCAAAATATCTCTTTGTCGTATAGCTCATCCCAGGAGTTCTCTAGCTTTGTCATGTCATTTTACCATCGCTATCCTTCTGCGAATGCCATGACAAATTGCCTCAACTTCCGTTTTTGCTTCATCTGCCCAACACAACTAAAAAGAACTACCCTTCTCATGAAATAAAACCTATTACCACATAAAAATGCCAAGGCATAACTAAAAGACTATATGCAATGTTATGAACCTAAATGCAACTAAATGAACCTATATGAGCCTAAGGACACTCGATAACTTAAGTAAAAAGGCCTAAAATATAGCCTTTATGCGGAGTTATCAAAAACCTGGGTATTTTTTACTTTTGGCAAGGTAGATATGAACCTTACGATTAAAGAATACAAAACTTTACTCAATTGTCCAAGAATCGAGACAGAGAAAGTTTATCTTAAGCCAAAAGATCCACTATTTTTTCTGAAAAATTTGATCAATATTACTAGAAAGATTACAGAGTTATTTCAAGGCAATATCGTGAGAAAAGGCAAAACTGGTTGTATAGCTTCGCCATATATTTCGAGATTTGATCCTTTGTCATCCAGATCCATCAAAAAGAGATATATTCTCGCTTATAGTATTTATGGTATAGTTATTTTCTCAAAAATTTGATGCATATAGACTACGTCACGAATGATCTATTTGAAAAACTCAGGAAAAATGTCAATCTAGTACCAACAATTTTAGCCGAGATATTTTAGTCATTGAATGCATATCGCAAAATGGGATAAGGTAAATTCCTTGGATGCGTACCATTGTTGGAGATTTAGATCCGCAACCATCTCTGGGATTTAAAATTTTCTTATCGAATGTGGCTCACCACTTTCTCTCCTATAAAGACTTTTGAAAGAATACCAGGCTAAAACTATGACTGAAAAATACTAGATGGCCGAATTTTGAGATCTCCGAGTTCATATGGTCAAATGGAAGGTACCATTGTTGATCTTGAGCGAATTCCTCTACCGATGCGAGAAATATGAATGGCTACCCTTACCAGGCATTTGGGGAAGAATTAGGTATTGTCTATCGTGTGTAGGAAGACCTATACCTTTATGGTGCAAGTGCATACCCTTATGAGGACTGGTGTTACCTACGTAATCTATTCTTCCTGCGCAATGAAAAATAAAAATGCACAAGTAATTTTGGATTTGGATTTAAAACTAACAAATAAATAATTAACGTAATAAAGTAATTAATTGAAGAAATATTAAGGTGTAAGCTAGGTTAGATTGCTTCGTAGTGTAGATTCTGAATGTAAATTGTCTTCATCTTTATAATGCAAAGTCAAGATTGTCGTCTCAACGGGTCGCTGAAGGGTCGCCTTGGCTGCCTCAGCGGGGTTATGCTTTGATGACAAGTTGACAATTCATAGATTGACATAACGCCTTTGATGACTCCTCCTTATCCCTAATTCAGAGTCTCATTAATGGTCATGTCTTAATGATACCTCCTGGCGTGAATAAATGATGAATACCAACGATATTGCGTCCCTTTTAGTCACTGAAACCCGAACTTATACCTAAGCTGGATTAGTCTAGACCGAAGTAGTTCAAGACCGTATTTACTCCTTTCGTTATTCTAACTCCCCCGATATTAGACAAGTAGATTTTTCCTCAGAAACTTCTCTCGTGAGCTTGAGTGCAAGAAATAGTATAAACCAAGAGTAAATAAACTATAAATCAAAACTTACATTAATAAAAATTCAAACAAAATACATTCTTCTTCCGCAACTACTCCATAAAATAACCTAGACCCTATAGAAAGTTTAGAACATGATGGTGAATTCGGCGACTAGGTTTTTAATTCGAGACCTCTTGATTCCTCTTCCTATACATAGAGTATGGTATTTATATGTTAAATCTTTCCAAAGTAGGAATTCAACTTGAAATAAAATGCAACTTTAGTACATAAATAAAAGATATTTATTTTATTTCTTAGTTTATTCTTATTAGGATTCTTTTCTCGTGTAACTTTGATCAAGGTTTTCCTCGTTCTTCTTTACTTTGTTTTTCTCCAAAATTGTCTTAAAAAAATAACTCTTTATGCTCTTTCTATTGCACTCCATTTATGATCGTTCGAGTAATATCGCAACGATAAGATCTTCCTGTTCTAATTAGATATACATCTTTTCTTCACTCAGCATCTCTCGGTAATATCTGGTTTCTAGGTGGCATATTATTTGTCAAAGAATGAAAAACTAGAACAACACCTGTTTTTTACCAAATATTGCATAAAATTAATAAATAAATTGTATGGATGTTGAAATATAGAAAATATGCAGAATTTCTATAATTACCATCTATTTCTATTAAATACAAGAATAATTGAGGTAAAAAGGGTATAAATTATATGAATTTTGTGCAATTATCGCACCCCTAAACTAAGGAAAAATTGAAGATATTTTAGTACGAGTGAATAAATTCATATTTCCTGTTGACTTTCTTATTTTAGATTGTGAGGCAGATGAAATTGCTACCATTATCTTGGGGAGATCGTTCTTGGAAACCAGAAGGACATTGATCGATTGTTAAAAATATAAATTGGTCATTCGAGTTAATGATCAACAAGTGAAGATCAATGTGTTCAGAGCTCTCAAGCATCCAAAAAAACTAGATGAATGCCAGAAGATTCAAGAAACAAATGAATTCATTTTTGATGCTGAGATCAACTGTCTAGACAAGGACATAGTTCGCCATGGCAAAATCCGCCTAGGCGACAATTGTCCTAACAACCAAGAATTTGTTCTCGAGTATGATGATGCATAGAATACAAACCAAAAGAAGCCTCCAGATTAGGATCCTTCAATTGAAATACCATTATCCCATCCGAAAAAGAAAGAAAGATTGATTACTTTAGGAGATGCTATTAATTGTACTCCTCTAGTAACCTAACTATATTTTTCATTATTTTTAATATTTTTAATTTCTGCTTTAGGACTTAGATTTATTTTTTTGTTCTTGCATTTTTATTATCAATCAGTTTAATTGATTTTATTTAATTTTTTTTATTTTATGAAGGAAAACAAAAGAAGAAGAATTAATGGAGCATTGAACCAGTCCATAATTCTGCCCCAAATTTCAAGCGACAACAAAAATTTTGGCAAGATTTTTCCTGTCCAGTTTTAAATCCCATCTAGATCAGTTTGTTGACGCGTCACAACTAGGAAGGCATTTTTTGCACGTCACCACGTACAATAATTACAACTTTTCACCATTATAAGTCCCTCTCCTCTCTTATCAATTCTTACTTTTAATTTTTCTTTTGTGATTTTCTCTCTTTTAGTTTTCTCTTCTTATCTCTTACAACATAAAATGTCCTCACAAAGAAGACAATAAAGTTCTACTGCTGCCACTGCTGCTGACGTTGCTGATGCCCCATAGTTTAAACAATTCGCTACGACAACAATATAGAGAGAATATTATGGAAATTTTAAGGCACGACAAATCTGGGAGGAGCAGGGTTTTCATTATATCGATGCTGACGATTTAGGGATCGATCCCTTCATCCTCTCTAAAATCAGTTTCCAACGATGGCAGAAGTTTGCCAAGCAACTTCAACCGGCCAACGTTGACTGTGTCCGAGAGTTCTACAACTACCTCCCCAACCCCAACAATCCTTATGTATTTGTGAGGGGCAGAGAAATCCCGATCGTCGATGTCAACATCCAAGTCTTATTCGGTTTTGGAGGTAAGATTTCGTCAATCCTCTAAAACATTAAATTTCTTTATTGAAATTCCCAAGTTATTGGCTTGGATTAATTGTTTTTAATCTTTTATTTCAATAAAAATAGATTTTCGGCCAAAAATCCCAATTTTTGTTTAAGGGTTTTGATCCACTGTTTTGGGATCGTAAATTCATGTTTTTGAATGTATTACGATGATTATAACATGTTTTAATTATACCTAGTATCGTACTTTAGGCTTAGGTGAAGTTTGGTGTGTTTCGAAAAGTTTTCAGTTAAGGTTTTGATAAGTTTTAAGGGTTACTGTGTAGGGATCCAACTTAAGGGTTTCTTTTGTACGTTTGGAAGCATTAAATCCCTTGGTTTTGATGCTTGAAACAGGACAAGAGTTAGGAGATGACGTTTGAAAGAGATTGTATCGTTTTGGTGACTTATCGACAAGTAACGATTAACGGTGAGTGGATTTGAGAGTGAGCTGCTACAGTAGTGTTTATACTTGTTTTATAAAGGTTTATAAGTATAGGGAATGTGTGAAAAACCTCCCTATACTCGGAAGTAAGTAAAGATTGAAGCTTTCGCAAATAGTCTCATATTACGTTATATTTTTTCATATAAAATTTGTCATGCTTGTTTATTGTTTTGCATACTTGATTATGCATATTACTGTTTTATAAATATTTGATATATGTTTAAATGTTCCTATGGTTTTATTTTAAAAATGAGTAAATGTGATTTTATCGGTTTATGCTTTGAAGCAAGAAATAATGTGATGCATGAGGTTTAATTCTGTTTTGAATTAATTTGAGCATTGGATTTGATAATATATTGGCTAGTTAAGTGATCAATCTTTTGGGATAAGTTGATCGATCAATAGGGCCTAGAGTACACTATAAATATTCAAAATTCGTACGTGTGAAATTCCTTGTGTGTTGTATTTTTGGCTTAGCCTAATACTGTGTGATGGGGATAGTACTATTACATCCGGGTTTATAAGGGTAGTACTATCACCGGACACCAAGGTGAGATTTATTATGTTGGGGGTAGTACAAACATGTGCATGCTCTAGGGGTAGTACTATCATGCGATTGCCCATTTATCCTAACGATTTGTGGTAATATAAATCGGTTCACTAGCTCCAATATAAACGTGTGTTTTTATTTTGCAATTGCAAGTGTTATGTTTATTTAGGCTTTGCTAGGTGAATAAAATGTTAGCCTTGGTTTTGCTTTGAGAACATGTGATAACTTTTAAAGAGTTTTACCGGTAATTTATGTTGGCTTGTTAGGCCATGATTTTTGTTAACACTTGTTGGTTTTATCGCTGACATTGTTGGCCATGTGTTTAAAATGTTTAAAAAGAAGCATGACATTATTTACTTTTACATATTTGAATTAATATGGGTTGCATTGCAGGTGACGTTTTTAAATGTTTTATTTTATGTCCCTAACTAAGCTTTAAGCTTAATCTTTCTTTTTCCCTTGCAATGCAGAGAAATAAGTGTCAGAAGTAACCAAAAAGCAAAGGATTTGTACGTGCCTATTTTAGTATTTTTCTTAGCTCAAGTATGCTATTTTCTAAATTTAAGAAACTTAGGTAGTCGAGAGCAATGGAATAGAGAACTTATGTGTTTTGAAACATGCTGTTAATGGACTTATTATTTCGGTGAACTTTTATATGATTGAGTATTTGAGTTTAAATTTATTAAAAGTTGAAACACATTATGCCTTATTCATTATTGTTAAATTATACTTGTGAATTATGTGTTACTCGAATTTTCGTTTTATAATTCAATGAATTCAATGTTCCTTTTAATGACATATAGTATGATAATCAATGATAATGATTCAATGATATGTTCTATAGGCAATATACCAATAATTCAATATGCCAACATTTCCAATGATGTCTCAAAGTCACATTACAATTAATTAGCTTAGGAGAAGTTTACCAAATCTCACCATAATACTTTATATGGGTCTAATATTATTTTCTTGTCATTATCATGATTCATGTGAATAATAAATAATATAATGAGATAGGAAAACTATAATCCCTTTGACTCGATTTAAACGTCACCAGACTCGAATGAGTTATACAAGAAATACTAAGTCCATTAAAAGTAAAGTATTATGGATCATTGAATTCATTCAAATATACATTTTCTTTCCATTGGCTTCCCATAATATTTTATTTATCAATTCACCTTTCTTATCATCCTAACAAATTAAATTCTTTTTCTAATTTCATATTAAATTAAACAGTAATGAAATATAAACTAAGGTTTTGCTAAGATTTTAGTGATTTGATTTCTAGGGAAATTAATTATTACTCAAATCATACTTAATGATGTTTTTATTTAATTTTTTTCATAAACATATTTTATAAAATATGAATAAGAACAATAGGTCGTCATGTTAAATTTTAGTCGTATCAGGGCTTAGACTGTTGGATATGTAATTTTGTTTGTCATTAACAACCTATTTCATTCCATTAAATTAAGATTTAGACAGTTGGACATGTGATTTTGGTAATTATTTTGTTTTTTGTTTTTTTATGTGACACTATATATTTCTATTTTAGTATTTTTATCATATATTTCAATTCGTTTCATAATATTATAATCTTATTACAATAATATTAATTTTATTTGTAAATTTATTTATTTAAAAACCAAATTGGTTAAAACAAAACCCAAATTATTATACCAATAAAACCTAAATATTATGTTCAAATAAAAATTAAATATCATTTAGTGAGGTGTAACCCTCTAACTTTGACATTAACATGCAGTTTACTCCTTAACTTTTTATTTAAAGTCAAAACGAGTTTGACATGCAGTTTACTCATTTAGTTTATTTGAAGTTAAAATACTTAACTCGTTTTGACTCGATTCGAAATTAAATTTGACTCAAAAAAGAAATTAAATAAATTTTGAATTGTAAAACGAAAATTCGAATAATTCAATTTTTTTTAATAATTAGAGGATTTATTTTAAAGTTAGAGACAAGTCCCTCAAATTTTTATGATTTATATGTACCAATATATAAAAATATGAAAAGATATTATCATATATAAAAATATATAAAGAAATATATACATCTTATATGAATAGTGAAAGTCATTTAAATTAAATTAAATCAAACTATAATATAATAAATAATTATAATTAATTATTTTTATAAAAAAATCAAAAACTCGACTCGAATTTTTTCAATTCGACTTAACTTGAAAATTTTTAAATAAAAGTTTGAATGATAAAATTAGATTTATCAACTCAAATAACTTAAAGTTTTTGATTCGACTCACTCGATTAAACTTTTACCCCTACCTGTAGGTAAGAATCATATAAATATTACTTAATAGAATTTCATTAAATGGAGTAACATTTATTATTAATTCAAAAAACATAAAAATTAAACCCGGCCCAGTTGAGACAAGTAAAAAAGAAAACTAGCCGTTGCCGCTCCCTACGATGAACCCTAGATTTTCGAATAGAAAAAACTAGCCGTTGCCGCTTTCCATAATAAAATCCAGATATTTCCTTAAACTCAGATTAAAAATCACTGGAACATCATTATATAAACCCCGTCGATTCCTCCATTAATCTTCAATTAACTCTGGATCCAACATCTACTGCTATTCTCGCATCGCATTTCTATAATTAATCTTCTGTCTACTGTGTTTTTCGCTTGATTTTTTGTTGCTAACATATCTTTTTCTAGTTAAATTTTGATTTCAAATTTGCAGGTTCTGGATTGTCATATTATATAATTGTTTGGATTTTGCATAACTTATTTCTTGCAGGATTTTGAGTAGTTTATTGCTTTTCGTTTCTCTTTTGTTATATATATTTGTTTTGTTTCTTGGATACTTGATATTATGGATGCAGGATCTTTGAATTCCTTTTCTAACTTGAACGGTCAATCTAAATGGCCACTCCAAGAACAACTTCTGCTGAGAAGGAATAGTTCTAAAGAAAATGTAATCATTTGATCTTGTTTGTACAGTGTTTTGTTTGATTTTTGTGATTGCAGATCTGGGTTTTACTTGTTTTTCAACTTTGTAGTGAAATTCAAATTGATTATGCTTTTTCCTGGTATTATCAAGATGGATAGATTCATACCGAACCGTTCTGCTATGGACTTCGATTATGCGAATTACATGCTGACCGAAGGGAGAAAGATCAAAGAGGACCAAACGGCGTGCTCACCTGCCAAGGAGGCCTACAGGAAGCTGCTGGCCGAGTCCTTGAACATGAACCGGACCCGGATCTTGGCTTTCAAGAACAAGCCACCAACGGCGGTTGAACACTTCCCTTCCGAGCACTCGGCTGCTTCGGTTCATCTGACCAAATCCACAAAGCCTAGAAGACACATTCCCCAGGTAATTAGTGACTGATATGCATGATTTGACTAGAACAGTAGAACCAGGAAATTTTGGTACAACAGATATTAATATGACGCGGATGTCATTATGCTTATTCAGAGCTCTGAGAGAACATTGGATGCTCCTGATCTTGTCGACGATTTTTACCTGAATTTATTGGATTGGGGCAGTGGCAACGTTCTTGCAATAGCACTCGGCAACACCGTGTATTTGTGGGATGCTTCAGATAGTTCTACCTCAGAACTTGTTACAGTTGATGATGAAAATGGTCCTGTAACAAGTGTGAATTGGGCTCCTGATGGCCGGCATATTGCCATTGGCTTGAACAATTCTGAAGTACAGCTATGGGATTCGGCTTCTAACAGACAGGTTTTGATGTCCAGACATTGCTGAAACATTTGCAGCTTCTTAATTTTGTTCTCCCAACACTTGTCTCACATGTTTTTTATGTTTGTTGTTTGCAGCTGCGTACTCTGAGAGGCGGTCACACATCGAGAGTGGGCTCGATGGCATGGAACAATCACATTCTCACGACAGGAGGAATGGATGGTAAAATTGTTAACAATGATGTGAGAATCAGATCCCATATTGTCGAAACTTACAGAGGACACCAACAAGAGGTTTGCGGGCTGAAATGGTCGGCTTCCGGACAACAACTAGCTAGCGGAGGCAATGATAATCTTGTTCACATATGGGATAGGTCCATGGCATCCTCTAATTCACCGACACAATGGCTACATAGATTGGAGGATCATACCTCTGCCGTCAAGGCCCTTGCCTGGTGCCCTTTCCAGAGCAATTTGCTGGCCACTAGTGGAGGCGGTGGAGACCGGACCATTAAGTTTTGGAATACACACACGGGTGCATGCTTAAATTCGGTCAATACAGGCTCTCAAGTGTGTGCTCTGCTGTGGAGCAAGAACGAGAGAGAGCTTTTGAGTTCCCATGGGTTTACTAACAATCAATTAACCCTTTGGAAATATCCATCGATGGTGAAGATGGCGGAGCTAACCGGTCATACGTCTAGAGTACTTTACATGGCTCAAAGTCCCGATGGCTGCACGGTGGCATCAGCTGCAGGGGACGAGACACTAAGATTCTGGAATGTTTTTGGGTCCCCTGAAGTGGCTAAAGCTGCTCCCAAAGTGAACCGTGAGCCATTCTCTCAGTTGAACCGTATCCGGTGATGGATTCTTCATTTTTGTAAACATTTTCTTCTCATCCATCCCATGTTTGTATATTATATTTTCAACTTCTTAGTGAAATTGTTCATCATCACCTTCATACAATATGAATGCCACTTTTATGAAACAACTCATTTTTGTCATTGTAAGTGTTACTCTCTCTTGGAACCAAGAGAATAATTTAAGCAACACAAAATTAAAACTAGCTACTTCATGTTAAAAATTTGATATTAATATTCTTTTTATTTTATTTCTTTATCATATCCAGTATATATTATTAAACTACCTATTAAAAAAACCTTATCATCTAACCAATTACTTTAAATACAGTATTGAAATAGGTTATGTACCTTTTAATTACTTTGAAATAGGTTATAATTTGACCAATGTTTTTTTAATATAAATTTATCATTAATTAAATATTTTAAATATAAATCTCAACACGTTATAATTTACAGAATGTAATCGAAAGATTCTCAAAATATAACTTGACATTGTTGAGTTGATCAATTATAAAGATAACCCATGAGAAGGAGGATGAATTGATAACTAAAAAAATAAGTGAAAACAAATGCAAAAAGAAAAAATGTTTGAAGGTGATGTGTTTAGAAATTCAACTTTCTCAATAACATCTAATATCTTAACTATCCACATTAAGGATAACCGACGTTTACAGAATTGAAGTTTAAATTCAAACACTTGAATGAAAATAAAATTATAATAAAAAACATTTGCTACAAAAATTTGACAATAAAAGCTCAAAGATGATGGATATATACTTAAATGCTTTAGAATGATTGTCTTGTTGAAGAAACTTTATCGTTTAAATTGTTAAGAAATTGTTAAGAAATTGAATAGAACTAATTAGACTACGATTTTTCTGTATTAAGTATTGTCTAACAAGAATGAGTATTGGCACACAAGCTTTTATATTAGTATATGCTTAAAATAAAAATACTCATTGTAATAAAAAAGTATCAGTACGTAAACTAACATATCGATATAGAGTGGATGTTATAAGGGATATCGATATGCTTTATTTGTGCTGGTAAGTGTCATATTGTTACGGTAAAAGATTTGCTCACTAGATTCCTCGAGAATTAAGTGAAAATAGAGTATTACTATACATATCGTTATACCTGTACACAAACTAAAATATTTGAAGTTTGGATCTAAAAATTTGAAGAGTCTTTTAATTGACAAAATATTTTAATAAAATTGTCTCATACCAATATGAGCTTTGGTGTACCGGTATTTAGAGCATATTTTGATTTTTTAAAGTTAAAAGGCTCTACCGATATATATATATATATAGTTGTATTGGTACTCAGATGCCATAATGAATAAAAATTACAATTTCAAAAATTTGTATCGATATACATAAAATTATATCGATACTCAGTTACTAAAATAGCTAGTTGAATACCAAAACACTTAAAATATACATAAAGTAGAGCACCACTTATCAACGGATGATCAAAATCATCGGGTAATAAGAAGATGAAGGAAATGCTCATGGACTTCAAAGACGATAATTGAGTGACTCAAATTATAAGAATATGGAAAACTGACTTCATCATCTTTACTTATATTCTCCATACCTTGTAGGTCGAATATTCTTTGGGCATCAAGAGGAAAAGTTGTACTCACGATATAAGATTCAAGCGCTATGTGTAGCGATGATTTTTTCTGTTACGAAAATTAAAAAATGTTTAAAGTATATTATTTTTTATTAAAAAATTCATTAAAAGGGAAATTTGGTGAAAGTTCGTATTTTGAAAATTTTGGACTCGCTATCGGTTAATTTGATATATCAGATACCATAAAAAAAGTAGAGATTTTTTTTAAAGAAAAATAGGTTCAGGAGTTGATTATGGATAAGAAAAGTAAGAATTTCACACCGTCAAATATTAATACCTAATTAATTATTCATTTATTAATATCAATTTTTTTAAGTTAAAGTGACAAGTAAATTGAAATTTGATTATAATTGCGAGTAAATTTTAAAGACCTCATTATTCGAGAATAAATGATAAATTACCACCATTATATTTGTTACTAGACTTGTTTACTTACGAATAAAAGGATACCTATTTAACAATAAATGTACCGACATGAAACTAAATCAAACATAATATACACAAATATATGAATATAGTCAAGAAAAATAATATAAAGAATAAGATATTAAAAAAATTTAAAACATGTATAAAATAAATCTAATTTATAAAATATTATGCATATAAAATTGACATATTAAATAATATAATAAATAAAATTATTATGAACTAACATAATAAGTATATGATGCATATACTAATGTATATATACACGTATAAAAGCAATACATAATAAAACAATAAATATAGTAAAATTTATACATACTACATATCATGTATATAAATATGTAAAACACGAACAATCTACTCATAATAATTAAAGGACAAAATATAAATATATTAATAAAGAAATAATTTATACAAGTGATATGTAACATAATAAAAATAAAATATTATATATTAATACACAATATACAAATGTACTACTAAATGTATATATTATAATCACACCAACTATATAATATAGATCATCTTATAAAATAAAATAAAGAGTGATATATAATATATAAACATAGGAGGTATCTATACCTATATTATATAGTATAATAAAACCATACAAAAATAATGCTATATACATGTTAAACTTAAACCATACATTGTCATATTAGATACAATAATATGACATGATCGTCGTAGCATATTTACATAGTACAAAATATGAAATATTAATTTATTATACAAATACTTAAATATCATATGCATATAAAAATAAAAAAAACAAATAAATAAAAGCATTTAACTGTTGAAACTTAAAGGGAAAGAAGAAATGAAGAAAGAAGAGATTAAACAACTGATCTGTTATTGATGGAAAGCTTGATTACAAGGAACCCTATTTATAGTTGAATATGAACATGAATATAATGTGGAAGCTGGTAGAAAGTTGGAGAAGCAATCCGTTAGTATTGGCGCCCAAATTACAATTGAAGAAGTTGCATCTTCTGTTAGGTTGTTTAATATTAACAAAATAAACATATTAAGATAAAAAGAATTTTGAGCTAAATTGTAAGAAAACTAAAAGTTTGTTTGATCAAATGGGGGATTATCACACTGAAAATTGGATTAAAACTTAGGAAGGGACTAGATTGTAAGATTTTAAAAATATTGGAGGACTTATTGGGTAATTTACCCTTGCAGGAGGGTAGATTTTCAAGGTAAAATGGGGAAGAGGGATTTAAATGATAATTTAACCTTTTGAAATAGGATTAATTGGTTTTAAGGAAAAAAAATATGAATTTAAAAAACTTATAATGACCAGAGGAATAACTAAATAAACGAAAGGATTGTTGGTGTGAACTTTAAAATACAGAGGGGCGTATTGTAATTAAACCATTTTTAGAATCAATAATGTTTATAAATACCATTCCATTCCAAATTTTGACTCTTTAGGCATTTTCCCCCAGAAAACCACCACAAATCTCAGTATCAAGTGGTGGTTCGGCTACTCCGGTTACCGTTCACAGCCCTCGGCTATCATTAATTGGTGTCGGAAAACTCAAAAGCCTCATCCGTTTGAACCTTTTAGATCAAAAACTCTAAAAAAAAATTTCTTTTATTTCCAAAATCAAAACACAATCTCATTTTTAATAAAATCAAACCTATTCTTATATTTTTTAAAATCAAATTTGGAATCATATTAACAAAGAAAAAAGAAAAAGAAGAGACTATCGTTAATCGACCCGACTCTAAGAGGGTAATTTTCTTTTTCTTTTATTATCTTTAGAAATTTCTCTTGTTGATTTCTTTGTAGTACAAAATGGTTGTTTTTATGTGTGTAGATTATCTTTACTTCAATTTTTTGTTTTATTTACGTTGATAAAAACACTAAATTAAAATACTATAGTTGATCATTGATTTTCACTTTTTCCTACTTTTTTATGTTTCTCTTAATTTTTTATTCTTGATCTTCTTTTGTTCTATCTACCTCTCTATCTTCTTTAGTTTATCTTTGTAAAGGTATCGGAATCATCATTTTCGTCCATAAATAAAGGTTATAATTATTCTATAATGACTTAAAGTCTTTGCTCGATAGATATTTTACAAATCAAACCTTACTGATTACAATACATTAAGTTTTCTTATTTTATGGGTATGTGAAACATATTATTTCATTTAAAAAATCAGTTGATGTTTAATTCTTGATCTGATATCAAGGTTATAGATTTGTCACAACTAACTGTTCTCTTTAGAGCAGTAACATTTACTATGGTTACTGTTAGCTTGAGATTCAGTTTGGGATGATCGAAGAATACTTAATTTTGAACTTGAATCTCGATTGGAAGACTTGAATAAATTGAAAGTGTTTAATAAAATATCTGTAAAAATAATTAACGTTCAAGATGTTAATTTTAAAAATAGTGAATCGATAATCTTAGTGAGATTTAGATTTCCATTGACTATAGCTACTTCGTAAAATTCAAACAACCTAATTGAGGGTTTACCAACACTAATGTATGATTGAATGTAAGCTAATATCAATTTGCTTGAGAATGGTAAAGATACTAAAAAACTTCAATCTCTATCAATAACTCTACCATCAATGGTGAACGTAATAACAATTGTCGATGCAACAGCTTCTACTGCAATTAAGTTTTTTAAATGTGAGATTAAGAGATTGGAACATGAATTTATGTGGATTTTCATTGTTTTCATGTAGTGTATTTATGCTAGATCAAAACAAAAATATCATTTTGATACTAAAGAGCGAACTGATTCAATATAAAATTTTTAATTCGATTAATGATATGAAAAATTATAAACTAATTGGGAAAATTTTTAATTCGATGCATGGTTAAGAGTTCAAACACACCGGTGACCATCGAATTCTGGTTAATCTTTTTTCAAGCAAACATCGGTGGAGGCTTCAGTTCCGGGAAAATTGGTCTCGGATTTTATTTGATGTGAGGTCTAAGAAAGAGGGATTTAAGGGAAGAAACCATACATAGGTTTCTGGTTCGGATTTGGAGTAACATTTGCCGAAGAAATGCATGGTTTCACGACAAATACGCTGAGCCTCGGGTGTATGATGTGTTTTTAGAGTTTATGCGTAAGGTTTAATGTTTAAAATTTAGGGTTAGAGATTATGATTTAAAATTTTAGTATTGTGTATAAAAAGAGATCAAATAATAGAAGAGAACTTTTAGCAAATTCATAAATATATTTTTAAAAATTTATATATAAAAACAAAACTAAAAAATTAAGTGTGAGAGATAATTGTCTCTTCTTATTTTCATATAATTTTGATCTTTTATAACGTTACCTATAATAACCCATTTGTAATTAAAAACCTTATTCAAATAGTACAAACCCAACATCAAACCCTTAACCCGAGCCCACAATATACAGCCCAACACTTAAATGAACAAACGCAATCCAATATGATAACCCTAATTGTAACCAACTAAACCCTAGCCTCCTAAGCTGCCGCCGCCACCGCCACTGCCTTTTCCCATTCCCGGTCACCGGCGCGTGATGACCACGCGCAACGCTTTGAATTGCGGGTGGTGGTCACGCGCTCACCCGATTGGACCATCAAACGGCCACCGTCCTCACTGCATGAGTCATCAGTTCCACCGCCCAAAGCTTCAAATCACTTGCGAAATATTAAAACGAGTCAGATCTGAGAAGAAGATTAGAACAGAGATATTTAGAATTTTATATTGTAATATTTGGGGTTATATATACCCAAGAGAAAACGAATGTAAGGGGCTTCTTCCCCAGACGAGATTTGAATGAAAAAAATAGAGAGCATTCAAACCAAAAATATATCCATATTCAAACATCCGATTCAAACAAAAAACGGAAACCTAGAGAAGGAGATCGGAGAGCCGAACACACACAAAAAAATAAGGTAAAAAAAGCGAGTTACTTATCTTTTATCTCAGATCTACTTTGATACGCACATATTTTCGAAAAACCGAGCCCGGATCCGGAACGAACACCGCGAGATCTTTCAGAAAGTATTCTCCTTTTCCATTTTCGGCCGCCGGTACAGCGGCCGGCGATGACCCACGGTGGTCCAACATCGGAGACCTCCAGAGCACATAGAGCCTTCCAAGGCTCTGTAATTTTGCTGCTGAAGGAGAAATAAACAAATGAAACTTAAGCAAAAAATTAAGGGGAGAAAGCCTATATACCGCAGCCAAAACGGCACCGTTTTGGTGCCGGTATTCAAGGCCCAAACGGTGCCGTTTCACCATGGATACCCGCATGCCAGACCTGTCCAGGACCCGACTCGCGCGTTAAACCGTAAAAAAGGGAGAATTACGCGCGTGGCCCCTGATTTCCATGCGTGTTCGCGTTTAGGGCTTCCAGTTTGCTTTCCTTTCAGATTTGGTCACGGTTTTAGTGCCTTTTAGCATTATAATTATAATTATAATTTTATTTAATTTCAGTCACTATTATATTTTATTTTAGCCCTAACAATTTCTGTTTTTTTGCAGATTTGCCCCCTGATGTTTTCTAAAATTATTATTACATGCTTATTATTATTCTTATATTTTTAAGGAATATTTTACTAATTAATTTTCTTTGGGATCACAGGTTTTAATATCGAATTTATATTTTCGATCATATAAAATATTTTGTAACCGATAGGTACCAAGTTTTGGGCGTTGTAGGGGTGCTCACCCTTCCCTACGCGTAACAGACTCCCGGATCCACTCTGGTTCGCAGACTCAATATTTGGTGATCCATTCACACCGTAAAAAAGATTGGTGGCGACTCCCCGGACTAATACCGATGATTACAGCTGGCGACTCCGCTGGGGACATTTTGTCGAGAGTCGAGCCTAAAATCGGTTACATTTTATTTAATGAATCGAAAATATAAATTCGGTTTATTTTATTTTTGTGATCCCTTATTTTATTATTTAAAAATATTTACTAATGTTTATAAATATTTTTTCAAGTCTCCCCATTTCACGAGCTCTCAACCCGGTCTCTGTCTGTTTAAGTGGGAGCATGAAACCACTCCTTCGTGAGGTTTCGCCTCCGTGTAGGATGGTGAATTGCTTTCGGGATATTTTTCCCTTTGTCTTCGTGTGACCTACGTCTCCGTATAGACTTGGAGAAATGTATCCCCCTGAATCATGCTTATTATCCTTAGTAAGGTAATAAGTGTCGTTCGGGTACCTTCTAGTACCGAACCACATCTAGTGAGACCTAGAAGCCTACTCATTAGAGCCGTCATGCCGGACCTCTGCCCGATTAGAGGGTCACCATATAAGGTTTTTCTTTTTAGAGAGAGAAAGTGGGAGGGTTCGTTTATTTACGCCCTTTATTTACTATTATTTATTTCATTATTTATTTTTCACATTATAACTGTCATATCCATATTCATGCATCATAAAGTATGTACGTCCATTATTGTCCAATTCGATACTAACATTTTGCATCCTTGTATTGCATTGTTTTTTGTGTTTTGCATTTGCATTTCATTTAAAAAAATTAGAAAAAGGGTGTTGATACAAGTACAACAGTTAGAAAGGTTCAGCTACGTAGAACCGCTTTCTTGATAGAGTGGGGCACCTGAAGGGGTTCTACTGGTGATGCCAAGACAACAAAATTCGAGTTAGTTCATGCTAGCAATGATGTAATGATCACTTTAACCATACTCGGGATTAGATTTACATTTTGATCGAATCTCTAAAGCAAGCTGGAGAAATTGGTTGAACATCTATGGACTCTAGATGATTCGAGCCGAAGTTTTATTTGGGACAAGAAAGCTGGTATTGCTCCTCCAGAGAATCAAGTTTTTGAAGATGAAGACCAAACGCTACATGAAAGCCAAACAATACCTACTTTATGTAGAGAAAACTTCGTTTTAACGCGAGCTTCCTTTTAAAAGTTGTACTAATTCAACACTTTTTTATATAAAATATTTTGTAACACTTTGCACATACATGACATCATTCTAGTTGCATCAATCATGTCATATTGCATCATTTACACCATGATTCTAACATCAAAAGGGGCATGCCTGTTGTTGTGATTTGGGGCATCCATTTTGAGAAAAGATTTCGAAAAAACAGGGCAAATCAGAAAAATTTGATAGAACCTATTATCACTAGTGGAATCAAGGGTACCCCTTAAAAAATCATGTCATTCATGCATTCAAGCATTCTACATTTAGACACCATGAATTTAGACTTGACATGCATCGAGTATCAAGTTAGGGGCATTTATGATGCATAATTTTTTGCTTGTACATACAAACAAGTCCGCAAAAGAGACCGAATGACCTCAATCATGGGGCATCAACGCAATAACCAACCTTTGGCCCCGAGAAAGCTAAATATGCAGAAACCTGCAAACATTCAGGTAATGACTTCCAAAATTTTGAAAAACTACTAACTAAAATTTTATTTTGTTTTCAGGTCACGACTACCCATCCTGGTGTAGCAGAAATAACTTTTCTCAAATATTGCCTCTGTCAATGGTGGTGGATCAATTTTGTTAGAACCTTACTCTTTCGACAACTATGTTGAAGATTGAATCTTCATGAAGATCTCATTTGTCCTGACGATACATATGGATCAAAACGATTTTGAAAAAAATGAAAAATTTAAAAAATGAAAGAAAAACAAAAAAATGAAAAATGAAAAAATGATGATGAAAAATGAAATGAAAAATCCGACAAAGACATGTAGAAACAAGACATTGGACAGTTCAAATGCCTTCTAAAATCCATTTTCGCGAATGATTGAAGGAAGATAAATCCTTTGAAAAAATTTCAATCTTGTGATTGGTGCAAACTGATTGTACCCAAGGGAATGGTATAGCTAGCCCGGAGCAAACGGCTACCGGTAAAGGCAAAACAAATCCGTTAATCCCTGTGCATTTGGGAAAAATGCATTGATAAGGACCATTCAAACGTCCATTGAAATCTATTTTCATGAATGGTCAAGGAATTAAATCCTTGGTACTAATTGATTGTACCTAGAGTAATGGTACAGCTAGCCCGGAGCAAACGGCTACCGGTAAAGGCAAGTCAAATCCGTTGATCCCTGTGCATTTGGGAAAAATGCAAAGAAGATACATGATGTCAATTTAAGACAAATTCAAATCATATATTCAAATCACAAACTTGATCCCGTCCCTGTTGATGGTGTGGCCAGATTCAACTTAATCATGCTTCTCCGTTGATGGCGTAGTGTGATCCAGACTTGATCTTACCCCTTCATTGATGGAGTGGATAGATCCCAATTCAGTCCTGCTTCTCCGTTGATGGCGCAGTAGGATCTAAATTACAGACTTGATCTTGTCCCCGTTGATGGTGCGGCCAGATCTCATTCAATCATGCTTCTCCGTTGATGGCGTAGTATGATCCAGACTTGATCTTACCCCTTCCGTTGATGGAGTGGATAGATCCAACTCAGTCTTGCTTCTCCGGTGATGGCGTAGTAGGATCTAAATTACAGACTTGATCTCGTCCCCGTTGATAGTGCGGCCAGATCTCATTCAATCATGCTTCTCCGTTGATGGCGTAGTATGATCCAGACTTTATCTTACCCCTCCGTTGATGGAGTGGATAGATCCAACTCAGTCCTGCTTCTCCGTTGATGGCGCAGTAGGATCCAAATCATAGACTTGATCTCGTCCCCGATGATGGTGTGGCTAGATCCATTTAATCATGCTTCTCCTTTGATGGCGTGGCATAATTCAGACTTGATCTTACCCATCCGTTGATGGAGTGGATAGATCCCAACTCAATCCTGCTTCTCCGTTGACGGCGTAGTAGGATCCAAATTATAGACTTGATCTCGTCCTCGTTGATGGTGTGGCCAGATCCCATTCAATTATGCTTCTCCATTATTGGCATAGTATGATCCAGACTTGATCTTACCCCTCCGTTGATGGAGTGGATAGATCCAACTCGGTCCTGTTTCTCCGTTGATGGCGTAATAAGGTCCAAATTGCTGAAATTTGATCATGTCACCGTTGATGGTGTAGCCAGATCTAAATCATTGAAGTTCAATCCTGCTTCTTCGTTGATGGCGAAGTAGGATCCAAGTTGCTGAAATTTTATCTTAACCCTCCGTTGATGGAGTGGATAGATCCAACCGGTCATGTTTCTCCGTTGATGGTGTAATAGGGTCCAGATTACTGAAATTTGATCTTGTCTCCTTTGATGTTGTGGCCAGATCTAAATCATCGAAGTTCAATCCTGCTTCTCCGTTGATGGCGGAGTAGGATCCAAGTTGCTGAAATTTTATCTTAACCCTCCGTTGATGGAGTGGATAGATCCAACCGGTCATGTTTCTCCGTTGATGGTGTAATAGGGTCCAGATTACTGAAATTTGATCTTGTCTCCTTTGATGTTGTGGCCAGATCTAAATCATCGAAGTTCAATCCTGCTTCTCCGTTGATGGCGGAGTAGGATCCAAGTTTCTGAAATCTTATCTTACCCCTCCGTTGATGGAGTGGATAGATCCAACTCGGTCCTGTTTCTTCGTTGATGGTGTAATAGGGTCCAAAGTACTGAAATTTGATCTTGTCCCCGTTGATGGTGTGGCCAGACCTAAATCATCGAAGTTCAATCCTGCTTCTCCATTGATGGCGGAATAGGATCCAAGGTGCTGAAATTTTATCTTACCCCTCCGTTGATGGAGTGGATAGATCCAGCTCGGTCTTTTTTCTCCGTTGATGGTGTAATAGGGTCCTAATTGCTGAAATTTGATCTTGTCCCCGTTGATGGTGTGGCCAGATCTAAATCACCAAAGTTCAATCCCGCTTCTCCGTTTGTGTCAGAGTAGGATCTAAGTTGCTGAAATTTTATCTTACCCCTCAGTTGATGGAGTGGATAGATCCAACTCGGTCCTATTTCTCCGTTGATGGTGTAATAGGGTCCAAAGTACTGAAATTTGATCTTGTCCCCGTTGATGGTGTGGCCAGATCTAAATCTTGAAGTTCAATCCTACTTCTCCGTTGATGGCGGAGTAAGATCCAAGTTGCTGAAATTTTATCTTACCCCTCCGTTGATAGTGTGGATAAGATCCAACCTTACACTTCAGGTCCTGTCTTTTCGACCAAATCCCACATGTTCTCATTCTGCCATTGATGGCATAAGCATATCATATTTTGACTGCTCTTGTTTTACTGTTGATGGTACAACTAGACCAAATTTTGTATTTACGTATATTATATCTTTAGAAGAAAAATAAAAAAAAAGAAGTAAAAAAAGAGAAGAAAAAAAGAAGAAAGAAAAGAAAAAGAGAGAGAAGAAAAAATATATGTTAGATACGCTTCTTCATCAGATGCAGCTGGATCAAGTTTTGCGAACCTTGCCTCTTTGTCAATGTTGCAGTTAGATCAAGTTTTCTCCAAAGATGACAACATCATGAGTGTCACTGCAGAACAAGCTTATTTTGCCTTCTATAGCAAGTCAAACTTGTTTTGTCTCCTCCAACGGTTCTGCCGCAACTTTTGTTCTCCTCGACGAATCTCCTCATTTTGAAGATTTTGCTGACAATGGCGATGGAGTAGATCAAGTCAAAGCTCTAGTAGAAGAAGCGGTGGCTAAAAGAACTCCAACCTTACAATGAGAACCCCAACTTTACCAGAAGAACCATAACCTCACCAAAAGAACCCTCAACCTTACCAAAAAGAACCATAACCTTACCATGAGAACCCCAACCTTACCAAAAAAGAACCATAACCTTACCAAAAGAACCCTCACCATTCCAAAGATGAACCCTGAAACCATACCAAGTGAAATGGAAACCAAAAATATATCCATATTCAAACATCCGATTCAAACAAAAAACGGAAACCTAGAGAAGGATATCGGAGAGCCGAACACACACACAAAAAATAAGGTAAAAAAAAGCGAGTTACTTATCTTTTATCTCAGATCTACTTTGATACGCACATATTTTCGAAAAATCGAGCCCGGATCCGGAACGAACACCGCGAGATCTTTCAGAAAGTATTCTCCTTTTCCATTTTCGGCCGCCGGTACAGCGGTCGGCGATGACCCACGGTGGTCCAACACCGGAGACCTCCAGAGCACATAGAGCCTTCCAAGGCTCTGTAATTTTGCTGCTGAAGGAGAAATAAACAAATGAAACTTAAGCAAAAAATTAAGGGGAGAAAGCCTATATACCGCACCCAAAACGGCACCGTTTTGGTGCCGGTATTCAAGGCCCAAACGGTGCCGTTTCATCATGGATACCCGCATGCCAGACCCGTCCAGGACCCGACCCGCACGTTAAACCGTAAAAAAGGGAGAATTACGCGCGTGGCCCCTAATTTCCATGCGTGTTCGCGTTTAGGGCTTCCGGTTTGCTTTCCCTTCAGATTTGGTCACGGTTTTAGTGCCTTTTAGCATTATAATTATAATTATAATTTTATTTAATTTCAGTCACTATTATATTTTATTTTAGTCCTAACAGTTTCTGTTTTTTTGCAGATTTGCCCCCTGATGTTTTCTAAAATTATTATTACATGCTTATTATTATTCTTATATTTTTAAGGAATATTTTACTAATTAATTTTCTTTGGGATCACAGGTTTTAATATCGAATTTATATTTTCGATCATATAAAATATTTTGTAACCGATAGGTACCAAGTTTTGGGCGTTGTAGGGGTGCTCACCCTTCCCTACGCGTAACAGACTCCTGGATCCACTCTGGTTCGCAGACTCAATATTTGGTGATCCAATTACACCGTAAAAAAGATTGGTGGCGACTCCCCGGACTAATACCGTTGATTACAGTATCTATTAGTAATAATGTGTAATAGTATGTATTTCTTCTTTTTAGACTCATATTATTTTTCGATAATATCACATATATTTCATTACACGTAAATACACATATTTAATTATTAGAGACTTTAAAAAACTAAATCGAAAAAAATTATATATATATATATATATATAACCTTTTTTAATGAATGAGTCAAATTCTCCTTGTAGGTGTTAAATAACGATGACCCTACTCTTGAATTATTCTTTTATAGAAAAAAATTATTACATGAGTCGAGTTTATTATATTACTTATATTATTTATTGATATATTTTTTTATTTTTTAATATATCATTAAATGAATAAATTTTACTAAATGAGACCATAATAACATGATGAGTCTAAATCATGTAATAAATTTTCTTGTTAAAGGCTAAAATTAATGAATAATTCTGCAACATAATTCTAGTTATGGGTATTTTTTTTTGGATAAATGAATTTTATTCATCCAAAAGACCTCAAGTTACATCACTCAATAGAAAAAACAAAAATAAAAATAAGTCTTATGTGTCCAACCAACAATAGAAAAAATTGGACATTATCATGCTTCACTGTGTGCTAATCCTCCCGTGAGTATCCATTTTATAACTAGATGATTATCAGAAGAGGATTTTTTACAATCTATCAGTCTGTCTCTAACATCCTGCTTTATTATAGCAAAAATTTCATAATTTGAACGTCCTTGTTTTCCATGTAATCGTCTATTTGTTTCTTGCTATTAGTAGTAATTCGACCCACACCAAGCTAACCGAAGAATGGTAGCTCTTAACAAACGACCTCTTCCTTGCTTCAATATTCACTCAATAACTTCGGTCCAAAACCTATGAGGCATATCCAAACCACAATTCCTCAATATCCATTCCCATAATTGTCTTGAAAAAACACAATCACCAAATAAATGATCTTCTGTCTCTACATCACTTTGACAAAGGAGGCAAATAGGGTCAATTGAACAACTCCAACGTATCATTCTATTTTTAGTAGGAAGCTTATCCAATACCACTAGCCAGACAATGAAAGAGTATCGAGGGATAGAAAGCTTACCCCAAACAATATGATCCCGAGGTACCTTCTCATGTTTATGTCGGATCATCTTCCAAACTTTCTTTGCTTTGAATTGACCTTGTTATGTACTCGTAAATCCCAAATTATGTCTAAGCTTTAAAAGTTTTTTCAAACACAACTATGGTAGCTTTTGGCACGAACAAAGATTATTGAATTTTCATTCAACATGTAATGTTGTACCCATGCAACTTAAAGGGAATCAGCCTGAGACATCAAAAGCCATAGACATTTTGTCATGCAAGCTCGATTCCAAACTGTAACATTATAAATACCTAGATTACCCTCACCTTTTGGATGGCAAATAACATCCCACCTAACTCAAGCCCCACTCGCATCATTACTAGTAACCTTAGAGGGTAAAATAACATTACAAATTTGGTTGATCCAGTTAATTACCTTAGAGGGTAAAATAAACATCCGATACCAAAAGTTTTGCACACTGAAAAGAACACTTCGGATCAATTTTAATCTCCCTGTAAAGGATAAGCATTTCGAAGGCCAACTATTCACTTTGCTAGTGATTTTATCCACCAAACACTTAAAATCACTCATTGGGAGATTTTTTGTAACCAAAGGGACTTCCAAATAACGAACAAGCAGACAACCAACAGTTTATTCAGTTGAACACCTTGTGACTAATTCAAATTTGATTCGGTTCAAACCCGATTAAAGCTTGACATAAATTGATTCGAATTAAAATCGAGCTCGACTTGAGATTTTAACGAGTTAAGTCAAGTAAACCTCGATTTAGCATATAAGTTCGTGAGCAACTCAATATTTTTTATAAATTATTTCAAGATTTTTTAACAGTTACCCTTGTATGCAACAAATTTTGGGATCAAACCTAATCTAATAAATTTTACTAATAAATAAAAATTAAAAATTCAAAAATATAAAATATAAATAAATAAATTTCAAAAAAAATTGAAAAATGTTTAAAAAATAAAAAATATAAAAAAATAAATCTAGAATGATCCAAATCTAAAAAAATATGAAAAATATTAAAAAAAATAAAAAAAATCCTTAGAGGAGTTTGAGCTCATCTAAAATTCTTCCTCACCAAGCAAACACTTCAATCAATCTCTAAATTTTCGGAATTCAAACTGCTCAAAAGACTCTATTTTCATACCATAAATAGTCCCCAAACCCTCTAGGAAAATACACAAGAAAAAAAATAGAGAAGAAAATCCTACGAAATCAGACTAAAATAGAGGAGTTCTGGTGAGGAAACTCGAGCAAAAGCAAGCAAGAAGGAAATCAAGTGAATACCTTGTAGTGGTGACAACTTTGAAAGAGGTAAAAAAAAGAGTCGAATCATCCTTTAATTTTATTTCCATTCCTTTATTTATTTTTTTTTGTATGTAAAATAAACTGAAAAGTGAAAATAATTTTTTTTAAAAACTAAAAAGTATTTGATTATCCTGCCTTTAATTAATTTTGAACAACGATGTAAAAAAAAAAGAGTTTCGAACGTTAAAAACTCGGTACGAAAGAGGAAGTGTATCATTAAGTTGAGTGTGTCAGTGAATTCAATTGCATTCAATTTCAAAGTTGAAATTGTGAATATGCAGGTAATTATAAAAATTAGGGAAAATCACCTTATAAGTCCTCCAAACTTTAGATGCTTAGGTTTAAATCTTTAAGTTTAAGTCATGTTTTCTTTTAGTCTTTTAGGTTTAAATCAATTTTAATTAGATCCTTATTCATGAATTCATTTAATAATTAAACCAATAAATTTGTTGTAGATTTAATTTGCTATTTAGTCGGTTTTATTAATTTAATTAATTTGTGAGTTGAGTTTTAATATATTTTATTAGAATAATGTAATAGAAAATTATATAATTTATTTTCAATTTATGTAGTTTGATTTCTTCGAATTATTTTAGTTTAATTTTATGTTTGAATTATTTTTTTGTATATGTTTATAATGTAACACCCTCGACCCGGTGCCACATAGGGCCTCTGACCCAAAACCTGTATTTTAAAATTTCTTTCCAAAAGCCCATAAAGACGGGTCCAAATTCATTTCCATCATAATAAAATAACATCCAAATGCATTTTAAAACATAGATCTGAATAAGTAGCAGAGCTCCAAAATATTACAAACCGTTTAGAAAGCATCCTACAAGTACAAATGCTCGTTATGCCTAATAACATTACTCTAACACCAGATGTCGATGCTGAACCCACCACGATGATGCTCCTCTGAAAGCTTCCTTAACCTACGCACAAAAACACATTTCCTGAGCTACTAAAGCTCAGTGGGTACTTTACCAACCGGTCCACATCAAGCATAACATAAAATAAGCATAGCAACATGAATGATGACATGGCATGAGTACGATGGCGCTTCCATAACCGCTTAAACACATGATATCATGATGACATATATCGGCACATAGCATATGCATGACTAGAGAAGACCACACAACATCTCAAGTTCTTAACTCGTATTTATATCTTATATATATATATATATCGGTGTCTATATCACCTCATAGTAGTATAGAAGTAGGGGACCCATCAACACTAAGCAAGGTTACTAGGTTACCTCATATCATATAATATATACTCTAGGCAACCCATCAACACTAAGCAAGGTCCCTAGTTAGCCACATGACTCGAATAGGTCACACAAACCCTTAACGGTTCCATATACCGATTCACACAACTAGACTTCAATTATTATTCAATTATCTCTTTAACGGGGCTAGGTGTCTATTTCTCGGTTTAATATTTATTTTAAGGTTTAAACAAGTCTTTCGAACTCCTAAGGTAGCATTGTGAGACTTTACCATTTTTCCACAAGAACTTGGGCTAAAATGCCATGGGGTATCGATACCCCTACTTGGAGTATCGAAACACCAGGTATCGATACCCTCCCAAAGGGGGTATCGAAATACGACCAGTATCGATACATGTATCGAACCCTTTGATCCACCTCAAATTCAACGAAAGAAGACCTACTCGATTCGATACCGGTATCGAATTGAGAAGGTCACTGGACGACTCGGTATCGAAACTCCCTGCCCGCGTTTCGATACCCTTGCACGAAAAATGCAGTTTTGCATATTCAAACACTTATGACTCTATCCAAACATGATCCATTTAATCTTAAACTGATCCTAGACATTAAGGGAGTGGTCCTAAGCATGTTTACATCAATTTTACGAAGGTTCATCAACATAAACATAATTCACCATTAAAGACCACTTAAAGCTACCAAGCATACCAAACCAATCAACAATATGCTATTAAGCTTAAACATGATATGCATGATGATTAAAAGTTAGAAGAGAACCAACCTTACGCAAAAACAACAACAAAAGCAGCAAACCCGAGCTCTAAGCTCAACCTCAAACCTTCTCCTTCCCCAAAGCTCTTGAAGGCTCTCCAAGCTCTTTTTTTACAAGACAAGTATGTACAACGATTTAGAACGATTTAGAACGATTCAGGATGATTCCTACAGCTTAAAAACACTAAAAAGCGAGGATTTAAGCTCTCCAAAAACCAAATCCCGAACTCAACTGAAAACCCCTCATAAACCCTCATCTTCACCAAAAGTACACATCCTTACCTTGTTTTATAGATCCTTGATAGCCCTACGAATCTTCTTCTAACCCCAAAATAAGATTACAACATAAAACTCTAAAGATCTTACCTTTTATCTTGCTTTTCTTGCTTCCAAAAGAAGTAGAAGTGAAGAGAAAAAGATAAAAGATGAGCTTACTTCTCTACAGAAAACTAACACCCCTTAACCCCTCTTGTCCTTTAATTATGCATTTACCAAAAAGCCCTCAACTAACAACTCATAAGCCCCAAAACAAAACAAGACCAACAAGCCTATGGCCCACCAAGGCTCAAACTACACAAACCCGGGGCCCAAAACCGAAGTCCAAACCCCTCTGGTTAACCCGACACTCGGATCCAAATCTGGGTCGTGACATATAATATGTTCTTTAATTTTTTATATAGTTAATTTTTATATAGTAGTGCTATTAACCAACTTTGAAGCTTGGTAGACAATACAACCTCTTTTAAGTACCAATTTTGGGCGTTGTAGGGGTGTTATAACCTTTCTCGTACGTAACTGACTCCCGAACCCGATTAAAACTCTAATCCAACGGAGATCATTTTCATAGGTTTTCATTCGTACCTATTCAAAATGACTGATGACGACTCTAATCTTTGATGAGATTTTGAAGGTCCATTCAATTTCGACCCGGACCGAAAACGATGTCGACAGTTTGGCAACTCTGCTTGGGATCATTCAAGAGAGTCAATCTACAAAAAGGGTACATATTCCATATGCGATAGTAGTCACCCCCGGGTTGCATATGATCCATGACTTCGTAAAGGTAACCTTTGTATGGTTATAAGGAAGTACATCCCCTCGAGTTAAACTTGGTTCTATGATCCTATAATTGGGGAGGACTAAGGGCCTTACTAGCCTTAGTAGGCGACAATAACGATAATTCGGGTACCCTATTTAGAACCATAACCTCATGTAATAAACCGTAGGGACCTACCCTATTTAGAGCCATGATAAACCTAAACCTTAGTACGTTACCCATTGATATATTAATATGTGTTATATTTTTTTACTTTGCTTTGTTTTATTTTATATACTCAAGCATGTGTTATATTCATATTTTTTTTAACATAAACTCATGTTATTTATTTTTTTTATTTTTTTTATATATAAACATATGTTATATTTCATTCAGTTATCTTAATTTTTATATTTTTTGTATATATGATCATTTATTAACCAAATTTTCTTTTTCTTTTTATGTTAGTATGCATGTGCATCATCATCATAATAGAAAGGTGTTGGTTATTAATTTGATTTGATAAAAATCTTCACTATTACCAAAAGAGTTCAATGTGTACCAGAAAAGAACAATGATGTTAAAAAATGGTCAGTGAACACCTAGAGAAAAAGAGGTGACAATGTTTTAGCAAGACCAGATGATCAATTTGCTGGTTATGTTCACCTTTAACTCAAACAGAACGATACTCAAGAGTTAGAAGATATCTGGAACTATTGGAGTACTGATAGGAGACAGATGATGTACGATGCATATGGGGACATAGCCTATTTGTTACGAATGCACGTAGACAAAGGTTTGATACGGTCCATGGCACAGTTCTGGAATCCTTTATACAATTGCTTCACATTTAATGGAGAGGATATGACACCGACAATAGAGATTCTGCTGCATTACTTCATCTAAGTAAAGTGCATGAATTTGAGATTTATGTGAAAGAGGTTCAACCTAAGACGTACAAAGAGAAACTTGCGGCGTTGACTAGGACAAGTATTTCATGGGTGGAGGCTCAGTTCCAAGACAAAGGAAAAAACACTGTTATTTTTTGGGATAGACTTCGAGGGTTGATTCATTCACATCATGATCTGAGGAAGCAAGTTGATATTTTCTCTTTAAGGATATACGGTTTGATTATTTTTTCAAAAGTAGCTGGAAATATTTAAGCATCAGCGATAGAATTGTTTGGGGAACTTGAGAAAAACATTAACACAGCTCCAACTATCTTGGTAGAAACATTTCGATCTCTTAATATCCTAAAAAACATGAAGGTGTATATTTTATTGGGTGTGCACAACATCTCACCGTATGGATTCATAACCACCTAAGGGAAAAGGGGAAATCAACCATTCATGTTCATACTCCACAATATTCACCATTATGACAATTCTTAGCAGAAGGGTCGAGAAAGGAGAAGTTAGTAGGACAATGAGAATCAATTTTACAAGACTTGAGGCTGGAGGACATTACCTGGAGAGCTTATTGGTTGAACCATACTTATATTTTGTATAAGTTTGGTGCATTTTATTGGATCCCTCTTCTTGGGATTTGGGGTGCAACCAGATTTGCTCCTTTGTTAGTCTCGAGACAATACGGATCGTTACAGTTTATGCCAGTTATAAGGGGGTTAGAATTGTGTGAATTCACTTTTAATCAAAGTTCTAAGAAATAGATTCTTGATATCGCTAGGGCTTAGGATTATCCATACCAAGCCAAACTTGCAGCCCAAAAATTTCTCCATATTATCAATTTTGGAGAGCTAAGAGAAAAAACTACAATATCCCACCCCTACGTAAAGGAAAGGTCCAAACGTTAGAGGAACAGTTTAGATAAATACCAAGCGATGCTAAGACTGTTAGACAAGAATGCAAGAAAGAGAAAAAGGTGTTACATAAAAGAATCATTTAATTAGAATTTGAAAATGAAAGACCTGATTATGATGTGACGTATTTTAAGAATTACTCGAAAAAGTTTGAGAAACAACTAGATATTGTGAGTACGAATTTTAAGGATTTGCAAATGGATTATCAAAGGCTTCAAGAAAAGCTAAAGAATGCCAACTTGAGAAAAACTCCACAAGAATGGGAAGAGGAGCTCCGTGATCATGAGAACGACACAAAACATTGCATAAAGTTATTGAAAACTAAAGAAAATCAAGTAGAAGAGCTTACAACTAATTTACAGGTGACCCAATAGGCAAATACGACAATTTTTAATGATCTCATGGTTATTCGTGCCCAAAATAAAGAATTACAGGAAGATTTGGAATCTGTACAGGAAATTATTCATATTTACCAACAACAAGACTCAATGGTCGAAATTGAGAAGGCTCAATTTGAATATCGGTCTTTGAAGGAGATGATAGAAGCACTAGAAAACTCATTGCAACAACATAGAGACTTAATAGATGAGCTTCATAGAGATTTCAAGCTCATTGAGAATCAGTGAGACCAGTGAAATCAATTTGCATAAGAAGACATTAAAGTGAGAGATAACTTGATGAATGAAGCCCTTATTCAAATACGAAAAATAGTTGAGCATATCACCAATTTAGTGAAAGAAGCTAAATGTTTGAGATTGTGGATCAACCCCTCTAGACACTTTGTTGATGAGTGGATCAAGTTCTTGGAAAGAATCAAGAGAACGGGGAATGAAACTAAATCATACAACAGAGTGTGGCGCTAGTTTTTTTTAATGTTAAAAACGTTGGTGAAGGATTTTTGTTTTACGAATATTTTTTTCTCTTTATGTATTTTTAGGATGATCAGGTTGATGGATGATTTATTTCTTTTAAGTTTATTTAATAATATTTTTTTTGGTTTGTGCGAATATTGTTTTATCTTATTAATTTTCTAACCAACACCTAGTTGCATTCATTTTTACATTCATCATTGCATATTGCATTTACAATGTATACATCTCATTTGCATTGACATTAAATAGAGAAACTAATTCATGGAAGTTCAATATCATTGATACTGGAAACAAAAGACGATCATATCAATCATCCTCATAACATGCAATTCAAGGCTAGAAGAATAGAAGAAAGACTTCAGAAGTTAGAAAAGTTCAAAAACAAATTACTCAAGATATCAAAGGCATAAGAGAGTACATAGCGAGCAATCAAGAGAATCTTCTAAGCAAATTAAAGGATAAAATGTTACAACTATTATCTAAGTCAACAAGTGTCGAGAAAGGAAAAGCTCATGAAACCCATGAAGATGATTCTTCATCTTTACATTTTGGAACAAAAGAAACACATCCTCGATTTGTGTTCTCTGCTGGTGGGTTCTAATCTAATATCCATAAACAAGCAAATCTTCATGGTACTTCTGCTTCAAATATGTGGACTGAATCATTTAAATCAGAAGTCTCAAATTTTGATGACCCAATTGAGTTGGAAAAACTGAAGAAATTACAATCTAAATCTTCTGAGACCAATGATGATAAGTTCAAATTATTATAAGAAAGAATCAAAGCTATGGAAGGTACTGATGCCTTCAATGGAACTGATGTTATGGAGCTAAGCTTAGTCCCTGATCTAATTTTGCCTCCAAAATTTAAAGTATCAGAATTTGAGAAATTTGATGGCACAAGCTGCCTCAATGCCCACCTTACCATGTTTTGTCGCAAAATGACAAGGTATGGAAACGATGATAAGTTCTTAATCCATTATTTTTAGGATAGTTTGGCTGGGTCTGCTATACGATGGGACAATCGATTGAACATAACCTAAATAAAAACATGTAGAGACTTAACAATGGCTTTCAAAGAACAATACAAGCATTTCTTACACATGGTTCTTGATCGTTTAACACTCCAAAATATGGAAAAAACATAATGAAACTTTTTGACAATATGCCCAACGGTGGAGAGACATGGCTACACAAGTTCAGCCGCCACTACTCGAGAAAGAAACAACTATTCTTTTCATCAATTCCTTGGAATGCATATACTATGAGAAGCTTGTTGGTAGTACCACTAGAGACTTTACTAATCTATTGACAGTAGGTGAAGAAATTGAGCGGGCCCTTAAAACGGGAAACTTAACAGTCTCGATGCTTCCAAAAAGTCATATACCAAAAAGAAAGAAAATGAAGTTAATATTGCTGAAAATGATGGATACTCATATCCCAAATATCAATCTCCACCACAATTCATGTATCCAATAGGATATTCGAAACTTAACACAACCTCTACAAGCCAAGAAAAACAACCACAAGGTGGACCCAGACCGTCAAGGACTAACACAGAAAGATATTCTTTCACTCCTATTACAATTTCCTACAAGGAATTGTATGCTAAATTATTAGAAGAGAGGTTGGTATCTCCCGTTTTTCTCACACCACTACAACCACCCTACCCAAAATGGTACGAACCTTCTTCACAATGTGAATTCCATGTTGGAATTCCCGGACATACAATAGAAAAATGTACTGCTCTCAAAAGAAGGGTTCAGAGTTTGATTAATCAAAATATTCTTCAATTCAATACGTAAGAGGGACTTAATATTTCTAAAAATCCTTTGCCAACACATGAAGAACCGAGGGTTAATGTTGTGATGAATAGTGATGAGTTTAAAGTTAAAACAAGCTTATCTTAAGTGCAACCATCGCTAAAATGGGTATGGAAGAAAATGGTAGAAAGAGGAACGTTGAGTCCTAACCATGGTTCCATTGTAAGCAATAGAAGGAAATTTTGTGAATTTCACGGGGAAATAGGCCATGAAATCCAATATTATGATAAGTTTAGAAATATTTTCCAGGATCTGATGGATAATAAAGAAATCAATTTGTTTGAGCGGACTCAAGAAGTTTATGTAGCTTTTACAATAGATGAACAGTTGTCCAAAAAAGATGGTGAAGGTATTCGAACTTTTATGATTAACTGGGCACAAATGTATGATGAAGGATTATAGGAATCTCCACGACGATTGGTAATCAAGAATCCTGCTCCTTTCCTATACAAGAGTAACCGAAAAATGTCATGAATTTATGGTTGCAACATGGACATTACAGGGAAAGATGATTCTGAAACCATATCCGCAGGGATTAGTGGAGTTGGAAACTTCACTCGAAGTGGAATGTGTTATCCTCCTGACATTTCAAAACCAATGGAAATAGGAGGCACTAAGCCAAAAGATAAGTTTCCGTTAAATGGAGAAAAATAAAAAATTACCAAACCTGTAAATGAGGAGGAAGCACGACAATTCTTGAAATTTATCAAACACAACGAGTATAGTGTGGTTGAGTAACTGCACAAATAATCAACTCGTATTTCCATATTACCTTTGTTACTAAGTTCAGAGACTCATAGAAATGCTTTACTAAAAGTGTTAAACCAATCATTTGTCCCAAATGATGTTTCAGTAGACAAGTTGAACAGATTAGTGAACAACTTACATGCTGATAATTTTATCTCTTTTAGTGAAGATGAAATTCTTCCTGATAATTTTATCTCTTTTAATTGAAGGGTTCTTTAATTTGGCAAACTTTGGTAAAAGTTTCATCTAGTTGGGCTTGGAAAATGGTGATGAAGTTAAGGGATGAATATGCTTTGATTGGGAGCATTAATGGGGACAATAAGGCTAAAAATGTTTGGGAGTTTTTGAGACAAAAAATGATCAAGTTCCTTGGTTTTGAGTCATTTGGGGGGGGTCTTCATATCTCTCGCCAATCTTTCATTGCATGGCTTGCGGTTCAAGATAGACTTCCAACAAGGAATATGATGTTACGATGAGAAGGGTCAATTAATACTCAATGTTTATTGTGCGACACTGATGTTGAGAATAGGGATCACTTTTTTGCTACATGTGATTTCTCTCATCAAGTTTGGCAAGTAATTCTTATTATGGGTGGTCTAGATGTGCAAATTGATTGTTGGTTGGATATGGTGCAATGGGTGACTATCCATGGGAAAGAAAGATCACTCTTACTTGTTATCATTCGTCTGTCATGGTGCAGTTTTATATATTATCTTTGGCGGGAACGAAAACGTAGATTGCATGGTGGGAGGCCTAGACATAAGAAAGACATTATATTACTTATCAAGAATGATGTCAAAACAAAGATTTCTGGTTGTCGGAAATTAATTCTTTCTATTCCGACTCTTGTAACTAAGTGGGAGATAGCATAATGTCATTTTATTTTTATTTTTTTACTTTAATTTTTTATAGTGGTGATTTGGGAAGTCTTTTGGATGAATAAAATTTCACTTATCCAAAAAAAAATTCCTCATGATGGTATGCGATCTGTCAAAACATTGCATATAACTACCTACTGTATTGAGTATATATTATCCCATGTTTTAGTTGAAAATGGATCTACCTTGAATGTTATGCCCATGGAAACACTGAATAGACTTCCGGTGGATAAGACCCGCATGAAACCTTTTCATACAACTTGTAATACTCAAATTTCGTTTGGGTTCGAATATAAAATAAGGTCACAAGTAAATATTAAATAGAAATAGATAAATAAATAATATTATATAATATAAAATAAATAAATAAAATTTAAAAAAAATATAAAAAAATAAAAAGGATAAAGAAGGTGACGGTTAACATTGAGTGGGGGGGGTAAGATTAGTTTTTGGGATCATAGCAACAATGAAGGGAGGGGCGACCAGTTTGGCTCCATCTTAAAAAGTTTTTTTTTGACAGAGAGAAACACGGGGCAGAGACGAAAAAGGGAAGGACGAAATTGTTTTGGCCATCATGTAGACAATGATTAGAGTGATGATGATGGCCATTATGACTGTCATTATGAAGGTAATAATTAAAGTGATAATGGTGCAATGATGAGGCAGTGATGGGGTTTGAGATTCATGGTGCATATGAAAACTTGATAATTCATGAAGGATAAAGAAAATGATAGAACCGAACAATATGGGGGAGTTTTTTTAGGCAATTTGGAGAGAGGAATAATAATTAATTACACATTTCGGTTTTAAAATGGTCGCGATAGCTTGGCGACTCCGCTAGGGACATATTTTTTTTGTGAGTCAGGCCTAATAATTAATTACACGTGGCATTTGACATTTCGAATAATAATATAATTTTCTTCAATAGATTATCGAATGAATTTTTGGACGAATAAGGGTAGATTTTTTCTTTTGTGCGATATATCTGTCATTCATGCATAAGATCTCAACCCGGGCTTTTAGCCTTGAGTGGGAGTTAGATATAATCCGACGTGATTCTCTTTAGCTCTGAGTTTCGGATTTATATCTACTTCCGGTATACTAACCTTACGCGTCGTGGGGTCTTCACCTCCGTTGTAAGGGACCTATACTACCGAATCGATGTCTTATCTTCGCAGTAGACCGTAACAACAGTTCGGGAACCTAGAGTCTAGATCTGAACCCACATGTGTAGAGTAGAAACCTACCCCTTATAGAGCCAAACAGGGACCATTAGATAAGGCGGTATGCTGCCGAAATACCGCCAAATTAGGATTTCTTTGTTTAACTGCTCTCTGGTTATTTTTGTGCAGCATGATATGCTCTCTGGTTATTTTTTTATGCAACATAAATTGTTCTCTGGTTATTTTTTACGATTTAAATTGTTTTTATGTCAATTTCTTTTTGTTAAGATTATTAATTCACCATACTAACATTTTTTTTTGTGGTGTGTGAGTGAGTTCATATAGAATGCATTAGAGGTATCGATTCATTAGCTAGTTGAATAGGCAATGGTCATAAAATAAAGGGTTTGATAGACAAGTGAAAGATAATATGCTGAGATGGACCATATTCGAAAAGACTCAGTGCGAGATCAGAGTTAGTATTTGAGAAGACCAAGTACCGATCATACAAGGATGTTTCAGGAGACTTCAAGCATGATCCATGTCAGCCAAAATTAAGGGTAATTTGGGAATTCTTGGACGACAACACGAAGAGTTATTTGATAAAGTTTTTTAGTTGCTATTAGGAGGATGGTTACAACATAAACAATTATGAGGTTTTGCTACATCGTTCCAGTAGGTGAAAAGAATTAGATTTATATTGGGTTTAACATTCGTTCGAGCTTCAAATCGAGTACCGAGGCAAGTGTATATATAAGTGAGGCGCGATAATTAGAAGGCGAAGATAGTCAAAAAGTGGATATTTGGCAGATAAACTAAGGGCATCCCAGGGTTAGTTTTGATGAATGAAGACTTGAAGAGGAAAAGGGAATTGTGAGCCTAGGATCGAGGTTCAAATTTTATGAATGACGGGAGTTACTAATAGAAAAGGACATGAGAAGTACTACACAACATGTAGGTAATCAGTTTGCGAGTTTAGAACCAGCGTTTCAAATGAAGGACAACATGTTGAAAGTCGGACCGAGTCATTCACCAAGGTTATGCAGAATGGAGTTAGTGATCAACTTTAGAAACAAGTACAGGAAATGTCAGATATATATGGATTTTGCCTAATAAAGTTACAAACTTGTCAACAGATTTTCATCGACATACAAGGACAAATATCGAACTAGACTGAACGAGGTGATCAACCAAGAAGCTCGAGCCAGCATTCTCCTATCAACAAATTGACTTCCGCTTTTATTCGATCTTTTGGTTAGATGAGTGTTGTCTACTAACTAGCTCTTGAAATCGATATCTCTTGCATTCATGCATTGTAAAGTAGATTTATATTTAAGTTGTTTTACATAGTTATATTAACATATTTTTGTTCATAATACCATTTCATTATTCTGACAGGTTGACATCTTCACATTACTTCATTCATACATATGTTTATTTCATATTTCATGTCATAATATTATTATTTATCAGAATTGCATTTTGAGAGGCATAAATATGTTAAGATTAAGAAATTTTAGAAAGTTGTTGAGGATCACTTGGGTAACATGAAAAGATCAGTTGGTCTTAGAATCAGACACCAGTTTTCACACTGCTTGGATTCATGGAGATCGGAAAAGAAATTCATCCAGATGAAGTGCATATACGAAAGATTATAATGGAAATTTATCTTACATAAGGGTTCAATTTGAAAGGTTCTTCTTTCAAGAAAAAAAAAGGAAAAAAGGAAAATGCAAAAAAAAAAGTCAAAAAGAGAAATGAAGGTTGAGTTTAATAGTTGGGGCATCTATTGAAAATCCAGAAGATTAGAGTTTGAGTTATGAAAGCAACAATAAAGTGTTCGATCATGATGTAGACAAATTGAGAAGACTTTAGGCATTTGTTCACCCTAAACGATGTAAGTGGGGCAAATTTTGAGTCATGGAATTATTAGCTTCATTCTGAAGATGAAAACCAGGAAGTTCAGACCAAATAGGGGAGAACCAAAGGAGAAGTTACATTGATGCTTCAAAAACCGAGAATTCAACATTAAAACAGAAGCAAGAAAGAGAAAAATTGATAGTAGAAGTGGGGTAGCTGAAACTCACTCCGATTTTTTGGTAAAGGGTAAACGATCGAATTACAGGGGATCTGGTTACATCTTTAGGACCGTTGCGGAGTGATACCCTGAATCATCCCAATTGCTTTTGCCCGCGAGCATTGGAGATCCTTTGTAAGGGAAGTTATTTCAATTTACATGCTCATGATGCTTGTTTCATATATATTTTTCTCAAGTGACAAACATTTCATACTCTTTAATTCTTTGATTCTTTGTTATAGGTTAATTTTTGATCACCCATACATATAAGTATATATCATCACTGACTTCTTTCTTTCAGGTCTTGAATACTAATTACAGGATTGACCTTAAATCAAATTCAGAGATTAACTTTACTAATGTAACTCGTTTCTACTTTATTTAGGCCAAAAGGAAAACAATAATGAGTGTTTAGGAATCACGGGAAAATCTCAGATACAAATTCTGAGTGAATTTCCTCTCAAGTATTGTTGACTAAGATCTTTGAATGAGGTGATAACCTAAAACATCGTCCAACTGAAGACTGCTCTTCTTTAAAGGTATTCAAGTATGAGATGATATTTGACATTCCTTGATCTTCCTTCCCCAAGAAAAGTAAAATAAGAAAAATAGCATTTGTTGTCCCCTTTGAGCCTAATGTAGCTTTTCTTTTGATTCAACCCAAACCAAAGATTACCCCCACACTGGGGGGCAAAAAGAATGAAAATGTGTTTGAAAGTGAAAGACGTTTTAGATACCTTGAGAATGAAGGGTACAAAATAAAGTGAAGTGCGAAACCAAGAAAAACAATATGAGTGAGGAGGAATATTATGAATCAACTCGAAAAATAAAACAAGAGAGTAAAATTTTGTTTCTAAGGAGTCAAGTTCAAATTATTGAAATGAAAGTTGAAGCAATCGACAAAAGAAAAATGAACAAAAAGTTCTGTGAGATATTTTGATGAGATGAACCACTGTCAAAAGAAGTGGTGAAAAGGAAATAACCTTTAGGGTGAAAAAGATTTCAATACCTAAACTTTCGAAAAATACAACTTTTCGATCACTTGAATTTTTTTATACAACTTTTGTTGCTGAAGGAAAAAAGATTTCAATACCTAAACTTTCGAAAAATATTATGTTGAGAATAAGGCTCACTGTTGGGAAGGGAGCTAAATCAGGAAAAGGACTTGGAAAGTTCTTGCAAGGAATACACACGACAATATAATCATTTTTGAAATATGATCGGGGTGGTGTGAGATTCAAGCCTAACCTACAAAGGAAGATAAAACACGTATTGAGAAAGTGAAAACAAAAAAGAGCTGGACTGACCGACATAAGTAATGAGAGGAAAGTAACGGTGCTTCATCATATTACTAAAACCTTTGTGTCTACGGGGCACATTCATTCTGGAAAGGAAAGAGAGATCCTAATCATCACTAGAGAAATTTAAAGAGCTCAGCATAAATGCAATAGAATAAGAAGGTGAAATTGATAAAAATCGATCAGAGATCGGTCCATGTCCTCCAGGATATGTCTTGAATAATTGGACCGCTATTGAACTCCTTATTGTTTTTAAATCTTTATCAGAGTAATTCTCGAAACTTAACTCATTACTTGATCCCTAAAATAGTGAGAATTTATTGTAAGGGGGCCCATTTAGGCATCAGTTTATCAATCCAATAAATAAGCACACTTTTCTTTCCAATTTGGTCTCATTCTTTTTCTCTTCTATCATTTCTTTCATCGAGCTTGTATATATATTTCTTCTTATTTATTTGTCGGCCTTTAGATATCAATTAGATGAATGACATTGCTTCGAGCTCAAAAATCAATTTTGAGCAGACTGTATGCTTAGGAGAATATGAGTCTGATGAAAACTATGAAGAATGTAAATTATTTCCCGACCTACTCGGACTAGTAGAACATGAGAATAAGAAAATTCTACCTCACCAAGAACTGATAGATACAGTGAATCTGGGAAACGAAGATGATAAAAGAGAAGTAAAAATTGGTACTTTCATATCTCCAAAGACAAGAGACAAACTCATCTATCTACTTCAAGAGTTTAAGGATGTGTTTGCTTAGATTTACCAAGATCTGCCTGGACTGAACATAGACATTGTAATGCATGAACTTTCACTAAAGCCAAAATGTAAGCCTGTACAATAGAAACTTAGAAGAATAAGGCAAGAAATGTTACTTTAGATACGAGAAGAAGTAAAAAAGTAGTACGATGCCAGTTTTTTACAAGTGGCCAATTATCCAGAATAGGTGGCAAATGTTGTTCTGGTACCCAAGAAAATGGAAAAGTACGAATGTACATTGACTATCGTGACCTTAATCATGCTAGTCCTAAAGATAACTTCAGGCTACAATCAAATCAAAATGTGTCCAAAAGATATGGAAAAAACCATCTTTGAGACAATGTGGGGCACATTTTGTCATAAAGTGATGTCATTTGGTCTAAAAAATGTTGGGGCAACATATCAAAGGGTCATGGTAACTTTATTCCATGACATGATGCATAAGGAAATCGAAGTTTATGTAGATGACATGATTGCTAAGTCTTGGTCATAGAAGGAACATATCACCAATCTTAGAAAACTTTTTGAACGTTTGAAAAAAATTCCAATTAAAGCTTAATCCAGCAAAATGCACTTTTGGAGTTTTTTCAGGAAAATTATTAGGGTTTATTGTCAGTAAACGAGGAATTGAGGTGGACCTTAATAAAATTAAAGCTATTCAAGAACTTCATCCTTCTTGTACTCAAAAAAAAGTTCGAGGTTTCTTAGGGAGATTAAACTACATTTCTCGGTTTATTTCTCAACTAACTGACAAATGTGATTTCATTTATTGCCCCCTAAGAAAGAATAATGCAGGTAATTGGGATTTATCAGGCTAAGAAGCTTTTGAAAAAATTAAACAATACTTGCCAAATCCTCTTGTATTAGTGTCGCCTGTGCCAGGAAAAACTTTGATCTTGTATCTAGTGGTATTTAAAAATTCCATGGGATGTGTATTAGGTCAACAAGACGCAACTGGAAGAAAGGAACACGCTATCTATTATCTTAGTAATAAGTTTACTGATTGTGAATTAAGGTATTCTTCTATCAAAAAGTTGTGTTGTGCTTTGATCTAGACCGCCCGTGGGCTTCGTCAATACATGTTATATCATACAACATGGTTAATTGTAAAGCTAGATCCAATAGAATACATGATGGAATCACCAGGCTTATCAGGAAGAATGGGTCTATGGCAAATCCTATTTTCTGAGTATGATATCGAGTATGTAAACCGAAAAGCCATCAAAGGTAGCGTTATCGTAGACCTTTTAGCAAGTCATGCTTCACCCGAATACGAACCTTTGAGTTTTGACTTTACTGATGAGGACCTTATGTGTTTAACTAGTAGTGAAGATGAACCAACTAACAAAACAAATTGGAAAATGAATTTTGATGAGGCTTTTAATGCACTTGAGTGTGGGATTGAAGCAATTTTAATATCTCCCAAAGGAAATTATTATCCTTTTAACGGGCGACTAAATTTTGAATGTACCAATAATATGAAAGAATATGAAGCATGTATAATGGGACTTCATGTTGTAATTCAACGGAAAATCGAACACCTTAAAGTATATGGTGATTCGTCATTGGTGATTTATCAACTTTATGGAGAGTGGGAAACAAAAGATGCTAATTTGGTTGAATATCGAAGGCTCATTCTTGAATTATTGAAAAGTTTTTAGAACATATCTTTCTATTATCTCCAATGAGAAGATAATCAATTGGCCGATGCATTGACAACTTTGGCTTCCATGTTTAAAGCAAATAGAGAAACTGAAATAATGCCCATACAAATGAGTATCTTTAAATCACCCTATAGTTTCTATGTCATTGAAGAAGAAGTATATGATCACCCTTGGTATTATTATATTTTACAATATCTTAAGTAACAAAAGTATATCGAGGTAACAACCGATGTTAATAAAAGAACTATTCTGAGAATGGCTACAGGATACGTTCTCGACATAGAAATCCTATACAAAAGAGAGAGTGGCCAAACGTTACTCAGATGCATAAAAATTTATGAGGCAAAAAAGATAATTGAGGAGGTTCGTGAAGGGATTTGCGGAATTCATGCAAATGGTCTCAATATGTCAAGGTGGATTATGAGGTTGAGTTATTTCTAGACATCTATGATAGAAGATTGCATCAATTTTGCTCAGAGATTTCACAAATACCAGATTTATAGAGATAAAATTCATACAGCCTCATCACCTCTTCATGTTATAACAGCTCTGTGGCCGTTCGCAACATGGGGTATGGATGTAATTGGACCGATTATACCAAAGGCATCAAATGGATATCGTTTCATCCTTGTAATGATTGATTATTTTACCAAATGGGTAGAAGTTGCTTCGTATGCAAATGTAACTAGATCAACAATATGCAAATTCCCCAAAAGAGAAATAATATGTCGATATGGTCTACCAGAAAGGATTATTTTTGATAATGCTTTAAATCTGAATAACCGAATGATGACAAAAATTTGTGAATAATTTAAGATAAAACACCACAAGTCAGCACCATATCGCCCAAAAATGAATAGGGCCGTCGAAGCATACTACTAAAAATATCAAGCGGATTGTTGAGAAGATTGAGATAACATATAAAGATTGGCATGAGAAATTACCTTTAGCATTATTAGCATATTGTACATCTGTACGAACATCTATAGGAGCAACTCCATATTCTTTAGTATATGGAACGGAAGTTGTATTACCAATTGAAGTTGAGATTCCATCACTCTGTCTTAATGGAACTTAAATTAGGTGAAGCTGAGTAGGCTCGAGTTAGATATGATCAATTAAATTTGATAAAAGAAAATAGATTGAAAGCGATTTGTCATGGGAAAATGTAAGAAAAACGAATGATTCGGGCTCACGATAATAAAGTCCAACCAAGATCATTTCGTGAAGGAGATTTAATTTTGAAAAAGGTTATGCCTATGTAAAAGGATTTTCGAGGAAAATAGATGCTAAATTGGGAAGGACCGTTTATTGTGGAAAAAGCCTTCTCAGGTGGAGCATTAATCTTAACCGAGATGGAAGAAAATGAGTTATCAAATTCTGTGAACTCAGACTCTGTGAAAAATATTATGCTTGAATGCATGTCAGCCCCAGTAGGTGAAAACCCGAAAGGGCCTTATTGGTAAAAAAAGAGAAAAGAAAAAAAAAGAACCATCAATAGTTGAAAACGCGAAAAGGTCCTACTGATAAAAAAAAGAAAAAAGAAAGAAAGGAATTCAAGGTGGAAACTCGCAAAGGGCGCCTAGAAATTATGGGGAGATTCGAGTTATGAGTTCGAAAATGGTCCAAGAAGAAAGTTCATATGTCTTCAGGCATTGGTCAATAACTTAAGCTCTATTAAGAAGAATTCACATGGAAAAAAGGTACTTGAGCGAGATAGCAACGGAGTCCTTGTAATTGATATCTTAGTTTTTTTTTATTTTCTTTTTATTTTATATTGTCTCAAACATTCGATTATCACTTCTCAAGGCATAGGTCATTTTTATTCAATAAGAATTTTTTTTCAATAATCTCGTTACCTTGTGTTTTTTTATCATCTGAACATCTGTTCATTTCTTTGATGACTTTGTTGCTTTACTCAAGGGGGTCTATAATATATTTTTATATTCGATGCATTAATTGAATAAATGGTTTAAAACAAAGTGATGCTTAGTGGAAAGTTTTAGAACTTAAGAGGCACGAAGTGAAGTAAAGAAGATGAAGTACATTGACCGTAATCTGAATAAAGACAAACAAATTCAAAATAAAAATTTAATATTCATACATTTAAAACATTTGAACATCTTGCATGTGAGACAAGTGCATTAGAAACACGTGCATTTTAAAATGACAAGATTGGCCTCTGAGAGAGGTTGCCTTCAAGATGGAGTATCATCATTAAGCTTCCGAGAAGGAATGCAACAAATTACCTCCGAGATGGAGTATGTGTCATCCTAAAGCTTCCAAGAAGGAATGTCAAAAATTACCTCCGAGATGGAGTGTTATCATAAACCTTCCAAGAAAGAATGTCACAAATTACCTTCAAGATAGAGTATCATCATTAAGCTTACAAGAAGAAATGCTACAAATTATCTCCGAGATGAAGTGTCATCATAAAGCTTTCAAGAAGGAATGTTACAAATTACCTCCGAGATGGAGTGTCATCATTAAGCTTTCAAATGAGAATGTCATCAACTACCTCTGAGATAGAGTGCTATCATTAAAGATTCCAATAAGGAATATCATCATTTACCTCACCACCTACCTCTAAAATAAAGTGTCATCACTACTAGGTTGTTTCTCATTAGAAAAATTTGTTGCTTGTAGTCTTTGCTCACTTTCTCCATTTGAGTAATGGGCAAAGAGGGGCAATTGTATGCAACAAATTTTGGGATTAAATCTAATCTAATAAATTTTACTAATAAATAAAAATTAAAAATTCAGAAATATAAAATATAAATAAATAAATTTAAAAAAAAATACAAAAATATTTAAAAATATAAAAAAAATAAATTTAGAATGATCCAAATCTAAAAAATATTTTAAAAAATAAAAAAAATCTCTAGAGGAGTTTGAGCTCATCTCAAATTCTTCCTCACCAATCAAACACTCCAACCAATCCCTAAATTTTTGAAGTTCAAACTCCTCAAAAAACCTTATTTTTCATACTATAAATACCCCCAAACCCTCTAAGAAAATACACAACGAAAAAATAGGGAAGAAAAACCTACGAAAATCAAACTAAAAAAGAGGATTTCTAGTGAGGAAACTTGAGCAAAAGCAAACAAGAAGGAAATCAAGTGATTACCTTGTGGCGGTGACAACTTTGAAAGAGGTAAAAAAAGAGTCGAATCTTCCTTTATTTTTTATCTTCATTCATTTATTTATTTTTTCTTATGTAAAATAAACTGAAAAGTGGGAATGAAAAATGTTTTGAAAACTAAAAAATATTTGATTATCATACCTTTAATTAATTTTGATCAGTGATGTAAAAAAAATTGAACGTTAAAAACTCGGTATAAAAGAGGAAGATCGCGTGTATCGGTGAGTCGCGTGTGTTAGAGAATTCAATCGAACTCAATTTCAAAATTGAAATTGTGAATATGCGGGCAATTATAAAATTAGAGAAAATCACCTTATAGGTGCTCCAAACTTTAGATGCTTAGGTTTAAATCTTTAAATTTAAGTTTTGTTTTGTTTTAGTCTTTTAGGTTTAAATCCATTTTAATTAGATCCTTATTCATGAATTCATTTAATAATTAAACCAATAAATTTGTTATAGATTTAATTTGATATTTAGTCGATTTTATTAATTTAATTAATTTGTGAGTTGAGTTTTAATTATATTTTATTAGAATAATAAAACTAGAAAATTATATATAATTTATTTTCAATTTATGAAGTTTGATTTCTTCGAATTATTTTAGTTTAATTTTATGTTTGAATTACTTTTGGTATATATTTATATTATGTTCTTAATTTCTTTTATATAGTTAATATTTATATAATAGTGTTATTAACCCACCTTTGAAGCTTGGTAGACAATACAACCCCTTTTAGGTACCAATTTTCGGCGTTGTGGGGGTGTTATAACCTTCTTCGCACGTAATCGACTCCTGAACCTGATTAAAACTCTAATCCAAATGCATATCAATTTCATAAGTTTTCAGTTGTACCTATTCAAAACGCATTATGGCGACTCAAATCTTTGAAAAGATTTTGAAGGTCCAACCAATTTTGACCCGGACCAAAAACGATGTCGACAACCCTAAAATAATATTCTAAAATATTTAAATAATACTTAAAAGCTCTAAAAAAGTTTAGTAAATTTATAGATAATTTATCCAAAAAAATAGTTTTAAATTTTACAAATGTTTTTTAGTTTCCAAAGAATTAAAAAGTTAATTTATAGAAAAATAAATTTAGAATTAATATATATATACATATATGCATATATAAAGTCATTAAAATTTAAATTAATATGTATTATAATATTATAAATATATTATAATTAAATTTGTGCTTAAACTCGAAAATTCAACTTGATTTGAGTTGGATTTTATAAACTTGACTTGAATATAAATATAAAATATCATTAATCATACAAGCCGGGAAATTGATTATTTATGTAGTAAATCATAAATATTCTTGTCTTATGAGTTAACAACTGCTACTAATTGTATACATTTATCTTTAAAGAGAGACATTTAATTCTTAAAATATATGTGTACGTTATAAATATTTTTATTTATGGTGAATATTTATATATTAAAATATTTATTGCAATTAAATTTTTTATTTTATACTTATAAATATAGAGTTTGAAGAAAGTGTTTACACGATCATACATTAAAAATATAATACAAGTCTCTATTTGTTTTCGATCTTTCTATTGTTCGCACTATTATTTACTAGATCAACACAATAATATTAGAAAGATAGGAAACAAATAGAGACTTGTATTATATTTTCAATGTATGATCGTGTACAACATTTTCTTCAAACTCTATATTTATAAGTATAAAATAAAAAATTTATTTGCAATAAATATTTTAATATATATATTCATCATAAATAAAAATATTTATAACGTACACATATATTTTAAGAATTAAATGTCTCTCTTTAAAGAAAAATGTATACAATTAGTAGTAGTTGTTAACTCAGAAGGCAAGAATATTTATGATTTACTGCATAAATAATCAATTTCCTACAATTGGCTTGTATGATTAATGATATTCTATATTTATATTCAAAGAGCCAGCACAATATAAACCATCACTTCTGGAAAAAAAATAAATTATTTTCTTCTTACGTAGTAACGTGGATAAGTCTCTTCAACACTATATAAACATGGGAATTAAATCCAAGTTATATGCAAAAAAAATTCTCCTATTTCTACTATATTCTTTGAGAAAATTCTAAACAATAGGCTTAATTCATGGAGAGAAATAACATGAAAATATCGGTCCTAACATTATTGATGTTGACAATTGTTCTCATATCCCAAAAGCGAATTGTTGTTGTGGCGGCAACTGTTGGTTAAATAGACTACAAAACAGGGCGTTAGCACTGACAGGAAAAATAAAATGAAAGAACTAAAAGATAATTATACCGTGTCGTGGTATGGAGGCCACTGCCTTAGAAACAATTCGCCCTGATGTGTGTACTCGCTACTTTAGGCGATTGTCCCCCGAAGGTTAGCACGGTCCTCCAAAAAGTGTTCACCCAAAGTCTGGAGTGGACTGTAGAGGAAATGATCGTCAGAATCAAAGCCGAACATGAACTCGAATGATGCTCTCAAACTCTCTCAAGTAAGACAGAAGTAAATCTGAATGGGATGATTAAAAATGAGAGAAAAGCATCTTATTTATAGGTTGAAAGCAGGGGCAAATCTGTCTGAGAATCAAATAAAATCTGATTTAAAATTTAAATTTAATATCAGATAATCTCAAATCAAATCTCAGATAATATCAGATAATATCCATTTAAAATCTCAGATAATTTTGTTAATATATATCCAAAAATAGTAGATTTGATAACCGAAAATATCCATTTAAATCTCAGATATTTTGTTATTAAATCTATTCGGTTAAGTATTTAAAATTCAAAGAAAATTTTAAATCAACCGAACTGCTCCCATACAACCTATAAAAACAGAGCATGGGATTCAAGCATTATACCCACAATCCCCCACTAATGCAAAGGAATCCTCATGATGTCACAAAGTTTGACTATCACAAGACGAGCACTGGCGAGATTAGTTACTTAAGTACATAGTGAACGAATCTTGAACTAGTACGTAGTGGTGATGAGTAATCTTCCTCTTAGATAAGTGAAACTAGTCTTGAACTTTCTAATATCAGGGTGAACTCATAACACATAATTATTCCCTTCATCCACCACAGTCCGCGATGTGAAGATGTATATATACATGAAGTATATGTATTTAGCCATCTTACCTCGGGATTTTAGTAAGTGTACTAGAAAAATGGCCCATCGTTTTTCATAGAAGGCGACTAACTCTTCTCAATTACATAGGTTATTTCATCAACTTTATCTCCACATAAACCACCCAAATTTGGGCTATGAAATAATTAAGAGCTTTGTATAAATCTCAACCTCACAAAATAAGGTGATTTTCTTCAAGTTCATATTAAATGAACCACCCAAACTTTGGGCTAAGAAATCATTAAGAATAAAAACTCAACCTCTTGTTCGGTAAATTCAATAATGTTCATCTCAATAGAACAATCCAACCTCTTTGGATAGAATTTATTAATAGTTAAAAAACTCATCCTTTCGAGTGGTAAGTTCAAGTAGTTATTCAACCAAAATCGATAAATCTATCAAGTCTTTCTCACTAAGACCACCCAAAATTGGGCTATGAATTTATTAAGAGCATTAAGCTTAGCCTGGGCATGTACATGAAACGTCATAGGGATTGGGTAAATGGACATGTACACTATGATTCGTTTCATGGTTTCATTTGACCATATTGAACTTAGAGAACTAAGTTGGGTATCCACAATGAATCACTCAACCTATGGGCTTAAGACCCATCCCCTCGACGAATCCAGAATTTGTTTCCTGCTCAATCCTTTGGTAGGAGGATCAGCCAAATTCATCTCCGACTTAACATACTCTAAGGCGAGTACTTCGTTCTTTATTAGGTGCCTCACATATTCGTACCTTATGCGAATGTGTATCTTCTTACCATTGTAAGCTTGATTTAGAGCCACATGTATTGCAGATTACGAATAATACAATAAAGATATCGGAGGATTCAGTTTTCCCCATAGAGGTATCTATGCTAAAAGATTCCTAAGCCACTCGACTTCTTGCCCAGTTAAGTCTAGAGCTATAAACTCTGACTCTGTGGTGGAGCGTGCAATACAAGTCTGTTTGGCAGACTTTCACGATATTGCGGCTCCACCTAAAGTGAAAATATATCCACTCGTAGAGTTTACTTCATTACTGTCAGAAACCTAGTTAGCGTCACAACATCCTTCCAAAAAACAGGATAGCCAACAAAATTGACTTTTCAATCCATAGTACCCTTAAGGTACTTTAGTAAGCTTCTAAGAGTCGTTCAATATTTACCACTTGAATTATGAGTATATCAACTCAATTTACTCATAACATAGGCAATATCAGGCCGAGTATAGTTCATTAAGAACATTAGGCTTTCAATAATTTTAGCATATTCAACCTGGGAAACACAGATTCCTTTATTTTTAACGAGATGAGTGCTAGAGTCAAAATGGGTTCAAGCAGAGATGACATCCCAATTGTCAAAACTCTTTAACATTTTTGATTGAACCCTATGACTACTAGCCTAGAAACTCGTTTGTTACTGATAGGTTTAAATCCTCTAGGCAAGTCTACCAATTCCCAAGAATGATTTAGACATTATTGAGTCTAGTTCATCATTAAAAACTCTTATCCAAAACTAGCGTCAATAGATCTCATAGCTTATTTATAAGTTTTAGGATCCTCATCTAACAAGAAACTTGAGCTATAAGATCTGATAAGTTGTCTAAATCATTTATCTCAAAAATAAAGGAAGTAACAAAGTCTGGTCCAAAATATGTTTTTATTTTTTTCTTACTTCTTTTAGTCTCTAACTCAAACTCTAGATCCTCTCATGCGACATTGTTGGTAGCATACTCAATAAATACTACATCAATGGTTTTAGGACCGATGGTGGACTTCTTAAAGTCAGGAAAATCCACTTTAACCAAACACCCCCACACTTTTAGGTATTGCAAGTTTGCATAACCTTTCCACAATTCGTATGAGGTTGAGTCTAATTTCTTATGAGTTATTCGGTTTAAGATTTATCGATATAATGACTTCCCCCAATATATTATCAACTAATCTCTTTTAAAGTTTTGTTTTTCCTCTCAGGTATGCCGTTTTGTTGAGGAAAACAAGGGGTAAAAGTTTCATGAACTATGTCATTCGTCTCATATACCTCTTTAAGAAATTTAGATCCAAATTCACCACCTCTATCGGACCTAACACTTTTCATCTTTTTCATAAAGAGAATTTTTCATGGAGATTTCTATACACTCTTAAGATAGACAAATCTTTTTTTTTCTTCTTAATACTCTGAAGAAAAAAGCTCAAAGAGATTTAATGGCTACAAATATCTTTTAGTAACATTAATGTGTATCATTTTCTCTTTATTTTAGACAAGGTTCTTACCTTAAAAGACCGCTAGAAATATTCATCTACTATGACTAAAAAAAATCTTAGATATTATTGAAATTATTATTCTAACTTCTGCACTAAGTATAGAATATTTATTTAGTCATAGTATTTTATAAATTGGAATAATGAGCATAGTAATGCACCAAGTAGGTTTAGAAAGAGAGGTGGTGCATTAAGCACACTTAAATACTAAGTCTTTTAAAGAAACAATCCTAGACATGCATTATTTAAACTATTTCATTACTTTCCAATTAATCTCTTATGAATATTTCTCTCTTCATTTAGGTCTTTTAAAAGTTATGCTTAATATATTCCCCACAAAAAAAATTATTAAGCATTCTCAAGATGAATTTTCTACTTAAAAAGGTTATCTAGCCTTGTTTTACAACAGTCTAAAAGATACTCACTAAGCTTAAAGACTAGGTAAAGGCTTAATATATATTCATGCATTATATATCATGAATTAAATAATCTGACCTTATAAGTAGAAACATAATTCATGTAGACCTTCTCTATTTTGATCATGCCTGCAGCTTCAATCCTTGCATCATGACCCCAAAATTCACCGTGACTGATATTTCACTTATATTTTGAATCTAAAAAATTCAAATAAAATTATATATGGTTAGTCACGAAAATAATTTACTAACATTAATAATAAATAAATAAATAAAATTCACTAATAGTAAAATATTCTTATCTTTAGGATTTAGATTCTTATCTTCAACTTCACCACCACCTTCGATTATTGACCTGTCAAGTGCTTCAAGCTTGAACAAACCCAAAACCAGCTTGACAATAATATCATTTTTGCAGTCAAATTGTTTCTAAATTGTTGGTTAAATAGACTACAAAACAGGGTGTTAGCACTAACAGGAAAAATAAAATGAACGAACTGAAAGATAATTAGACCGTGTCGTAGTATGGAGGCCATTGCCTTAGAAATAATTCGCCCCGATGTGTGTACTCACTACTTTAGGCGATTATCCCCTGAAGGTTAGCACAGTCCTCCAAACAGTGTACACCCAAAGTCTGGAGTGGACTGTAGAGGAAATGATCGTCAGAATCAAAACCGAACAGGAACTCGAATGATGCTCTCAAACTCTCTCAAGTAAGATAGAAGTAAATCTAAATGGGATGATTAAAAATGAGAGAAAAGCATCTTATTTATAGGTTGAAAGCAGGGGCAAATCTGTCCGAAAATCAAATAAAATCTAATTTAAAATTTAAATTTAATATCATATAATATCCATTTCAAATCTCGGATAATATCAGATAATATACATTTCAAATCTCGGATAATTCTGTTAATATCTATACAAAAATAGTAGATTTGATAACCGAAAATATCCATTTAAATCTTGGATATTTTGTTATTATATCTATTCGGTTAAGTATTTAAAATTCAAAGAGAATTTTAAATCAACCGAACTGCTCCCATACAACCTATAAAAATAGAGTGTGGGATTCAAGCATTATACCCACAACAACAACCAAATTTCAACCGGAAACATCCATCTTAACATGTGCAAAAACGTGTGGCATTCGATGCCTTCATGACCTTACAGCTACAAAGTTTGCTATTTGTTTTGGTCTATGCATTGTTAAATGCAAAATTTCACCGTCAGAGGTTTTTTATAATTGTACCAAAGATTGTACTCAGGCTATCATTGAATCTAACCCTGAAGCAAGTATATAACAACATATATTTTACCCCTCTTTCTCTCTACATATATACAGGGATGAATCCTTCTCCACTCTCGAGGATTTTTTTTTTACCTTTTTCCTTTTATTTAAATTTTTCAAAATGTTAGTTTATTTATGAATTTGTTGCCCATTTTTAATCATTTTTATTTTACCCTTAACCTCAAATTTTAGCTTCTTCTCTTCATATATGTTTACTTTTATCTAATGAGTATCTTTAATTAATATGTACAGATCCAAAATCAGTGCGACACCATGTTGACAATTGTTATGGAAGTTGTGAAAGCAAAATTTAAACTTTGGCTTTCTACTTATTGTCATTCATACTAGTTATGTTATTATTTCAATTTTAATAAATTCTAAAAGTTGAATAATAATACATATTTTTTTTCTTGCGAATTTTCTTGTAAAGATGCATCAATCCATTACAACTTGGCATGATATGGTTATTTTATATTTAACATTTTGTTATTTAGAACATGTTAATTTAAATTTTATGCTATTATTATGGACATTAAAAGATATGTTCTAGTAATATTTGTTAAATATGAAACGAAAATAAACAAATTAAAATACAATTAACCTAAATGAATTTGGATTATAGTATTTATTTTAAATTTAAATGAGATTTATATAAAAATTTAATCTTAAAAAGAAAGTAGAAAATTTTAAAAGAATCATATACACTTTGCTTGAGTGAAAATTTTTTATGAAATTATATTTAACATTGTTTCTTCAGCTTAAAAATTATATATATTTACGTTAAAATTATATATTTTCTGAAAAACACTTTTAAAAAATAATTTATGTATTCATTTAATAATACTTTTATATTTTATCATAATTTAATTTAATATTATAATACGAAAGAATTTGATTAATATTTAAATATTTATTTTTTAACTTATAACATCATGTCTAAAATAGTCATTTATTTTCATAAAAGCACTTTTTGACAGTAATACTAAACACATCTACCTCAAACCAAAAATTTTAAAAGAACTTTTTTACTATATTTTTTCATTATATTTTTTATCGTATTTTTTAAAAGCAATGTTATACAGATACAAAGACTTCAACCAACCAATCTCATGATTCCTACAAAGAAATATTCTAAAACATCATGTAAAGATACCTTGAGATCCATATCCCAACAAAAAAATATCGAGCAATGAAAAAAAATCAAATGAGATAGAAACCAATTTCGACAAAATCATGTCAACTTAAATATAAGGATTTAACTGCGGTTACGGTCGTGTTTTTAATCGTATTATTTTATTATTATTGGAATTCGTCAGGCATATCCAGTAAATTCTAAAACAAATAATTTTTTGTGTGTTTTAATTTAATTAATTAATTAATTAATACTAATTGGAACTAACCGAGTATACCTATAATAAATTCTATTAAATTTTTTAAGAAAGAAAATAAAAACAAACTTTTAAAAACTCTTTTCGCATTTTTTATTCAAGAATTAAAATAAAAAATAAAATATTAAAAACTAACTTTGAAATTTAACTTCATAAGTTAAAAAAAATAATGTTAGATTACATAGGCATTGAATGTAACACCCGACCCGGATGTCACATTGGACCTCCGATCCAAAACCTGTATTTTAAAATTTTATTTCAAAGCCCATTAAATAAAATCAAATTCAAGTCCAAACGCGATTCATAAATCCATTAAGTTAAAACATAGCCCAAAATAATAGTAAGTAACCGAAACTCTGAAATGTTACAAACCATTTAAATCATTCGACCCAAATTAAAATAAACAGAGTTACATTACATAGGGTTCGACATAGGCAAGCCCACTAGATCTAATACATATACTCTGACAACACGGTCGATGCTGAAATCCGAACCTTGATGGTGCTCCACGAACCGGCTTCACCTAACCTACGCACGAAAACATATTTCGAACGCTGAGCTACGAAAGCTCAGTGGGTACGCCGAACTCGGCCAACATCATGCATATCATAAGCAGTAAAGCATAACATATAAAATATCGTGCATGATATGATGATCTAGTATGCTTGCCTACCACATGGCATAAACAAGGTATAATATCGCACATAGTACATACATGTCGCATCACAAAATAACACACAAGAGTGAGGCCCGTGTCCACACAACATCGGGATCCTACTCTAAGGATTGAGGCCGCCCTCAAATCCTATGCCCGGAATGTTACATCGGACATCTTCAAACGAGGCCGCCCAACGTTCGGAAAGGGGTGGAGGCCGCCCAACCAACCCCATGCTCGGAATGTTACATCGAACATCTTCGAGTGAGGCCGCCCAACACTCGGAATAAAAGTCTTCAAAACATCATCCGGCATGTTACATCGGATGGCCTTCAACGTGTTGCAACACTTATGGATATCCGTATTTCCATCACACAAGGACTCAAACCACACAAACGACCCACCTAGGATCTTAGCACAAAAAGATATATCAAGACTTCTCATAAGTTAGTCGTTCGGGGTTTTAAACATCAATCTTGTGTTAACCATTCATTTCATTAATTGTAAGATTCATTATAACCCTTAATTCTCTTATCGACCTCAAACGACACTTAACTAGTCAAGTTTTCGCGGGGGTACCGATACCCTTATATGGGGTATCGAACCACCCTGCCTCGATGCCCACCCAAAGAAGGCATCGAACCACGGGTATCGATACTGGTATTGATATCCTTTGACCATTTGCAAAGTCAACGAAAAGGGAACCCTCCAGCATCGATACTGGTATCGATGCCATTATGCCACTAGAGGTCCCGGTATCGAACCATGGTTCGATACCCCAACCCATATAGCCTATTTTCACTCATGGGTATCGATACCGGTAGCCCGAGTATCGATACCCCTGCACGAAATGTAGGTCTGCACTTAGAAAATTCTAAGGATTCATTCCAAACTTGATCTAATCAATCCTAAGGTGTTCTTACACATTATTAAGAATGTTTAGGATAATTTAACATCATTCCCAAGACATTTAACACATAAATTCGAATTTCACTATTAAAGATCTCTTTCAAGCAAACCAAGCAAATCAAACATACATACATGGATTCTATATGCTATGCACTCTACAATGAAATGCATAATGATTAGAGGAGTTGGGAGTACCAACCTTAAGCAACACAACAACAAAAACGACCTTCCTTCCCTTCTTCAAGCTTTCTCCTTACTCAAGCTCTTGGAAGATTCTCTCACTTGTTTCTCTACAAAGGGGAAGATAAGAAGTGAATTAGACACCAAGATGATGATTCTTAGAGTCTAAAACACTAGAAAAACTAAGGTTTACACCCTCTAAAACTTATTCCCGAACTCAACCTAAACCCCCACTAAAACCTCTTCCTCCACCAAACTTGGTAAATCAAACTTTGTTTTATAGATCCATTTCAGCTCTACAACTTTCTCTTCATCCTAAAAACGAGATTTTAAACCAAACTCACCAAGATCTTACCTTTTACTTCACCTTAAACTTTGATTGAAGAAGATGATAGAAAAAAGAAAAACCTCCTGCACTTATGACCTCACTTCTGCAGAAACAACACCCCCAAACCCCTCTATTCAACTTATTTTGGCATTTACCAAAATACCCTTAGCCCATAACTTAAGCCCAACAAAACCACTCAAGACCCAACAAACTAGGCCTAAACCACTCCACTCGGGGCCCAAAACCGAAGCCCAAACTCTCGAATTAACCCGATGCTTGGATCCGAAATCCGGGTTGTTACAACTCTCCCCTCCTTAAAAAAAATTTTGTCCTCGAAATTTACCTGTTAGGAAGAGATGAGGATACTGAGATCTCATGTCCTTTTCCGCTTCCCACGTTGCTTCTTCTATTACGTGATTCCTCCATAAAACCTTTACCAAAGGTATGCACTTGTTATGAAGCTCCTTCACTCCTCTATCCAAGATTCTGATAGGCCTTTCCTCGTAAGTCAAATCTGGTTTGACTTCTATTTCCTCAAGTTGGACCACATGCGAAGGATCGGAACGGTAACGTCTCAACATAGACACGTGGAACACATCGTGTATACATGCCAACTCTGGAGGTAAAGCTAGTCGATAAGCTACCGGTCCAACCCTCTAAAGAACTTCATAAGGCCCTATGTACCTTGGACTCATCTTTCCCTTACGACCAAACCGGATGATTCCTTTCCACGGAGATACCTTGAGAAACACCTTCTCACCAAGCTCATACTCGATGTGCTTACGCTTCTTATCCACATAAGCTTTCTGTCTGTCAAAAGCTGCTTGCAACCTCTCTTTGATGATCTGAAATTTTTCCTCGGTTTCCTTAACAAGCTCTAAACCCACTATTTTTCTCTCATTAAGCTTTGTCCAACACAAAGGTGTCCTACACCTATACCCGTACAAGGTCTCAAAAGGAACCAACTTGATGCTTGACTGATAACTGTTGTTGTAAGCAAACTCTACCAATGGTAACTGCTCTTCCCAACTACGGGCAAAGTCCACAGCACAACACCAAATCATATCCTCCAAGATCTGGATAACTCTCTCAGACTGTCCATCGGTCTGAGGATGAAAAGCTGTACTGAAGTGCAACTTGGTATCTAAATCCTCATGGATAGACCTCTACAACCTCGCTGTGAACCTCGGATCTCTATCCGATATGATCGATGAAGGTACACCATGCAACCTCACGATCTCATTTATGTACAACTGAGCCAACTTTTCCAAGCTGTAGTCTATCCTTACCGGTAAGAAGTGCGCCGACTTGGTCAACCGGTCAACTATAACCCAAATAGCATCATGCTTCCTTAACGTCATCGGTAACCCGGTGACAAAGTCCATGGTCACTCGATCCCACTTCCACTGTGGAATCTGGATAGGCTGAAGCAAACCCGAAGGAACCTGATGTTCCGTTTTTACCTGCTGACACGCTAGACACCTAGTCACAAACTCTGACACATCTCTTTTCATGTACGGCCACCAAAAGAAAGGATGAAGATCCTGATACATCTTGTTACTACCCGGATGAACAGAAAACGGACTACGGTGATCTTCCCTCAATATACGATCCCTCAGATCCTCTAAAGCTGGAACATACAACCGACCTTGAAAGTACAAGAACCCACCATCTCGTACTTCAAAGTCTGACAACTCACCTCTCTGAACAGCCTCTAACTGAGCTACCAACTCCTCGTCTAACACCTTTGCTCTCTTGATCTCCTGGACAAGCGTAGGCTCCACACGTAACTCTGCCAACAAACCTCCATCATCGGTCATCCTCAACCGATCAAAAAAAGCTCTCAAGTCCGACATGGACTTCCGACTCAAAGCATCGATGACCACATTCGCCTTGCCGGATGATACTCTATGACATAGTCATAGTCCTTTAACAACTCGATCCACCGACGTTGTCTCAGATTCAACTCCTTATGGGTAAGAAAATACTTTAAACTCTTGTGGTCGGTGTAGATGTAGCATTTCTCCCCGTAGAAATAATGCCTCCATATCTTCAAAGCGAAGATAACTGCTGCAAGCTCAAGATCATACGTGGGATAGTTCCTCTCATGGGGTTTCAACTGCCTCGAGGCGTAAGCAACCACCTTACCCTCTTGCATAAGCACACAACCTAACCCATTCAAGGAAGCATCACTAAACACCACATAATCTTTTCCCGGTTTCGGTTGCATCAAGACCGGTGCCTCTGTCAGATAAGCCTTAAGCTGCTCAAAACTCTGATGTCTCCTTTCATTCCACACAAAAGGAACACCTTTCTTAAGCAACTTGGTCAAAGGTGCCGCTATGATCGAGAAACCCTTAACGAACCTCCTATAATATCCGGCAAGCCCAAGAAAACTACGAACTTCTGATACATTCCTTGGTGGCTTCCATTCCACCACAGCTTGGATTTTCTGAGGATCTACTCGGATTCTATCCGCTGCAACTATGTGGCCCAGAAACGCCACCTCAGACATCCAGAACTCACACTTACTAAACTTGGCGTACAGATGTCTATCCCTCAAAACCTGAAGAACAACCCTTAGGTGATAGTCATGCTCCTCCTCTGAGCGTGAATACACCAAGATGTCATCGATGAACACAACCAAAAACTGATCTAGATACGACTGAAAGATCCGGTTCATCAAGTCCATAAAAGCTGCAGGTGTATTCGTGAGCCCAAACGGCATCACTGAGAACTTATAATGCTCGTACCATGTCCTAAAAGCGGTCTTTTGGACATCCTCTTCCACCACCTTCAACTGGTAGTACCCTGATCGCAGATCTATCTTAGAAAACACACGGGAAATCCTCAACTGATCAAACAGACCATCGATCCTAGGCAAAGGATAATGGTTCTTGATCGTGACCTTATTAAGATGATGGTAGTCGATGTACATCCTCATCGATCTGTCCTTCTTCTTCACAAACAAAACCGGTGCTCCCCACGGTGACACACTTGGTCTAATAAAACCTATCTCAAGCAACTCCTGGATCTGTTGCTTCAACTCTCTCATCTCCGCCGGTGCCATACGATACGGTTTTATAGACATTGGTGTCGTACCTGGAAACACCTTTATCCGGAACTCTAACTCACGGTCAGGAGGTAAACCAGGCAACTCCTACGGAAACACATCTGGATACTCACAAACTATCCTCAAACTCTCTAAAGCTGGACTCTCAACACTTACATCCACCACCTGAGCTAAAAAGGCCTCACAACCCTGCTGGATCAACCTCTGAGCTGACGAAGCTGACACAACATTTGCTAAGCACGGGTTTCTCTCACCCCTCACAACAAGCTTAGAACCATCAACTACTCGAAGCTTCAAACTCTTAGATCGGCACCCCAAACTTACGTCATGTTCGAACAACCAATCCATACCAAGGATTACGTTGAACTCCTGAAACGGTAAGACCATAAGATCGACCGGGAAGATAGACCCTTGCTCCTCGATCGGACACCTCCGATACACCTTATCCACCAACACATCAAACCCCAACGGACTGGTCACACGAACTCTTATCTCTAGATCCTCCGCTGGTAACCCCAACTTCTCCGATATCCCACTACAGATATACGAGTGGGTAGATCCCGAGTCCACAAGAGCAATGTGACCTGAACCTGCTCCAACGAGTAGGTAGATCTCCGGTGCTCTAGTAGTGGACTGAAAGGTGCCTCCTAATGTGTGGCTAGATCCGCCACGTAAGAACCCACGACCTTTCTGAGCTTGAAACACGATCCTCTGTACCTGACCTGGTGGTGACGTCACAAACTCTAGACAGTCCCTCACAAGATGATATGATGACCTACTCTTTGGGCCCCCAGCAGAAGAAGACATAGACTGTCTCTTACGTCCCACAGACTTTGATCTCTGGTTCGACCTCGAACCCTGATTCACTACTCCTCTACTCTAGTTCCAACGGCTCCTACTCCTACCGGAGTGAGACTGAGAGTTACCCGTATGACTCTGACTAGCTCCACTGGTGACTCCCTGGCCAACAGACGGCCCGTAGGTCAAACCCTGAACCTGCTCCAATGACTTGGCACTGGCAGCCAACTCAGGAAACACCTTAGGCGGTGCAGCAATAAGATAAGTCTGGATCTTCTTCCTCAGACCTCTCAAGAACCTCTTACATCTCATCTTCTCTGTAGAAACAAGCTCTAGAGCGTACCGGCTCAACTAAAGAAACTCCTGCTCATAAGCAAAGACTGAACGGTTCCCCTGAACAAGATGGGTAAACCGCTCCCTCAGGGCGTCGATGTGAGTCTCACCCACATACTTGCTCTCAAACTCCTCAAGGAAGTTCTCCCACTTAGGAAGATGAGGATACCAACCTTGCTCCACCGTCTCCCACCACTCTCTCGCGTTGCCCTTCAAAAGCGACAACACACACGACAGCTTGTCCTCTGACCTCAACCTCATCTGTCTCATTATCCACCTGGTGTCATGTAACCACTGATCAACATGTACGGGATTGTCCTGTCCCGTAGCAAAGAAGTCCATAGCTCCCTATCTTCGCACCCTCTCAACCGGTGCCTCACGAGGCGTAGAAGATGGCATCGGTATAGCTCTCACTATCCTGCGTAGAGTACGGTTCAACTAGGCAAAGTAGTTGGCCCCTTGACCAACTGAATCATCCGATTGCACCTCCTCATCGGGCTCATACTCATAGTCGGAGCCTCCTTCACGAGAACCCTGGCTTTCCTCCTGATCTCGCACACGTCTCGGCATACTTAACCATCTCTGCACGAACAACAACAACAAACAAGAGTACACCATCAGAATTTCAGCTTTAAAGAAAGTACGATATCGACTCGTGGGCATGTACTTGTCTACCACCTATATAACACACTAGACTCCCCCGAGGACTTCCTAGAACCGACTCAAACTAAGCTCTGATATCACTAAATGTAACACCCCGACCCGGATGTCACATTGGGCCTCCGACCCAAAACTTGTATTTTAAAATTTAATTTGAAAGCCCATTAAATAAAATCAAATTCAAGTCCAAACGCGATTCATAAATCCATTAAGTTAAAACATAGCCCAAAATAATAGTAAGTAACCAGAGCTCCGAAATGATACAAACCATTTAAAATATTCGACCCAAATTAAAATAAACAAAGTTACATTACATAGGGTTCGACATAGTACAAGCCCACTAGATCTAATACATGTACTCTGACAACACGGTCGATGCTGAAATCCGAACCTTGATGGTGCTCCACGAACCGACTTTACCTAACCTACGCATGAAAACATATTTCGAACGCTGAGCTACGAAAGCTCAGTGGGTACGCCGAACTCGACCAACATCATGCATATCATAAGCAGTAAAGCATAACATATAAAATACCGTGCATGATATGATGATCTAGCAAGCAAACTCATTTTTTCAGCCAAAAACACCCCTTCTATCATTTTTTGAATAACCAAACCCCCAAGCCTTTATTTTTCTCTGAAGAACGGATAAACACCAAGGGTGTTCATCCTTGAAACCCAGAAAACACCCCAAGATTCCAGAAACCGACCATGTCTTTTTTTTTTCAAAACCAAATAACAACTCTAAACTTTTTCCTACTCGGTTTTAAAACCCAAAATCAACCAAAAACAAAACATTTTTTTGAAATCCAAGAAAAACTTCTTTGATTCGGGGAAAAGGGGACGAAGAGAAACACCCTCCTTCGATCTCGGCTCACCAGAATGGCAGGCCACGGCTTATCTCCAGAGAAAGAAGATTAGAGAGAAGGAAGACTCGACCGACTCTACAAAAAGGTAAAAAACGGAACCCCTAACCTATCTTATTTGTATATACACAGAGGATATACCTCGAAATATTTCTCACTTGTATTGATTCTCGAATGAAGGGGGGAACCCCTATTACATCGTTTGGTTCGTCTTAAATAGCTGAAAATTTACATGAAAAAGAAAAGAAAAGGGTCTTGAAAATTCCTATTGACTTGCTCTCTAAAATTGGTTGGAACTTTGTCTTCTCTGATATGCTATTTTGGCCGCATGGTTCTGAATTTCTCTATGATATGTTGGTCGAAATCCCTTATGAAATTCATACAATTTTTGTTGTGGTTGCCTCTGAGGATTTGTTTTGATTCATGCCTGATGTTCTGCTCTGTGAATACTAGAATTGGTGGTCGATTATTCTCTGGAAATTGCTAAAATTGTTTGTAATTATCGGTCATTTTCATTATACGATCTGACATCTCTTTTGGTTGTTTGTGCATGTGGCAATCGGAGGAACAAAGGGGACCACCGGCGCTGGCGATTGGGAAGCTGAAGAGGCTCCAGGAATTCGAATGGTCAGCGCGTGAGATATACTCGCGCGCGTAAGGTTCTCCAACAGTCGCGCATGCTTGTGCGTGGGGAATCCAGGGGTCTCCTTGGCTTCGATCTGGGTCGTTAGATCTATCCTAGATCTAACGGCCACCAAGTGGCTGCGTAGATATAATAAAGGTTAGCTGGGTTTTTTTTGTTACCGGGTTAGGGCTTGTAATTAATAAATCCGGGCCTTCTTTTAATTATCTTGTAATGGGCTGTGTGTATTAAAGAAAACGGGCTTGTAATTATTATTTAGGTTTCAAGACTGTAATGAACTTTTTAAATTAATAAAATAAATGGGCTATTACTTTTATCTAAAATGGGTTTTATTTATTTAAGACTTAAGTTTTGATGGGTTTTAATTATAAACAGATTTATAATAAATAAAAGAGATAATAATAATAATAATAATAATATAATTATAACATTTAATAAATAATAAAAATAATAAAACGCAATAGGAAGAAAAAGGAAATAAATTAGTAACATATATATTTTTTTAGTTTATAAAGAAAATAACAACATAACTAATAAAATAAAATTAAAGCAAAAGGAATAAAACAAATGTAAAAAGTAAACGAAAATTAGATAAAAAGAAAAATATATGCGCGGAAATAATAAATGAAGATATAAGAAAATAATATATATATATATATAATGTTTTTGAAATTTTTTTAGAATGATGTTAGAAAACAAAGGTTTTCACCATAACCCCTTTGTTATTTTGAATTTTAATAACAAATTAAATGTAATAACATATTAACGTAATATATTATTTTGGATTTCGAATTTTTATAATGATGAGTAAAATTTAAGCTCATTATTTGAAATTAAAATTAAAATTAAACCCGAGTTTAAACCCCGGATAAAATTAGTGATTACAGCTGCCCCTCTTTGCTTATCGTTGTAAAACGATGATGAAGCAAAGACAAAAAACACTAATTTTATCCGACTTCCCTGTTTGAAGACCCTGGTATGAAAGCCCTTTTTCTCACAATTTTGATAACCCTTCTGTTCTTTGTGATCCTAATTAGCCTTGCCACGACCGGTGTTTTGACACGAGGCCCCCTGCACACATCATAAGAGAATTATTAGAATTGAACTTTGATTTCCCCTTTTTGATATTTCGAGCAAAATTTGAACCTCCAATGAAAAAATTAAACCTCATAACTTCTAACATCTTAGCTTATAAGTAGGATGTTTTACTTCCTCAATGGAAGAAAACCTAACTTCCAAACTTCAAAAGAACATTTCACTTCTCCAACGGAAGAAAATCTAACTTCAAACTTCAAACTTCGAATTTCAAACTTCAAACTTCAAATAGGATATTTCACTTCTCCAACGGGAGAAAACCTAACTTCAAACTTCAAATTTCAAATAGGATATTTCACGTCTCCAACGGGAGAAACCTAACTTCAAACTTTAACTTCAAACTTCAAATAGGATATTTTACTTCTCCAACGGGAGAAAACCTAACTTCAAACTTCATACTTTAACTTCAAACTTCAAATAGGATATTTCACTTCTCCAAGGGGAGAAAACCTAACTTCAAACTTCAAACTTCAACTTCAAACTTCAAATTTCAAACTTCAAATCTCAGACTTCAGATTTCGAACCTCAAACTTCAAACTTCAACTTCAAACTTCAAACTTCAAATTTCAAACTTCAAATCTCAGACTTTAGATTTCGAACCTCAAACTTCAAACTTCAAACTTCAAACTTCAAAAAGGATATTTTACTTATCCAATGTAAGAAAACCTAACTTTAAACTTTAAATAGGACATTTCACTTCTCCAATTGAAGAAAACCTAACTTCAAACTTCGAACTTCAAACTTCAAATATGATATTTCACTTCTCCAACGGGATTAAACCTAACTTCAAACTTTGAACTTCAAACTTCAAATAGGATATTTGACTTCTCCAACGGGAGAAAACCTAACTTCAAACCTCAAATAGGACATTTCACTTCTCCAACTGAAGAAAACCTAACTTCAAACCTCAAATAGGACATTTCACTTTCTCCAACTGAAGAAAGCCTAACTTCAAACTTCAAACTTCAAACTTCAAACTTCGAATAGGATATTTCACTTCTACAAAGGAAGAAAACCTAACTTCAAAACATTGGTTCTTCAAATAACATCTCGTAACTTTAACAACTTCATAGATTGATAAATTCAAATATCTTGACTTCTCTCGGAATATACTTTTTCACAGGTTTGGAACCTCTTTTCCTTTCTCTTCTTAGCGTCTGTCAAAATAGGTAAAAATGTATGTATGCATGTGTTAGTATGCCCTTTAATTCTAGGGATGCCTAACCACAGATGTTGCATGAAAGGATGAATGTGATGGCATTCCCCTAATCCTAGGAATGCCTACCTAAAATGATGTATGATTTATGAATTTTTTGTTTGCTTGGGGATTAATCCTCGAATCATTGTCACTCTTGGACACGTCGATCATTCAACTTCGTTGAATCTTCTTCTTTGGAAAGAGATTGTTGACTTCTGCTGATCAAAATGGAGTCAAGTAAATTCAGACCACCCTTTGAAAGTTGACCTCTGGTAAAACGGTTCTCAACGAGCATTATTTTACTTCAAAACTAGGGTAAATACTTGCCCCCAAACATCATGACCCAAAATTAGCTCAATCAAGGTATCTCCTTAATTGTTGCCCTGGAGAAAACTCATCATCACTGGATTCCCCAAAATTTTTGCCCCAAAAATTTGTTTCATGAAATTTTGACTTCTTCATTCACTTAGAAATCTCAAAAGAGAAGGTGAATTGTCATTTAGGGAACACCTCACATCATAAAATTCCCCTCTATTTGGGCGTAATCAAAGATGAAGAAATGCATCAATAGCCTTGCATTTTAAAAAATAATTTTGAATAAATGAAATTTTTCCACAAAAATGAATTGTTGACGTTTTTTTTTAAAACACAACGTCGCTTGATATAGGCTCAAAAATCAAAATTTTAATAAAATTCTTGGATATAAAATGCAAGAGTGTCTAAGACTCGACACTTGGTGATTAATGGCTTGCCATGAAATGTTGTGGCGATATTTGAGGTATTAAGACTTCTATTCAAGTTGCTCGGTTCATCCTCATGATTATTGTACTCGCTTGATTCACTTAAGAACTACTCCTTCTAGTTCTCATATTTTTCTTTGTAACTCGGTTCGAGAATTCCAAGTGTAAGCATGTGCTTTTGTTTGCACTTAATAATTGATGTATTAGGGTGTCAGTGTCTTCAAAGAGTCATCACTAACGCTAGGGTACCGAACTGGTGGAGATCTAGCTCCTTATTAGATTCGTTCTTCCCCCACAGCTCCATTAGAATGCTCCGAGACTTATTGGATTGCTCGTTCATTTGAGAGTTTTTTAAAATTTTCACCTCTTTTCTTCTTCCTCTTCTTTTTTCATTTTTTAATGCTTTTTTTTGGAATTCTCAAACTCAAGTATATTCTTTTTCCACGGGACCTTCTTATGATTGAACATTATCGAAGGAGTAGTAATCTTGTTTCTCAAGCATTTCGATCGAAGCGGATTAGAAACAGAATTGTACTTCATCGTTATCACAACATTTAATTAATTAATTCTCCTTTTTGTGTGTCTGAATTGGGGACATAATAAACATTGGATATCCAAGAATCTTTCAAAAGGGTAAAAAATTGCATCTCTTCATTGAATTAGAAAGTAAAGGAAACGTGATAGAAGCCCTTTTACAAAAGGTCATCGTTATTTTCGAGCCAAAATAGCAAGATTGATTAAACGGAAAAGCGGAAAAACTAAAATGCAAGGAAAAAGATGCAAACAAACATCTATGATAAGTTAAAGTGAGATGCATTAAAGACTTTTTGGAGGCTCGTGAGACCTCCCTCCTCTAAGCTTTGTCATGGGCGGGTAGAGGATTGTTTACCACATCTGGTGACTCAAGCTTCAAAACCCCACTGTTCAACAGGTTCTGCACAATCTTCTTGAACGCGACACAATTTTCAATCGTGTGCCCCGGGACTCTGCCATGATACTCACAGTTTGCATTAGGATTGTACCAAGCAGGGTATGGCGGGTTATAAGGAGTAACATGATAAGGTCGGACTAAATCCGCCTTGTGTAACTGGGAGTACATCTCCTTATATGAGATTGGCAAAGGGGTAAAAGGGATCTTCTCATGCTCTTTCTTGGGGGGCTTACTCTCTCTCCTAGGTAAAGTTTTTGCATTCCCGAATGAATTTTGGGAAGAGGAGATATTGAAGTTCTTCTGATCTTGATACTGATTAGAATAATTCACCTCGTGGTCCTTCTTCTTCTGGTACTTTTGCAGATATTCCCCGGTCTTAAGCTTATTGCTCTTGAAAGCAACCTCGATGGATTCAGCCGTACTTACAAACTCGGCAAACCCTAAAGATATGTTGTTGATCATCTTCTCATAAAGTGGAGCATGAAGAGAGTCCACGAACAGACGGGTGATTTCTCCTTCTAAGATCGGCGGTTGAACTTGAGCCGCAATATCTCTCCACCTTTGGGCGTACTGCTGGATGGTCTCATCTTGCCCCTGGGACAAACTCTGAAGCATGGTTCTATTCGGACCATATCCTTCACATGCTTGTATTGCTCGATGAAGATTCTAGAAACATTCTTCCACGACTTCACATTTGCCCGACTAAGCTGGGCATACCAACGGGCAGCTGCCCCGATCAAGCTATCCTAAAAGCAGTGGATAAGAAGCTTCTCATTTCTCAAATGTGCCGCCATCTTGCGATAATACATCGTTAGGTGAGCTGAAGGACAAGTGGCCCCGTCATACTTCTCGAAGTCCGACACTTTAAATTTAGGCGGTATAACCAAATCTTACACCAAGCTTAACTCGTAGGCATCAATTCCAAAATATTCGGTCACGTACAACAGGTTGACCTTTTCTTCCACCTGGAAGCGTTGCTCCTTAAATTTTTTCTCGAACTCTTTCCTCAACCTTGCCTCAACTTCATTCATCAGATCTAAATCTGGGACTTGTACATTGGTTTCATTCTCAAGACCTTGACCCAAGTCAATTGGGTGGTTAACAGATGTTCCGGCAATATGAACACTTTTCCGAATTGATCCCTGGGGTTAAACCCTAGTGTTGGGAGTATTACCGTCTAACTCATCCATATTAGAATGCTCATCGAAAATCTTGATCTTTCCGTGATAGGACTTTCCAAATAAGGTTGTAAGCTGGGTGAGGATTTTATTTTGAGACTTCTCAATCTTTGCCTCGATATTAGTCAAACGATCCTCAATGTCCTTCTGTGACTTCTCAACGGTGGTTAATCTCTCGTCCATGAATCTTGACTGAGAACGTGTATTGTAGGAGTGCGGTATGGTTGCGGCTTGAAAAACTGCCACGACATGTACCAAAATTAATCCCCTTGTCTTATTAATGGATGCAAAAATGTATGCTATGAAAATGCATGAAATGCAAAAATGAATCCAAGTGAAGGTGTTGGTCAGATAGTGATCGCCCTTTAAGCCACTAAAAGCTCTTAATGTTCTCCTTTTTTTCTTTTTTTTTTCTTTCTTTCTCTCTTTTTTTTTCTAACTCTCGATTTTTGACTTCTCTTCTTTTAATTTTGTTTTCTTTCTTCTTCTTTTTTTACTTCTCTGATTTTTTGTCTTTTTTATTTTTCGTTTTAATCCTCAAACAATAGTGAAAGCCTCTAATTAGACAAACCACTTATATCAAGCACCTTCATGAAATGTTGATGCAAAAAGAAGGAAGCATAATTGAATGTTCAACCAAACAAGAGACAAAGCAACCCTATCTTGTCTAAAAGAACCTAGGTTAACCGCATGGCTCTAATCGGGTAGGTTGACTAGATTCTCTAAATGCAGTTTTGGTTCTACGAGGTACCCAAATTGTCCTCGTTGTCCTCTTCTAAGAGTAGCAAGGCCCCCGATCGTCACCCATTATAGGTTCATCTCGATCGAGTTCAATTTAGGGGGACCCTTTCGCTATGCCCCTACGAAGGAACAATATACTTACGAAAGCATAGGGAAGTCGAGCCCCGAAGGTACTTACTAGGCTCGTACGAAGGAATAATATCCTTATGAAAGCACTTAGCGTTTTCCCCCCACTTAAAAGAATGGGTTTGAATGGATTAAAGATAACCTCGAATTAATAAACAAATAATAATTTAATTGTCACTTTACTTCACAACTTCGAAAATTTAATTAAGCGGTATTTGAAAACAAGGCTTGACTCATTTAAAAAAATATCCCCAGCGGAGTCGCCAACTGTAGCGACCCTTTAAAATAATAAAAATTAATAATTAAAAAAATAAGTGTAGTGAAAAAAGGGATAAAAGAGGGTCACTAGTGGAAACATCGAGAAAATTGGAAGTTTATAAAATTAGGGTTTTGAATTGAAAATTGGGAATCTTAATCTCGAAAAGAGAAAATTTGAAAATTAGGGTTAGAGATTTGAAATTAAGAAATGAATTTTGAAATTAGGGTTTAAAAAAGGTTGGAGTCGCCACCGGTCACTTTTGGTAGACCGGACACCGAGAAAACTAGAGATTCGTTAAAAATTGGGTTCGAGAGTCGGTTACGGTTAAAAACGGGGTTAGCATTTAAAACCACCCAAAATTGACACCTTTATCAAATTACCGCTTAATTAATTTTGGATTTTTCAAATTTAAAGTGGCATTTAAATTAATTATTTGTTTAAAGATCCGATTCAATTTTATTTTTACCGTATCTTGATCCGAAGGCGCACGCATACACCGTCACCACTATATTTAGTGTTTGGAACGTTACGATCGAATAAAGAAATAATTATTAGGTTCATTAATTAAATGTTAAAACTTAGATGTCACATGATATTTACATAAACATAAAGATGTGACCAAAATAAAATGTGTAAAAACACAAACATGTAAATAAATAAACTATAAATAAACATAACAAAATATATGACATAATACAACAAATGTTACCATGAAATAATTATGCAAATATGATAGAAATAACAAGATGTGATAAGTAACAATATATACAAAATAAACACATGTGTGAGCAATAAAATAAATACACAAATAAAATATGCATGACAAAAATAAAATATGTACAAATAAATGAATAAAAGAAAGCATAAATAAATAAATAAATGATCAAATTAAATAATAATAAAAATAAATCAAAGTAATAATAATACAAAACACCGAAAGTGACCAAATTGAAAGTATTCGAAAACTTTCAAGCCCCCCAATCACTATTTTGAAGTGAGGAAGGGCTTCAGAAAGGATTGAGGAAACACGGAGGGACCAAACACTAATTAAACCCTTGTTAAAAATGATTACAACCCAAATCAGTGACAGAATTGAAAGTATTTGAAAACACCGAAGCCCTCAACCCGCTATTACGAAACGAGGAAGGGCCGTGGGAGAGGTTATCCCACACAGAGGGGTCTCCGGGTAAATAGACCATCTTTTAAAAAGATTATCACTGAAATCGGGACTAAACTGCAAAACGGTTCAGAAATCGAGGGACGGCGGGCCTTAATATTTGGACGCGGAGGGGTTTAAACTGAGAATACCCCATTTTTAAAACCTTTAATAAGTATAAAACTCATTTTTTTCAGCCAAAAACACCCCTTCTATCATTTTTTGAATAACCAAACCCCCAAGCCTTTATTTTTCTCTGAAGAACGGATAAACACCAAGGGTGTTCATCCTTGAAACCCAGAAAACACCCCAAGATTCCAGAAACCGACCGTGTCTTTTTTTTTTCAAAACCAAATAACAACTCTAAACTTTTTCCTACTCGGTTTTAAAACCCAAAATCAACCAAAAACAAAACATTTTTTTGAAATCCAAGAAAAACTTCTTTGATTCAGGGAAAAGGGGACGAAGAGAAACACCCTCCTTCGATCTCGGCTCACCAGAACGGAAAGGAGACCACGGCTTATCGCCAGAGAAAGAAGATTAGAGGGAAGGAAGACTCGACCGACTCTCCAAAAAGGTAAAAAACGAAACCCCTAACCTATCTTATTTGTATATACACGGAGGATATACCTCAAAATATTTTTCACTTGTATTGATTCTCGAATGAAGGGGGAACCCCTATTACATCGTTTGGTTCTGCTTAAATAGACGAAAATTTACATGAAAAAAAAAAGAGAAAAGGGTCTTGAAAATTCCTATTGGTTTGCTCTCTGAAATTGATTAGAACTTTGTCTGCTCTGATATGCTATTTTGGCTGCATGGTTCTGCATTTCTCTATGATATGTTGGCCGAAATTCCTTATGAAATTCGTACAATTTTTATTGTGGTTGCCTCTGAAGATTTGTTTTGATTCATGCTTAATGTTCTGCTCTGTGAATACTAGAATTGGTGGCCGATTATTCTCTAGAAATTGCTAAAATTGTTTGTAATTGTCGGTCATTTTTATTGTACGATCTGACATCTCTTTTGGTTGTTTGTGCATGTGGCAATCGGAGGAACAAAGGAACCACCGGCGCCGGCGATCGGGAAGCTGAAGAGGCTTCAGGAATTCGAATGGTCAGCGCGTGAGATATACTCGCGCACGTAAGGTTCTCCAACAGCCGCGTGTGCTCGTACGTGGGGAATCTAGGGGTCTCCTTGGCTTCGATCTGGGCCGTTAGATCTATCCTAGATCTAACGGCCACCAGGTGGCTGCGCAGATATAATAAGGGTTAGCTAGGGTTTTTTTGTTACCGGGTTAGGGCTTGTAATTAATAAATCTGGGCCTTGTTTTAATTATCTTGTAATGGGCTGTGTGTATTAAAGAAAACGGGCTTGTAATTATTATTTGGGTTTTAAGACTATAATGGACTTTTTAAATTAATAAAATAAATGGGCTATTACTTTTATCTGAAATGGGTTTTATTTATTTAAGACTTGTGTTTGAATGGGTTTTAATTATAAACCGATTTATAATAAATAAAAGAAATAATAATAATAATAATATAATTATAACATTTAATAAATAATAAAAATAATAAAACGCAATAGGGAGAAAAAGGAAATAAATTAGTAATATATATATTTTTTTTTGTTTATAAAGAGAATAACAACATAACTAATAAAATAAAATTAAAGCAAAAGGAATAAAAAAATGTAAAAAAGTAAACGAAAATTAAATAAAAAGAAAAATATATGCACGAAAATAATAAATGAAGATATAAGAAAATAATATATATATATATATATAATGTTTTTGAAAAAAAATTTAGAATGATGTTAGAAAACAAAGGTTTTCACCATAACCCCTTTCTTATTTTGAATTTTAATAACAAATTTAATGGAATAACATATTAACGTAATATATTTTTTTGGATTTCGAACTTTATAACGATGAGTAAAATTAAAGTTTATTATTTAAAATTAAAATTAAAATTAAACCCGGATTTAAACCCCGAATAAAATTAATGATTACACCACTAAATGAAATCGACAACATTACAACTGGTTACTTACGGTGGTCTTCACCTAGCCTTAATATTGCATGCATAAAAAACAAGTTACCAATAACCTCAAACAAACAAAAGTTAAAAAGTATATCATCACTTTAAGAAAACCACATATTTTCAGATATTATGATTTGTTATTCATCTTAAACAAAAATACACAACACACATTTTAGTAGAACTTATATCCCACCTATACCATTTATCATATAAATGAAATTATATATACCAATAAATCATAATATTTAGAAAATCTCTTTGCATAAATTTTTTCAGATACGTGATTGGTTGCCAATAGTAGCTACAATATAATCAAAAACTTAAAGCACTATAATGCAGTTGATTTTTTTATTCTAATCCGCTTGGTGTATGATTATTTATAGCATAGAACTCATGTTTGGGAAACAATAATTTTGCACAAGACTTGTATTTTTAGGATGCGAATTACATGTCATATGCAACAAAAAATATATTTGTTAGGACACGAGTTTAGTCTCTATTTTTAAAATTTATCAATGCCTTTGAAAAAACTAATTTTTTAAAATCTTTCAGAAAAAAATAAATGTGAAATATTTAATACTCAAAAAATTATAAACTAAAAGAAATATTTTATTAAAAAAACAATATTGTATAATAAATATTATTAAATAAATGAAAAAATATAACTAATGATGCTTAAGTCCATTAATACTACAACTTAGTGGACCCCAAGGTCGATCAGAATTACATCGAAGAGGAATGGGCTCAACTTACTGGTCATCATCTCAATTCTATCGACAATGTACCACTTGTTCCACCTGGCCCACTTATGAAGAATAAGGACTGCATCGATGTTTGCTGAACAAACCCGGTTTAAAATCAATTTGTCAATGTTTGGAATGGATACAAAGGTACAAAAATTGTAGGAATATTTGGTGTCCCACTCATCAGAGACAAAAATTATCGTACAGGTTACCATAACAGGCATGAAAAAATCTTTTTTAAGACTCGGTAGTGGATAAAATGATGAGTGTATCATGTGGGTAAAATTCTATGGTCGGATATATTGGATGGCCAACGATGATGTCGATGATAAAGAGATAGAAGTATTTATTTTTCTCGACAATGAAGCAATGCCAAAAGTCGTACGTGTTCCTCTTGTACGTTCAGTCCAAGGGTAGTTGCATTGTATATGCTCAATGACGACTGGTTCCTCCTCTAGAGTAAGATGATTTAGATTCTCATTCACCATTTACTAAGAGGAGGAACATAGTCACGAATGGGTTATCATCGCGAAAGATACTTTTTTCTTTATTGAGCGATCTATTCTATGTGCCTCACTGACCAATCCACCTACCACGCAATATAATTTTTTTATTTTACTTTATAAATATAAATTATATTTAAATTGATAAAACATTAAACCAATTAAAATTATTTTACCTTGAGTTTCCCCTATTGAGCGAGCTTATGTAATTCGTCAAAATTTAGAGGGTTCTTTTGGATTCTTTGGACACAATCAAACTATTGTAAAACGTGATCGCTAAGATACCACTCAACTGTAGCATAAAAAATGATTGTTACCTTTATAATCCAAGCAATCATTGTCCTATCTAGAAATTTTGACAAATATTCGTGGATACTCGAATCTACGTATAGTGACCACAAAAACTATACAATATATGATTATATATAAAATTAATAAAGTTTGTTTTAAATAAATACATCAAATTCAATATTAAATTCTAAATCCAAATATTTACATAATTTCGGGATTCATTCTCAATATACTGTTTGATAGCCTCCACACCTTTGACTAGTCAAAAATAACTTAAATTATCGCTCCACCTATATAACAACAAACTTAACTTTAATAAAACAAAAACGTCTACTAAAAATATTTAGTTTTATTAGCTTACCTCTAACATAGTGGAAATATATAAACACGACATACTCGGTTTATGAGGTAAAAATGATATTTTGAACCACGATCAAGACTTTAGTAATAGAAGACAACCTCTAATGTCGTGCTTCTCTAGATTAGTGGTCTTGCACATCTTCTAAAAGATAAATGTCAGTATCATCGTTCTCCAACTCAATCTATCAACATCTTCAAAATCCTACAAATGCCATAACCACAATACGTATACTTTATAGTGAAATTTGTTGAATACCAATATCCCGTCGGCTATTTATAGAATATGAACACACATATACTTACAACTGGAAAAAATATATTAACATAAAAAAATTTAATTATTTTGTTAATATCCAAAAAAAAATAATATTGTTTATAATATTCACTTCTTCATTCACGTTATCTGATAAATGACTATAATTTTCCCACAACCACCACAAGAATACAAAGCCAACATCCATTATGTCTAGTGCAGCCCCTAACAACTCAAAACACAGGTCACGCTAATCACCACTGTTGTGATCGATAACAACCTCTTAGTCTACCGCTACATTGAGAATGTAATAACGCATCTCAAAAACCCATTTTATTATTATATTCAATCCAAAAATTAAAACCCAATATAAATTACACAAGCCCATTTTATTAAATCTGCTAGCCCAAATATTAAACCCAAAAAATCTAGATCCAATTACAAACCCTAATTCAACCCTATCTAACCTTAATTACCCCTTCCTTACCAACCAAACTAAGCTGGCCGCCGCCCTTCTCCACGCAATCTAGCATGGTAGTCACGCGTTTCCTTATTCGCTCGAACGGACGTCCACCACCCTGTTGCCTGTTCTACTGTCCAAAGCTTCACATCAACCTGCAAAAACAGAGGATAATAACATTATTAGATCTATGTTACAAACCTAAAAAAAATCAAAGAGTTTCTTATATTTTTTTATATGTAAAATTTGAGTATAAAACTCAGAATGAAATCAATGTAACCAGTTACACTAGAGATCAAAAAAAAAAGAAATCGAACAACAAAAAAGAAGGAGACATAGTTGAGACAAAATCCCGATCCAAAGCAGCAAATATTACTCAAATATTCGAACAAAAAGAAAGAGAGAAAGAGAGCACAAAATCGCAAGCAAAAAAAAAAGTTCAAAAAAAAAAGACATTCGAATACTTAGCTTTAGATCTATGTTGATATAGGTCTTTGTTCGAAAAACCGATCCCATATTCGAACTCTACTTGTCGAGACGCTCCAAAAAGTGGCCTCATTTTTCGATTTTGGTCGTCGGCACGACGTCCGACGTAGTGGACGGCCGCCTCCGACGGTGGTCCGGCGCCGAAAAATGCTGAGAGATGGAGAGCTTGAAAGCTCTAGGTTCTTTCTCTTCTAAAGAAAGAAACAAATGAGACACCGAGGCAAAAAAAATATGAAAGGAGCATTTATATAACACCCAAAACGGCACCATTTTGGTGTCGGTTTATCGGGCCCAAAACGGCGTCGTGTAGCACTAGAGTCCCAAAATCGACCCAAGTATCCGACCCGCGTCTTAACCCGAGAAAAAGGGGAATTCATCGGAGTGGTCCTTGTATTTCAAGCCAGTTTCGGTCACAGCTTTCCAGATTGTTTCCTCTTCTAATTTGGTCACTGGGCATTCACAATTAAGCCTTATGTTTTTAATTTTTTCAATTTCGTCCTTATTATTATTTTATTATCATTTTAACCTTTATAGTTTCTGTTTCTGCAGATTTGGTCCATGATATTTTTCTAAAAATTATTATTATCATGTTTATTATTATTTTTAATAAATATTTACTATTTTTTTGGGATCACAGATTCGATATCGAGTTTATAATTTTGATCGTATAAAATATTTTGTAACCGAAAAGTGCCAATTTTGGGCGTTGTGGGGGTGCTCATCCTTCCCCACACGTAACAGACTCCCAAAATCGACTTTGGTGCGCAGATTCGATTTTGGTTTTCCAATCGCACCGTAAAAAATAATTGGTGGCGACCCCCCAAACAAATTCCGACGATTACAGCTGGCGACTCCGCTGGGGACTATTTTTGCGAGTCGAGCTGCAAATCGGTTAAATTTTATTTAAAAATTGAAAATATAAATTCGGTTTATTTTTATAGTCTTTTATTTTATTTATTTCAAAATATTCACTAATATTTTTTTAAAAAAAATCCAGATCTCCTTTTTCATGATCTCTCTACCCAAGCTCCGTCCGATTAAGTGGGAGCATGAAACCACTCCTTCGTGAGGTTCCGCCTCCGTGTAGGATGGTGAATTGCTTTCGGGATATTTTTCCCTCTGTCTTCGTGATACCTATGTCTCCGCATAGACTTAGAGAAACGTATCCTCCTGAATCGTACTTATTGTCCTTAGTAGGGTAATAAGCCTCGTTCAAGTACCTTTTAGAACCAAGCCGCATCTAGTGAGCCCTAGAAGCCTACCATTAGAACCGTCATGTCGAACCCCTGCCCAATTAGAGGGTCGCCCTATTTTTTTTTCTTTTAGAGAGAGAGCGGGGGATTTCGTTTATTTATGCCCTTATTTTCCGCTATTTATTTTCTCTCTTATTATTTCTGCGATCTATTTATCATTCATGCAACATGCATCATATTTACTTTGTTTATTATTTATTTGATCTGACACTAACAATGTTCGTGTGATGTTTTGTCTTTTTTTGCATGTGCATCTTATTTTAAAAATAAAAAAGGTGTTGGTAACAAGACAACTGTTAGAAAGGCTCATCTATGGAGAATTGCTTTCTAGATAAGGTGGAAGTCAATCTCCGAATCTAATGATGGTTAGAGGAGTCTCAATATCAGAAAGGAGACAACATTATGGAAGGTGAAAAAAACGACCTCGGAGATTTCACACGCATTTCTTCGACGCAAAATCAATTACATGAGCTGAAATATATTTGAGTGGGATGAAGACACCAAAGGATTTTTTTTCGCCAATTACGAAGACCTACCATATTTGCTCGATGTCAGTATTGATAAGGCGTTATTTCGAGCCCTAGACTAGTTCTAGAATCCCTCGTACAGTTGTTTTACGATGGGAGATGTCGACATTACACCAACAATTGAGGAGTATATAGCCCTGATCTAATGCTCGAGATTCCAGCCAGATAAAGTGTATTTTAAACCACCTGATTCAACTGCATTTCAGAAAAGGTTTCTAATATTAACCGATAAAAATGAGCAGTGGGCGAAATCCAAGATCAAGGAGAAAGGTGAAACCAAATGCATCGCTTGGAGACACGTCCGAGATTTGATCCAAACAGAGAATAAATATGAGAAGCAAATTAAAATATTCGAGCTAGCCATTTATGGTTTGGTCATTTTTCCCAAGTCGCTCGGGTACATAGATGATGTTGTTATGGAATTGTTTGACTACCTCGATAAAGGTATCACTCCGGTTCCCGCCATTCTTGCTGAGACTTTTTGATCACTTACCGCTTGCAGAAAAAGTGGTGAGGGAAGGTTTATTGGTTGTGCTCAGCTCTTACTCGTATGGCTCCACAATCACTTTTAGAAGCCAGAAAGGTCCTCGTACCAATCATGCTTCGATCATTATTTGTCGATAAGGGGTCTGCGTATACCCAAAGACTAGAGAACATCCCGTATGATCAATGGAAGGTTATTTTACGCAACCTTCGCGAGGGAGATGTCGTGTGGAAAGCGAGTTGGTTCTTTCCTCGTGGAATCACATACAGTTGCGAGGGTTATGACTGGGTCCCCTTACTCGGAATATGGGGGCAACGGGATATGCGCCGTTAATGTTCTCCCGTGAATACAGGTCCAGACAGTTTATCCCATCAACAAGAGGACTTGCTACATGCGAATTCCCTTATAAGGGAAGATACTACAAGAAAAACATTGTCGCTATTGCGAAAGCATGGAAGCATCCTTTGAGAATAGATCCATTCGAAAAAAGCCTAGAGTCACTCCGGAATACCGACGATGGAGAAACCAAAGAATCAATGATGACGTCCCAATTCGAGACTCAAAAGTCAGCATACCGTTAGAAGAACAACTTCGAGTAAACCCTTCAGAAATGGATATCGTCAGGCAAGATTTCGAAGGAAAATATATCAACATGGAAATGAGATTGTTGAGATTGGAAAACGAAAAAAAACAATTACAATTTTGTATCCAATCTCAAGAGCAGGAAATGCAAAGACTGAAGAAAGGTAAAAGTAAACATGAGGAAGATCTGAGTGACTTACAAGGAGGGTATAAAAAGCTCCGGGAGTCAGCAAAGTATGCCGATCTCAGGATTTCATTTGCAGACTGGAAACTCGAAATTCGAGAAGAAAAAAAGAAGACCCGTTATTAGGAAAGCAAATTCAATAAAGCACAGAATCAACAAGTTGTTGATCAAAAAGAGTTAGCTCATTTTGGGTCTGAAAATGTTGGTTTCAGAAATCAGGTTATCGACCTAGAAGAGAATTTATAGAATTATCACTAGAACTCGGTAGCCCAGCTAGAAGCAAGCCGAAAAAAAGATGAAATTCTAAAAAGACAAGTCAGAGAATTAGAGGTAGCTTTGCAAACTTGTAAAGCAAAAATGAATTATGTAGAAGAATTACGCCGATGGGATGAGCGACAATGGAAGGCCCGACTTAATTAGACCTACGAATAAGTCCAGAATAGAGACCGTACAATGTATGAGGCCTTAGTAAAGGTTCGGGAAGTGACTGAATATCTACAAATGTTAGTTGTTCAAGCTGAAGTCCTTAGCTTACAGTTCGAAACTTAATCAAATAAAGTCAAGAAGCTCGCGTCGCTCCTTAAAAAGATCAAGTTTTTGGGTGCAAAGGCCAAGCAATACATATGAAGCGAGGCCCATCTTGTGTATAGAAAGTCTTGTTCTAAAAAGAGCTTCCTTTTCATAGTTGTACTAGAATCAACACCTTTTGTAAAACATTTTACGATGTTAATATAATGTGTTGGTTTGATGAACATTCCATCATATTAGTTGCATTCATGCATTATCATATTATATTGTTTCTATTATAATCCTAATGTTCCAAGATACTACCAATGCAATAATACTGGAACCCGATCAAATTCAACACCCACATTTTACCAGATTCAGATCTAAGAGAATGGAAGAATGTCTAGCTAAGATCAAACAAGCTTACGAAGACATGAAACGTGATATGGAGAATAGGCTGGAGAAAGCGCAACTAGACACACGCGTTCACATTTCGCAGTCGCAGGACGACCTGCTCGGAAAGATCTCTAAGTTGTTAGCGGAGAAAGAGCCAGAGAGAAACAAAGGAATAGCCATTGAATCCAGTGCAATAGTCGACGACTCAGGAAACCCTCTCTAATACCACGGGTCAGTTGATATTCCCAAAGGACAAGGCAATTATGATGAGACATCACTTCAAGGAGGATTAGTGATCCATAATCCTAATGATTATACGATGCCCGACTTTAACGAAATAGAGAAATCCATATTCGAGTTACCAAAAGAACTCGAAGACAGATGCAAGCAATCGAAAATACGAAATGGAGAAAAATTCAAAGCGATGGAAAATATTGATCAGTTCCCCAAGATGAAAGCAAGGGAACTAAGTTTAGTACCCGATCTAGTGTTGCCCCCGAAATTTAAAATGCCTGATTTCGAGAAGTATAATGGGACAACATGCCCCGAGGCTCATCTTACTATGTATTTCATACGAATGAATGACAGGCTATATCGACAATACTCGTGGAAAGACCTCGCCCAAGCTTTTGTTCGGAAATACAACCATGTTATTAATATAACCCCTAACAGGGTTACTCTGCAAAATATGGAAAAAAAGCACGATGAAAGATTTAGGTAATACGCTCAGCGCTGGGGAGACGTAGCTGCTCAAGTACAACCATCGCTGTCAAAGAAAGAAACGATAATGCTTTTCGTGGGGACATTAAAGAAGCCCTTCCTCGGCCGAATTTTGGGAGGCGCAATGAAGGACTTCTCAGATATCATAATGAATGGTGAAATGATAGAACAAGCCATTCGAAGTGGGAAGCTCGAAGACGAAGATTCATCGAAGAAACCACACTACAAGAGGAAGAATAACGAGAACAACGATACCGGTGTCCATAATGTCGGTTATTCAAAAGCGTAAACACCGTGGAAACCCAAGGTTGCATCCTCAAACACGCATAAGCAGAAGCAAAACCAAAATCAGAGGATGGAAAGGGAATTCAAACCCATCCTCATCTCCTATGATGAACTTTTCAAGAACTTGTATAACGCGCATGTGGTATCTCCTTTTTATGAAGCTAATACAACCACCGTATCCAAAATGGTATAACCCGAACACCCAATATGAATACCACGCTGTGGTAGTGGGGCACTCCATTGAGGATTGCATTGGTTTCAAAAGGCTCATTGAAAAGCTCATGCAAATAGGAGTTGTACGATTCGATGATCCTGCAAGGACCAATGAGGCAGGAAATTCGTTACCCAATCACATAGAGCCTGGGGTAAACACAATCATCGAACAAAGCAATGGAATGACTAAATATAGAGTGGACGAGGTAAAATCTCCACTAAAATGGGTGTTGAAAAAGATAGTTGAAAGATGCTTGATACCACCAATGCTTGGATGTATGAAAGTCATTCATTGTTCCAGTCCCTATCATGATGTGATAGACCATCTGATACACGATTGCACAAAGTTCAAGGCTCTAGTGCAAGAATTGATCGAAAACAAAGAGATATAATTCTTTGAGGAAAATATGTCAGAAACAACATAAGTTTATGCTTCAGAATCAAACAACTCTAAGAAAGTTCCATTCTTGGTGATTTCGGAGCCAAACAAATCCGAAGTAGGCGAACCGGCAAAAGCCAGACTTACTGTTCAAGCACCACGACCTTTTTCTCTTCATGACCATAGAAAGGTACCTTGGAAGTATGATTGTCAAATAACTCATCATGAGAACACTCCAGAGGCTGTATCGGAGTCTATAAATAATGTGACGTTCCATACGATAAGTGGAACTCAGTATGGCTTCAGGGGAAATAAAGACCCAAAAGGGAACGCCCTTATAGTGGAGCCACAAAGAAATGTTTTCCAAGAACCCGAGTCACCGATCAACGAGCCTATGAAAGAAGAAAAAATAAAGGAATTTTTTAAATTTCTAAAGCATAGTGAATATAATATCATCAAGCATCTTCGGAGGTTGCCTTCTCGAATATCAATACTCGCTTTATTCTCAACTCAGAAGCTCACCGAAATGCACTACTAAGGGTGCTAAATGAAACTTTCGTCCCAAATGATATATCGGTGAACAAGCTCGATAGATTGGTGAACAATTTGAATGCCGATAACTTTATACATTTCAATGATGATGAGATCCCGTCGGGAGGTATGAGATCTACTAAGGCCTTACACATTACTACCCGTTGCAAAGGTTATACATTGTCGGGGGTATTAATAGACAATGGATCAGATCTTAATCTAATGCCGCTAAATACACTGAACAGGCTCCCAATAGACAACAATCATATGAAGACTTGTAGTACCTTCGTACGAGCCTTCGACGGAACCGAGAGAAATATAGTGGGAAGGATGGATATACCACTAAAGGTGGTCCCTAACACTTATGATGTCGATTTCCTCATAATGGACATCAAGCCCATATACAACTGCCTATTAGGGAGGCCATGGATTCATTTTCCTTGCACCAAAAGTTGAAGTTTATATTCGATGTAAGGCTTATCACAATCAATGCTGAAGAAGATATTATAGCATCTGTCATAAGCAATGCACCATACATAGAAGCTGATAAAAAACGCCTCGAATGTTCTTTTCGATCATTCGAGTTTGTTAGTGCCACATTTTTTGCTAAGGGAAACAAAATCCCTATACCAAAATTGTCTAAAACAACGAGAATGAGAATTAAATTGACCGTGGGGAGAGGAGCTCGGGTTGGAAGAGGCTTAGGAAGACGCTTACAGGGTCGTGTCAAGGCACCGACCATCATCAATAAACAAGACCTTTCCACCACTGTCTAAGAACTGTCTTTGGAGGGATTATGTATCCGAAAGCTGAGGAGACTGAATTAAGGAAATTGATGGGCAAGCTAGACATCAATGTCGTCACTGAGAAAGAAACGGCTAGAACATACCCCAATGGAATTTCACCATACGCACCAGGAAATACTCTGAACAATTGGACTGCGGAAGAACTACCTACGGTATTTAGGAAATTTTCAGAGTGATGTTCAAAACACTCTTGTTACTCTAGCCCGAGAGTAGCAAGAAGCTTTTTGTAAAAAGGGCACAAATCCACTATGTTTATAATAATAAAATAAAACTTTTTGTTATAAAGATTTTAGCAAATATCTTCATTTTTTAAAAATAGTTGAATTTCAACTAAATTTCAAATTATTAATCATTTTGTTCAAATAAGATTTTATTTCAGGTCCCCAAATATCAAGTTGTCAAGTGATACTAAAGTTGATCCTGAACTCATCTTCGAAAAAGAGGTGTATCTAGGGGAGCTTACAGAATCCGAGGATGATCAGGACTACGGCCTGCATTCTGACTTGCTGAGACTGATAGAGCAAGAAGAAAAGCAAATACAACCTCATAAGGAATCTATAGAAGTTATGAGTCTGGGGAATGAAGAAGAAGAAAATAAGGAAGTTAAAATCGGCACGTTCATTACGGTCGAAACTAGACAAGATTTGATCAATCTGCTCCGAGAATTAAAGGACGTCTTCTCTTGGTCTTACCATTACATGCCTGGTTTAAGCACGAACATCGTGGTACATAAGCTCCCCATAAGGGAGGATTGCAAACCGGTTCAGCAAAAATTACGAAGGATGAGACCTGATGTATTGCTGAAAATAAAAGAAGAAGTGAAAAGGCAATATAATATCGGATTCCTTCATGAAATAAAATACTCAAAATGGGTAGCTAACATAGTACTAGTACCCAAGAAGGATGGAAAAGTCCTCATGTGCATCAACTATAGGGACTTAAACAAATCCAGTCCGAAAGACAATTTCCCATTACCTCACATCGACACTCTAGTCGATAATACGACAAAACATTCTCTGTTCTCCTTTATGGATTGATTTTCAGGGTACAATCAAATAAAAATGTATCCTGATGATATGTACAAGACGACATTTGTGATTCAATGGGGAACCTTCTGTTATAAGGTAATGCCCTTCGGACTTAAGAATGTTGGGGCAACATACCAACGAGCTATGGTTTCCCTATTTCATGACATGATGCACAAAGAGATCGAAGTCTATGTTGATGACATGATCGCTAAGTCAAGGACTGAAAACAAGCATATAAGAGTCTTGAGGAAACTCTTCTTGAGATTAAGAAAGTTCCAATTGAAGCTGAATCCTGCCAAATGCACATTCGAAGTCGCATCAGGAAAACTGTTAGGTTTCATAGTCAACAAGAGAGGCATCAAGGTCGACCCTGAGAAAGTAAATGTTATTCAATAGTTGACACCTCCACACACTCAAAAACAAGTGAGAGGTTTCCTAGGAAGATTGAATTACATTGCTCTGTTCATTTCACAGCTAACTAAAAATTGTGATCATATCTTCCGACTTTTGAAAAAGCATGATCCTGGAGAATGGGATGATGAGTGTTACGAAGCTTTTGACAAGATTAAATATTATCTGACAAACCCTCTAGTTTTGGTGCCACCAGTTTCGAGTAGACCGCTAATTTTGTATTTAACGGTCTTCGAGAAATCCATGGGGTGTGTATTGGACCAACATGATGAATAAGGCAGAAAAGAAAAAGCAATCTACTATCTCAGTAAGAATTTCATAGATTGCGAAATAAGATATTCACTAGTTGAAAAAGCATGTTTCGCTTTAGTCTGGACTACGAAAAGACTGATACAATACATGCTATATCATACAACGTGGCTGATCTCAAAACTTGATCCTCTCAAATATTTAATGGAGTCAACTACGCTGACTGGTAGAATGGCTAGATGGAAGATTTTATTGTCTGAATTTGATAGTGTATATGTCCATAAAAAAGCCATAAAAGGGAGTGCCATAGCAGACTTTCTTGCTAGTCGAGCTTTAGAGGACTATAAACCTCTAAATTTTGACTTCTCTAATAAAGACCTGATATGTGTTGAGGGAAATGCCAAAGACAATGGCCATTGGAAATTGAAATTTGATGGTGCCTCTAATGCTATTGGTAAGGGAGTTGGAGCAGTATTGGTATCTCCAGAAGGCAATTGTTACCCCTTTGCCAGCAAACTCGACTTTGACTGCACCAAAAACATAGCAGAGTATGAAGCATGTATTATGGGAATTAGAGCAGCTGTTGAACGTAAGATCAAGCAACTGAAAGTATACAGAGCCTCTGTTCTCGTGATCTATCAGCTTCATGAAGAATGGGGCACCCGAGACCCCGAGTTAATAGAATATCGAAATTTAGTCCTTGACCTGATTAAGCCATTATATGAAATAACCTTTCACTATCTGCCACGAGAAGATAATCAAATGGAAGATGCTTTGGCTACGTTGTCATCATTGATTCAATTGAATAAACCATCAGATTTGAGACCGATACAAATGAGTATATACGACTCTCCAGCCTACTGTTACAATGTTGAGGAAGACGAAAGTAATGAATGTCCTTGGTATCACGATGTCTTATAGTACATAAAGAATCGTGAGTATCCAAAAGAAGCTATAGAAAATGAGAATAGCATGTTACGTAGACTAGCAATTGATTGCGTCCTAGAAGGCGAGGTATTATACAAAAAGAGAAAAGACTAGATACTACTACGATGCGTAAATACCGTCGAAGCCAAGATGATCCTCGAAGAAGCACATGAGGGCGTCTGTGGAACCCATGCTAACAGGTTCACCATGGAAAGAAAAATCATGAGGTTCGAATACTATTAGCCCACGATGGAAAGTGACAGCGTGGAGTATGCTAGAAAATGTCATAAATGTCAAATATATGTTGATAAGATTCACGTTCCTTCATCACCTCTGCACGTGATGACATCCCCTTGGCCTTTTTCCATGTGGGGCATTGACATCATTGGGCCTATTTCACCAAAAGCTTTCAACGGTCATCGATTCATATTTGCCGTCATCGACTATTTCACTAAGTGGGTAGAAGCAGCCACTTATGCGAACGTCACCAAAGTAGCAGTAAGTAGATTCCTCAAGAAGGAAATTATATGCAAATATGGAATGCCAGAAAGCATCATATTTGATAACACGCTGCATCTAAATAATAAGACCATAGTAGAGGTCTGCAAACAATACAATATACGACATCACAATTCCTCGCCATATCATCCACAGATGAACGGAGTGGTAGAAGCAGCCAATAAAAACATCAAGAAAATTATTGAAAAAATGGTAGAAACTTACTGAGGCTGGCACGAAAAATTACAATTTGCCTTATTCGCATACAGAACATCAGCAAGAACATCTACTGGGCAACTCCTTTTGTCCTAGTCTATGGGATGGAGGCAGTGTTACCTATAGAAGTTGAAATTCCTTTCTTGAAAGTTTAGTCTGAGCTGGAGCTAGATGAAGCAAAATGGGTTCAAGCCAGATATGACCAGCTCAGCTTAATCGAGGAGAAAAGATTAAAGGTCATCCGAAACAGTCAAATGTACCAGAAATGTATGATGATGGCCTTTAATAAAAAAGTTTGCCCACGAGACTTTCGAGAAAGGGATCTGGTTCTGAAGAAGATTCTCCCTATACAGAAAGACTTCCGAGGCAAATGGATGTCGAATTGGGAAGGACCGTACGTAGTGAAGAAAGCCTTTTCAGGAGGAGCATTGATCCTGACTGAAATGGATGGCAAAGATCTGCCCAATCCGGTGAACTCAAACTCAGTCAAGAAGTACTCAGTCAAGATCTGCCCAAGATAGCTCTATAATGATGGATAGTCAGATATCTAGGGCATCAAATTTTGTCCTTTTGTATTTTATTGTTGTCAGTAACTATCTAATATTTTATTGTCAATGAAATTTTTTGTTAATAAAAATTTAGCAAATTATTTTCATACATTGCTTCTGAAATCTCCTAAAAACACAGGGACTAGAAGTGATCTTACTCAAGAAAGTATACTTTGACAAGAAGTACTTTGAAAACAGAACATACATCATCCAGACAGATTGGAATCAGATAATCCTGCCTGATGACAGGGACACGACTATCAAAACATCAATAGTTAATCAATTTAGCTGATTAAGCAAATCTTGTGAAAAATTTTTGTCATATGCATTTTGCATTTCATGCTAGGGGCATGCATGCATCAAACATGTTAGGTTAAAATCATAAAGTGCACACTAACCTCCACATTTAGAACCTATTTGCAAGAGAATTGCAAATTTTGTCACTTCAACAAGCAATGAAGTAGAAAAACATACCACAACCATCGAAGCACTTCAACAAAGCAGTGCCCACTTACCTCAGATTACGAATCTTCATCGAGGTACGCAGGTAAGAGTCATCCTTTCTTATTTATCTCTACTCAATAAATATGTCATTTGGCAAATAATGTAAGGCCAGTGAATGATAAGGATTATTCAAACATCCTTTAAAATCCATTTTTACGAATGGTAGAAGAAAATCAATTCCTTTGAAGAAATCTAATCTCAAGATTAGTACAAATTGATTGTACCCAGGGGAATGGTACAACTAACCCGGGACAAACAGTCACCGGTAAATGCAAGTCAAATCCATTGACCCGTATGTATTTGGGAAAAATGCATAAAAGAGGACTATTCAAATATCCTTCAAAACCAATTTTCACGAATGGTCAAAAGAAATCAATTCCTTTGAAGAAAATCAATCTCAGGATTGGTACCAACTGATTGTACCCAAGAGAATGGTACAACTAGCCCGGGGCAAACGATCATCGGTAAAGACGAGTCAAATCCGTTAACCCCTGTGCATTTGGGGAAAATGCATAAAAGAGGACTATTCGAGTGTTTGTTAAAATCATTTTCACAAATTTTCAGAGGAAAATAAATCCTCTGAAGAAATCCAATCTCACATTCGATATCAATAGATTGTACTCAAGGAAATAGTACAACTAGCTCAGTGTAAACGGCTACCAGTAAAGATCGCGCTTCTCCGTCCGTGTAGTAGCTTGATCAAACATCAAAACTTGTCACCAAATCATGCTTCTTCGGTAGTGTACAACTAAATCAGACACCAAAACTCATTGTCGAATCGTGCTCCTTCGTTAGTGTGGCAGCATCAAAACTTCTTTAGATCATGCTTCTGCGTCAGCGTTGTAACTAAATTGAGTGTCAGAACTCTTCATCAGATCTCATTTCTCCGACAGTGTTGCAAGTGGATCAAATGGAATGCTCCATCTCGACGTCAGTACTACAGATGGATCAGATATATCATACCTCTTCGTCAGTATTGCATCTAAATTAAACGTCAGAACTCATTGTCAGATATCGCTTCTCCGGCAGTATTGCATGTGGATCAAATATTGTGCCCTATCTCGCCGTTATTGTTACAGATGGATCAGATATATCGTGCTTCTCCGTCAGTGGTGCAGCCTAATCAAGCGTCATAACTCATCTCCAGATCTTGCTTCTTCAGTAGTGTAGTAGTTAGATCAGATATAAGAGCTCGTCGCCAGATCTTGCTTCACCGACAGTGTTGTAAGTAGATCAAATGGTGCCCCATCTCATCGACAATGCTTGATATGAACCAAGATTTGCAGACCTCGTTTCTTCAGCAGTGTTGCAGCTAGGTTAAGTCTTCATCAGAAACATCAACATCATCACAACTCAAATTTTATGCCATCTTCTCCAACGGATCCTTAATTTTGAAGGTCTTCCTGATAAAGGCGGTGGAGTAGATCAAGTCAAAGCTACAGAAGAAGAGGCAGTGGTCATAAAAGAATTCCAACCTTACCTAAAAGACCCTCAATCTTACCAAGAAGAACCTCAATCTTACCAAAAAGACCCTCAACCTTACCAAGAAGAACCTCGATCTTACCAAAAGAACCCTGAACCAGATGAAATGGGTTATTCTTTATCTTTGCTCTATTGTCGTTACACAACAATGAGCAAAGAAGGGCAGTTGTAATAACTCATCTCAAAAACCTATTTTATTATTATATCCAATCCAAAAATTACAACCCAATATAAATTACATAGGCCCATTTTATTAAATCTGCTAGCCCAAATATTAAACCCAACAAGACCTTGATCCAGTTACAAACCCTAATTGAACCCTAACTAACCTTAATTACCCATTCCTTACCAACCAAACTAAGCCGGCCTTCGCCCTTATCCACGCCATCAACTATCCGCGTGTGCCACCAAGCGCGGCTATTCGAATCGCGCGTGGTGGTCATGCGCTCCCTTATTCGCTCGAACGGATGGCCACCGCCCCGTTGGCTGCTCTACTGCCCAAAGCTTCACATTGGCTTGCAAAAACAGAGGATAATAACATTATTAGATCTATATTGCAGACCTAAAAAAAATTAGAGTTTCTTATGTTTTTTTATGTGTAAAAATTGAGTATAAAACTCAGAATGAAATCAATGTAACCGGTTACACCGGAGATCGAACAAAAGAAATCGAACAGCAAAAAAAGGAGTCATATTCGAGATAAAATCCCGATCCAAAGCATGAAATATTACTCAAATATTCGAACAAGAAGAAAGAGAGAAAGAGAGCACAAAATCGGAAGAAAAAAAAACAAAAAAAGGTAAAAAAAATAATCATATTTGAATACATAAATTTAGATCTACATTGATATAGGTCTTTGTTCGAAAAACCGACCCCATATTCAAACTCTACTCATTGAGACACTCTGAAAAGTGGCACCCCTTTTTGATTTTGGCCGCCGATATGGCGTCCGGTGCAGTGGACATGACCTCCGACGGTAGTCCAACGTTGGAAAATGCTAAGAGTTGGAGAGCTTGAAAGCTCTAGGTTCTTTCTCTTCTGAAGAAAGAAACAAATGAGACAACAAGGCAAAAAAATATAAAGGGAGCATTTATATAACATCCAAAACGGCACCATTTTGGTGTCGGTTCATCGGGGCCAAAATGGCACCGTTTAGCATTGGAGCCCCGGAATCGACCCAAGTATCCAACCCGATCCACGTCTTAACCCGAGAGAAAGGGGAAATCACCGGAGTGGTCCCTGCATTTCAAGCCAGTTTCGGTCTTGACTTTCCTCTTTGTTTCCTCTTCGAATTTGGTCACTAGACTTTCACAATTAAGCCTTATGTTTTTAATTTCTTTCAATTTCATCCTTATTATTATTTTAACCCTTATAGTTTCTATTTTTGCAGATTTGGTCCCTGATATTTTTTTAAAAATTATTATTATCAAGTTTATTATTATTTTTAATAAATATTTTCTAATTTTTTTTTATCAAGGATTTGATACCAAGTTTATAATTTCGATCGTATAAAATATTTTATAACCGACAGATGCCAATTTTGAGCGTTGTGGGGTTGCTCATCCTTCCTCACACGTAACAGACTCCCGGACTCAACTTTGGTGCGCAGATTCGATTTGGTGTTCTAATCGTACTGTAAAAAAATGATTGGTGGCGACTCCCCGAACGAATTCCGATGATTACAGAGAATATGTGATACATCTTCCAAGATATATTCGTCTCATCGCATAGAAAGTGAAATGTGTGTCTATAGCCTTTATTTCTTGCAAGCGCTTTGATCAAATCAATATCCAATTTTATGACTAATACTTTTTTATACGTGTAGAAATTTAACCGTTGAGATATAATCATCTAGACGTGGTTCAGGTTCTTTCGTAATTCGATTATAAAAAAACTCTAAATAACGTTCCATCCGTTCTAAAAATTTAACAACCACAAATAAATTTCAATTTCAAAGTATCATATAAGTTTTTAATAAAATTAAAACTGAAAATATTAATTTAACATAAATTGCATTTCATGCAACGCAGTCTTTTGTTTTTCGAACTTTTTTATTTTATTACTATAAATTCCCTCTATTTCGTCTAATTATCTTATTGAATTCAAAAAAAAAAGTTATAGGATTAGAGATGGCAAAATAATCCGAATTTGATTCGAATCCGATTTGATCCGAAGAAAAAAATTCGATCCAAATTCGATTAAAAACAGTCCGAATCCAAATCCAAAAATAATGTCAGAGTCCTAATAGGAGGTGGATCGGATATGGATATTGCTATGATCCGATCCAAATTCAATCCGAATCCATATCCGATATGAATCCGATCCATATATAAACCCGAATAAAAATATTTAAATTTTTTATATTTAAAAAGTTTGAATTGTTACTTTAATTTGTTTTATATTGGATTGTAATATTTGTTGAGATTTGTTTGGGTTATAAATTTAAAAATATTTGTTTGATAAAAAATATTTTTTTTATTTAAAGATATTTATTTGAGTTGTTACTCTAAAAAATAATTGGATTTAGACTTTTGGATTTGGATTTGGATTTTAGATATTTTATTGGATTGGATTTGGATTTATGTAAATGGACTTAGATTCGGACTTGGATTCTTTTGAAAGTCCGATTATTAATTGGATTGGACTTGGACTTTATAAAGTCCGATCCAAATCCGATCCATTACCATCCCTATATAGGATAAAATATGTTACATCAAAAGCAACTCGTGTCTCATGTATACGGACGTAAAAAGTTAACTCAACTTGAAAACCCAATTGAAACTTGTTTGAGTCAAAATCTGGTTTGAACCGGAAATGTAATGATCTGAACCTGATCTGTATCCGATTATAGTTGACCTGAACCCGAGTTGTACCTGTTACTGTAATAATCGAACCCGAACTGTATCCGACCGATAATGACCCGAACCCGATTTCAACCTGTTACTGTGGACCAGAAACACGACCTACATCTAACTGAAACAAACCTGAATCTGAGTCTGACCTGGCAAATAACCGATATTACCTGACTGAATCGACTCAAGACCTGATTTTACCTGACCTGTTTTGAACCCGACCTGATAAATGACTCGACTTGTTTTGAATCTGACCTGTTATTGACCTGAACTGATATTAACAAGAATTAATATTTACCTGAGATATAATTAAGTATATCTATAATTTGATGAATTTAGTATTACATATTTAATTAAATTAATTTATTTATTACTTTATTTAGTTTTAATGTATTTAATTTTAATTATAATTTTAAATTAATATTAAATTAAATTATTAAAATTATTTTAATTAAACTAAATTAAAATATAAAAACATAAATTATAAACATAATTAAAAGAATTAGAAATAAAATACATAATTATTTTAATTTTTGGAGGGATATAAAAAAGAGGGGAAATTTTTGAAGGGAAAAAATTAGAAATAAGTTTTGATTATTATATAAAAAAAGAGGGAAAAACAAAATTTTGGAGAGAATTAATATATATAGTAAATTTTAAAGGGAATTAAAATATATAGTAAATTTTGGAGGATTATTTTTATTATTATAACATATAATCAAATAATAAATTTTGATTAAATATAATTAATTAAAAATATAAAAAAAAGGAAATTAGATTTAGATATTCATTTGACGTTACTCTAGGTCAGGTAAAAAACTTCGTATATTTTTATATATGTCGCGCCTAAAATATTGAATCTCACGCTGCTCTACAACTTATTTTACAATTATTTCAATTTGATTATGATCACTCGAAAATTAAGTTTTAAATTTTATTTTTATTCGATTTGGTCCTCATTTAATTAAAATCAGATTATATATTTTAAAATTGTTTCAATTTGATCATAGAGATTTAGTTTAGTGATTGAAGAATTGGTCTTAGAGAACTAGTTTAGTGATTTTGGCTTAAGGGATTAATTTTGGGCTTAAAGAATTAATAATATACCTACATTAATTTATAAACAAATTAAATACATATATTAATATACATTTAAGTATATATTATATATATATATTAAAGTATATTATATACGTAGTATATATATTAATGTATATTTTATACATATATACATCTATTATATTATATAGACTATAGTATGTATTAATGTATATATATATATATATATGTATGTATATATAAATATACATATATTAATATATACATCTAATATATATATACATGTATATAAGTATACATATATTAATGTATACATATACATACATACTTATATATAAATATACATACAATATATATTATATACATACTTATATATTATATACATATATACATATATTAATGTATACTATATAGTATATAAGTATACACATAGTTACATACTTACTTAATTACTTATATATCATATACATATACATATACATACATACATATTATATATTTTTTATATATATAATATTATACATTTTATATTTTCAAATATAGTATCATACCATATATAGTATAAATTCTATATAGTATAAATTCCGTATATAATATAAATTCCATATTTAATATATATTCTATACATAGAATATATTTCATATATAATATAAATTTTATATTTACATTTTTGAATTGTATTAAAATATATTGTATAGGTATAAATTATAATGTATTAAAGTATATTAAAATTAAATTTTTTATCGAATTTAACTATTATTAATTTATATTTTTTTCAATTAAGTCCTTACAACTTTATTTTTTATTTTAAATTGATTACTATTTATTTTTCTAATTTAGTTTAGTGTTTTTAATAAGATGATATTTTATTTTAGGGTAAATTACATAGATAGTCACCATACTACGGGGTCGGTATCAAAATGGCCACAATATTTTAAAAAGCGTCAAATACACCGATCGACTATTAAAATGGTATCGAAATAGTCATCGATCATTAAAAATTGACGGACTGATTATGTGACCGTTAAAAATAAAATGGAATAATTACACGTTTACTCCCTATTATTCAATTTAGTTCTAATTTTATTATAATAAAATAATATAATTATCTAATTAGATGATAACATATGTCACCACCAGATTAATGGAGGAAAACAAAATCTAACGATCCTACTTCCAGTGGGGTTTAAAATTGGATTCTCAACATGGAAACCATGAAGCTCAACCACTAGGCCAAGAACAATCTATTAATATAAAACACTAACATTATTTATATATATTGTTTATGATAATTTTTTTTATATTTATTTTTTTATTTAATTAAAAATAATAATTAAATTATTATATAATAAATTAAAATTTTAAAATTAATAAAATTTTATTTATAAACCCCAAACCATAATCCCTAAATTTTAAAGTATAAACCCTAAAATTTAAACCTTAAACTCAAACCCTAAATTTTTTATTCGAATATTTTTATTTAAACATCCGAATAAAAATCATAAGTATTCGAATATTTTTATTCAAATATTTATTATACGATTATTTTATTCGTATATTTATTATTCGAATATTTTTTTTGAATATCCGAATTTTTATTTGAATATTTAAAATCCAAATGTTTTATTCGAATATTTTAAATCCAAATATTTGAATATTTATAATTTTTATTCGAATATTTAATATACGAATATTTTTATTCATATATTTATTATTCAAATATTTTTATTTGATTATCCGAATTTTTTTATTCAATATTTAAGATCCAAATATTTTTTTCATATATTTTTAATTTTAAATATTCAAATATTTTTAAATTCAAATATTCGAATATTTATGATTTTTATTCGAATATTTATTATTCAAATATTTTTATTTGAATATCCGAAATTTTTTATTCAAATATTTAAAATTCAAGTATTTTATTCGAATATTTTTAAATCCAAATATTTGAATATTTATGATTTTTATTTGAATTTAAGGTTTAACTTTTAGGGTTTAAGGTTTATAAATAAAATTTTATTAATTTTAAAATTTTAATTTATTATATAATAATTTAATTATTATTTTTAATTAAACTAAAAAATAAATATAAAGAAACAACTATAAGAAACAATACATATATATAAAATGTTAGTGTTTTAATATTAATAGATTGTTCTTGGCTTAGTGGTTAAGTTTAATGTTTCCTCACTTAGAAACCAAGTTCAAACCTTGTGGAATGTTCTCTAATAAGGTGATGATATGTGTCACCAACTAATTAAATAATTATATTATTTTATTATAATAAAATTAAAACTAAATTAAAAAAATTATGAATAACAAGAGTAAATATGTAATTATTTCATTTAATTTTTAACGACCACGTCATCAGTCTGTTAATTTTTAATGATTGGTGACTATTTCGATACCATTTTAATAGTTCACCAATGTATTTGACGTTTTTTTTAAATATTATGACCATTTCAATACCAACCCTATAGTATGGTGGCTATGTATATATATGTAATTTACACTTTATTTTATTAATGTTTATCCTTCTTAATTTAAAACTTTCTTTTTTTATTTCAATTTTTATTCTGTATTAATTTTTAATTTTTATAATTTATTCCAATTTTTAAGATAGGAATAATTTGATGATATTTTTGTTTAGTTTAATGCGTAATATTTGATGATCATTTAATTTTTAATTTTTATAATTTATCTCAATGTTTAGTCTAGTGCGTGATATTTTAATTAATATGAATTTAAAACCCAAATTAATTCGACTTGAAATTAACTCGACCTGAAATGAACCCGACCTGAAATCTACTCAATTAGAAATGAACCTATCAATTATCTGATTTGGACTCGAACCTAAAATGAACCCGATCTAAAGACCCGACCTGAAATGGACCCACACTCGACCCAAATCGAATCAAATCATCAAATCAACTTGAAATGACATGTATCTGATTTTATCCGACCTAACAATACCCGACCAGAAACTCATTCAAATAACTGTTTTTACATCCCTACTCATGTATCGAGAGTCCTTAATTTGCGCCTTTTAGAACATGAATCATTCCTACATGTATGAAATCGAATATGTTTCCAAACCTTGTTTTAAGATATATTTTTCTCTATAAATTCTCAAAAAGAGAATATTCAACTAATATAGCCATTCCGGGATTAGGTCACTTTTTTTTTCTGGTTTGCTGTCTTACCCGAACTGATAGAAAGCCGCCAAAAAGAATATAGTTGTAAAATCCTCAATGGCCAGCTGGAGAGAACGGAAAAAGACCATAAGCCCTTTTGATTTGAACCCTGAAGACGTTGAACAAAGGCGTTATATCAGGTTTAAAACGCATACGGTTTGAACTACGGATGGTAGATGGGTATAGTTTTGCGGATTTTGCACCGTATCTGTACCAGTTGGAGTAGGGATGGGTAAGAGTTTGGTGGGTAGTGAGCGAGTGTGGATGTAAAAAGTCATATCAATCATGGGTAGTGGGTAGGTCATGGGTTTAAGACCTTACCCGCACCGTATCCACCCGCTCCGTATCCGTCCACCATATGAATTTTGAATCATTTCTATTTATAGACTTTGATTAAGCTTTTTATTATGATATTTTATGTACTAAGATATTAATTTGTTTTAAAATCTATGTTAATCCTTAAGCCTGTAGATTTTGAACTCAATTAATTTAGTTTGAAAATTTGATGATTTATGATCGTGCTTGAATTAATCAGGTTGAAAATTTATAATGTGTGGATAAGTAAAATTTATAAAAGCGTAAATATATTTTAGGTAAGTTAGTTATATATATTAGTTAGTTGTAGTTAAGTAGAATTTATATCAGTAAAAATACGTTTTATTTAAATTACTTATCGTTAGTTAGTTAGATGTAGTAAAATTTATATAAGTGTAAAAATATTATATATACAAATAATCAATCAATAAAATATGCGAAATTTTACTCTTTTTTATAAAAGTTTATGATTTATTTTTACATAATTCGATATTGGTAATTGCTTGTAGGCATGTACAAGCGGATACGTTTTGAGTGGTGGGTGTGGGGATGGATTTAAGAATGTACCCACGTGGGCGGGTGTGGATTTGAAAATTGTATCCACGGTGGGTGATGAGTAGGTGGTGGATATAAAAATTTTAGATGGGTATGGATATGGGGAGGGGGTATCCGCACCTGCCCCTCTCATTTGTCATCCCTAGTTTGAGTTGCCTTAGGTCCCACGTACAAGAAAAAATATATTATAATATTTTTCTGTCATTTCATTTATGATCCAAATTAACTAAATTCATCCATCTCATATTTTTTAAAATAAATCATCATCTCCTTTTTACATGTAATTAATGAATAATAATTATTAGATGATTACTTAATGATAAACGAACATAATTATATAAATTATCATTAATATAATAAAAAAATTTATAATATACTCACTATTTATAATAATAAATCTTATCTCCGTAACCACCTGATTCTATTTTAAACACTGTATATAATTTCAGATTGTTTATCAAAATAAATATTCCACAAATCCCACTTTTCTCGACCGAAAATCAAATATTTATTTTTAAATAAAATACCCAACCAGCGACAATAATTATTCTAAATCTCATTTTCTCAAGTACCATTTTACCCTCATTCATTTTACCCTATATATATTTTTGGTAATTTTATATTCATTTTAAGAGATTGAGATTTTCTCTTAAGAATATCATATTTTTTAATAGTCTAAAGATAATTTTATGGTAGTATATATTTATATATAACTTTTGACAACACACATATGTCTTATAGACAGCGATTGAACCTGAATCTTTTGAGATAAATATCTTATAAATGACGTAAATAAACCTAAATCTCTTGAAACAAACATCTTTTAAATAGGGCGATTGAACCAAGATTTTATGAGATAGACGTCACCTGTCTTTTTACTGAAACAACTAGTTGAATTCTTAACAATATCAACTTAAAAGTTCAAATTTAAATTCTCGCATTAAAAATATAATATACCTTATCACTACATTCAACCCTTATTGCTCCCTTTACTATAATTTTACTCTTCATAAAATGTTTTTTAAGGTGAATTTTTCCCTTAATTTCATAAAATAATTTGACATTAAGATAAATAATTTGAACCATGGTCAAGACTTTAATAATAGAAGACAACCTCTAATGTCGTGCTTTTCTGGATTAGTGGTCTTACACATCTTCTAAAAGATAAATGTTAGTACCGTTGATCTCCGACTCAATCTATCAGTATCATCAAAATCCTACAGATGCCACAACCACAATACGTGTACTACTTTAAAGTGAAATTTGTTGGATACCAATATCCAGCCGATTATTTATAGAATATGAACACATATATACTTACAATTGGAAAAAAAATATATTAACATATAAAAAATATATTCACAAAAAATAATATTCTTTATAATATCCACTTCTTCATTCGCGTTATCTGATAAATGACTATAATTTTTCTACAACCACCACAAAAATACAAAGCCAACATCCATTATGTCTAGTGCAGCCCCTAACAACTCAAAACACAGGTCAAACTATTCACCACTGTTGTCATCGATAATAACCTCTTAGTCAACCGATACATTGAGAATATGTGACACATCTTCTAAGATATATTCGTCTCATCGCATAAAAAGTGAAATGTGTGTCTATAGTTTCTATTTCTCTACAAGCGCTTTGATCAAATCAATATCTAATTTTATGACTCTAATAATTTTGATACATACAAAAATTTAACTAGATATAATTATCTAGACGTGGTTCACGTTCTTTCGTAATTTGATTGTAAAAAAACTCTAAATAACGTTCCATCTGTTCTAAAAATTTAATAACCACAAATTAATTTCAATTTTAAACTATCATATAATTTTTTAATAAAATTAAAACTGAAAATATTAATTTAACATAAATAAATAAAAATTCTATTTCTCTGCCAATAATTGAAAATATGTTTCTCATCCAATCTTATTAGCCCCGCTATTATTTTAAACTGGAGATATTAATAGAGATATATTCACAAAATTTACTAGAGAGGGATTTTTGGGTGTGAATAAAGGGGTAGAGTAGGGGTTAATTTATAATAGAAATCTCACCGAAATGCGAATTATTAAAGAAAATTGCATCGTGTAGAACACAAATTTCGTAATTACTCAGGAAATCGCATTTCATGCAACGCGGTCTTTTGTTTTTCAACCTTCTTTATTTTATTACAATAAATTCCCTCTATTTCGTCTAATTATCTTACTGAATTCAAAAAAATTTATTGGATAAAATATGTTCCATCACAAGCAACTCGTGTCTCATGTATAGGGATATAAAAAGTTGATTCGATTTAAAAACCCGACTGAAACTTATTTAAGTTAAAACCTGGTTTGACCCGGGATATAATGACTCAAACCCGATCTATATCCGACTGTTATTGACCCGAACTCGAGTTGTACCTGTTACTGTAGTAACTGAACCCGAACTGTATCCGATCGATAATGACCCGAACCCGATTTCAACCTGTTACTGTGAAGCCGAAACCCGATCTACATCCGACTGAAACAAACCCGAACCCGAGTCTGACCTAGCAAATAATCGATATTACCCGATTGAATCGACCCAAGACCTGATTTTACCCAACCTGTTCTGAACCCGACCTGATAAATGACCCGACTTATTTTAAACCCGATCTATTATTGACCTGAACTGATATTAACAAGACTTAATATTTACATGACATATAATTAACTATATCTATAATTTGATGAAATTAAAATATTTGTAAATATAATTAGTCTTAAAAAATAGAATTAGACATGAGAATTAATTTAGGGATTAATATTTAAATTTAGTATTACATATTTAATTAAATTAATTTATTTATTATTTTATTTAGTTTTAATGTATTTAATTTTAGTTATAATTTTAAAATAATATTTCATTAAAAATTATAATTTTAAATTAATATTCTATTAAAAATAATATTTTAAATTAATATTTAATTAAATTAAATTAATTTATTGAACTTATTTTAATTAAACTAAATTAAAATATAAAAACATAAATTATAAACATAATTAAAATAATTCTAAAATCAAATATAGATTTTTATTAAATTAATCTAAATTATGATTTAATTAAATTAAATCAAAATAATTGATAAAAAAAAAAAAGACAATTGATAAAAAAAATGTGAAAAGATCAAATTTTAAAAGGAAATAAGCCACTCATTTTTTAACTTTGAGAATAATTTATTTTTAGTATAAAATTTTTGGAGGGATATAAAAAAAAAAGAAATTTTTGGAAGGAAAAAATTAGAAATAAATTTTGATTATTATATAAAAAAGGGAAAAAAATCTTAGAGGAAATTAATATATATAGTAAATTTTGAAAGAAATTAATATATGGCATAAAGATAATTTTCACACTTAACGTTTATAATTTTTGTCATTTTATCCCCTATTCTTTTTTGGGATAAACTTAGCCCTTGACCTATGTCTTTTTGACAAATAACCCATTTTTTAACTACCATGATAACTAAACCGTTAAAAATTTAATAATGATGACATGTCATATATATGTAATAATATATTTTAAATGATATAGAATCTAACCTATTAAATATATAGAATATAATTTTATTCCAATATAAATATAAAACAATTAAAATTTAAATAAATTATTAAAAATTAATTAAATCTAAAACAAAAATTTACTAAATATTCTCAACCATAACTAAACTAAAATATCTTTATAAAACCCTAAAACTCTGATTTAGATTAAAACTAAAATACCTAAATTCTAAACTAAAATAATAAAAATCCAATTGATTATTATCAAAATCCTTTATCATTGATTCACCGGTAATAAACTATACAAAACTCTTTCTTTTTCAGATTATGTTCATACCTTTTTAGATAAAATTTTGATTTTACTATAGTTAAGGTTGAGAATGTTTAGTAGCCTTTTGTTTTAGATTTAATTAATTTTTAATGAATAAAAAAATTAATTTTTAATATTTTATTTGAATTTTATTTGTTTATATTTTTAGATTGGAATAAACTATGTTCCGCGTATATGTATTTGATATACTAGATATTAAGTCATTTAAAATATATTATTACATATATATGGCATGTCATCATTATTAAATTTTTAACGGTTCAATTATCATGATAGTTAAAAAATGAGTTATTTGTTAAAAAGATATAGGTTAAGGGATAAATTTATCCAAAAAAAAGAATAGGGGCCAAAATGACAAAAATTATAAACGTTAAGAGTGGAAATTATCTTTCTGCCTTAATATATATAGTAAATTTTGGTGGATTATTATTATTATAACATATAATCAAATAATAAATTTTGATTAAATATAATTAATTAAAAATATAAAAAGGGAGATTAGATTTAGATATTCATTTGACATTACTCTAGGTCAAGTAAAAAATTCTGTATATTTTTATATATGTCGCACCTAAAAAATCGAATCTCGCGCCACTCTACAACTTATTTTACAATTATTTCAATTATTTTTATTCAATTTGATCTTCATTTAATTAAAATCAGATTATATATTTTAAAATTGTTTCAATTTGATCATAGGAATTTAGTTTAGTGATTGAAGAATTAGTCTTAGAAAACTAGTTTAGTGATTTAGGCTTAGGAGATTAGTGTTGGGCTTAAAGAATTAATAATATACATACATTAATTTATAAACAAATTAAATACATATATTAATATACATTTAAATATTATATATATATATATTAAAGTACATTATATATTACATATAATACATAAAGTATAATATATACATGGTATATATATTAATGTATATTATATACATATATACATCTAATATATTATATAGACTATAATATATATTAATATATTATATACATACTTAATTACTTATATATCATATACATATACATATATATATATATTCTATTTTATATATATAATATTATACATTTCATATTTTCATATATAGTATCATACCATATATAGTATAAATTCTATATATAGAATATATTCAATGTATACTATAAATTTCATATTTATATTTTTGAAATGTATTAAAATATATTGTATAGGTATAAATTATAATGTATTAAAATACATTAAAATTAAATTTTTCATCGAATTTAACTATTATTAATTTATATTTTTCTTAATTTAGTCCTTATACCTTTATTTTTTATTTTAAGTTGACTACTATTTAATTTTCTAATTTAGTTAAGCGTTTTTAATAATATGATATTTTATTTTAGGGTAAATTACATAGATAATCACCATATTATGGGGTTGATATCAAAATGTCCATAATACTTTAAAAAGCGTCAAATACACCGATCAACTATTAAAATGGTATCGAAAGGTCGTTAAAAATTAACGGACTGATGATGTGACCGTTAAAAATAAAATGGAATAAATACACATTTACTCCCTGTTATTCATACAATTTTTTAATTTAGTCCTAATTTTATTATAATAAAATAATATAATTATTTAATTAGGTGGTAACACGTGTCACCACCTTATTGGAGAATGTTATTTATATATATTTAAATTATTAAATTTATTTTTCTCTTCAAATCATGTGATGACACGTGTCATCACCACGTTAAAGCAGGAAAACAAAATCAAACAATCATACTTCCCGTGGGTTTTGAACATGGATTCTTGGCTTGAAAACCATGAAGCTTAACCACTAGGCCCAGAACAATCTATTAACATAAAACACTAACATTTTATATATATGTATTTTTTATGATAATTGTTTCTTTATATTTTTTTAATTTAATTAAAAATAATAATTAAATTATTATATAATAAAATAAAATTTTAAAATTAATAAAATTTTATTTTATAAACCCCAAACCATAACCCCTAAACTCTAAAATCTAAAATCTAAAAAGTTAAAACCTAAATCAAAACCCTCAATGTTTTATTCGAATATTTTTTAATAAAAAATCCGAATAAAAATCATAAGTATTCGAATATTTTTATTCAAATATTTATTATACGATTATTTTTATTCTTATATTTATTATTTGAATATTTTTATTTGAATATCCGAATTTTTATTTGAATATTTTAAATTCAAATATTTGAATATTTATGAGTTTTTTGAATATTTATTATACAAATATTTTTATTTATATATTTATTATTCAAATATTTTTATTTGAATATCCGAATTTTTTTATTCAAATATTTAAAATCCAAATATTTTATTCAAATATTTTTAAATTTAAATATTCTATTTATGATTTTTATTCGAACATTTATTATACGAATATTTTTATTTCAATATACGATTTTTTTATTCAAATATTTAAAATCCAAATATTTTATTCTAATATTTATGATTTTTATTTAAATATTTATTATACGAATATTTTTATTTGTGTATTTATTATTCAAATATTTTTATTTGAATATCCAAAAAAATTTATTCGAATATTTAAAATCCAAGTATTTTATTGAAATATTTTTAAATACAAATATTTTAATATTTATAATTTTTATCCGAATTTAGGGTTTAACTTTTAAGATTTAGGGTTTATAAATATTTTTTTATTAATTTTAAAATTTAATTTATTATATAAAAATTTAATTATTATTTTTAATTAAACTAAGAAATAAATATAAAGAAACAATTATCAGAAAACAATACATATATATAAAATGTTAGTGTTTTAATATCAATAGATTGTTCTTGGCATAATGATTGAGGTTTCCACACTTAGAATCCAGGTTTAAACCCCTTGGAAAGCAATATTTTTGGATTTTGTTTTCATCCTTTAATCTGGTGGTCACACGTGTCACCACTTGATCGGAAGAGAAAAATAAATTTAATAATTTAAATATATATAAATAATATCCTCCAATAAAGTGATGATACGTATCACCACCTAATTAAATAATTATATTATTATAAATTTAATAATTTAAATATATATATATATGTATAAATAATGTTCTCCAATAAGGTGAAGACACATGCCACCACCTAATTAGGTAATTATATTATTTTATTATAATAAAATTAAGACTAAATTAAAAAAATGTATGAATAATGAGTAAATGTGTAATTATTTCATTTAATTTTTAACGGCCACGTTATCAGTTCGTTAATTTTTAACGGTCGGTGGCTATTTCGATACCATTTTAATAGTTCACCGGTGTATTTGACGCTTTTTAAAGTATTGTGGTCATTTCGATACCAACCCCATAGTATGGTGACTATCTGTGTAATTTACCCTTTATTTTTATTAATGTTTATCATTTTTAATTTAAAACTTTGTTCTTTTAGTCCAATGTTTATTCTGTATTAATTTTTAATTTTTATAATTTATCCCAATTTTTAAGATATGAATCATTTGATGATATTTTTGTTTAGTTTAGTGCCTAATATTTATTTTTAATAGGATTCATGCTAGTTAAAGACGTTATATATTAAATAATTACTTCGAAATGAATTATCAACCATTCAACCCAAAGTCTATCGGTTATTTACTTAATTACTTATTTGTATCAAACTCAAACTTAATAATTTTAATTAATATGAATTTAAAACCCGAATTAATTCGACTTAAAATGAACTTAAGCTGAAATGAACCCGACCTGAAATCTACCCGACCTGAAATGAAGCTGTCAATTATTTGATTTGGACCCGAACCTGAAATAAACCCGACCTGAAATAAACTCGACCTGAAATGGACCCAACCTTAAATGGACCTACATCCGACCCGAATCGAATCAAATCATCAAATCAACCTGAAATGACTTGTATCCAATTTTATCCAATCTAACAATACCCGACCAGAAACTCATTCAAATAACTGTTTTTACATCCCTACTCATGTATCGAGAGTCCTTAATTTGCGCCTTTTAGAACATGAATCATTCCTACATGTATGAAATCGAATATGTTTCCAAACCTTGTTTTAAGATATATTTTTCTCTATAAATTCTCAAAAAGAGAATATTCAACTAATATAGCCATTCCGGGATTAGGTCACTTTTTTTTTCTGGTTTGCTGTCTTACCCGAACTGATAGAAAGCCGCCAAAAAGAATATAGTTGTAAAATCCTCAATGGCCAGCTGGAGAGAACGGAAAAAGACCATAAGCCCTTTTGATTTGAACCCTGAAGACGTTGAACAAAGGCGTTATATCAGGTTTAAAACGCATACCGTTTGAGCTGCCTTGGGTCCCAGTTACAAGAAAAAAATATATCATAATTTCTTTCTATCGTATTATTTATAATTTAAATTAATTAGATTTATTCATCTTATATTTTATAAGATAAATTATCATCTCCTTTTATATATAATAAATAAATAATAATTATTAAACAATTACTTTATAATTACATAAATTATTAATAATATAATAAAAAATTCATAATATAATCTCTTTATTTATAATAATAAATCATATCTCCATAACCGCCTGATTCTATTTTAAACCCTGTATATAATTTCACATTGTTTATCAACCGAAAATCAAATATTTATTTTTAAATAGAATACCCAACCAACGACAATAATTGTTCTAAATCTAATTTTCTTAATTACCATTTTACCCTCATTCATTAAAAAGTTAATTTTCATAAAAGGATCCTTGCACTATGCATTTTTTCCGATTTAATCCTTCCCCTATATATTTTTTGGTAATTTTATATTCATTTTAAGGGTTTGAGATTTTTTTTCTCTTAAAAATATCATATTTTTAATAGTCTAAGGATAATTTTATGGTAGTATATTTATGCATAACTTTTGACAATACACTTACGTTTTATAGACAGAGCAATTGAAGCTTAAGACAAATATCTTATAGACGACATAATTGAATCTATCTTGAGACAAACATCTTTTAAACAGGGCGATTGAACCCAAATCTTAGAGATTATTATATGAACTCGTTTCATCACCTAAGATATGGTCCCCAGCCAATTAAATTAAGATACATCATATATTTTTTTATATCATATTTACACATAAGCATTGTCCAAATCATCCAATTTAATGTCTTTGATTTAGAAAAGAAAAAAAATATTACCAAAGATTTTTTGTGTCGTCTTTCTCTTTGTTCTTTAAAATTTTTCTCAATTATTTTTTATATATTTGGGGTTTAGGGTTTAGAGTTTAGGGTTAAGGGTTATGTTTAAATTTTCCTCAATTAATTTTTTCTTTTTAATTTATACATTTGAGGTGTAGCGTTTATTGTTTAAAGTTTAGGGTTAGAGATTATGTTTAGTGTTTAAGTTTAGGGTTAGGGGTTTTAGGGTTAGGGGTTATGTTTTAGAGTTTAAGGTTTAAGAGTTAGGGTTAGGGTTTAAAAAAATAATTAAAAAAATTGAACAATAAAGAGGAAGACAATTTAAAAGATCTGGTAATATTTTTTTCCTTTCTTAAATCAAAGACATTAAAGTGGGTGATTTTGATGATGCTTATGTGTGAATATGATATAGAAAAAATATATGATATGCCTTAATTTAATTGGTTGGATAGATATTACCTGCCTTTTTACCGAAATCGTTAATTAAATTCTTGACAATATCAACTTAAAAATTTGAATTTAAATTCTCGCCTTAAAAATATAATATATCTTATTATTACACTTAACCTTTAACCCCTGTTGCTCCCTCTACTATAGTTTGATTCTTCATAAAATGTTTTTTTAAGGTGAATTTTCCCTTAATTTCATAAAATAATTTTACTTAAGATGCATTTTAAAAACAGAAGATTAGAAATGATCAGAATTATTGTAAAAGGACTAAATAAAATAATACACTTAGTATAAGGACTTCTGTGTAATTTGATCACCTAAAACTCTTTAAAACTTCAAGCCGTCAGCGTCCCCAAACACCAACCTCCAGAAAAAGAAAATTTGTTCTTTCCCTCGAGAGCTTAAGGATTTCTGCAAATGGCGACGGCGGTCCCCGATAACCTGAGCCGCGATCAATACGTGTACTTAGCTAAGCTATCGGAGCAGGCCGAGCGCTACGAGGAGATGGTTCAGTTCATGCAAAAGCTGGTCATCGGTTTAACTCCAGCCGGCGAACTGACAGTCGAGGAAAGGAACCTTCTCTCCGTCGCCTACAAAAACGTGATCGGATCTCTACGTGCCGCGTGGAGAATCGTCTCTTCGATCGAGCAGAAAGAAGAAGGTCGAAAGAACGAGGAACACGTTGTGCTCGTCAAGGAGTATAGATCGAAGATTGAATCTGATTTGTCGGATGTTTGCGCTAGTATCTTGACTTTATTGGAATCGAATCTGACCCCTTCTGCTTCTTCCAGTGAGTCGAAAGTTTTCTATTTGAAGATGAAAGGAGATTATCATCGTTATTTGGCGGAGTTTAAGGCCGGTGATGAGAGGAAAGCTGCTGCTGAGGATACTATGTTATCTTACAAGGCTGCTCAGGTAAACTTTTGAACTTCAGCTCAAGCTTTGACTAAATAGTTGAATTGGATTTCACAGTACAATTTTGGATGTTGACTTGTGGATTATGATCTTATAATTAGGCTTCGATTTTAAAGATTTTTGTATTTTTTTCTCGAAGTTTAATCTTTAAAACTTTTTGTTGTTGTTGTTGTTGAATTGAATGAAGGATATTGCGATGGCGGATCTGGCACCAACGCACCCGATTAGATTGGGGTTAGCTCTGAATTTCTCGGTGTTCTACTACGAGATTCTCAATCAGTCTGATAAAGCATGTAGCATGGCTAAACAGGTGCGTTTTCCTTTCATTTTTTGTTACCAAATTATCGATTATACTATAAATCCACTGTTTAGTTTAATCTGGAGCATATTACATTGAAGTTTGAAACAACTTTAGTTAAATTCAAGCCATAAGTAATTTCGTGTTCAGTTAATTGCGAATATTTAGCTCCTTTTCACCTGTGTTTGATTCTAATCATTCTATTACCTTATAATCACTATTTTTAAATTTGTGAAGTCAGGAAGAAACTAGTGTTAATCAGGGTATTAGCTATTAGTCAGTATGTTCTTTTGATGCAGATCTGCAAAGATACATCCTTAAGCAAATACTCCACAAAATAGTTAATTATTTTTTCTTTTGTCAGTGAACAAACTTGAAAAACTTAAGTGCTTTTAGTTAGGATGGGAACAAATTAGTTGAAGATTTTTAAATTTCTTTAGATTTATGTAAGGAGATGAAGAATTTCTTGCATTTCTTTTCCACTATCAGCTTGCTTGTTTTGGGGGGAGAAAATACATTGAATGAGGCGAACCTATGAAATCCTTGTGAAATAAGGTTTTTAATTTGTTTCAGAACTTTCTTTGCGATCTTGTTGGTTGTTGTTGCATAGTTGCTACTTATAGTAAGAATAAATCATAAACTAGTTTTGGATATTCATTAAACATCACTTGTTTTTCATTCTAAACAAGGCATTTGAGGAAGCCATTGCTGAGCTTGACACGCTGGGGGAAGAGTCATACAAGGACAGCACTCTCATCATGCAACTGCTAAGGGATAATCTTACCCTCTGGACTTCGGATATGCAGGTCATTGCTCTCCTCCCCTTTCACCTCTGATGCAGGATATTTCTTGTTTCTTTATAGTTTTAATTGTATTATGTTTTTTCTAATTTTTGTCCGGTCGAGATTATAACCTTATGTTTTCTAGAGTTTCAACTTCTTTCTACTCGTTTTTTTCAATCCTAATTCTGCTGATTTATGGTTGATTTCCCCCTAAACCACACCACTATTGCTTGCACACACGAACCTGTGTTAACCCCCCTCACTCTCTCTCACACACAGAACTCCATGTTAATGCCTCACTCGATGTGATGTTCATTGTCATGCAGGACCAGTTAGATGAGCCGTAGAAAGCGTGTTACACCGGGTGTGGTCCTATTCTTCATCTGAAGTAGATGTTCTTTGAATGTCATTTGTTTACTCTGATTAAAGTGTGTAATTTTAAAAAAATTGAAGTAACCCATGGGCTATGCTCCTTACTGAACTTGTTTTTGGAATTTGGAAATGTTTTTTAATATAGTAGCATTTTTGGGATTTTTTTTAATCTTAATTTCACAGCTCATGGTTTACTGCATCACTTGTTTTATCGCAGTTGCAGACGCTATAAGTATTTAGCGACCTTGTTTTATCGCAGTTGCAGACACTATAGCTATTTAGTGGCCGTTATTACGATAGCGGATTGCTATTTGAATTCTTGGGCCAACATGAGCCTAAGTTCTCTTCTTATTCGTTTATATCTGTAATAGATGATCAAATCTGTTCAAGTTAGGTTAGATTACTTCTTTAGAAGATTAAAATCATGTTTTTTCTTTTATCTTTTATTATTGGTTATGGTTTGTAACACCCTTGCCCGAATGCTATATTTGGGTCTCGGACTCAAATCTAAAATTTTAAATTGTTTTTAAATTCAGAAGTGTTCACCGATTCAATTTAAAATAATCACCGGTAGTTTAATTTACGAAATGTAAAATTATCATTGGAAATAAGATTATTTGAATGTTGCATTACTTATATTGCTAGATTGTTGTATTATTTTGTTAGGTTTGTTTGGCATGAATGTAACATTATAGTGTTTTGTTGAAGGAATATTAAATAAGAAATATATATTTTTATAAAATTATTTTTAAGACATTTTTTTAATAAATTAAATTTTTAATATTAAAGTTAAATTTATCATAATATGTAATATTTTTAAGCGTAATGTTTTGCTGCAACTTTCAATTTTAAAAACAAAGGTGTTCCTAGTTGCAACAGATTTGGAAATCACAAAGATATTTTTCTTGTAGAAAAACTCAATATTTGTTATCTTCGTATTGAATTCAAATAAATAAATAATTGATAAGTAACGACGTTTAAATATTAAATAAATATATTCTCAAATATTAATCAATATTGAGATAATAAAATAATAAATTTATATAAAATCAAGAAATAAAATGATAAATAAGAAATGATGATAGTATAAAAATCATTAAATTATGAGGATATCTATGAAAATATAACATAAAATCAATAAATTCAAAGGGTCTCCTAGTAATATGTCATGTGTCTATTTTATTTTCTTATCAAAATTTTATAAAAAAATTAATGAATATTTAGACATTTTATTAAATATTGTCATAACCATGATTTTTTTATTTGAATAAATATCAAAGTATTTTTTAAATATGTGAATAATTATTTAAATATTAAATTAATATAAAATAAAATTATTTAATAAATTTATGTTATTTAAATATGCTACAAATGATCCAAATTAAGAAAACTTATTACTTTAAGGATAATTTTATCAAAGATAGAATGAATTGATAAATACTAAGGAAAGGGTGGGGATCACATTTTCCGAATATTGACAAAAAATAGTTATCGTTGGTAATTATCTTTTCGGGGTTGGTGAGAATGAAGATAGACCAAACATAGGAATAAGATTCCAAAAAAGTAATAATCTTTTTCCGCAAACCAAACACCCCTTTAGAGATAAGTAAAACATATTAAGCATTCCAAAAGTATATATTAGCTCCAAATACGAATATAAAAACATTCGATCAATTACAAATCTGGTTCAAAAAGAGACAATGTTACAATAGGTTCTATAAATATATGACTCGTCTATCTAAGTGAAGTATTCCTCTAAAGTTAATGTTGAAAACTACCAAAGATGGTGTTAATCGAACATATTCATTACCTAAAAATATGCGCACAAAAACAAAGATTTTGAATGATGAGTTAATGAAAGTTTAGTGGATACACCTCTACCCAGGTTTTATGCATATTATAAATAAATTTTTAAAACAAAAATGATAAAAAAAAGTATTGATTTGATGTTATTATGACCGCTTAAACATATGACATTTATCTTAATTATATATATGATGTGTGGCTCAGAGTCCTTAGTTTACTCCCCTCCCCGTTATACCTTGGTGTAATTCAAGTTCACTAAGCATTAAATCTCACTTTCATTTATTTGGTCTGGAGTAATATGGCATGGAACACACCTTGGGTATTTGGATCTTACGAACATATTCTTATGGCACAATAATAATATACACAAGTAACATTTAAAAAGTTCACACAAATTTGCACAAGGACCCATTTAAAACACAATTTAATCGTATACGATGTTAAGATTTTTGTCTTTTTAGTTTTAAAATTCATTTATACCCTAAGGTATTTATTAAGATTTTTATCTTGAATTATTAACCCTCTAAATTTAAGGGCTAAAAACTTGAAAAGAACAATCTACGCTTATCAATATACTTACATAGGTATTGATACACCCCTAACAACATCGATAATCTCTTTGAGTACCAATAATTAAATTACATTCGAAAGAACCTAAGTTAAAACTCTTTACCAATATTCTCTTTCACGTATTAGTAGTTGTAGTGATCTAAAATTTTACTAATGTTGCTAAAAATTCTTTTTGGGGTTAGAAAATATTTTTTGTGTTGTTTTGAAAATTAATATCTTTTGATTTGGGGTTTTAATTTAAATTTGGATTCTGAAAAATTGGAGTCGTCACCGGCAATTTAGGTAGATCGAATACCGTAAAACTAAAGATTTTCATAAATGGAGTTCGTGATTCAGTTACAGATGAGGAAGGATTAGCACCCCACCCCACCCAAAAATTGATACTTTATTTGATACTTTATTTAATTGTTGTTTTAATATTTAATTTTCTAGGATAGTGTTATTAAATTAATTTTTAATTAAATGTACAAATTTATTTTAAATTATTTAAACCCGAAGGTAAATATCCAAACTACTACCATCGCATTGAAATTAGCTTCGTTTACGATCGAATTTAAAGAACCGCGTTAACAAATTTAAAAAACTTATAACACATACATAAGAACAAACATTAAATATTCACAACAAGACTTAAAATATATATAAAAAAATGGAACTTAAAGCCAATTTCTATGCGCCTAATTGAATTGTATAATAATACCCGTAATAAACATTCATAATAATAACATATATTACACATACACATACACAAAAACATAGAAACATAAACAAAGATGTGCCACAAAATTCATGCACAAATACACATGCGAAATCAAACGTGACAAATAAAAACATCACTAAACCTAAAATTCTTATTTAAAATACGATAAATTAAAATTTAAATGAAGTTAAAAATAGATGATTACAATGAACCTGCAAAATATAAATACTGTTGGATTTAGTGGATTCTAGTTCTTTTTATTAAAAAGCAACAGAGATTTAGACTTTAGATTATAGTTAGAGGTGTTTATCACCGGTTCTAATGTAGCCTTTAGAGGGGTCCATCACTGACTCTAAGACTTAGTAATTTTTCCATTATTAGAGCTTCCCAAAATTACCTCTAGTAAAGTTAGTTTAACACTTGAGATACTTGAAACTAGCTCAAGTAATATAGATATACACTTATATATATATTTATATGCAGCATAAGGATACAAGAAAATTTTGCTCGTTTCTTTTGTATGTCATGCATCTATTCTTAACATATGTATAACTTTGTTAATGCATGTTCATGTTTCGTCATGATATTTGCTTTTCTATTCTCTTCCAAAATGTGTGGTGTAGTTTATATATATATATGCTCTTCTTGTTTGCTAAGACTTTTCATATGTATATTGTTTTTATTTCCTTGTACTCGTCACATTACTATTTTGGTTATTTTATTGTTTTAAGTTATAATCACTAGTTTTATTTGGGGTAAACCTATTTTTTTTATTTTTATCTTTATCCTGAATAACGAGTTTTAAGTAATTTTAGCATTTATAACAAAACATCAAAAAAAGCAAAAAAATATAATAATGAATTTTATTTTCATTTAATTTCATTTATTTTAAAAATATATTAAAAAATTCAAAAATATTACATACTCCTTTAAATATTACGAGTTTTATATTATCATATAATGTACGTTTCTATTATTTCATTTGTGTTACTTTTACCTTATGTTATTAAGTTATTATTACTATTATTATTACTATTAGACATTAAATAAATAAGACACAAAATATTGAGTTATTATAATAAAAAATTTACTATATATCGATAAATTCCAAAAAAAATTATATTATTACCCTTTATTATGTTATATATTTATTTTCATTGCTTTTTTATTCAAATATTGTTATTATATATGTATTACTTAAAAAAAACAAAAAATATTATATATTCCCATTTTGTTTTTTTAATCTTTTTATAAATGTTTGTTTCTTTCCTTTCGTTGTTTATTATTATTATTATTATTATTATTATTATTATTATTATTATTATTATTATTATTATTATTATTATTGTTGTTGTTGTTAATGTGTTGTTCAAAACAAAAATCAACAAATATTATATCCTCATTTTATTCTTTTCATAAATATTTGTGCCCTTTCCTCCCTTCTTTATTATTATTATTATTATTATTAAATATTAAATAAATAAAATTCAACTTTTATAAATAAAAACCCATTTTATTAATACATTTCAACAACCCAAAACATTACATGCCCAAACAAAATCTAAATAAAACAGTTAGCCCAATTCATGACCCATAATAAATATTACAAAACCCAAAAAGATTTTAATAACACTCAGCCCGCTTACAATTTTAAGTACAAAGCCTATATCCCTTGAGCCCAATCCGGTAAAACCTTAACTCATATGATAATTATGCTGAAACCCTAATTGCTTCATGTGTTCTTGCGTAGCCGTATCATGGTCGTTAAATCAGATCTGATCTAACGGTCACAAGCAAGGGAGAAGGAAGCTTCCAGATTCTGCACACGTCACACGCACCGACTGCCCAGTTACCCACGCGCGTGTAACGTATGCTCCTAACTCTTCAGATGTCCACGCGACTCTTCGATTCCTTCGGTCACCGTCTAACGTCCTTCTGGTGATCCTCGCTACTCCGATCGTGACTCGCACAAAGAAACAAACAAAACCCATGTCAGTTTTTGTACGAATTTTATAACCAAAACAATCGTACGAATCACAAAAACGCCAACAAAAATCAGATGATTTCAGAGAACAATTCAGCCGAATATCAGAGATTTCAGAGGCAAGCCAACAAAATCATATCCGTGCATCAAATTCCAGAGGCAAAAAAATCAAAATCGAATCAAGACAAACTACTTCAACAACCAATAAAAAAAAATAAAATTTTCCTTTTCTTATTCCATGTAATTTCCGGTTATAAAAACCGGAACCAACAATTTATTCGGGCCCTTTTTCTTCCACATTGAAATCAATAGAAAAAACCTTATTCCAGAGGTAAATCCTCTTCGATTTTTCTTGCATATATCAAATAAAAACATAAAAGGGGTTTTGTTTTTTACTTTTGTGTTGCCGAATTCCTCTTGCGTCGACGATAAGCCCACAGACACCGCGTCGTTGAAAGGTGAGTCAAACAGGAGGAGTTCCTTCCTCGGTTCCTTTTTCTTTCTTCGAATCGAGCAAATACGAGAGCTTTTCTCTCGGTCATTCGAGCTTTGTTTTATAAAAAAGTGGAAGGGTCTTGTTTTGATTTCGAAGAGTTTTCAAAAAAAGGGGTTTCATTTTCTGGGTTTCATGGCGTTTCTGGGTTAGAAGATGAATGTTCATCATTTCCTAGATGAACTACAGAGAGAAACGAGGAAAAACTTTATTTCGGTTTTAAAAAAAATAGGGAAAAAGTTTGGTTTACTTGGAGGATATTTTAAAAAGGGTTAAATCTCTTCATTAACTCCCTCCGTGCCAATGATATCCATCCCCCAGTCCTCGCTTTGTTTATGATTTTGCAATTTGGTCACCTAACTGCATAACAGGTTTTAGTCCGCTTTCAATTTAGTCACTAAATGTTTTAATTGTTTCTATTTAGTCCCATTTTTGGCCTTGATCTTTTATTTTAGTAATGGTTTTATTATATTCGAGTCCTTCCGTGTTTTTATAATTATTTTCAAGCCATTCTCCCTGGTTAAATAACTCTCCAGATCCTTAGTGTTTTATTTTCTTTTATAATTCAGTCACTGATTTTAGTTTCCTTTTCTTTTCTTTTCGATTTGGCCATGGAATGTTCTTTTTATTTTATTTTGGTCCCATTTACAGAACTAAAAATATTTTCTTTCGTTTAATATTTATTTATTTGTTTTCTTACCTTTTCTATTTATTTCTCCTTTTATTTAATTATTTGCATCCATGTATTTTATGATTAACGTAATGTATGTTTGCTTTATTTAGCTATATTTTTGTTTATTATGTCAATGCATCTTTATTTGTCCTTTTACTTTATCATGCATGTTTTTTTGTTTGTGATATATTGTTCCTTTTTATATTATGTCATGTTTTTTTATTTATGTATTTTAATTTATTGTATATTTATTTACTTAGTGACATGCATTGTTATTTATGCATTTTAATTATTTGTATGTTTTTGTCATATTATTTCATTTTATTTGCTTTTCACATATTTATGTTTGTATATCTTTGTTTATTTACGCATTTTATTTTAATGTATTTATCTTGTATATATTGCTTTTTATTGTTGCTTCGTCACACCTTGTTAATTAATGAACCTAATTAAATACGTCTTTATTCGGTCGTAAAAGGCCTGACACCAGGCATAGTAGTGGCGATGTATGCTTTTACCTTCGATAAAGACACAATAAAAATAAAATTGAAATCGAATCATTAAAAAAAACTTAATTTAAATGCCACTTTAATTTAGAAAATTTAAAATTAATTAAGCAGTATTTTGTAAAGGTGCCAATTTTGGGTGATTTTAAAACGCTAAAACCGTTTTTAATCGTAATCGACTCTCAAACCCAAATCATTTCGAATCTCTGGTTTTTACGGTGTCCAGTCTACCAAAGTGACCGGTGGCGACTCCAACCCTTTTTTACCCTAATTTCAAAACCTCTTTTCAATACCCAAATCCCTAATTTTTAAATTTCTCAAAATTCTCAACTTTATAACCTAACCCTAATTTCCTAATTTTCAACTAATTTTTAAAATTCTCCTTTTTGATAAATTCCCAAATTTAAATTTTTTGAAACCCTAGATTCCTAATTTAGGGTTTTAATTTCAAAATCCCCAATTTTCATTTAAACCCTAATTTCCTAAATTTTGAGATATTTTTAAATTCCTCCAAAAATAGTGACCCCCTTTTCACCTTTTTACCACACTTATGATTTTTTTTAAAAAAGGTTGTTACATAAGTTTATACATTAGAGATAATAACTGATTAATGTGATATCTTTTTATTCGGTCGTAACGGGGCCGATATCAAACCTAGTGATGTCGGATTGTGTATTTACCTTTGAATAAAGAAATTTTTAAAATATATTTGAATTTTTAATTAAATACCAACTTAATTGCCACTTTAATTTAAAAAAATTAATATTAAATAAGCGATAAATAATTTTAGGTACTAATTTTGGACGATTTTAAAATGCTAATATCATTTTTAATCGTAACGGACTCCCGAACCCTTATTTTTTCGAATCTTTAGTTTTATTGTGTTCGACCTACCCGAGTGACCGGTGAAAACTCTAATACATTTTCAAACAATTTTAAAATGTTTTTATTCTCTTTTTAAATATTTTCCAACCTTTTTTAAAAAAATCATTTTCAAATTATTTTGAAATAATCCCAACAATCTCTTTCCTAATTAGTTTTCCTATTAATTCTCAAACCTTTTTTAATTCGTTTGCTATTGTGAATAAAATAAAGAATAAAAATAAAAATAAAATAGGAGAACAAAGATGAGAGACAAAAGAGAGATTTTATTATATTCTCAAAGTAGGGTTGTGTACAATACTTTGCCTAAAAGTCTATATTTATAGGTATAAGATGAAAACCGTAATTCCAATGGGTATTAAACCCTAATACTAAAGCCCACTAAAGTTTAACTTAATATATGGGTATCCACCATAAATAAATATATTCATAACACTCCCCCTTGGATATCCATGAAGATAATGTGCCTCATTAAAACCTTACTAAGATAAAAACCCTGTGAAAAAAAATCTTAGTGAAGGAAAAAGAGTACACACATCTTTAATACGCATAACATATTACCTCATTAAAAACCTTACCAGGAAAATCCATTGGGACAAAACATCGGTTAAGGGAAAAAGAGTGCAACGCGTATTTACTCATGAAAATATCACATAAGATCTTTGAATCTCCATAATTCAATATTGAATACAATCTTCAAATGTTGAAGTAGATTATGTACTGGTGGATAAATTTTCCAAATTATTGCTTGAAATGATTCATTGAATACTATTCTTCTGAAGATCATGAGGGCCGAAACTTTAAGAAATATGTTTCATTTTATCACATTCGATGTATCCACCTTGAGATATAAATTTTTTGCATTATCTCTATACAAGATAGCTTGTATCTTATCTTGTGAAAACAATTCACATATGTTCAAGATATGTTCAGCCAAACACATATTTCGGCTTTGACTCATGCATAAAAATTATTTAAAGGTAATGATCCCGTAGCACTTAAATAATATTTCTGGACCAGCTAAGATACAATGCTTCTAAATCAAATAATATATACTGTGTTTTTAGACCAAGAATATCATTCCCTTTTTCTCGAGGGTGAAATTGATCGTTTACATTAAGAGACATAGCAACCATAAGGGTGATCAATGAATATGTGTTATGCTTGTAAAGTATCTTTAAATATTTTTCTGTATATATCGATTGATGCACAAGGATTTGAGGAGATCTCTTCACGAGTCTCAACGATATTCAAATCATCGACATGCATACCAATAAAAATTCAGAGCTAAACCTCTTAATAAAAATGCTCAAAGAAATAATTCATATAGCATTATGCTAATAAGTATTCAATGAGGCGATTATACAAAATACACCTAAATTGTTTCAAGCCATAAAAAAGATATATTCAATATGATTGAATAATTTTCTCGAGAACTTGAATTAACTGCTTATGGCAATTTAAATCTTTTCGAAAGTTTCATGTAAATATTACTATCAAGAGGCCCTTTCAAATAGGATGTAACAACATCAATTAGGCAGAAATTGAGTAATTTTATTTATTGCCAGATTGATCAAAATCTAAAAGTAGTTGCATCCACCACCGAGAAATATATTTTCCTCATAATCAATTTCACGTCTTTGTGAGAATCCTTTTGCAACCAATTGAACTTATATCTCATGATTTTCCCTTTTATTTCTCTTTTTCACAAAGGCTCATTTATATCTACGAGCTTTACACATTTCAATGTACGAGTTATAGGCCCAAATACTTCTCTTTTCGAAAGAGACTTTTGTTTCGCATCAATTGCCTCTTTCATGTTGGTGAATCGTTTCTTGGTTTACATTGTCCAATTGGTAATGGTTCATGATCCACATCATCAAATAAAATCTCTAGTGCTATATTGCATGCAAATATATTGACGTCGATTTAATTTTAGTTCCACTTGTTACTAGACATGACATAATCTATTAAGATCTCTTTATTATCAGGTACCTGATTCATGTCAATGTCTCTATTGGAGACCTTTTAATCTCTTACTGAGATTTTCATAATTCATTAATTCCTCGATCAGACCATCATAAAATATAGCTCATTTTCTTTTTCGAGGATTTCTTATCTTTGGAACTTACTTGTCTACTATGCTTCAAGCATAAGTTAGACTCATTAGCAACTAGAGTTTGTCCTTTCAGGACATCAAATTTAATTGGAGCATTCATAGCTGGTAAACGTAACTTAGTCACTCTTTTAGGATCAACAAAATCATCTAGCAATTGATTTTCTAAATGAATTATCCTTTGAACTTATATTTTACATTGTGTACTAAGTGTATCAAAATGAGAAAATGATAATTCATTCCAACTTAATTCTTTTCCCAGCTATTTATTTTCTCCCCTTAATGTTGGGTAAACTGACTCATTAAAATGATAGTCAGTAAATCAAGTTGTAAATAAATTTTCTATTATAAGCTCAAGATATTTAAATCTGATATATATTCCCAACAAAACTCATCTTTGTGCGTTGTGGTGGAGTAATTCGAACATATATCGCACACAAAAAATATAAGATGAGAAATATTTGGTTCCTAACTGAAAACCATTTGTAATGGGGAGAACTTATGATCATTTGTTGGCTTGATGCGAATTGGTGATACTACATGTAAAATTACATGTCATAAACATTATCAAAACCGATTATCTTTATAAAATAATCTGGAAAATGTGCCCATAATTTATCAGCCTCGCAAATAGCCTCGCAAACACCAAGTTGCGGGTTAATAACAAGGATACATATAACCATCTAGTTGATGCATCGATAAAAATCATAAAATATCTAGATGGTCTTTAAGAAAGGTGTATGGGCCCATATACATCAACTTGTATCTATTCCAGAAAATTAATAGATTTACACTCTATCTTAGTTGTTGATGATTGAAAAATCAAATTGTTTTCATAGAAAGTATCACATGAAAAATTACCATGAAGAAAATCTTATTTCTTCAATAAATGAACACATAAAAGTGTCAGCAAATTTTCGCATCATAATTGAACTGGGATGGTCTAACCGGTCATACCAAATAAAATTATCAATAAACATCTGGTTTACAATAGCATGAGCTTCAATTTGTACTAATTCTTTTGTAGTACAATATGGATGACAGTGCATGTAATTTTGTCAAGATTTTCTTATTGCCTTGAGTTATACTCGTAATATTGAGATAGTCTACATCCCCATTGACTAATATTCTTAATATTTTTTTTTGCAAATATCTTTAAAACTCAATAAGTCTCTTTGTGACTTTGAAGAGTATAATACACTGTAAATATGAATAAAGTACCATTTGGCAATAACATATTTGCCCAGTCAGAGTTTTCTGTGATATTAGTACTTTCGGATATAGTACTCACATTGTTCCCTTGCATTTAAAATGGGAAAATATGCATAATGTGCACCTTTTAACATGTGCTTTATTTTATTCACTTCGGGGAATGAAAAATATGTGCTTTATACCATTCACTTCAGGGAATAGAAAAATATTAAATATAGCACATCATATCAAATTGGTTATCTATCAAAGATAAACTTTCAAAAGCTCTTCCGAAGCTTTGATATTTCGGTACTTTGAGATATAGTACTCATATTTCCCCTTGTATTTAAATGGAAAAATATTTCTTATGCTTAAGTATTGTATGAGTACTTGCACTGTCTGTTAAGCATAAATCTCCATAATTTATTGCATATTTTATTCTGAAGGTAATCATATTCTTTTAAAGGAAAAATTAACATAAAACATATATAAATAATATATAACGTAAGTTAACATAAATAAATAATAAAAATAAATTAACATAAATAAAAATAAATTAACATAAAATAAAATAAATAAAAGATCAATTATTCCTTTTAGAAGTTATAAAGGAAATAAAATAAATGACGAACTATTCCCTTCAAGGGCTATGAAAAAATTATAAATATCCAATTGATTTGGACCAATAACGCCATAATTATTTTCGCCACAAAAAAATCTGTTTATATTTTCTTTAATTTATCATTCATGATTATGGATAAAGTCCATAATACTTCGGTGTTTGACAAGTACGAGATCAATAGTTTGTACCATCGCATTGATAACATAAAGATTTTGATATGATCTCTATCATTCTTATCATCTTTATAATTCTACTTCTTGTGGATAATAAGTATTCTTAAAATAATCATCTTATTCATGTCTATTTGTGATCTCAATCATGACCACAATTACTAATGTGGCATTTATTCTTTTCGCTATAAAATATCACATTCACTTTAGAGAATGGAGCGGAGCCAATAGGTCTTTAAAACTTTTTCATGATATTGTGTCTACAGGACAACTTTAATGTGTAAAAAGTGGAATATGTTTTTGTAACATATCATCATCAATGATACTCTGGCATATAATTGAGTTTTATTCACTAACCATATAGTGAATTATCATGTTTGCATTCACTTCAAGGAATGAAACAAATTCAATAATAGCATAGAATAAAAATCATGCTTGCATTCACTTCAGGGAATGACATAAATCAAATAATCGCATTGAATAATCATCATTATTGCATTCACTTCAAGGAATGACATAAATCAAATAATCGCATGGAATAATCATCATGCTTGCATTCACTTCAACGAATTTCATAAATCCAATATTTGCATGGAATAAGCATCATGCATGCATTCACTTCAGGGAATGCCTCCTATAAAAATTCTTGGATCAAGACGATTTTCGTAACTTGAACTTGGGAGAATTTTATAGTCGAGTTTTTCGACAAAAATATTTCTTTCAAGAAAATATAAGTTTTATAATATCCATACTATTAAATAGTAATTTATCAACCAATATATATACAATACATACAAGGAACAAAAATTTAATCCTCATACACGGCATTGTTAAACCAGTCTACAAGATCCTTTAAAAAGAATCTCCTTTGAGACCAGTAGCCTCGCAGAACGGGATGTCCAACCAATATACTCAGATTAAGCCAACATAACAGAAAACATATTAATTAATTAATTAATTAAAGTTTTAATATTTTTTTAATATCATGTAATACTTAGAACATGATTAAAACATAAACTTTCATAATAATAATAATAAAATAAACAAATATTGGTTATAAATAAAGACTAAAAAAATCTCAAATTAAATAAGTAAAACATATCGTACTTTTCACTAATTTGAATATATGATAGATTTAGTTATCAATATCTTGTTAAAATCTTTTTCGGGAATTATCGAAAAGAACTACGGTAATTGATCCACTTTATCGCTATACAATCACCAAATAACCAATGATTTTCAAAAATTAAAAATTAAGTTAAAAATTAAGAGAGAAACATAATCAATAATTAAAATACAATAAAGGGGGGAGAAGTTATATTTGATTCATGCTAGTAATAAATTCTTTTCAGTAACTCTTTTAAGATTTGAACAAAAAATATCTCTGTTGGTTAGAGTCTCGTGCTGATAACGTGTTGTGAATAAAATAAAGAATAAGAATAAAATATAATAACAAAGATGAGAGACAAAAGAGAGATATTTTATTATATTCTCAAAGTAGGGTTATGTACAATATTTTGCCTAAAAGTCTATATTTATAGATATAAGACGAAAACCTTAATTCCAATAGGTATTAAACCCTAATACTAAAGCCCATTAAAGTTCAACTTAATATATGGAATCCACCATAAATAAACATATTCATAACATTTGCAACATTTTAATTGTTTTTCCCTTTATTTTCCAAATCATTTTTTAATCAATTTTCCACTATTTTTTCATCAATTTTCAAATTGTTTCTTTACTGATTTTTCAACCTCTTTTTTCATTTAAAAAAAATCTCCTTCTCATATAAAAATTAATTTTTAAACCTTTAAAAAATTTCAAATTAAATTTTAATCTTTCTTCTAATTTTTTTCGTTTCCAAAAATCAAAGATTTTCAAAAATGGGGTTCAGGAGTTGTTTACGAATGGGTAAGAATTAACACCCCACACCATCCAAAAATTGGTATTTTATTTAATTACCGCTTTAATATTTAATTTTTCGGAATAAAATGTTATCAAATTAATTTTTAATTAAATGTACAAATATATTTTAAAGTACCTAAATTCAAAGATAAATGTTCAAACCACCACTATCGTATTGGAGTTAACCTCGCTTACGACCGAATTTAAGGACCGCATTAACACCAAAATTATGCATTAATAGGAACCTAACGGTATATATATATATAAATATTTTTTTTAAAACGAGAATACCAATTTTACAATTTTTTTATCATTTTCGAAAGCTTTATGAGTTATTGAAATTATGTAAAAGATGCACGGATATATCTACAATAAGATAACCAGAATATTGAGATCGTATATGCTAAGTGTCACGGACTTAGCCCTCGCACCCTAGGGTCGCTAAGCCGTGCAACACTTGACAAGGATGTCTCCCGATCAAGTCGGCCTTCTTCCTTGATAGTTCTTTACCAGTGGATCAGTCCAAACTTTGCCGAATGTCCACCCCCTACATATATGCTAAATAAACTTTATGGAAATGCCCCGACTAGACGTTCAAATGCTCGAACTGGGGACACTTATTCCTAACTTAGAAAAAATACATAAAAAAAGAAATGAAAAAACACTCTTCCTAAAACATTGAGATGCCTAAACTGAGGCATCCCGCTAAAGACTCGGTTGTGGCTTCGGACTCGAGACAACCACAGCATCGTCCCTCACCTAACTTGTCGATGCCCTCGTCGAATGCTTCACCTGGAACTCTTCGATCTTGTGCCTGAATCCCTTTAGGTCGTGCTCTCTTTCCCAGCTTGTTTCTTTTGTGTCGAGACCTTCCCATTTGACTAAAAACTATCGAACGAGTTTCTTCTTGGAGACTGTTACGAACCTATCGGCTAGAATCTCCTTCACCTTTCGTTCCGACGGGGGTTTCTTACAAATAGGTTCTCTAGGTGTTTATCCCCGACTGGAATCTGTAGTATTTGCATAATAAGGCTTTAGGTTTCTCACATGAAAAACCGGGTGTACCTTCATCCATTCGAGAGGTTCTATCTTGTATGAATTATTCCCCACCTTGGCGACGATCGGCAAAGGACCTTCATATTTACGCACTAGCCTGCAGTCTCTATTCCGTAAGAACCTTAACTGTCCAACCATCAGTTTGACCAGCACTAGATCCCCCACTTGGAATTGTTACTCTCTTCTCCCACGATCAGCCATCTTTTTCATATGTTTTATTGCTCTGTCTAAATAAGCCCGTGTTATATCAGTATTTCTGCGTCACTCTTGTGTAAACTTGAGAGCTTTAGGAAACTTCCCTTGATAAGACTCAAGGGTCGTGTGGGGCAGACACGACTATTGACCTGTCACAATCTCAAAAGGACTTTTATTCGTGGTTGAACTCCTTTGTGCATTAAAGTAGAGTTGAGCCACATCTAGCAACGGAGGCCAATTCTTCTAGTTGGCCTGGATAAATACTTTTCCAGTAAAGCGTTGAACCGTTTCGTTTGACCATCTGTTTGAGGGTGATAACTCGATGACAGATTTAGCTTGGAACCTAGTAACATGAACAATTCTCTCCAAAAGTTCCCCGTAAACCGTGCATCCCTATCACTGACTATGCTTTGGGGAATGCCCCAAAACTTTACCACATTTCTAAAAACCAATTGCGTTGTCTCCTCAGCAGCACAATACTTAGGCGCCGAAATAAATGTGACATATTTGGAAAAACGGTCCACCACCACAAGAATAGTTCTCAGATCTCCTACTAGAGGCAAATTTGTTATGAAGTCTAGCGAAATGCTCTCCCAAGGCCTTGTAGGCACTGGTAGGGGTTCCAAGAGTCCAGTTGTCCTCTGGCGATCCATTTTATCTTATTGGCAAATGAGACACGTCTTTGTATAGTCCATCACTTCTTGGCGCATATGAGGCCAATAAAATCCCTATTCCAATAAAGCGAGGGTGCGGCGCCAACCTTGATGTCCCGCATAGGGTGTAACATGACATTCTTGCAGTAGTTTTGACCTTATTTCTCTGGCCTTGGTAATGAACATTCATGGCCCCTTTGTTATTAACACTACATTCTCTACTCAAAATGTCTTTGATCGTCCTTTTCTAGCCAACTTCATTATTGCTACCGCTTGTGGGTCTTTCTGTAAATTCTAAACAATCAGCTCTTGGATGTTATTAGATACTTTACTCGCTGACATGGGTGTAATCCTCCTTAGAGCTGCTAAATCTGCCCTTCGACTCAGGGCATCCGCGACTTGATTCTTCTTTCTAGCTTTATGCTCGATTTGGAAATCAAACTCCGCTAAGAATTCCTGCCACCTAGCTTGTCTTGCTGATATCTTTGCCTGAGTTAAAATATGGCTCATCGCCACATTGTCCGTCCTCACCACAAACCGGGAACCCAATAAGTAGTGCCTCCAAGCCCTCAAGCAATGAATTACGGCTAACAATTCTTTTTCTTGAGTGGTATATTTTGTTTATGCACCATTTAACTTCCGACTCTCAAAAGCTACAGGATGGCCCATCTACACAAGTACCCCTCCTATTGCAAAGTCTAAGGCATCGACTTCCACTTCTAAGGGCTCCTCTAAGTTCGATAAAGCTAGTACAGGATCGCTCACTATTTTGGACTTCAAATCCTCAAAAGCCCTTAAGCATTCATCCGACCAAACCCACTTCTCCTCTTTCTTAAGAAAATCGGTAAGCCTTACGTTCCTTCTCGAATAACCTTCCACAAATTTACGATAATAGTTCGCTAGGCCGAGGAAGGACCTAAGTTCGCTAACATTTCTCGGAACATGCCACTCTTGGATAGCTTTTATCTTTTCATCGTCCATCCGAATATGACCCTACTCGACGATGTGACCAAGGAAATTAACTTGTCTCTGTGCAAACTCACTCTTCTCCTTTTTTACAAACAATTGATTCTCTCGGAGCCTTTCCAATACCAAATGCAAATGCACCTCATGTTCCTTCAAGGAAGGGCTATAAACCATGATGTCGTCCCAATAGACGACCACAAACTTGTCAAGGTAGTCACGGAACACTTGATTCATTAGAGTACAAAAGGTAGCCGGCGCGTTGGTTAGCCCAAAAACTCAAATGCCTCGTACCGAGTCACACATGTCATTTTAGGTTCATCCCCTTCAACCACCCTCACCTGGTGATAACCTGAACGGAGGTCCAACTTCGTAAAATACTTTGCACTATTCAACTGGTCAAATAAATCAGCGATCAAAGGAATAGGATACTTTTTTCGAACCGTCACTTTGTTTAAATCTCGATAGTTCACACATAATCGTAGGCTTCCATCGTGTTTTCTTTGAAAAAGCACCGACGCTCCAAAAGGGGCCTTAGAGGGTCGAATGAACCCAGCTTCTAACAATTCATCCAACTATTTCCTTAATTCCGCCAACTCGGGCGAGGACATGCGATATGGGCACTTGGTAGGCGGTTTAGTTCTTGGAACTAGCTCAATCGCATGGTCCACCAACCGTCGAGGTGGCAAACCCATGGGTAACTTGTCGGGCATAACCTCTTTGTACTCCTCTAATACTTTCTGGATCTCTTTCGGCAACATCTCCACTTTGAACTTCTCTTTCTCAACAGGCATTACTAGGAAAGAAGGTTCTCCCTTCTTCACCCCTTTCTTGAATTGAATCGCCGAAAACATTTTCTTCCCCCCACGCGAGACAATCATTGTAGGAGCTACACACGGACAATCACCCAAGAACATCACACAGCTTGTTGCTGGCACAGGAATCAACTGGGCCACTATCATAAAATCGAGCCCCAACACCACATCAAAATCATCCATTTATGTGACAGTGAAGTCTACACTACCTCCCCACGGTCCCAGCTCGATCCGCACCTTCTTAGCAATCCCATAAATCGATGAAGCAGCCGAATTGACGACTTTCATTTGCCTCACGTCTTTAGCCACTTCTAGGACACACCTCCTAGCCTCCATAGGAGAGATAAATGTATTTGTTGCTCCCGTATCTACTAGAGCCCATGATGATCTCCCATTTATCAAAACCTTCACATACATCAAGCCTCTCTCCGGTTCCTTCTTCAAGCTACTCACTTGGGACTGTAGTTCCGTAAAAAACCGGACAGATCCGTCTTGCGAGGGTTCTATTGTGCTATTTTCAGTAGAAGGATCCACTGGAGCAGCCCTTAAAGGCGTAACTTCTAATGCATTCAATGCTCCTTGTGAGGACATTCAACTATCCGATGATGGCCTTTACACAAGAAACAACCTGACCAAAAACGATTTTGTCCGCCCCCAGTTCCAGTTACTCCGTTCCCCTTGCTTGGGGTCTCTTCTCGGGTAAACGGACTCCTGCTTGCTCCCCAAACCATTGGCTTATCAGTTCTCAATGCTTTTTTGTTGTTTTTAGCATTGGTATTGTTCCCACTAGACCCTACGGCCTTACGTTTATTTGAATTCTCACTATAATCATTGAGACACTCGGCCACTGCCATCGCCGAAACTACATCTTGAGGCTTTTGTCTTTGTACTTCAGTTTTAGCCCACGACTTTAATCCCTCTAGGAAAGAGAACATCTTGTCTTTCTCTGATATATCCCTGATGTCTAACATTATCGCAGCAAATTCCCTTACATACTCGCGAATATTCCCTGTGTACGTTAAGTCCCTCAGCTTCTTTCGTGCTTTATACTCTATATTTTCAGGAAAATGAGCTTATCAGCTCTTTCTTGAGCGCTTCCCACGTAACTATAGAGCAAACTCCATCAATGAATTTAGACTGCCACCACAACTTGACATCCTCTGACAAATACACCGACGCTATCGCAACTTTGTTCGCATCTGTTTCAACACGCGAGGCTCGGAAATATTGTTCTATGTCAAACAGGAAATTCTCGAGCTCTTTTGCATCTCGATTTCCCTCGTATCGCTGAGGTTTAGGCACCCTAGTCCTCGGTCCTCTGTAAATGATCGTCGAATTGCCCACAACAACTTGTAACAATTTCACCTAAGCCTTGAGCTTATCCAGCTCAAAATTAACACGGTTCAAACTCTCCTTGGCCTCCTTACCAAACTCTTTAAGAGCGTTGTCCAACTCCTTTTGGTTCTCCTCAATCACTTTCGATCTATCATTCGACACCACCTTCCTTAAGGCTGTCACTGCAGCTTCTAGTTCCTCAAACCGACCACGATCAAAGGATCCACCCCCTTGTGTCGTCGTGTCCACACTTGGACGAGTCCCTTGTATCGTCGGGTCCACACTTGGACGATTTTCTGCTCTAGGTATCGTACTGGCCCCACGTTTTCGTGTTGTCACCATCTCAATGGTCACACGCAGTCCTCACTATGCCTGCAATATACAAGCAATATTTTCCTTTATGAACTTTTTATGACTCTTGCACACAGGATCCACTACGAAGTGGTGGAACACCCTGGATGCTCCAAGCCACCAACATCAACGCGTCCGAACAATTATCAAGGTTAACGTCAGGCACCACGCATGCATTGATTCTAGGATAATTATTCAATAAAGCACCACTATACTAACTAAGATCGAGCACCTCGTATGCTTTGATCACTGAAGTGGTTAATGACAGGTACCTCCGTACATTGTTTCCACTTCATTTATATAATAAGCATCTCTATGCTATTTCTCACGCATCTTATGTCAAGGACAGGGACTAAGTAGCACACCTCTTTGACCCACTACTCATTTTGGCTCGAATACCATGTGTCACGGACTTAGCCCTCGCACCCTAGGGTCGCTAAGTCGTGCGGTACTTGATAAGGATGTCTGTCGATCAAGTCAGCCTTCTTCCTCGATAGTTCTTTACCAGTGGATCAGTCCAAACTCTGCCAATTGTCCACCCCCTACATATATGATAAATAAAATTTATGGAAATGCCCCGACTAGACGTTCAAATGCTCGAACTGGGGACACTTATTCCTAACTTAGAAAAATTACATAAAAGAAAAGAAAAGACACTCTTCCTAAAGCATTGAGATGCCTAAACTGAGGCATCCTGCTAAAGACTCGGTTGTGGCTTCAGACTCGGGACGGCCACAACACTAAGCATGGCAAGAGAAACAAAATATACATGAAAAGATAAAAAAAATACTAGAATTAAAAGAATAAGCATAAAAGGGTTGAAACGTAAAAAGAGTAAATAAAATCAAATAAAAAAATAAAAAACTAAAGTTGTGACTAGGATTTAATTTTAAACTGAGAGGACATCAAGGGAGTGGAACGCAATTTGGCCATGCATTAAGTGACTGGAAAACAGAATTAAGGGAAAGAATAAAATTAAAAAGGGAAAAGAAAGGGGCTAAAGCTGCGATTACACCATGGGGAGACCCTTAAACAGATAATAACAGAAAGAGGAAGGACCCGAGAAGGAAATATCCCATTTTGAAGTTTGTTTCGCCTATAGAAAACCTTACCCGACCAAAAAAAACCTTTTCCCAAAATTTTAAAATTTTGTAACTTCTAAAAATTTCTCTAAAACAATACCCCCTCACTCTTGTTCTTCATATTTTCAAACGAAAAACCCAGAATTATGAACCAAACCCAGAATCCAGTGAGGGGATGCAAAGCCTCGCCGAGATTTAGTATTCCCGACCATCTCATAGGCTTCATCAACCTCCTCACTATCATCGAAACGCGAATAAAGCCCGAATCTGAGTAAGTTCAAACCTCAGAATGAAATCTAAAGCGAAAATAAAGAATAGGTTCGGTGTGTAGAACGTGAAGGTGAAAAGGAGACCGTCTTGGCTTTCTCCCTCGTCAACGGCTCGCCCACCAGAAAGGGGTCATCACTGGCGAAGGTCAACGAAAACCCATGGGAGTCCCTTGTTCTTGCTTCTGGTCATTTTGTTTTCTTTTTTGGTTTAAGATGCATGCAAAATATGGAAATAAGAATGGAAGGAGTGTCGATTACCAAAAAGAATTTTTGGGTTTTCTTTTCTTTACGATTGATGGTAGAAGTAAAGGTTACAATGTTGTGTTCGAATGGAATTTTTGCTTTACAATCTGATAAGGGATTTAAACTCCCTGATGCCTGTCAATGCTTTCCTTGTTTCTTATTTTTTGTCATTGCTTTTGGCTTTCTTCAAACCTGTTGTATTTTTCGTTTTTGGTTAAGGATTTAATGTCTCCTTCTTCTTGTAAGCCTTCCAGGCAAAGACATGGTACGATGGTTGCAGCTGAGAGCGGAGTTAACCGACGGGGCAGCAGAAAGTTCGGATTAATACAATTTTGCAGTTTTGGTATAATATTTGATATAGAAAGCAATGTAGTAAGGAGCACCAGAGATAATGTTGAGTGTTGTTAGCATAGATGGACCAGACAATGTCAAGCACCCGTGGGTAGAAAAGTGAACTTAATGGCATGCGAAGAAGCTGTTGAACCCACAAAATAGGACAAGATCATGATCCAAAAAGATTGTAATTGGATCAATCTCTGAGAAAATAACGAATAAGATGGTACCAAGATTGGTTGGTAGATTCATTCCAAGCTTGGATAGCAAGGTAGTTTCGGTGGTATGACATCAAACCGAGTTTGATCAATTCTTATTCAAAACTTGGATAAGATCCTTATCCCTTGTGTATTTGAAATTCAAAAATTGAAGAGCTTATCCTAATCCTCTGGTGCACGTCTATTTAAACACCAACCAAGTAAACATTCGAGGAGGATGGACAGGTACTTGACTGAGTGATAAGAGTGAGGTGTTTAAGTGCGCTGAGTGAAGATTAGCTGCACCGAAAAGGATGGTTCAACCACTTGTCCGAGAGACTAGATCTTACGGGATACATCAAGAGACCCATTTTGTCCATTCTCTTGTTTAAATAGTTTTACTTGTTTTTAAGGATGATGTATTTGAAAACGGTTATGGTTTTAATTGTTAAATCTCTCACCATGAACTAACTTTATAGTCTTAGTGGGTGTTCGATTTAAACATTTTTTTATGCTTTAGTTCTTTGATAATAAACTAGTTTTCGACAATGTTTGTCTATTCAACATACTTTACTTTTTCCTAAATACTTTACCAAGCGAGAGCTAGAACTATTGACCTATTGCTCCTCAATATCTTAATAGTCTTAGGGTAACAATGATTGAAATATTGAATACTAAGGAGGAAAACTTCGAGAGAACTCATTCAAGTAGATGAGCTTACTTCAGAAGTGATATCTACCTCTTAAGATCATACACTATAAAAAATATAAGAGGTTTTTAATGATCAACTTAGGGCAATGACCATTTAGAGAGGATTTACTAGTATAGAATATGTTCGGTAAATAATACTAAGATAAGTTGATTTTGAAGGTTGACATAACATGAAAAGTGTAGTACAATACAAACGAAGCAAGTTAAAAATTGTTAAAAACAATTTATGTATAAAATGGAAATTCAAAGATAATAGAAATTAAAGAAAACCAATAGAAGATCAGAAAATTTGGACCGAGGTTTGTGCTATTACAGTGTCCTTAAAACAGATTTGTCCCCTCTTAGAGTTTCTATGGACGTCTGTCTCCCAAGATACAACGGTGAAATGCAGTAAAAAGAGCGACGCACCTTTGACTGCAACGACGAACTTTACAGAAGCAAAACACTATCAAAAATTTGGCTAGAGGATATTTTTGGTTTTTGTGTTTTGAGATAGGAACAAGGGTCCCTTTTTATAGCGTTTAGGCAGGAGATATGTTTAATTACAGAATTAATTTGTAATTAACAATTCCTTAAGAGTTACAACTTTCAGAATTCAAAATGGTATTTTATCACAGAATTAATCCAAATAAATTGGAGGTGACAAGCAGCTGAAGGGTCTGCAACTCCATAAAAGGTGGTTTAATTATGTAGTAGTTGTTGAAAAATTAAGTCAAAAAAATAGAAGGCCCAAGGCCTATCTTTGACTTTTATAAGTAAAGCTATCCCAATGTGCATGGCTAAACACACCCAGGGTGTCTAGTCCAAGCCTTTGTCTTTTTTCAAACAATAATATGAAGAGCTTTTATATATAAAGCTTTCCACATCTATGTTCCCAACAAGTTCGGGATATTCTACTTTTCATCTCATTTTTTTTCAACATCATGAGTGTTACATTGAGCAATAATTTCTCATTCACCCATTGAACATTTTGAGCTTGTAAATATACAAATTTTATCTATTCTTGTAGTAGATTAATAATCCACTTAGTCTCAATTAAATTGACTAATAGAACCCACTCAAATTTAAGCTCTAAAATATCTATGTACTATACCATTTTTTCAACAATCCTCAACAACCCCTAAATTGTGAAAAGTTTATGAAGGAAGGTATAGTTGAATGGAATATGAAAAAAAATCAGAATACTTTCATTCTTTAAGATGCTAAGAGAATTATTAACTACCTCATTTCTCTACTTACTAAGGATGTTATAATCTGATCAATTCATTCATTAAATATTTATAATGTTAAATCTGGTAATAACTGGAAAAACAGATTTTTGTAGTTGAGGATAATTCCTTATATGAAATATCATTGTAAAGTTGAAAACTCTACCTAAAGTTAAGATATTCGGGTGGATGTTATTCCATGAAACTTTTTCTTTAGGTCATAAATTTCTTGCTGATTCTCGGGACTTGATTTATATGCCCTTTATGTAATAAATATGGTAGAAACGGTCTTACATACATTTAAGGACTTTGATAGTTTAAAGGAGGTTTTTTGTAATTTAACTATTTTACTTGAATCTTTAAAGGCAAACTCATGCAAAAATTGGTTGGAAGCTTGTTGGTCAAAAATGAATCAAGACCAATATATATATATTTTTGGTGTTACTTTGGAATATATATGGTATAGAAAGAACAAGTTAGTGCATGAATGTGTCTTGTTGTCTGTAGGGATGGGCATGAAATCCAAACTCGACAAGTTTCGATCTAATCCGATCTAATCGGGTTAGATGTATTGGTAGAAAATTTAAGTTCGGGTCGTTCGGGTTTATGGTAAAAAAAATCTTACCTGACCTGACTCGGGACTAATAGTGTGATTTTTCTATATAATTTTTAAGGATATTCGCAATAATGATTCCTCCTTATATATATTTTATACAATTAGGTCACTAAAATATTCTTTTACAATTAGATCACTAATTTTTTTTACAATTAGATCCCTAAATTTTAAATTTTTTTAATGATTCGGGTCGGGTGATCGAATTTTCAAGCTTAAAAATCGATTCGAGTTAGGTTGGATTTTTCTACCCTAAAACCAGGTCGAATTGGATGTCGAGTGAAGAATATAAATCTTCGAATCGAATGCGATAGGCTAAAAATCTGATCCGACCCGTACCATCTCTAATTGCCTGTAGGAGCTATTGTTACACCTAGTTGCTTACAACTATCTTCATAATAGCTTCTGATCCTCTTTTGCTTAATGTTTCTTGTAACAAGTCTCAAACGTGAAAATTCCCATCTAGTGGTTGTATCAAAGTCGATGTAGATGGTGCTTTCATTAAAAAAAGTGGTGCAAAAGATATTGAAGTGGTGGCTAAAAACTCACATAAATTGATTATTGATGGTCAAGTAAGGATAATTCAAGGAGCTCATTCGGCTGAAATTGTTAAAGTATGGGCTCTGTAACCTCGATTATCTTGGATGATACTAAGACCTTGTTGAAAGATCACCTTAGTTTTGTTGTTAAGCATGTGGCGATAGATAATAACCGTGTCGCTTATAAATTTACCCATTTACCATTTGATTCAGGATTTTCGAACGGGGCTTCGTCAACTCATGGTAAGTTTTGTACACGTCTGTTTTTTCTTGGTTCCATAGAGATTCCCCTCACTTTTAAAATCTTCTTTGAAGTCTTCTGAGTGATATCCTTGAAGACCTGTTCACTTTTAAAAATTGAAAAGAGTTTAGGGGTTTCCCCGGTTCCTGTACTTAATTTAGTTGTTTTTTATTTCTATTATCCATATGGTTCTCTTATAACTAAATGTTTATATTTTTATTAATTTGATTTTTATTTTTTTAACTAAAATTAATTACCATCCTTTTAAAAAGTAGTCTCTTTATTTATAAACAAAAATATTAAAATATTAAAGTTTTAATGATTTTGATAAACCATCTCACGTGACGGTTCATATGTATTTCATGTTATATTAGCACTATTTTATCTTATATATTATGTTTACCAGAAATTATTTTATAGATTTTCTCGGTCTTCATCACGTCATTCATATTTGAGATATTTCAAACTTAACAATTATTTTTATTTATTCAATTTTAATTTAATGTATGAATTATTTTAAATCAAATCATGTTAAATTCAAAGTTACTTTTAATCTTCACTTGTATATTTTTAATTAAACCGTTAAATTTATTTGAGTCGGATCATATTTCTTTCACAAATGAATTATTATGAATTAACATGTGAAAAATTATTTTAAACGAAACCATTTATTCTAGTACAATATAATAGTGAAGGGTAAATTATATATAATATTTATCTTACATTATATTTAAATAAATTTTATAAACTTTTAACTATTATATATTATATAAAAGTATGTTGTTATGTTAATAATAGTTATAATAATTCATAGGGTTTAAATTAAATTAATTTAAAAATATTATTTAATTTGAGTTAGAGTTACTTATTCGTCTCACTTTGGGTTCCTATCAAATTAGAGTTGAATTAATATAGATTTATATCAAATTGGAATTGAGTCAATTTGAAATTAAGTTAATTTTAAAATTTTAAAATAATACATGGAATGAAGGTTGTAGTGATGATTTTTGACGAGTCATCTCTTTTGATTTGAAAAAAAATTGGGTTTATGTCAAATTATATTTTTTTAATTTTAGGTTTTTAAAATATTTTTATTAAAAATAAATGTTTGAAGTATATTATTACAGTGTTAGGTGTTTGATAGTTAATTTATGTTAAAATTCTGTTAATTAATTCCTGTTTGACACATGACAACAATTTTTTAAAAGTTTTTTAAGAAAAATATAATTTTTAAATTTTTTAGAAAATTCCTAAAATTTTTTTTTTTTTATCTTTTTTATTATTTTCTTTTATTTTTCTTTTCAAATAAAAACTCTTCACATTTGGATTTACATGTTTTATTTTAATTTTTTATGGACTTGGTCTTAGATTCTTTTAATGATTGGAACGTGCTGTTTTTTATATACTTCTTACTAAAATTCAACTTTTTGTTTTTGTTAGAAAATATATATAATAAAATTATAAAAAGTGTTAATAAAAACTACAAGCCAATCATTATTTCTTAAAATTCAATTTTTTATGGATTTACATGTTTATATTTTTGTTTTTGTTAATAAACTAATCACACGAGCCAATCATTATTTCTTAAAATATGCGTCTATAATGGGCATCGAACACTGCTAAAATTAAATATCAGTGAATATTATTAAATTAATTAATAAAAAATAAAATTTTAAAAACTCAACCTATAATTAATAATTATATTTTGAGTTTATCACTATTTTATTAATTATATGTTGAGTCCTTAGATTTTTTATTTTTATTAATCAATTTAATGATATTCAACGGTGTTTAACATTTGTAGTGTTCAGCGTTATTCAACGTCCATTATAAAATTTTCTTTCTTAAAATTATGAAAATACACAAACTAACCACTAAAGAAGAGAAATGGGATCGTAAAAAGTAAAAAAAAAAAAATTAAACAACTAAAAAAATAATTAAGAAAAACATTATTGAGAGTTAAGATGAACGGAATCTAACGATGACAAAAAAAATTACATATAAAACATATTTTGATAAATTGACTTCATAACTCAACCACGTCCTATCTTTAGTGATTATAAATATCTATTAATATAAGACAATCAATCAAAAGGTCTAAACAAAAAATAAATGAATAACATAATTAAATAAAATTAAATCTTACAAATAACATCAAATTCAACCCCTTAAAAAATAATTACTACAATATCAAATAAAATTATACTAACAAATAATGAAACAGAAAAAAAAAACAATGTTAACTATTAATTTAATATAAATATCATTATCTATTAAAAGACAAAAAAAAAAGAGTGACTTTATTAAAAAAATCAGAAGCAACTAACTCAAAGATAATTTTATATGTGATAAAATATTTTTTATTTGTTTTTTTCATAAGAAAAACTTACATTACATGGCAAACTAATTCCAATTCCAATTATATTTTATTAAAAGTTTTAATAAATAATAATATCTCATCAGTATATAAATCCATCGATTATAATTTCTTTTTTCCTGACAAATATTTTTTTTTAAAAAAAAAGATAAAAATAAAAAGTAAAAGTAAAAAACAGTGTATACAGAAATTGAATTGGTCAAACTTAAAACTCGATAGAACAAAAAACCGGTGAAACCTTCTAATCCTGACTTTCAGACCGGAGCCTGTCCGATAAACGTTCGCCTACATTCTCCTCCCCTGACACTCCAAGGAACAAACGATCAAATGGAGATTTAATGGATTCTGATAAGCCCTTCGAAGGAGTAGCCAACACCTCAGCGCCGCCGGCTACCACAGGTTTTGGCGACCGGCTCGATCCGATCCTTGAAAAAAACAGAGGAGTCATAGTGAACCCACTCTGATCCGACTGATCGAACCTCTCGTAATTATAATCATTTCTCCCTAAACTTCTACTCCTATAACCACTCCTCGAACTCCTTGCTCGTGAGAGCGCCACGCAGCTTTTTGCATGGTTTAAACTCGAGCTCATCAACTGGCTCCGTACATCCTCCGGCAACCGTAGCGTGAACCGCTCGCAGTTCTCGCCCGGCGGAACCAACGAGTGGCCTGTCGAGTGAGACCGGGGAAACAACCGAGTCAACTTCCACCCCGTCGACCGTGACCTTTGTTGACTGTTTTGATTATTTGCCGCGTTGTTTGAATTTATCAAATTCTCATCCGGCGATTCTATGACCGTCATCTGATTAACAACATCAATATGCCTTGTTTCATGGATTGGATTATGGATATCGGGTCGGGTCTCGGGATCTGTGTCCGAGTCGTTTACTTCCGTCGCGGCGGCGCAAGTGATTGTCTCACCGGGGTCTGGCGCCAAATTGGCACGGCAAACGGGGCACGTCGAATGAGAAGAGAGCCAATTGTCGATGCAATCAGGATGGAAGACGTGGCTACATAAGGGGATCATACGCAGGATTTCGTCATCCTTGAACTCGTTTAAGCAAACGGAGCACTCAAGCGTGTCTTTCCCGATCTTGAATCCTTTGACCGTAGAGTAAAGGAACCTCGGAAAAGACTCGATCACCGCGGGGTCAAGTCCACGCATCAACCTCCTCGACCGCCTCCCGAAATTCCCGGCGCCGTCCCAGTCCCAGTTCCCGCCACGAGTTCTCCTCTCGAAACACTGCCTGATGTAAACGGAAAAAAATCCCATGAAGAAAAAGGCCATCACCAAAACCACCATGACGATCGCCATCGATGGGTTGAATCTGTGACCGGCCTGCCCGAAGGGATTGTTCGTTGTCGGCGGCGGCGGTATGGGGGTTTGGCTTTTCGCCGTTGCCATTGAGGCAACGAAACAGAGAGAGAAAAGCATTGAATCTGCGTTTGCTTTTGCTTTGCAGGTTCCATTGTCAAGTGTACTAGATGAAGGGCCATGATCTTTTTGATTCATGAGTTGAAGAAGACAGCAGCAGTTGGAGCGTTGATTTTGTTGCTCTTGAGTTTTATAAACAGTATTGAGATGTTTTAGCTGTGATTTTAATGATTTTTTTGTTGCCCAGAAGCAAAGCAAAGTTTACAGGCAATTTTTAAAAAATAAAAAATAAAGAAAAAAAGTTTGCGCTAAATCTAATACAGGAAAGTCAACAGAAAAAAAAGTTAAATTCTTTTGGTGACCACCCAATTAATTAGGGATATCTATTTTGGTCATTGAATTATCAAATTCGTCAATCAAGTCATTCAACTTATTAAATCAACCTATTTTGATTATCATCGTTAAAATCCTAATGGAGAAAGTGACGTATCAGTTAAGTAAAATTTATAAAATTATATATTAGATCTCGATAATTTATTTATTATTTTAATTTAATTTTAATTTTAAATTAATAAATAAATTAATCACTCAATCCTGTGATAAAAACGTGTCACCACCTGGTTGGTGAGAAAGAATGAGAAGAAAGAAAATAATTTTTTTTTATACTTGTGAGAATTTAGACCCAAGTTCAAAGGATGGATAACAAACATTCTAACCACTGGTTTATATCATCATTCAAGCAATTATTTTATAACATAATGTATTTAAAATATAGTGTAAAAGATTTGAAAAAGAATTAGCTATTTCTTCAATCACTTCATCTTTTTCTTCATCCACTGAAAACGTTTAAGATGTCGTTTGCATCAACTTCAAAAGTAACTTTAATTGATGGTTCCTCTGTGCAAATGAGGGTTCAAAAAATCAAGTCAGTTAATCGAAACAAAAGATACAGAGAACAGAGGAAGATTAATGGAGCATAAAGCATACCTTGTAGCTGGAGGAATTCTAGTGAGATCAAAATTTTCAAATAACCTACAATCTTTTGTGAGATTCATTTCACCCTCAAAGACCTGACATTAAAAACGGTAATTAGAATAAGATCCCAAACATTCTAGTATGTGGAATGGAAAAAATCCAATTTTAAGCAAGAGTTTTTTAAGTTCTAATGATAAACCCATGAAATATACATGAATGAAGACGATAGTCTGTTGATCTTAGTAAATAATAAAAACTTGTGATTTCTTGGTTGAGATAACCATGTTCTTGAGTATCAATCTGTGAAGCACGGGGACGATAAAGGATTTTTGTTCTCATACCCGAGACGTTCTCAACACGGGTACGCTACAAGAACAGTTGAAGGATGTATCGGTGATGATCAAAGATGATGAGGTACGTTCAAAATTCTTTGGGGATATTTGTTGACTTTTAGGGAACGTTTCGGGGACGTTATATGATCTATACATGTGTCTTTAGGGTTGTTTTTGACCTTTTGCACCTTAAAAATAAAAATCCCCAAATTAATTACTATCCAATTATTTTTCATCTTCTAACTTTCTATTGAGGGTTATTTCTATCGAGGATTTCTGTCTTTCTGTGTTAGTGAAGAGTAAAAGACAGTGATTCAGGTAAATTAATTCCTCTTAACTTCTGACTCTTCAAATACTTGTGATTATAACTTCAACACCCCAGTTTGATAATTTCTTTAGAGAATTATGCTATTATTATTTAATGTAATTTCGAATAAATAAACCTTAGACTCCTCATCAAATTTCATTGTCGGATGAGTAATCTTGTTGTTGTGGCTTCCTCTAGTAATGCATCTGTTAAGCCATTAGGAATCAATTCTTCCCATTGAAAATACCTTTTTGTAGTCTTCATACATGAGAACAGTAGGGGGACTTACAAGGGTTTCAATGAAACACGAGTTTAGTGTTCGATTCCCATTTGTTGGACCATAGGCAAAGGCACGTTATCCAAAATTAACTGAAACCAAAATATCTTGATTTGCTGCAGTGTTGGATACAGAGGATTGGTTGATAGGTTGTAAGATTAGTTATATATTTTCTTTTAGCCCAAGCATTCTTCCAGAGATACAAATGAGCTATATAAAATTTGATTTTATTGTTTAAAAACTGAAACTTCTAGAAGAAGATTTCCAAGAATAAAATATACAAAATAGTCTCAAAAAGATTATAAGAAACATCAACTGTGCTTTTAATTTTGAACCAGGCCAAATAGGTTTTCATTCTAATAACTAGTTACAGTACTTAAATTTTTTACTTAAATGAGTAAAGTTAAAAATTTTCTAGGTTATTAATCACTAATTATAGTACTTTCTTGGTAGAAAAGATAAATTACTATAACTAGTACTTTAATAAATTCTTCATGTAACTTTTTGCACTACTCTTATATTTTTTTAAAATAGATTTTTTCAACCTTGAAAATGATTAGGTAGATTCAGTTTGAAACTCATTATATACGTTTTCCAGTTACAATGCAATGTTCAATAAAACCTTATTTGATGCTTTATTTTTTATTATAATATTTGTCTTTCTTATATGATATTATTTAATTTGATTATGGTTATACCTAATTCTTTTATTGTTGTTTTTTAATATGAGCAGATTAATTAGTTGAAATATGACATCCTAAAATGGTGAATATAATGAGACTAATTTTACTAGTCGTGGAACTAGAAATGATAATGGGAGCGGGTCAATTTCATCTTCATAAAATGAAAATTCTCCACTATAGAATTATGTGATAAAGTTGTCAAAAAAAGAGGCGGCTGGAGGAACTTAGAATTTTCGATGTAATATTTGCGGTGACACTCGTAATGGGAGTTATACTAGAGTGAAAGTTCATTTGCTTCTAATTTCAAATGAAGGGGGTTGCAATTTACAAGAAAATAACTAAAAATTGAAAGTTTAAAATATTGAAATTGTTAGAAGAATGGGAGAAGAGAAAGAAATGAAGAGCATGTAGAGAAATTCCTTTGTCTCATCAATATCAAACTGAAATTACAATTGAATCTTCATCTAAGAAGAAAAATTTTAACCTCTCACCTATTGTTAAATCATTCAACATGAATGTGAGAGCTCAATTGGATAAAAAAATTGCAAGAATGTTTTATATCGTTGGTTTACCCTTTAATCTTGCTAGGAATCCTCATCATCAAAAGATTTTTACTTTTGCTGCAACTTACGACATAACCGGTTATGTGCCTTCTAGTTATAAAAATTGTGAACCTTATTATTTCTACAAGAGAAAATTAACGTTGAAAAGCTCTTACAACCAATCAAAGCAACTTAGCAAGAAAAAGGAGTGACTATTATGTGTGATGGTTGGAGTGATCTATCAGTAAAGCCTCTCATTAACTTTATTGTGACTACTTTTGAAGATAGACCAATGTTTCTCAAAGCTGTAAATTATTTTGGCGAAGTTAAGGATAAATTTTTTATTACTAATTTGATGAAAGAAGTTATTGATGATGTGGGTCACCAAAATGTGGTGCAAATCATTACTGATAATGCAGCTAATTGTAAAGAGGCAGGGGAGATTATTGAAAGCATGTATCCTTATATCTATTGAATATCATGTGTTGTCCACACTCTTAACCTTTTATTGAAGAACATTTGTTTAACAAAAAATACTAAGGGAAATGAGGAATCATATAGCTTGTCCAATTGGATTACTGAAATTTACAGGGATGCCATAAGAATTAAATTTTTTATCATGAATCACAATATGAGGTTGATAATATTTCAAAGGTTTAGTCCTCTTAAATTGCTTTCAGTTGTTGATACTCGTTTTGTCTCGATCATTGTGATGCTTAAAAGGTTTAAACTCATCAAACGTAGACTTCAAGCAATGATCATAAATGATGAATCGATTTCTTATAGAAAGTATGACACGGAAAAAGGCAAACTTTGTGAAGAAAAAACTTGTGAGTGATGATTCGTGGGATAAAGTGACTTACATCATTGATTTCATAATGCCTATCTATGATATGCTTAAAGTATGCGACACCGATAAACCATTTCTTCATTTGGTATATGGTATGTAGGATTTCATGATTGAGAAAGTAAAGTTTGAAATTTACAAGAAGAAAAATCATTCTCTTTTAGACTTTAGCCCTTTTTATCATGTTGTTTACAAGATTTTTATTGCTCGTTGGACAAAGACTTATACTCCTCCTCATTGTCTAGTTCACTCACTAAATACAAGATATATAATCTTGTTAGTTTTAAATTTTATATTCTTAAATTTTACTTCCTTTATATAAATGTATTTTTTAAATGTTGTAGGCTTTATAATGATGAATGGTTAACCGAGGATCCTAGTAGAGTTGTTTCTCATAGAGATGGTGAAATATCTCGAGAGAGAATGAAGTACTTTCATAGATTATTTTCAAATGATGATGATCATGACAAAGTCTTGAATGAATATGCTCATTTATCACTTAAGAGTGAACCTTTTAAAGATTTAATTTCTCTTACAAATAGATATTTTTCGGATTCGAAAAGTTGGTGGGCAAACTTCGATACCGAAATTCCTTTGCTCCAACCTTTGGCTTTTAAAGTTCTTGGACAGCCTACTTCATCATCTTGTTGTGAAACAAAATTGGAGTACTTATTCTTTCATCCACTTGCTTAGGAGAAATATATTAAATTCAAGTCGTGCCGAAGATTTGGTTTACATCCACTACAACCTTCGTCTTTTATCAACGAATTCTAATCAACATGAGGATGGAAAAATCAAGATGTGGTATGCTAGTGGAGACTCATTTGATTCTCTAGGAGAAGTTGGTTGTTTGGAATTTGCGAAACTTTCACTCGATGAACCGGAATCGAAGAACGAATTAATCTCGGTTGATGTTAACAACGATTCATTGCATCGTTGTTATTTTGTTTCTTAAACTTTTTAAGGATTTGTATGATGTTAATTATGTTGTTTTGAATCTTTGATGTGATTTTGTTTGTTGTTGAATAACATAATCGGATTATGAATTTGGTTGTTTGTTATTGAATAATATAATGAGTTTACGAATTTTATTTGTTTGTTGTGATTTTCTTATACCCTTTGATGTGATTTTGTTTATTGTTTAACAATTTAACTCATTATTAAAGTCATTTGGTAATATTATTTTTTTATTTTTATTTTATTGTATTATGAATTTTAATATTTTATTATATATTAAAATTTATTTTACATTTGTTATACTCTTGTCGTACATGTACCCTATAATTTTAGAAATTATCATTTTCTGTCTCTGTCCCCGTATCTGTATCAATGCAACTTAAGAATCAACTTGATCATTACCCCGCCAACAAAGTTTATGAGATATTCATTTTCAGTGAAGAAAAAGAAACATAGAGTGATTTTCAAACTCCTTAAACTATATTTTAAATACATTATATTATAAAACCATTACATAAATGAAGGTATAGTCCAATGGTTAGGATGTTTGTTATCCTTCATTCAAACCTTCACAAGCACAAATACTTTTTTTCTTTCTTTTTAAATTGCATGTCTGATTAAAATCATAAGCTACCTGTTCTTTACGATAAATTAGTATTTAATATCAAAATCACACTTCTTCCCTAAATAATCAATAAAAATGCTTGAATTTTGATTGAAAAATTATTTTTTAAAAATTATTACTGATCCAAACTTGAAAGTTAGTATCCAATTTAAAATCGTATTTTTTTTAGTTTTTGAGGTTAAAAATTTTGTTTGAATTTAAAATAATAAATTTAAATTTAATTAATTCTTAAATTTAATTTTTATTTTTTTAAAAAAATATTTTTTATATCATATTTAAAATAAATACTTTATCTTTTCAATAACATTTTTTTAAAATAATAACAAACACTTAATCTTAAACTCAATTTTTTAAAATCATATTTCAAATAAACTCGTTTTGAGTTTATCGTTTGATTAAATCTTTTGTTAACGTGGGTTTTGAGTTTTGAGTTTAACCTCGTTTCAAATTTCTTATTTTTTTAGTGTTTTTTAATTAATTTAACAAGATTTTTTTGTATATATAAGATCTTGAGTTTAAAATATGATTAAATAATATTAAACCGCTTATTACTTAAACTAACCCATTAATAATAAAAATTCTCTCTAATTTCTATACCATGTTAATCTAAAGATTTAATCATTGTATGTTAATTTCATACTTTCTAATTTGATGATCGAATTAAGAGATTAAACTGATTTTTATAATAAAGTTAGGATGATCGATGGAAGTGTTGGGGGTAAATTGTAATTTCTTTGTAATAAGATGACCAAAACATAACTTTACAACTAATTTAAGTAATAATTAATACAATAATATAAAAAATAGGGGGAAATATGGGTGGCCTAAAGATCTTGGTTTAATAGAGGTTCAAAGAATTTTGAGATTTTAGATTTAAATGTTATTGTGACTTTAGTTTAAATATGTTTTATTGATTAATTTAATATTGATTTAAATAAATCTATTTGTTTAATATTAATTTTTGTGTCGATTGAATATTATCTTAGTTGATATTATTAGTTTTATAATACTTAAAAGATTATAAGTTTAAATGTGATTAAGCGTATTATGAGTTGTGAGTAGAAATCTTATATCTTCTAACCGTGCATCTTTTCATATTTCATGTTAAAAAATCTTAAAAAATTAAATTTTAAAATTTAACCCTATTTTTTCTATATCCTAAACCATAAATCTTACCCCTTAAAAAATATACCTTGTCCCTAATTTTTTAAACCATAATCACAACCCTAACCTTGAACCCTAAACTTACTAATTTAAAGTGGAGGCACCAATGAATGCAAGCATGGTAATTTTTGGCAAAAAAATGATATCTTGTATAATTACTTCGGTATTATGGTGTCCAAGCACGTTTTAAGTAATGAGAAATTATATTATGTGTCATTCTCGTTACGTTATTTATAGAATTAATTAACCAAATATATTCATTTAATTAATTTTTTATCTCATCTTTTTTAACAAGTGAAGATTCACTTGGTAAAAATTATTTTTAAACCTAATTTATAGTAAATATTAGTGAAGATTGACTTAGTAAAGAAGATGAGATAAAAAAATTAAATAAATGAATATATTTTATTGATTGATCTCATAGATGACATATAGAGAATGACTGATGATATAATTTCTCTTTAAGTAACATTTGAACTATCTAAAAATTGGGATTTGTTTAATTGGTGTTTTTAAATTGGATAAACTACATTGAAAGTCATTCAATTATTAATAAAGTTATAATTAAATCACTCAATTAAGGTTTTAGTCACGATCGATACATTCTTATGTTAAAAAGCAAAGTAATATCTAACAAGGTTTGATAGACGGTTTTAGTTCTCAGAACTTATATATTTCATAAATTTAGTCCTAATTCTAAATAATTTAGGAAATTTAACCATTCATATATAAAAATAGATAATTTAATTATTTTACTTCTCTTGAATCACTCGTATATTTTTGTTAACATTATTGTATTTCATTTAACATCAATAATTAATTTAGTATACAAATTTATAAACATAAAATTATTAAAAATTATTTCTATTGTTAAATTTGTAATTAGCATCTACATTAAAATTAAACATATTAAAATCCATCTAAATTATTTATGAAAATTTTCGAATTTTAGTTATTGTTATCACATAAATTTAAATAAAAAATTTAGTTTTCGTATTGTTATACAATTTTCTTGATAGTTGTATATTTTTGAATGATATCATTATTTATCTTTTATTATAAAAATAAATTAATAATTGAATTTTTTTAAGTTACAGAATTTTATTATTAAAAATATTTCTTAAATTCTCTATAAGTCTATATTTTCATTAAAAATATATATTTTATAATAATTTTAATTTTTTTTTTTTATAAATTTACTAATTGTTAAATAATTTTTATTATTATGAAAGTTTATAAAAGTATTATTCATGTTTAAGACTTGACATATAAGTTGTTTCTACATAATGAAACATAAGCATGCATAAGGAATGACACATAAATTTATAAAAATTTAAAAATATGTATTGACTAATTTAACTAAAAAGGTTATAATTAGTTATATAAATAAATCATATAATAAAAGGAAAATTAGATATTATTGATGTTATTATATATTTTATAATGTTGTTTATTTTTTGTGAGGCTCTAATTCATTCAAGTAATTTAAAAAAACATTATTATAAAACTAATAGCATATAATCTAATTTTATTTATAATCATTTGACATGTATTATATATTTTTAAGATTCATATACATAATTACTATTTTATTTTTTTTATAATTAAATTTTATATTTTGAACTACTAAATCTCAATGAAATGATAAAAAATACTATTCAACGCATTAATAATAATAATAATAATAATAATAATAATAATAAATATAGATTAATTAAAAATATCAAATTTGGTATAACTCATAATACATAGGTTACCCAAGAAGAAATGATGATAAACATAGAAGAATAAAAAAAATTTAGAAGAAGAAAAAATCTAGATTATTTTTTTATTTGAAGGATTAAATTTATTGAAGTATTTTGAATAATATTAAATTAATAAAATATATAAATTTTGTGCACTAAAATTATCATTATACAAATCTTTTTGGATATTTATTCATATTTTAATGGAAGAATAATTCAATTGTAACTAAAATTTTAATTGAGTGACCCAATTATAATTTTTAGTAATAATATAATTGAATCATAACTTTAATGATAAATGAGTGACCTCACACTTTATCTTATAAATTGGATTAAGGATTATTAATTACCATTTTGACTGAATTGAAAAGGCAATGTATTAATTATGTTTTTCTATATTTAATACTTTAAATTAGTCCCACGTTAGTTGCTTCATTGTTCGACTATTAATAGGTAAGGTGAGTGTTTGAGCAAGTTAAATCGAATAAAAAAAATTAGTCATTCGAGTTGAGTTATTATATTTTATAACTTAATTTTTTTAAAACTTTTTTTATTCAAATCAATTTTAGGGAGTTCGGGTCTATTTAATTTTCCGAGTTTATATATAATTTTTTTATTGAAGATGGAAAAAGCTCCGACCACATATCTCATTAAAAAACCTCCCTAAACCTAATTGAGGAGGAGTACATGTGAAAGGGCTGAAAAAGATACAACATTATAAATCACTAGTCAAGATCCAAACAAAATAACTATCCCATAAAGCAACCAAAAACCGTTGATTAAAAACAAAACATTACCTAATACTTGTATCATTATTTCTAAATAGATAACGCAAATCATTATTTACCAGACCTTAAATACTATCAGGAGGCTCTTCAAAGAACATTTCGCTAACCTCTCGATCCCGTAAATCTTTCGCTAGTTTATTAGCAACCAAGTTAGATTCTCAACTAGTATACTCCACATGAACCTCCCAACAACGTTTAATCATCTTTCGGATAACAATAACAAGATCATTATTAGTCCAAACCGTTTTTCCATGAGTCACACAACCAATAGCCTCATGTCTATCAAATTCAAGCTTAACACGGCGATAACCACAACACCACACATGTCTAAGGCCAACAAAAATTGCCCACAACTCCGCATTCAAAATAGAACATCGATCAATATGATGACTAAAACCAAAAATCAAATCCCCTACATCCGAGCGACAAACATCTCCAATCACAGCCGAATTAGAAACCAGAGGCACCGCATCATCCACATTAACTTTCACCCAATTAGAAGACGGACAACACCAATGTTTCATTGACCTCGGGATTTGTTCCTGAATTGCACTAACCCCAAAACTTTGGGAGTTAACTGTCCTTATTTGTTCAAGATACATCCTGCTTTCCATAATTAGATCTTCCCTTTTAGTGTAACCATGCTTAAAAAGAAGATGATTCCTTTGATGCTAAAGTTTTCAACAAATAATTGCAAATAATAATCTCTAATTATTCAAATTACCCATCAAAATATTTGTGTCCAATTTATTACCAAGCCAATCCTATAAAAATAGATTATAAAAATTATTGAAAGAAACATTCGACACTAATTGCATCCAAACTGAGCTCGCATGAGAACAATCACGAAGCACATGAAACAAATTCTTTTAAGCTTATCGATAAAAGCTACAAATTGGATCATCAGTCAAATGATGACATTGTCTTTCTATATTAGTAAGTAGACAATCCCGCATCGCAAGCCAAATAAAAGCTTGTATCCGTTGCAGCGAAGGTAACTTCCAAATACTACTTCAAACATTTGGACCACCATTAGAATCATGTCTCATCAAGATATAATAAGCCAATTTCATAGAAAATTGACCATTTTTATCATCCTTCCACCCTATGCGATCCGAACCCAAATAAGGCGTAGGAGGATACATCGTCAAAATATAATGTACAACCTCTTGTGGTAAGACCTAAAAAAGAGTATCCAGATCCCAAAAATCATAGGAAAACACAAAAGACATCACTGGACAAGGTGTAGGCATCCCATTTAATTGGTTCCAACTCGAAAAAGGACCACACCCTGATAATTAATCATCATACCAGAAATCGATAAGACATCTATCTTTCACAATCCATACTAAACTCTCACGAACACAGTCCTAAATCTTACAAATTTTGGACCACAAATGAGAACAAGCATGTGAGTTAATGGTAATTGGTAAAATACCTATAACTTTATATTTAGAACGCATCACCTGCACCCAAAATTTATCACTTTGAGTGACTATTTAAAAACCAAACTTCATAAGAAATGCTTGATTAAAACACTCCATATCACGACTAGCAAAACCCCTTATCAATTGGCAACTTAATATCTACCCATCGCACAAGACTGATACCTCTATGATCAGATGAACTGTCCCAAATAAAGCTTTGAATGAGCTTTTCAATCACAAAACAAACACCTTTATGTAACCAAGCAGCTTGCATAGTGTAACTTGGAATAGTTTGCAGGACAGATTTAGCCAAAGTAACACGGCCTGTAAAAACTAAAGATTTCGTTGGTCTTGATGCAAGTTAAGATCGAACTTTATCCACTAAATAACCATATGTACCCTTAGTAACATGTTTATGCAAAATAGGGACACAAGATATTTTGATTGTACTATTTAAAATACCATAGTATATTTTGGTTCAAATTTAAACGAATTTTTCTTTATATCTACATGTCATACATATTTCTTCATATTATTTTTTATACGTGAAAAATAAGATTTTGAATTATTATTATTATTTTTGTTATTAAATACCTTTAATATGAATATGTCATTTCATTAAATTACGAGTTTTCTTAAAAACCTCTTTCTTATCAAGATAAGACTAAGACAAGATAAAAATAATAAAAAATTAAATACAAAACTTAAAAAATATAATTTAAATAGCATAATATAAAAATAAAAATAAAAATTACATTAAATAAAATTAAAAATGATAATGAAAGTGGCGATATTATAAAGAAAATAAAATTATAAGGTAAAAAGAAAAAAGAAAAAAAGAAGATATGACTAAAATAAAATTGAAAATAAAATTATATGGATTAAATATGTAATTAGACTTTGAAATTAAAAGGGGACATTTTTAAGTTATTCAAAAAATCGAATAATTTAAACTTTAAAAATTTAAACTCGACTCAAAATTGAATTTTTTTAAGTTATTCGATTCGAATAACTTGAAATTAAAAAAAAAATCGATTTTTTCGAGTGAGTCGATGTTTGTTCATCCTTATTAATAGAGATATATAAGTAATTTTGAAGTTGTTTTCTTAGAATCACTTCGATAGAAATACATACATATAATATATATGAATTCAATTTTGGATAAGCTGCTACAACATAGTCAAATCTCTGTCACATTTTCAATGTAATTAATCGACATGAAATATTATTTGAATACAAAGAAATTGCATCCATGAGATTCAATAAGTTTGTCTTTAACAAAATTAAAATAAATAAAAAATTGAGGATTCAAATAAATAAAAAATATATATTATGTTTTTTTAGTGTAACCAATAGGAGGGGATGTGAGCATGTGATAGGGTAGCTTCATCTAGTTTTTAGTATATTTATTTTAGATATATATTTTGAGTTAATGTAAGTGATTAATCATTTAACATAAATTCTAAAATTAAAATAAAGATTAAATTTTTAAATACTTATTAAGGTGAAAAAGATTCATAATTTTTAAAAATTATTATTAATAAAGACAATATCATCTGCGTATACTAAAAAATATAAAATAGCTCTATTAATGTTATAAGTGAAGAGTAACGCATCAACCTTTGATTTTTAAAAATTAAATTAAAACTGAAATTGAGAGAGTTAAATTAAATATAATAAATATAAAATAAAAATTAATCATCTAATCGGATGATGATATGTGTCATTACATGATCGAGTGATTGAACTGCAACACGTAGAAAACTCAATTCCGGGAACATTTTTTTTTTCTCTTCTTACATAAACGTTAAGTTCATTTCACGGACATTAAGAAATCCTGTAATAACACAAGCTATGTCCGGTACTTCAGTATCCATCTTTCCATCATACGTTTGATATCGAAACACAAGGCGAAAAGACATCAGACCATGAGGAACCGGAATCTGAAATTGCTGGGCGATAATCTTTGGTTGAAAATACTGACAGAGACAAGAAGTTGGTCGTTTGTTGCAGTGTTGGATCGGGACCATCAACTTCATCTAATCCCGGAAGGCCAAGACCATGTTTGTTGCATGGACAAATATCGAATACAATGACAAAGCACATTGTTTACATCTTTTTGATCGTATTTATTGTAAATGTCCAGAATCACTCTGGTGATGTATTATTGTCTGCGTACAAAATTAAAATTAATAAATTAAAGAATTATATCCTTCTATAATGACAAAATTAATAAAATATTCCCTTTTTATTATTTTATTATAAAACAATACCCAAACAAACTTCATTTACAAAACTATACCTCTGTCAAACCATGTATTAAAAAGTCGCTTTCCGTAGGAAGCGACTTCTGATGTCGTGTCCTACACGAAGCGATTTCATGCTTAGTTGGCATCCCTTGCCACATAAGCCATTAATTATAATCCGGATAAGAAGTCGCTCTGTGCACAAAGCGACTTCCCTAAGGCTCCGTACCCTGAAACCTTAGATCATTGAAATCGATCTGTGCACAAAGCGACTTTCATGTAATATCGCTTCCCAAGGAATCGAATTGTCTTTACAGAATCGAATCGTTTTCCACAGGAAGTCGCTTTGTGTACAAAGTGATTTCTTTTGAAATCGAATCGTTTTCACAGTAGTCGCTCTGTGCACAAAGCGACTTCAACATAAATCGCTTTGTGTACAAAGCGACTTCCTGTGATGCCGCTTCCCAAGGGACGCGATCTCCCTATAAATAGACGGCCCTACACCCTTCCATTTCATCCCAAAATCGCGTTCTACAGATTTTCTTCTTTTTTCTTAATTTTAAATTGTTTTATTAGTTATTTCTTTCAAAAATCTTCGATAATATGGCGGGTCTATGTAGATTAGACGAGAATCATTGTTTCAATTTTTGGCGTAATAATGAGGTAATTTTGAAAAAAAATTATATTATTTTTAATTTTTTTATTTAATTTTTATTTATATTTTATTTTTTTGAAGGGCTATGAAAGGGTTCTAAACTGTTACATTCACCGAATTATGGAAGATCCGCATTCGGCTATAATGCCTTATTTGATCGAATCCGGGTTTGGATTTGTGAGTGCTATTATCGGTGGGTGTAAAATAGATCCACACTTAATTAATGCTTTGCTCGAAAGGTGGAGGCCAGAGACCCACACATTCCATCTTCCGTCTGGTGAGGCAACTATTACCTTACAAGACGTTCATTTTCAACTTGGGTTACGTATCGACGGTCCCCCTATAACGGGTATTGCGGAAGACGATTGGGGTAGCATTTGTGGAGAATTGCTTGGACGTGTTCCCGACAAATTTACCAGAGAAAAAATATTGTTGAAGTGGTTGGCCCAAAATTTTTCTGATTTGACCGATGATGCTTTTGAAGAAACAAAGAAGGTAAATAATATTTTTAGTATTTTTTAATTAATTTATTTTTTAATAATTTTTTATATTAATTTTATCAATTTATAGTTTTATGCTCGCGCACATATTTTGTGCATAATTGGCGGGATTTTGATGCCGAACAAAACCCGCAATAAAGTGCACTTGGTGTGGTTACACCATCTACGTGACTTTTCGTATTCCATCACTCTCAGTTGGGGATCTGTTGTTCTTGCTTTTTTATATCGGGTGTTGTGTACGAATGTTGATCCCAAGAAACAAGTCATAGGAGGCTGCTTATTATTACTTCAGTCTTGGGCATGGTATTGTATGCCTTTTTTACGTCCTCCTTTGGTTACGCGATGTGCATATGAGTTTCCACTAGTTCGGAGGTAATATTTAATTATGTTTAATATTTTAATTTTTTTTATTATTGTTAATAATTTTTTAAATATAATTTTATTTTATTAATGGTAGGTGGTGTTATCCATTTTCGTATTCTGGATTGCCGGAAACCCAACGAGATTTCCGATTACAGATTGACAGGGAGGAGGAGGTAATTTTTTGTTATCAATTATTTTTTAATTATGTCTTAATTAATTTTTTTAATCTAAATATTATTTTTTTTCTAGTTTATTTGGCAACCTTACCTAGACCGTAATGTTAGGTCTTGTATCCCAAATGATATTCGAAAAACTAAAGCAGTGATTCTTCCTGACATTTTTTATTTCAAATTCAAAGTGAAAATTGATTCTGAAGAAGATGAAATTCGAAATTGTGATGCAGAGAGCTTTGAAATTCAGGGGATGAAATTCGAAATATTAATGCACCGACGAAGTCGCTTTCTGCAGAAATCTGACGGGAAATCGCTTCCTGCAGAAAGTGATTTCTGTTGTCCGATTGGAAGTCGCTTTCTGCAGGAAGTGGCTTCATTATTTTTCTTCCTTTATAAGATTTACGAATCCCTGCTTTCACACTGCATTTTTCACTATGTAGAAAGTTATATCACTGCGTCAATCATTCATCAAGTTTCAGAAAGAGTTGTGTACATGGATATGTTTTCTTGTGTTCTTTTCTTCTATGGTACATACGGTTACACTTCGTTTAGTAGCAAGATAAAATACGATGAGTTTTATGATTTAATATCGACGGAGGTTGCGAAGGCGACAACAAGAACAAGAGAAATCTTATACATACAAGCAAAAATACCAGTTGATGAACCAGGTCCTAAAGTGTATTACCTGTTGAAATTGTCAAGTTCAAAAGACCTTTGTAAAATGTTTCGAGCTTACACAAATATTCCATGTCTATATATCGAGATCTCCGTAAAATTTACGGATGAAGTTAGTTCATCAAGCAACGTCGATCTAGTAGATGAAGAAGCAATTTTACAACGTATCAACAACAGACGACATCAAAAGGAACAGAGAATTGAAGAACTAAACTTAACATCTGACGTGTCTACAGATTACGAAGACACGAAAACAGACAATTTTTCAACCCCTTAGATATTTCTTATGTAAACTTTGGTATTTTCGGGCAATATTAATAAAATATACATTTTATTACATAACTATACCTTTTATTATATTTTGTAAAATATACATTTTATTAACCTTACTTATTAAGATATCTTTTATTAACCTTACTTAAGATACCTTTTATTAATAACATATATCTTTTATAAACCACTGAAGTTGCTTTGTACAGAAAGCGACTTCTAATAACTACTGAAAGTCGTTTTTCGTACATAGCGACTTTCAATAAATAATTGATACCGCTTTTCGTACCTTAGGGAAGTCGCTTTGTGCACAGAGCTGACTTCTTATCCAGATTATAATTAATGGTTTATGTGGCAAGGGATGCCAACTAAGCATGAAATCGCTTCGTGTAGGACGCGACATCAAAAGTCGCTTCCTGCGGAAAGCGACTTTTTAATACATGGCTTGACAGGAGTATAGTTTTTTAAATAAAATTTGTCTGGGTATAGATTTGTAATAAAATAATAAAAATAGGTTATTTTATTAATTTTGCCTTCTATAATCCTTCTGCCAACAGTAATTATGTTGTTCCAACTCCAAATATTTATGTCCCATTATCATTTCCAGAGCATGTTCAGTTATTACAAGTATATGCAGATACAATCTTCCATTGCTTTTAAAGTTTTAGACCAACGTTTGGCAAGACAACGTAGCAGGATCATACAAAGCAGGAAGCAAGTATTTCCTTCCACGCTCACCATAAGCATTGTAGCTAGCACCGGTCAAAAAATCAACAAGTAGGCTTCCGGCATATCCCGGATAAGCCCCTTTGCCGTATATTCCAGGACAAGCCGACGAGGCTTCTAACGGAGCCTCGGCGGGCCCTTGGAAGTAACCGCTTCCGAAAGGGTTCGTAACGGTCCCGGCAAAGAGGCTAGCCAAGTTGATGACCATACCATCAAGACCCACATTGTTGTTGGGTGCAATCAAAGGTTTGGACTGCGGTCCGTAGATCGGTCGGTAGAATGGCCAAGCGCATTGCCCCGGGCACTGAGTCTGGGAATTCCCGACCCAAATGTAAGCAAATTTGGCGAACATTTTACCCGTGACGTGACCATGTGTCCCACACTGGTTCATACAAAACCCTTCGACAACAACATCGGATGCTGTCAGAACGACATTGATCGCATCCTTTTGGTCACCCTTGGAAGCCAACTGGATGATCTGTTTGTTCTGGAGTGACTTTCCGAGGGAATAATGTTCGTCGAGAATCTGTTTTCCCAAAGACAGGGAAAGAGGTTGTTTTTTAGAATCTAGATGGTAGTATTTCTGGGCGGTGCTCCACCACTGAGCCACCGTAGGTTGATTTTCTTTAGAAGATGAAGGCTTGGACGAAAGGGAGGTTACAAAATCAAAGATGATGGCCGTCTCGGAAGGCTTGAAGTTACCGTACCAAATCAGGTTGACTGTGATTCTTCCTGTAAGGAGAGGTCCGTCGTGGTATTTCAAGAGCTCCGGCTGGTCTTGAACCGTTTCCGTCAGGCTTCGAACCGCCGAAGAAAATCGAAACAAAGAAATAACAAGGAATAGTTTTAATATAATTTGAGGGGTAGAAGAAGCCATTGGCGATCACAAGCTTGGAGCTTTGAGTGGTGATGTTGGAAGAGTGGGAAATGGAATATATAAAGAACTCAAGAAAAAAAGTTTAATTATTTATTGAATTTTAAATTAATTTTTTAAATTAAATTAATAAAAAGTCTTTTGGATTGGGTGAAATAAAGGAAACTGCAGAGAAGCAGACAGATAAGTGAAATTGACCTAAACACCCTCCTATCCACTTTTTAATAAATTATTCACAAGATTCATAAAACGCTGTAATAAATTATTTGAATTTGAGTTTTTATTTAAAATTCATTTCGAGTTTAAAATTTTTAATTCAAAATTCACGTTTTAAAATCAAATGATCAAATTAATGAGAATTTAGTTTAGAAAAATTCTTCATTTTAAAATAAATAAAACTTAATTAAAATAATAAAATTTCTAATTAAACTCGAAAAAATCTTCAGAAAATGAAAAGGGTAAAATATGGAAACACAATCAGATAAAGTTTACTGGAAGCGACAGGTTGGAAGGTGGAAGTAATCCAGCTGGAATTCCGGGGAATTTGTATGTGATAGGCACGTGAGTGTACGCGCTTGGCGGCCTTCTAAAACCTGGGATGTAGTTCGATTTTAAAGGAAGGCACAAAGGGCTCGTGAATTATTTAGGCTTTTAGTAAAGCTTTTGGATAATTTAGGAGTAATATATATATATATATATATATAACTACACAAATAGTCATCGAGTAACTAAATTATTTTTTTGATAAATTATCAAAATATCATTAAATTTTAATCTTTATATTAAATATACTATTAAATTATTTTTATACAAAATAGCACTATATTATTATAAATTATATAAAATATCACTTCACTATTAAATGCAAAATATATTGTTTTGATATAATTATTTTAAATTTGATGCCCAAGATTAAGATCGTCAATGAATGTGGGCCATAAGGATGATAGATTATGGCCCACTTTATTCGGGGCCTACTATTCGTACTTTATTTAAGGTTCACTTTATTCAGGGTCTATCGTTTTAAATATATAATCCATTACATTAAAATCCAATAAAATATTTACAGCAAGCCCACTAAACAAGCCCAATTAAGCCCTATAGTTCTAATTAAGAGAACCCTAATCAACCTCCCTTGTTTTTGTGCAGCCAACATCTGACCATTAGATCTAATCTGGATCCAACGATCCAAATACAAGAGAATGAGCCTTTTTGGAATATCCACTTGCCACACGCATCAACACTTTGGCTCCCCACGCGCGCGTCACGATCACATGCTAGACCTTTAAGATGCTCGGTAGCCTATTCATCTCCTCTCATTCGCAGATATCGTCCGTCGTCCTTCTCCAACATCCACCTCGCACAAGCAAACAAAAGAAAGCGTCATAATTCGTACAAAGATTATATCCAAAAAACAAGCAATTCCAACAGATTCACAGAACAAAAACACAAAAATTTTAGAGACAAATATCAGAGAATACAATTAAATTCCAACGGAGCATTCATTTTTGCATTTTCTATTTTCTCGTAAATCGGTTATTTAAATCGAAGAACAATATGTAATGAGGATCCTTTTTTCTCTATCCAATCAATACACAATAGGCATTTTCATAGGTATACTCTCTTTTGATTGCATGCATTGAGAACCAGAAAAAAATAGTTTTAGTTTTTTTTACCTTCGAAGAAGACCCTTGGTCAACTCCTTTTCTTTTGGTTTCAACTCAGCAATAAACCCCAACAGCTTTCAGGTCTCCAGTGGTGAGCCGATACCGGAAAGAGAAGTTTTCTCTTGATCTTCAACGCAAAGAAGAGTTTTTTTACTTAGGCTTTCAAAAGCAAAAAAAAAAAAAAATCACTTTGATTTTATTTTGATGGTAAAATCGAGATTTTGACTCGAGTTTCGATTTAAAAAACAGAAAGAAAGTTTTTTTTTCTTGATTTTGTGTTTCGAAAGGAAGGAAAAAATGAGATTTTTGAGTTTGACGGACGATTTCTGAAAACTAAGGAGGTTTTTGAGATTTCTCAAAAGAACACTCATGTGTTCTTAATTCATATGGGAAAACAACATGAACAAGACATTAACATTTGATGCTCTTGGCTTCGGTGAAAAGAAAAAATGAAGGAAATGTTTTTTTTTGTCGTTATATACCAAGTCCCTGGTTTAAAAATGGGTCAATATCATCATAAACCCTTCTGTGTTCCATAAATAACGCTCGCAGTCCTTGGTTGTTTTCAAATGCTTACAATTCGATCACTGGAATTAATCTGGTTTTAGCTATTTTTTATTTGGCCCTTCTGTTTTCTTTTTGTTTTATTTTAGTCATTGATTTGAAAATTAAATTTTTTTTTGTTTTTTGATTTTACTTTATTTTCATTTTATTTCAATGTTAATCCATTTTTCAATAACATTATTTCTTTAATTTTTTTTTTTAAATTTAGTTTGTTTTTATTTGGTCCATATACGTACCTTTTTTTTTCATTGTGCATATTTTATCATTCTTGCATATTTATTTTAATACATCCTATTATTTATTTGTTTGTTTATATATTTATGTATTTATTTAGTTTTTTATTTTCATATAACATGTATGTTTGTATATCTTGTTTCATGTATTTTTATTATCTCTTATTTAAATTTACATTTGAACATAACTAATTAACTAGTTTAATGCGATGTCTCTTTATTCGGTCGTAACGAGCTCGATATCAGACGTAATGGTGGTGGTGTATGCGTTTACCTTCGAATAAAGAGACGTTTAAAATATATTTGAATATATAATTCAATATTAATTTAATGTCACTTCAATTCAGAAATTTCAAAATTAATAAAGCGGTAATTTTAAAAGGTACCAATTTTGGGTGATTTTAAAACGCTAATACTGTTTTTAGTCGTAAACGAATCTCAAACCTTTTATTCGAATCTCTGGTTTTACGGTTTTTGGTCTACTTAAGTAACCGGTGGCGACTCCAATGATTTTCCAACCAATTTTTCAAATCATTTTTTTAAACGTTTTATAAACTTTTTAATTTCAAAATCTTTTAAAAATTTATCGTTTAAAATTATTTTCAATTTTCAAATCCTATTTTTAAAATTAGTGACCCTTTTAATTTTTTTTTTACAATTTTAATTTCTTTTTTATTTTAGGTCTTTTTAAACCCTAAATTCCCATTTTAAATTTCAAAGCCCTAATTTTAACCTTCCCCTTTTTAAATTACATTTTTAATTTTCCTTTTTCATTTGTCTTCCAATTCCCCAAATTTCTAATCTTTCAAATCCATAATTTTAACTTCCTTTTTTTTTAAAATTATATCCCTAATTTTAAATACCAATTCCTATTTCCCATTTTTCCAAATAATTTCATTTATATTTTTTCTCAATTCCATAATTTTCAAATCAAACTTTTCGCTTTTAATTTCAAAATTCCTAAAATTTTCATAAACTTTGAATTTCAAAATTTCATTTTAAACTTTCATCTTTTCCAAAATTTTGAGATATTTTGAATTTTTATTTTAGCGAAAGGGTCGCTACACCTACATTTCATGAGCCTCATATAATGAATATCATGCTTGATTTTATGGTTATGAAATGCTAGTGGGTGTATGTATAGCTTAGAACCCTAAAAATGGTAAAATTTTAATTAAGAGTTGATATGATATAAAATTGATAGAAACTCACTTAATATACTCCAAATAACTTATAGGAGAGCTTTGTGAGGTTTTACAATGGTTTTGGGGTAGTGGAAGAGGTGATTTCGAGCTGTAGATCTAGAAATCTGGGTTTGAGTACTAACATAGGTACCTGATACCTATGAGAGGAAAAATGGGGTTTTAGGGAGGGTGTATCGATACGGCTCCTCATGTATCGGTATCCCTTCATTTTGAACAAATCTAGAATCATTTTTGGGTACCGGTACCCGGGCACGTATCAGTACTACTTTTCTATTGATATCGAGTATCGGTACATGTGGCCCTTGTACCGGTACTGGGTTCCGATATACCAAATAGGGAGTTTCGATACTCCATGTAAGTGTACTGATACGCGTAGACCAATCTATCCAAGTTTTAGCATTTTAGTTTGAGGGTTTCATAAATTGAGTTAATAGCCCTTGTGGGTCCCTTTATGAAAAAATTAAATATTAAAACACATAAATGATAATTTTGACTATGCTTATGACTTAGGAAGAGAAATGTGAACTAAATGCTTTAAAATGACTTGTATTGATATATGATCATGTGATGGTTACTTGTGTATATGATGTTATTGTTGATTATGACTACGAGAATGTTGGTATGAGATATTTGTGGAAATGTTTGATGATCATAAAAATATTGTAATGGGATCCAGATACCAGTAGTGATTTTCAATTCTTGGTGACTCCAAACACACCCAAGGTATGAGGTAGTGTGAGGTCCGAGGCTTAGTGACTCCGGAAACACTCATTTATGGTACATATGTGATTTAATTTTTAATAATGCTATGAAATTCTATGCATTTACCATACATAATACCATGTGTTTAAACAGTGATAGTAGTGCCAATCTTTCTCCCACCATGTCTTGTTGTATATATATAATTATGAATCCTTACTTTGTGTTGATGAGACAACAACGTATTTATGAGGTTTTTTTAGTGGAATAAATCTAATAAGGATCCCATAAGTGAAATAATAGTTTAGAATGTTAAACCTTAATTATTGAAAATGTGTCTTAGACATTTAATCAAGGGGAGGGGTACTTGCGTTGTGCGAGCTAGTGATTTGATGGCTAGGTGAACATGGTTAAAGTAGGGCTATGTTGGACATTAGGTATGGATGTCGTGTACAAGTATGTACGTTGTATAGATTGATGGATTATAAATTTTATACCCGAGGGCTATGTGTTAGGGTGTGACACTAATAACTCGGTAGGCTATGTGAACTCGAGTAACTAGATAAACTATGTTAAATTAAATAGGTAAGCTTGTTACGACATTCAATCTTCCTATATAACATTACCCTGAGATAAGTATTTGATAACTCTAGCTAAGGTAGGCTAGAAGACAAACCTTAGTTTAGAAGTCTTTCGTGCACTCTAGACTATCTGTAAAACTAAAATTGATTTTGATATAACAATTATGTTAAAGGACTAGTTTGTAATAAATTTTTAAGTCCCTTAGTCAAACTTTTGTTTTCAAGTCAAACCAAGAACTTTAAAGATATTTTTCTAAGTGTTTTTACACGAGAGTATCGATACCCCTAGAACAGGTATCGATACCGACTCTTGTTTTTCAGAAAATGTTCTTGAGTTAAGAACAAGTATCAATACCAGCATCGATACCTTTTTCCACCAAAACGTTACTGCTAACATCTGTTTCGAACCACGTATCGAACCAGGGCTTAATTTAAAAAATATTTTAAAATTATAAAGGGTTGATTCGATACAAGTATCGATACCCTCAGAAATCCCAACGACTATTTTAGCTTTAAATGAGTCGACTGTTGGAGGTAGTTGAAGCTTTAAATGGTAGTTAGCATGTTTTGGAACAGGTATCGATACCAACCTTCACAGATTATAATTGGTATCGAATCATGGTTCGATACACCCCTATTAAATGCACAACGAATCTTTCTCTTTGTGGCCTGTTTCGAAACAGGTACCCCGAACATCGATACCAATGTCTGCTGAAGTGCATTTATAATGGAAAAATGAGGCCCTAACGTCTTTATTTCAATTCCCAACAACCACAACGGTTAGAAATCAATGAGAAGGTATAAATTGAAGGCTCTGAAGCAGCATTAACAACTATTTGAACCTCAAGCATCATCCAAGCACAAAAATCCAACTCCAAAGCTTTCATTGCATATCTTGACTCCTAACTCTTGTAATTTCAGTTTGATTCATTGTAATTGAGTTTGGGGAGAGTTTGTTTGTATTTGGGGAATATCTATCTTGTGAGACAATTCTTTAAGCCCATTCTTATCTCTTATAATTCTTGTGAGGGTTAAGTCAATTTTGGGTAGAAAATTGGCTTGTTTGTAAAGGTTATCCCTTGAACCTAGAAAAAGGTTGAATTCATTTAGTGAATTGGTTTCAAAATCATTAGTGGGAGCTAAGGTAGTGGATGTAGAGCTTGTTCCGAAGCTTGAACCACTATAATTCGTTTGTCTCATTTTTTCCGTCTTTTCATCAAAAAATCTTCCACCAAAAATTTAATTAGCCAATTCCATTGATTGATCAACTCAACAATTGGTATCAGAGCTAGATATTTGAAGGGATTCACATCCACCAAAGAAGATCCAAGGAGTGTTTATCATATCTACAAGTCATATCCAATGGCCTCTACTTTCGGAAGTTGGAACGAGTCTCACTTCATCACAAAGTCACCCTTCTTTAATGGTGACAACTACCCTTATTGAAAGAACCGAATGAGGTTGTTCATCAACTCCAACGATTATGTTCTTTGGGACATAATAGAAGATGGCCCCTCAATTCCAATGAAGCAAGTAGGAGATAAGGAAGTGCCCAAAAATAGAAATAAAATGACCGATGAAGAAAAAAGGAGGATGTCCACCAATGATAAAGCTTTGCACATTCTCTTTTGTGCTCTTTGTCCCGACATCTACTCCAAGATGTCATCATGTAGTAGTGCCAAAGAAGTGTGGGATTCATTGGAGACAACTTATGAGGGCACAAATGACGTCAAGGAAACTAAGATTGGTCTTCTCAATCTTAATTATGAAAATTTTAAGATGGAGCTGGATGAAGACATCATCAAGATGTTTGATTGTTTTTCCGTGATCGTAAATGGCCTTAAAGGTTTTGGTGAGATCATATCGGAGGAGAAGCTCATGAGGAAACTAATCTACTCTCTTCCCGAGTCTTGGGATAGCAAGAGAACGACTATCATTGAAGCTAAAGACCTCAAAACTCTCAAGCTTGATGCTCTTGTGGGATCTCTTCTTACCCATGAGATCATGAAGAATGGAAGAGAAGAAAAGAAGAAGGAAGAAGTGAAGCTTAAAAAGAGAGAAGTTGAAAAGAAGAAGTAAGAGATTGCACTTAAAGTTTCATAAGAGGAAGTAGACACTAGTGAAGAGGATGAACTTGAAGAGTTGGCTATGGTAGTCAAACGATTCACTAGGCTCATGAGGGCAAACCGGAATAGGAGATTCCAAAGAAAGAAGGGATTTAAATCTAAGGGCAAAGAAGATGAGAATGATCAAATCATTTACTATGAATGTAAGAAGCCCGGTCACATTAGGACCGATTTCCCACAATATAAAAGGAAAGGTTTTGAGAAGAATAAGAAGCAAAAGGCTCATGGCTCTTGATGAACCCAAGGTAACCCTTGAACCATCTTGTAATGATTTATCTTACGATGAATTATATGATGCATATGATGAGTTACAAGATGTTTATGATGAGTTGGTTTTGAAATTCAAAGAATCGGTTTTGAAAAACAAGAAAATCATTTCCGATTTAAAAGAGAAAAAAAATTCTTTAACAAAAACGATTTCGAATTTTGAAGAAAAGGTTGTTACTTTAAATGATGATTTAAAGTTCTTTCAAAATAAAAATGTGGATTTAAACAACCTTATTTCTAGCTTGAGTGAGAATCACCATAAAGTAGTGAATGAGCTCAAAGAACAAATCAAAGTGGTTGGTAGTTCAACTTTTGAAAAAGGAAGTTCTTCAAAACCCAACCATGTGAAAAAGAATTTGTATGGCCACAAACAAACATGTTTTTCAAAGGCATACTAGATATAGAAAGATTAGGAGTTTATGAGTTCCTAAGGAACTTATTATTTCTAATAATGTTCATGCCATGGCATCTTGGATTCCTAAGGGAACCAAACTTTTGAGAACTAACTCTCATGGACCCAAAATGATTTGGGTACCAAAAATCAAAAACTAAATCTTTGTTTGTAGGTTGAGCATTGCTTCAAGGCCAAAGCTTCAAGCCAAAACATGTGGTACCTTGATAGTGGATGCTCAAGGCATATGACCGGAGACAAGGGACGATTTAAGGAGTTAGATCTTAAAAGTGGTGGAGTAGTGACTTTTAGTGACAACTCCAAAGGCCATATTGAGGGTATTGGCTCTATTGGTAACTACTCCTCTATTCTTATTGAAAATGTCTTACTTGTTAATGGTTTTAAGCATAATTTGTTGAGCATTAGTCAATTGTGTGATAAAGGTTTTTATGTCTCTTTTGATAAACATGGTTGTAAAATAATAAACATAGAATCCAATAGAACAATGCTCATAGGTCATCGCATAGGAAATATTTATATGATGCATCTAGATGACATTAACCTATCTCATGCATGCTTAGTTGCTAGTGATGAAAATGATGCTTGGTTATGGCATAAGAAACTAGGACATGCTAGCATAAGTGTTTTAGAGAAATTAGCCTCCTAAAATCTAGTTAGAGGTTTACCTAAGCTCAAGTTCTCCTTAGATAAAATTTGTGATGCATGTGCTAAGGGTAAACAAAAGAGAGTTTCTTTCAAGTCCATCAATGATGTTTCTACTAGTAGAGTTTTACAATTGATTCATATGGATCTTTTTGGGCCTATTAGAACTACTAGTTTGGGTGGAAAATCATATGCTTTTGTTATTGTAGATGACTACTTTAGATTCACTTGGGTTTTATTTTTGAGTACTAAAGATGAAGCCTTAGAAAAATTTATCACATTTTCAAATATTTTTCAAAATGATCTTGATCAAAGAATTTCTCATATTAGAAGTAATCATGGAACCGAATTTCAAAATTTAGGTTTTGAGAATTTTTGTAATGAAAATGGAATTAACCATAATTTTTCGGCTCCTTGCACTCCTCAACAAAATGGGGTAGTTGAGAGAAAAAATAGAACTTTAGAAGAAATGGCTAGAACCATGCTTTTTGAAAACAATTTACCTGATTATTTTTGGGCGGAAGCCACAAACACTTCTTGTTACATTATAAACCGTTTAATGATTAGGCCAATTTTGAAGAAAACTCCTTATGAGATTTTAAAATACAAAAAGCCTAACATTAGTTATTTTCACCCTTTTGGGTGCAAGTTTTTTGTTTTAAACAATGGAAAAGATAATTTAGGTAAATTTGATGCAAAAAGTTATTAAGCTATTTTTCTTGGATATTCTCAAAATTCAAAGGCTTATAGAGTTTTTAACAAAAGAACCTTAGTTGTAGAAGAGTCTATACATGTGATTTTCGATGATAACTTCCTTCCTAGGAAGAATTCTTGTGATGATGATGATGTAGGAATCATTGAAACCATTGATGATGGACAATAATCAAAGGTGGATGGGGTTCCAACCAATGAGGAAACAAAAGATCCTCCAATAGAAGCTTTAGGAGATGTAAAGCTTGAAGAAAGGGAAGTGAGCTACCCAAGGGAGTTCAACTATGTCAAAAGTGGTGAAATCTTGGATGATCCATCCAAGGGGGTAACTACTCGTTCTTCTCTTAGATTAATGAACCATGTTGCATTTATCTCATGCATAGAGCCTAAAAATATCAATGAAGCTTTAGATGATAACTTTTGGATATTGGCTATGCAAGAAAAGTTAAATCAATTTGAGAGAAGCAATGTTTGGACATTAGTTGATATGCCTAGTAACAAATCCACTATAGGAACTAAATGGGTTTTTAGAAACAAACTAGATGAGTGTGGTAACATTGTGAGAAATAAAGTTAGATTAGTTGATCAAGGTTACACTCAAGAAGAGGGAATAGATTTCGATGAAACTTATGCACCCGTAGCTAGAATGGAAGCCATTAGGATGTTACTTGCATTTGCATGTTATCATGGTTTCAAGCTTTTTCAAATGGATGTTGAAAGTGCTTTTTTAAATGATTTTATAAATGAAGAAGTGTATGTTGAACAACCACTGGGATTTGAAGATCCAAAGTTTCCAAATCATGTTTTTAAACTTACTAAAGTTTTGTATGGTTTGAAACAAGTTCCTAAAGCTTGGTATGAAAGGCTTTCAAATTTCTTAATTGAAAAAGGCTTTGAAAAAGGAAAGGTGGACACTACACTTTTTATAAAAAGGTTTAAAAAAGACATCTTAGTAGTTCAAATTTATGTTGAATATATTATTTTTGGATCTAATAATGAATGTTATTGTCAAGAGTTTTCTAAGCTAATGCAAGGTGAATTCGAGATGAGCATGATGGGGGAGCTCTCATTCTTTTTGGGAATCCAAATCAAGCAAAGGAAAGATGACACCTTCATCAATCAAGCTAAATACATCAAGGATATGCTCAAGAAGTTTGGCTTGGAGAATGTGAAACCTCAAGCCACTCCTATGAGCTCATCAACTAAGCTTGACAAAGATGAAGGAGGTAAGTGTGTTGATTCTAAATTGTATAGATCAATGATAGGATCTTTGCTTTACCTTACCGCAAGTAGACCGAATATTATATTTAGTGTTTGCTTGTGTGCTAGGTTTCAAGCTAGTCTTAGAGAATCACACTTAGTAGCCATTAAGAAAATTTTTAGGTACCTTAGAGACACATCTTGTTTAGGTATTTGGTATCATAAAGACTCTACCTTTAATCTACATGCTTATTCGGATGCAGATTATGGAGGTTGTAAGATAGATAGGAAAAATACTTCCGGAACATGTCAATTCCTAGGTAGTATGCTCATATCTTGGTTCTCTAAGAAACAAAATAGTGTATCTCTATCTACCACCGAAGCGGAGTACATATCCTTAGGGAGTTATTGTGTTCAAATCCTTTGGATGAAGCAACAACTCTTAGATTATGGAATTAAGGTAGAGACTATACCTCTAAAATGTGATAATACTAGTGCCATATGTCTTACTAAGAACCCCATTCAACACTCTAGAACCAAACACATAGTAATTAGACATCACTTCATTAGAGATCATGTGTCTAAAAATGATGTTGTTTTAGAGTTTGTTGACACCTTAAACCAATTAGCTAATATCTTTACTAAACCTTTAGGCAAAGAGCATTTTTGGACCCTTAAGAGAGAGTTAGGTCTAACTAGCCTATCTTGACCTCTTATGTGTTATTTTTATGCAAATTGCTTGAATCTTGATTGAAATCATGCCTATGTTGTTTTGCATCTTATTGCTTCTATGCATGTTGCTAGGGGGAGTATGCACTTGTTTATGCTTTTTAATCATGTCATAACATCATATGCATGCTTCTAGGGACTTTAGAGACTCATTTCTAGTACTTTAGAAGCCTAAAATGCAAAGCTCAGCTAAGTGGTATCGATACAGTTAGAACCTGTTTCAATACCTGTTCATCGTAACCATTTGGGAAGTATCTGGGTAAACTTGGTATCGATCCCAGTATCGAAACCAAGGTATCGATACCAGTATTGAACTGGCTGTTCCGATACCGGTTTCGATACACGCGGCGACAGATTGCTTAAAAACACCCTAAACCTAATTCTAATAACATTAAAACTTACCCAAACAAAAACTCTACAAACCCTAGTCGTTTTCTCCCTATAAAATCCTCTCAAATCCTTCACTTCTCACCACAATTCGAATGATTTCTTTGAGGGTCTTTAATCTTCTTATCAAAGCCAAGACTATATCAACAATCGGTGCTTCAATAACCACAAATTCTTCCTAATCCATAATCAAGGTAATTTTCGAAAAACCTTCTTTTCGTTGATTTTTAGAATGTTAAAAATTAGATTTTGAATGATTTATTAATGATTATTTTATGGGTTTTTATAATCCTACAAAAAATTTTCAAAATCAATTTTTTTTCATTCGAATATAAATTATTTTTACAGTATTGGTTTTTCACTATTTTTAAGTAATTTTTCAAAATTCTCAAATACCTTGAATTATTAATTAATAGGATTGAATATTAAAACCGAGAAATGATAATTTTGACTACACTTATGACTTAGGAAGAGAAATGTGAACTAAATGCTTTAAAATGACTTGTATTGATATATGATCATGTGATGGTTACTTGTGTATATGATGTTATTGTTGATTATGACTACGAGAATGTTGGTATGAGATATTTGTGTAAATGTTTGATGATCATAAAAATGTTCTAACGGGATCCAGATACCAGTAGTGATTTTCAATTCTTGGTGACTCCAAACACACCCAAGGTATGAGGTAGTGTGAGGTCCGAGGCTTAGTGACTCCGGAAACACTTATTTATTGTACATATGTGATTTAATTGTTAATAATGCTATGAAATTCTATGCATTTACCATACATAATACCATGTGTTTAGACAGTGATAGTAGTGCCAATCTTTCTCCCACCATGTCTTGTTGTATATATATAATTATGAATCCTTACTTTGTGTTGATGAGACAACAACGTATTTATGAGGTTTTTTTAGTGGAATAAATCTAATAAGGATCCCATAAGTGAACTAATAGTTTAGAATGTTAAAACTTAATTATTGAAAATGTGTCTTAGACATTTAATCAAGGGGAGGGGTACTTGGGTTGTGCGAGCTAATGATTTTACGGCTAGGTGAACATGATTAAAGTAGGGCTATGTTGGACATTAGGTATGGATATCGTGTGCAAGTATGTACGTTTTATAGATTGATGGATTATAAATTTTATACCCGAGGGCTATGTGTTAGGGTGTGACACTAATAACTTGGTAGGCTATGTGAACTCGAGTAGCTAGATAAACTATGTTAAATTAAATAGGTAAGGTTTTTACGACATTCAATCTTCCTATATAACATTACCCTGAGACAAGTATTTGATAACTCTAGCTAAGGTAGGCTAGAAGACAAACCTTAGTTTAGAAGTCTTTCGTGCACTCTAGACTATCTGTAAAACTAAAATTGATTTTGATATAACAATTATGTTAAAGGACTAGTTTGTAATAAATTTTTAAGTCCCTTAGTCAAACTTTTGTTTTCAAGTCAAACCAAGAACTTTAAAGATATTTTTCTAAGTGTTTTTACACGAGAGTATCGATACCCCTAGAACAAGTATCGATATCGACTATTGTTTTTTAGAAAATGTTCTTGAGTTAAGAACAAGTACCGATACCAGCATCGATACCTTTTTCCACCAAAACGTTACTGCCAACATCTGTTTCAAACCACGTATCGAACCAAGGCTTAATTTAAAAAATATTTTAAAATTATAAAGGGTTGATTCGATACAAGTATCGATACCCTCAGAAATCCCAACGACTATTTTAGCTTTAAATGAGTCGACTGTTGGAGGTAGTTGAAGCTTTAAATGGTAGTTAGCATGTTTTGGAACAGGTATCGATACCAACCTTCACAGATTATAATTGGTATCGAATCATGGTTCGATACACCTCTATTAAATGCACAACGAATCTTTCTCTTTGTGGCCTGTTTCGAAACAGGTACCCCGAGCATCGATACCAATGTCTGCTGAAGTGCATTTATAATGGAAAAATGAGACCCTAACGTCTTTATTTCAATTCCCAACAACCACAACGGTTAGAAATCAATGAGAAGGTATAAATTGAAGGCTCTGAAGCAGCATTAACAACTATTTGAACCTCAAGCATCATCCAAGCACAAAAATCCAACTCCAAAGCTTTCATTGCATATCTTGACTCCTAACTCTTGTAATTTCAGTTTGATTCATTGTAATTGAGTTTGGGGAGAGTTTGTTTGTATTTGGGGAATATCTATCTTGTGAGACAATTCTTTAAGCCCATTCTTATCTCTTATAATCCTTGTGAGGGTTAAGTCAATTTTGGGTAGAAAATTGGCTTGTTTGTAAAGGTTATCCCTTGAACCTAGAAAAAGGTTGAATTCATTTAGTGAATTGGTTTCAATTAGCCAATTCTTATCTTTTTATCGAAAAATCTTCCACCAAAAATTTATCGAAAAATCTTCCACCAAAAATTTATTGAAAAATTTATCAAAAAAATCTTGAGGGTTAAGTCAATTCTTATCTTTTTATCGAAAAATCTTCCACCAAAAATTTAATTAGCCAATTCACCCCCTCTTGGCCAATTCCATTGATTGATCAACTCAACACTATCTTATCATGCATTCTTGTTTTTATGATATTCATGAAATACGGTAGAGTAAAAATATACCACTGAGCTTGTTAGCTCAACATGCGAAATTATGTTTTTTTTCGTGCGTAGGGGTAAGTAGCTTTGTAGGAGCACATCGTGGAGGACTTCCCAGTATCGATGCTGTGAAAGGGTACAATACTTGATATTTTAGTTTGGACTTATTGTATTCATAAGACCTTACCATAAATCGAGTTTGTAACTTTATTTTGGATTGTATTTGAGTCGGTAGATGTATTTTGAAAAACAACTCCTATTTTGTAAACGCTTTTATTTTATTTTGATCTATGCGGATTTATGAAAAGTGGTATTTTAAAGATTTTAGAACACGTTTTTTAAAGGAAAATTTTTATAGGTCGAGTTTTGGATGACCCGAATGTGATATTTTAGATCTGGATAAGGATCAGAGTGTTACATTTAGTGGTATCAGAGCTTAGATTTATTCGTTTCTAGAAACCCCGGGGTGGTATAGTGGTCGTGGTAAGGTGTCTAGTGGATACAAGCCCCTAAAATTGAGTTGTACTTACAAGACCGAGAGTCATGATGTGCTTTCTTGTTTCTTGTGTTTCAATAAGAAGTTGATGTAGGGAATAAAACAATAACGATGAGGTAAGTCACATCTGTGACGTTACCTCTACCCTGTTGCAAGTGGTACAAGCTATCTCGAGGTAATCTAAGATGCCTCGCAAGACCCCTATTGAGCGGCTTCATCGTTTTGGCCCAAGAACTTTAAGGGCTTGGGTGAGGATGACCCGATCAAGGCTGATCAGTGGTTGCGTTAAATGCAAAGGATTTTAAGACATATGAGGGGGAGTCCGGAGGATGACCTCTATTTTATTATTTTCCTTTTAAAGGGCAATGTGTACGAGTAGTGGAAAACATCGAGCTTGTGTTACAATCGACACTTTCGACTTGGGAAATCTTTTTGGATGAGTTTAGTAAGGACTATATCAACAAAATGCACATAGATGAGATGAGAGATCAGTTTCTACACTTGGTTTAAGGAGACTAGTTAGTGTTCGCTTATGAGCAAGCATTTGTGTGGTTGAGTTGTTATGCCTTAGAGTTAGTGGCCACCGAAGAGTTTAGGAGCAAGATCTTTAGACAAGGGTTAAGTGTTGGGCTTCAGGTTCATGTGATCGTGGGTCCATTTTGGAATTTTTCGGAGTTAGCCAATAATGAGAAAGTTTTGGAACGGATCCAAGATGCAACACCAGGTAGTATAGAAGATTCAAAGGGGCATAAGGTGGAGACCCAAGGCGTTATAGGATCATCTCAGTTTCTGCATGATTTTTTTTCTTTTTTCTTTCAAAAGTTCGAAGAGGGATACTTCCGATCAGTTATTGAGGGTTGGAATAGGACCTAGATTAAGGAATCGTAGAGATTCCTTAATTTCTACTCCAAAAGGGAATATTGATGGGTCAATTAGAATACTGCCCCACCAGCATGCGAGCTTTGTGGCCGACATCACCTTAGAGTTTGTTTTCTACTCGTAGGGTTTTTTACAGGTACCGTGAAGCAGGGAATATGGTGAAAGATTTTTAAGTCTTGGATGGGAATATGTTGGTCTAGTCTCCGAGAGTAGCTTCTCTAAGACATGGTTAGAGGGTTGCTAAAAGAAAGGCTAGGGCACAATCAACTTACCATGTTGGAGGACTTATAAGATCCACCATTAAGGTTCACAAATGATTTATTTCTAGACAATCTGTTGCTCAGGTTGGGGATGACAGTTTTGCTGCCGAAGAGATGTTAAGTAATAATGTTTTGTTCTATTTTGGTTTTTGTTATTGCTTGTTAGTTAATAAATCTTATATTGGGTGATAATTAAGTTGACCTTTCCTGATCATGTGTTTAATTAGAATCTTAATTAAGTTGGGTTTGAATAGTAGTTAGAATTGCACCTTTTGTCATAAAAGTTCTTACTATAGATGGAAGTTGGGAAATGAGGGTAAAAGTTCTTGCGAACTTGTTGTGATTACCCTCACTTCTTAATTGTTAGGTTATAAGTTGCTTAAAGTATCGTTATAGGTGCGTAGGGTGATAAGAGTTATGAGTGGGAAACCTTAAAGCTTTAGATCATTTTGTTTCAAGTTATCGGCCTTAATTTGTAGGATCTTCATCTCTCTAAGGATTGTATCTTAATTTATGTTGGCTCATGGGTTGTCGTCATGATATGTTCTTGGCTTGCAAGGTAGACACAAGGGTTTATAGTTCTAGGCCTTTGAGTTTGTTCGTGTTAAGGAGTATGAAGGTACCTTTAGAGAATGAGCAACCTTATCATTGAATCATGGTTTAGATTACGGTAAAGGTAAAATCAAGTAAGTCGTTAGTGATTGTCTCAGTAGCTTTGGTTGGGGTCGAGTTAAGGGGTAAAGATGAAGGATGTTTACTTTGGTCACGAGACTTATGATCAACGGTGGATCGTAGTTGGTGAGAGCTCTGTAAGTTTGTTTGAGAAAAAAGATATTGTGTGAGGGCTAAAAAGGTGATGTTAGGTTTAGAGTTAAAGGTTACCTAACCAAGTGTGAAATAATTTATCCTAGTTGGAGTGAGTTGGGAGAGGATTATCGGTGTGGCGTAGCAGTAATGAGAGGTTATCAGCTATGATATGAGTAAGTAAGGTGTTAACAATAGTAATAGATATACTTAAAGAAGATATTAGAAGTTTGTGAGTTTTGTTAGTTGAGTCCGAATATGCATAGGTGAGACCGACCAAATAAGTATTTGAAAGGAAAGGAACATGCTTTGAGAACAGATTTCTTAGTTGACTACTTAAGAGAGGGTACATATGTGGCAATAGTTGTATTTAGAGATAAAGAACAAGGATGTTGGAGCTTTGTATGTTGCAACTAGTATCCATTCATGGTGATAGCAAGTACGGATAGAGATGAGTGTTAAATATTACCTTTTTGAGTCAAGACCAAAGGGGGTCGTCAATTTAGGGTCGGCATGATCAATGATGTTTAGAGGGGGTGATGTTGAGTTACGTTTTTGGCGTGCTTTGTGGTGGCAGTGCATTATTTTTTTTTTGAGAAAAGGTTAAGGTTTCTTATGAGGACATAGGTGTTGGTGGTTATATTGTTAGAATCTCTGTGAGAGGTGTTTGTTTTAGACAGTTTAGTGTTTAGTTTTGATAAAGGTTGGTTGAAAGTAAAATCTCCTGAATTGTGTTATTCCTGTAAGAGTTGTGTGTGGCTAGACTTGTTCTGGTTATACCTCGTTGCTTCGTTTAAATTTTGAGGATAATTTTTTTTAAAGGAATAGAGAGTTGTAACGACCTGGTTTTTCCCCAGTCAACGACGGGCATTGACCCGAGCCATGGACCGCCAAGTTGGGTTGGACGTCCGAGTTTGGTGGGTTGTTGTGGGCTTCGATTTTATTTCTGATGGGTCTCAAGTTGGGATTTTGTGTGGGCAAATGATGAGGTTTGAGGGGTAAAGTGGTAACTCTTCAAAAGGAAGAAAAAGAGGCTAATAGCTCTTCTTTTCCCTACCCAAAAGGGAAGAAAAGATATCACTTTGCTCTCGTCTCTCTCTTACCATCATCTTCTTCTTCCTCCCAAAACTCAACATGAAAAGATGAAATCTTATCGTTGCTTGGTGAGAATCTCATTTAGCACCTTAAGGGAAGTTTAAACTGCAAAGAAAAATCTATCTTCCAAGGTATTTATCCCCAAAGTTGGTAGGGAGTTGGACTTGAAGCTTGTTGTGAGCTTCATTTCGTACTTCTAGCTTGAGTTCGGTATATTTTTTACTCCTACATTTCATGAGTCTCATATAATGACTTCCTTGCTTAATTTTATGGCTATGGAATGCTAGTGGAAGTATGTATAGTTTAAAACCCTAAAATGGTGAAATTTGAAATAAGGGTTGATATGGTATAAAATTGATAGAAACTCACTTAATATACTCCAAATAACTTGTAGGAGAATTTTGAGAGTTTTTAGAACGCTTTTTGGGTAGTGGAAGAGGTGATTTCGAGCTCCAGAAGTGGTAATTTTTGTTCGAGTACCGATACGAGAGGTACCCGTATCGGTACCTGTAAGAGGAAAAATAAAAGTTTCAGGGAGGGTGTACCGATACGACTCCCTGTGTATCGGTATCCTTACATTTTGAAAAATTCCACCACAACAATATCTTTTTTCATGAATATTAACCAATACACGAATTAAATGCGACAACCAAAGAAATTATACAAAAATTCATAAAAGACTAATAATGCAACAATAATGTGTCTTAGTGTAACAATAATATAAATAAAAAATAATAAAAGCAACACTTTTAAACACTTAAACAAATTGGTTGCCTTTGATTTCACTTAAAATCTCTTTACATAAAAGTAGTGTTGTACTGCATCGTGTCTGATGGGAAATTCTTTTTATCATTAAAGACAGTTGAGGGGTTCTAAAAAAATATTGAGGGGCTCTGGGCTCTGGGATGGTATTTTTGAAAATTTATAATTTTTGGTATCATTTAAATATTTTTATTAATTGTTTAGATTTATATTTTTTAATAAGTTATAATTTTATACATTTCAAGCTTTTGATATGTTAAGATTCTGTTATATTGGTATATTAGTTTGGTTAAAATAGTTAAAGGTTTATTAACCATTTCTTTATTATTTCTTTATTAGTATATAAGGATGGTTAAGTAAGTGTAAAAGTCAGAATATTTTTTAATAAATAAAACCTCTTCCTTTCTTATTTTACTCTTCTTTTGTTTCCCCAAATTCATGAGTCTTACAGTTCAATATGGTATCAATTGATCATTCCGCGTCTCATTCTTCTAAAAATCCTCTTCAGAATTTCAAGAATGACGATCCCTCTTATGAATTTTATATTCATCCAAATGAAAACCCAACCCTTTTCCTTACTTCTTCTTTACTTGATGGCAACAATTAACATGATTGGGCGCGTGGTATGAAGATGAGTCTTATATCCAAGAATAAGTTTCGGTTCGTTGATGGCTCGATTAAAGAACCCAAGAAAGATGATCCTTGTTTTCCAGCCTAGGTGAAGTGCAACAATCTTGTTCTTTCTTGGTTGCAGCGGGCTTTGTCTCTATAAATTGCACAAAGTGTAATCTGGATCGATAGTGCATCGGAGTTATGGACAGATCTTTTTGACAGATTCAATCAAGGTGATTTGGTGAGAATATCTTATTTTCTCCAAGAGCTTTTCGCTTTAAATCAAGGTAACCTTTCTGTTTCTGTTTACTTTACTCAATTGAAGGTCCTTTTGGATGAGGTTTCTAATCTTCGATCTCTTCTTGCGTGTGATTGTTTTGCTATGACTTATCGCAAGCAGGATTTTTTTCTTAGATTTCTTAAAGGATTAAATGAGAGTTTTTCTGTTCTAAAATCTCAATTACTAATGATGAAATCAATGCCCTCTGTAAACCAAGTTTTTGCTATAGTTGTGCAACATGAATGTTTCTTGAATTCTACTGCTATTGATTCAAATATTTTATTTTCTGGAAAATTTGATCCCAAACATAGTGATTAAAATGTTCGACAAGAAAATAAGGTTTCCTATTCTAGAAGAATGTCAAGTTCTAATACTAACAGTAAGAGGTTGTTTTGTGTGTTTTGTGGGATGTATAGACATATTGTTGATAGGTGCTATCAGAAACATGATTTTTCTCCAAATTATAAGAATAAATTTGTAGGAAATATGGCTAATCAGATTGGTACATACAATCTTGAGTACAATATTGAATTTGTTAAAGGCAATGCTAGTTATAGTTCTTCTACTATGTTTACTAAGGAGCAATATGAAAGTCTTTTAAATCAAGTGATGCAGGTATAACCTTTACTTGTTTAACTTCAAAACAATTAGGTACTCCTTGGATCTTAGATTCAGGAGCAACCGATCATATAGTTACCTCTTTAGATTTTTTTGTTTCTTATAAGATGATTTTTGACAAGTATGTAAAGTTACCTAATAATCAACTAGTTAAGGTAATTCATGTTAGAATTATTAAACTTAATAGTTCTTTGATTTTAGAAAATGATTTTATATAACAAACTTTGGTTTTAATCTAGTTTCAATTTCTAGATTAGTTAAAGATAATTTTGTTTGTTTTATTTTTGATCAAAATATTTTTTTTTATAGGATGTATCAATATGGAAGATGGTTGGTTTAGATAAGGATTTAAATGGCTTATATCATCTTGAAGTTTCCCCTTCTAGTTGTTGTTCTCAAATTGATTCTTTTGCATGTTCTTCTGTTTTTTTTTAAACTTTGGCATGATAAGTTAGGACGTTCATCTATTCAAAGGATGAAGTGTTTTACTACTTTGAACAGAATTGGTTCTTCTAGATTTTTTTTTGGATTGTGAGGTTTGTCATCTAGTTAAAGAGAAACAAATTCTTTTTTCTACTAGTATTTCTATTACTAATGAAACTTTTGATCTGGTTCACATGGATGTTTGAGTTTGAGGACCATTTTCAGTAAAGAGAATTTATGGTTATTCATATTTCATAACCATAGTTGATAAAAGCCAATATGTATGGATATATCCTATGAAGTTCAAGTCTCAAGTTAGGAGTATAATTACCGCTTTTTATACTTTAGTAAGTACTCAATTTTTTTAAAAAATAAAATATTTTAGGACAGATAATGCAAAAGAGTTCGACATGTTAATTTTTTTTACAAGAATGATATCATACATCAAAATTTTTGTACTCATACTCCTCAACAGAACAATATAGTTGAGAAAAACATCAACATTTATTTAATGTTGCAACTCACTTAGAATACATTCTAATGTGCCTTTGCAATTTTGGCTTGATTGTATTCTACATGCTACTTATTTGATTAATATTACTCCTACACCTATTTTGGGTAATACCATTTGAAGTTCTATTTAATAAAATGCCTAATATTTCTCATTTGAAAGTATTTGATTGTATTGCTTATGCTTCTGGTTTACCTAAACCTAAAACTAAAATGCATCCTAAGGCACATAAGTGTATTTTTATTGGATTTCCCAAGAATTTTAATGGGGATAGGTTGTATAACATAGAAACTAAAGATATTTTTGTTTCAAGGGATGTAGTCTTTTTGAAAGATAAATTTTCTTTTAAAACCTTAAAAAATTCACATCTTAATGAGGTTATTCTTCTAAATTAAGATGCTATTGTCTCTCTAGAAGACTATTTTCCTCAATATGTTGACCATGATTATTAGAATGAAAAATCTTTAAATTTACATGATTATCTTAATTCTGATTGTTTTAATGATAGTTTTAACATAGAACTTAATATTTCAGATTCTAACAATGATTTAGTTTCAGTTTCTGCTAAACATCCTCTTGTGGCATCTAGTTCTCAGCCCACTGTTTCACAACAGCCTGTTACTAAGGATTTGTCTATACAACCAGCAAGGCCTTCGAGAAATATACAACTTTCTCAAAGATATAAGGATTTTCAGGTTTCTCTACTAAAGTCTCATACTTCTCCTCATAGCATTGTTTAGGTTTTGTCTTACAATTCTTTATCTCTACAATATCAATCTTATATAAATGTTGCTGCTATTTTGCCTAAACCTAAGTCTTATAAAGAGGTTATTTTACATGACTGTTGGAAGAAAGCTATGTCTGAAGAAATTTCAGCACTAAAAATAATAAAACATGGGAGTTAGTTACTCTTCCACCTAATAAAAAAGCTATAGGTTGTAAATGGGTTTATAAAACAAAATTAAAATCAGATGACACTTTTGAAAGGTATAAAGCTAGACTAATAGCTAAAGGATACACTCAACAATTAGGAGAAGATTTCTTAAATACTTTTAGTCATGTTGCCAAGTTGACTACGATTAGAGCTTTGTTAGCCCTTGGTGTTGCTAAAAACTGAAAACTTGAACAGTTAGATGTTAATAATACCTTTTTGCATGGTATTTTAAAATAAGAAGTTTATATGAAACCTCCCTTTAGTTTTAAAACTCAAAAATCTGGATTAGTTTGTAAATTGAATAAACGTTTATATGATTTAAGGCAAGCCAGTCGACAGTGAAATAAAATATTAAGTATCTCATTAATATCTTAAGGTTTTAAACAAGTTACTTCTGACAATTCTCTTTTTATAAAAGGTAATGGTATTAATTTTATTGCCTTGATAGTTTATGTTGATGATATCATTCTTGCTAGTTCTAGTTCACATAAAATTTCTAGTATTAAGAGTTTTTTACATGATACTTTTAAGTAGCTAGAAAGTTTAAAATATTTCTTAAGCCTCGAAGTAGCTAGATCTTCTGAAGGTATCAATTTATGTCAAAGAAAATATACTCTTGAACTCCTTCAAAAAATCAGATTCATTGATTCAAAGCCTATGTCTACTCCAATTTTAGCTAATAATAAACTTTCACAAAATCAAAGAACACCTTTACATGATATCACTTCTTATAAAAAACTAATATGGAAACTATTATATCTTACAAATACTAGGCCCGATATTATATTTGTTGTTCAACAATTTTCTCAATATCTTGCCTCACTATGTCTGTCGTACATAGAATTTTAAGATATCTCAAGGGTACTCCAGGACAAGGACTGTTTTTCCTGCCTTAAATGATATCAAATTAAATGTTTTTCAGATTCAGATTGGGCTACGTATCCTGATACAAGGCGTTCTATAATAGGATTTTGTGTTTTCCTTGAATCAGCCTTGATCTCTTGGAAGTAAAAAAAGCAACAAACCATTTCTCGATCTTCAAGTGAAGCCGAATATCGAGAAATGACAGTTGTAACTTGTGAAATACAGTGGCTAACATTCTTATTTTTTGATTTACAAGTTAACTTATCCTTTGTTAATTTATATTGTGAAAATTTATCTGCAATTAAAATTACAGAAAATCCAATACAGCATCAACGGACAAAGCATATCGATATTGATTGTCATTTAATCAGGGAAAAGGTTCAAAAAGGGCTGATCACACTCCTACCTATCTCCACTACTCATCAGTTGGCTGATTGCTTTATTAAACCTCTCCATGTCACAGATTTTACGAAATTGGTTTTCAAGTTGGGCATACAAAATTTGTATGCTCCAACTTGATGGCGGATGTTAAGATTCTGTTATATTGGTATATTAGTTTGGTTAAAATAGTTAAAGGTTTATTAATCGTTTCTTTATTATTTCTTTATTAGTATATAAAGATGGTTAAATAAGTGTAAAAGTCAGATTATTTTTTAGTAAATAAAATCTCTTCATCTCTTCTTTTGTTTCCCCAAATTCACGAGTCTTACAGTTCAATATGATATAATAATTTTATCTTTTTTTTATGTCTATGTTTATGTCTCATTCTATAAATTAAGTCTAAAGTTTAGGGTTAAGGTTTAATATTGAAGTTTATAAGGTCTTAGGAATTGAGAGATGATATTTTTTTAGTGTTTAAGGTTTGAGATTTAGAATTTAGGGATATGACTTGGGATGACAAACAAGTACAAATTTATAAATTTCACACCACACCCGTCCTAATTGGGGTGAGAATAGGTATGAGTTTAGTGAGTAGTGGGCGAGCGTGAATGTAAAATGTTATACCCATCGTGGGTAATGGATAGGTGACGAATTTAAGACCTTACCTGTATCGTATCCATTCGTCCAATATCTGCTCATTATATGAATTTTGAACCATTTATATTCGTAGACTTTGATTATATCATTTATTAAAGTGTGCTGAATACTAAGATATTAGTTTGTTTTAAAATCTACGTTAATACTTACATTTATAGACATTGAATTTAATTAATTAGTTTATAAAAAAATAATGATTTATGATCGATCTTAAATTAATTAGGTTGTAAATTTGTAATATGCATGTATAACTATAGAATTTATAAAAGTGTAAATACACTTTAGTTAAGCTAACTATTGTTAGTTAGTTAGATGTAGTTAAATTTATGTCGGTGTAATATTTTATATATACACTTGATCAGTCAATAAAATATACAAAGTTTTACACTTTTTACAAAAGTCTATGATTTTTTTACCTAATTTAATATTAGTTGTTGTTTGTAGGCATATACAAGTGGATAAAGTTTGAGTGGTGAGTGTGAAGAATAATTTAAGAATGTACCAGTATAGGCGGGTGTAGATTTAAAAATTATAATTTTTGTAGGTAATGAGTAGGGGTGGATATGAAAATTTTAGGTGGATATGGATAGGGATGGAGCCAATTATAGTTTGGTGGGGAAATCGCCCCTACCTCTGAAGAATTTTTTTCACTTTTGTCCCCCAATTTAAATTCTTTTAAAAATTATTTTTTTATGAAGTTTCTCCCTCTACTTCTAAACATTTATGTTTTGCCCCCTCCACCTCAAATCATGACTCCGTCCTTGGATATGGAGATGGGGAGAGGTATCCGCACTTGTCCTGTCCGTTTTTCATCCTTTTGTATAACTTGAAATTTAATTTTTTTAGTATTAAGATATAAAATAGACATAAAAAAAGACAAAATTTTTGTTTCTAAGCCTTATGATCCAAAATCTATTAAACAGATCATAAAACCAAAGATGATGTTTATTACATGATCGTTAACTAAATTTCATGTCGACTCGATTTTTCCAAACTCTATCATTCTGATTCCCGTTGTCTGCAATCTAGGTGATTTATATAGCTGAAATTGTCTATATATTAAACATTTTTCGTTTATTTAAGTTTGATAAACTTCAACTTCTAACAAACAATTGCTGTAATTTTTCATGATTATAAGCCAGCGGTAATAAAGAGAAATTTTAAAAAAAAAACAGTTGTATTATTTTTTTTATAAAAATTATAAAAATTTTGATATAATTTTTTTATTTATATTGAAATTCTTGTAACTTTTATAAGAAAAATGATATATATTGAATTTATTACAATTTTTATAAGAAATTCGATACATAAACCAAAATTCTTATATTTTTTATAAAAAATTCGGTATATATCATTTTTTTATAAAAATTAATTTTTTTGTTTATATAAAAAATATATACCAAAATTTATACAATTGTTATAAAATTTTTTAGTCAATTTTACGGCCGCCGTTTGCTATAACTTCTATGTAATAAACTAATGTTGATTTGAGTGTAAAAATATTCCTCAGCAGCCTTCAAGTGTTTCGGGAAGTTCACGGCAATGTCTGATCCATTTTTGGATAAACAATTGTAGAGATTTTGGAGTTCAAAAGTCTGGCGATCCATACATATTTTAAGGTTATTAATATTATTCGATGTAATAAATGGGGTGTTTAATTCGAATTATTTAAAATTTTTCTATTTAATTTATATTCGAATTGTATAATAAGAAATTGATAGGTTTTAATCGAATTTTGAAATTAGATTAATTTTTTGTATCGTTAAATTCATTCACTAAATTTAGATGTACGACGTAGGACGATCTGAATCAATCAAGACATCCTGAAAACCGAAACAACTAAAAAAAAGTGGTTGGGTTGTTAACTACTCATTTAAGACACCTTGGATGCCTCCACGCGACAACATCCGATGAGGTCGACCAATGTCTGATGGATGTGTCGAGATTGCTATGTTCCGATGCTCATTTCATTAAGCTGATAGGCAAATACTGTCTGGTAGTATTCAGTAGAAAGATTGAACTGAAGTCAAGATTGTTGCTTTTATTGCTAATGCAGGAAACGAAAATATAATTTGAAGCTCAATCCCTTTGTGCGTAATAATTGAAAATGATTTGATATAATAATATCAATAAAAAATAATTTTATATTTTGTATAATTTTATAAAATTATTATGATTGATTTAATACTTTTTTGGATAAGTGTGTATTTTATTATCAAGACAAGAAAACAAATCTCTCAAAGCACATTTTGGGCAGCCATCCCGACTAGGAAATTCCCCAAGATGTACAAAGAGTCCTATTTACATCATCTAAATGTATATTTTACCCCTTAAACGAATACGAACCACCTCTATAATGCACCTAAGTATACAATTTTCAGACCTACTCGTGTGCCGAAATGTCCTTTTATTACGCTCCTCCCATACAAAGTACACAAAGGAGCCCCAAGCTAACTTAAGCAGTTGAACAATCAAGGACCTCCCCTTCAAATGCGAACACAATCAATCTAATTCAACATTTCACACCAACAAACTTCTATAGACCCCGCATAACCTCAAAACCTCATTCCATACAGTCCTGGCAAATCTACAAGCCGAGAAGAGATGATCTCGAGACTCCACCATGCCCTCGCAAAACATACACCCTTCCTCCATCTCTCGACCCATCCTTAACAACCTATCCCAAGTAGGCAATTTATCCAAAATTGTCATCCACAAAATAGTAGAGTGTTTACGGGTGTGCAGAGAAAACCAAACCATCTTATGCCAAGACACCCTGGGCCTTACCTCCCGATTTTCCTTCCAAACAACTTCCATTGTCAAACCTTTCCCCTGCAACATTAAAGGCTGCACCTTATCTCTCAAATTCAACAATTTTCGCAAGCACCAACTATAATGTTGCTTAGGCTCCACTGTCCACACATCTTCATCCTTTAGGACATACTTCTGAACCCAGGCCACCCATAAAAACCCTTCCGAAGCAAGCAATTTCCTTAACAAGAGAGAAAAACAAGCTTGGTTCAATTCCTTTAAGCTCCGCAACCCCGAACCACCTTCACTTTTAGGAGAACAAATTTGCTTCCATCCCACCCTTGCATCCTGGGCAGAAAAATCCTTTCCTTTCCAAAAGAATCTCACACAAAGTTACTCAATTTGGCCCAACACACCTTTCGGCAAAACCACCTGCCTGCACCAAAAATTAACTATACTGAACAGTACAACTCTGATCAATTGAAGCCTCCCTGCATAACTCAATAGTCTTTTTGACCATTGTCCCAACTTTGCTCGAATTTTCTCAATAAGAACAATACAATCCTTCTCAGAGAGCTTCCTAGTAACCAAAAGCAACCCCAAATATCTAACTGGCAGTACTCCCCTCCGAAAACCAGTAAACTCACTCAACTCAGTTTGTTGATCAGCAGATAAACCAGCCACAAACAACTCAAACTTAGAAACATTTAGCCGAAGCCCAATCAACTCATAAAACTTCTCTAACATACATTGAACACCTAGCAAAGAGTGCAAATTGCCCTTACAAAAGATTAACAAGTCATCCGCAAAATAAAGATGAGTAAGGCAAATCTTTTTGCACTTGTGGGCAAAATAAACTTAGAAACAACTCTACCAACGATAGCAACTTAAATAAGAACCCCGAAGATTAAGATTATAGTATCTAAACATACCTTTCCAAACCTGGATAACCCACCTATATCAGACACATCCCTTGTAACATCCCAATAATGGGCCTAGGTATTATCAAGGTCTGATCAAGGGTTCAGTTGAACCAATCAAGCCAATTAGCCTAAATCTGGGAATTAATTTTTATAAGTGGTTTTCAAAGGAAATAAAATATGGAGAAATACTCTAAAATTACTATTTGGACTCTATTTGAGTTTGGTAAACTCAATTTTGTAAAATTACACTATGAACCTTGACATTTTAGAAAATAGTGACTATTTTGTAAAAATGACAATTTTAGTGACTAAAATGTAAATGGGTCAAAACTTAGAATCTTTAAGGGGCTATTTATCCAATATTTCTCATCAGATCTAACCTTCCAAAAATCTCTTTATAAACTCATTTTAATTACCATAAAGATTTTATTAAGATATATTTCCCATTTTTCACCAAAATCACAATTTCTTATAACTTCCCATTTTCTCTCAACTTCTCCTAATTTTCTTGGTTTCCAATCAGAATTATCTTCAATTTTATCAAGGTAAATCACATCTTTTTGATTTAATTTCGTTCATATTATTTTCTCCTTATTTCTCTCTAATTTCCTTACACTTTACAACTTGTTTTTCATGGGTTTTTCAATTGGAAGGAGGTTGGATCTTGTTTGGAGGTAAGAAACCATTCAAACCTCTGAAATTTGAGTTCTTTATTGAAATTCCCAAGTTTTTGATCCATTGCATTGAGTTCTTGATTTGTTTTATGGTTTTAATTGATGATTTTCGGTTTTTATCGGTTAATTTTGATTGAATTGATGCAATCCCGTAATAAGGTGATACATGATGGTTTTCAATGGGTAAATCAATGAATTTTGGTTTATTTTAACATGTAATTAATGGTTCTTGGATGGGTAAACCCGGATCTTAAGTTTTGTTGGTGTTAATTGGCTTAGATCTTCGGTTTATGGCTTGTTTGGGTGGCTGAATGTTTACTGCTGGTTTAGGATGGTTATATCATGGTTCTTAGCTGTTTTGATGTTTATAAGTTTTGGTTTTCGTTGGCTAAGGGTTGGAGGTCGTTCGGATAAGTTTTAGATAAGTTTTGGATGTGTTTTCGGTTTTCTTAAGTGTAGTTTTTGGGGCTGCTTGTTTGGAAAGTGTGGGAGGTTGATTGAATGCATTAATATGCATTAATACCTTTGTTTTGATGTTTTAAAAACAGGTCAAGTTGTTGAGCTAAGTGTTGAAGGTATTTCGGAAAAGGCGAGAATGTCGGTTGGCTTCGGCAAGCTAGTTTCGGACAAGTGGTGATTGGGCTGCCGTATCGGTAAGGTTTTACTTGTTTTATCAAAGGTTTGGGAGTGTAGGTATGGTGCGAAAAACCTACCCACACTCGAAAGTAAGTTAAATGGTTTCGCTCTCTTAACGGTTCCCATATCGTTCCATAATTGCCATATTTTAGACATGCTCTTAATGTAGTTTTTACATATGTGATTTATGCATGAGAAATGATAAGTGCTTTGTCCAAAGTATGTTTTCATTATGATCCATTGATATCAGATATATTTTGAAAATTGAATACATCATGAGTTTTATTAATTTCTATACTTTGGTAACATATCCAATGATTGGTAATGTTGCATTGGTTTTATGAAAGATGCATATGAAGGAATAGTTTCCAATGCATGAATTGAATTTGGAAATGATGCATGCATGTGTTAGCTGTTGTATATGCATGGTTAATGATGGTTGTCATTAGGATTAAGTGCACTATAAAGATTATGAGAATAATGATATTGCCTACACGTAAACAAGGGTGACTTTGTGTCCGACCGTGCTTATAGTTGACCCATACGTAAACAAGGGTGACTTTGTGTCCGACCGTGCGTAGTGGGAGTAACATGTATACAAGGGTGACTTCGTTTCCAACCGATGCATGTTGAGACCAAGTGTCTCTAGATAAGGAATAAGAAATCCGTGTATTCGATGGGTATAAGGTTTGAACAAAGTTAGTCACTTAGTTGCCAATATTCATGAATTATGATTGAGACTTTTTTGTATTGTAAAGCATGAGATTGTGGAACAGGTTGATTTAGAATTGTATAGAAAATGTAATGTTTTAAAATCATAAGTTTCACAAGCATATGTTCTTGATTAAACTTTGTACAAGGATATGAGCATGAGAGAATAGCTTAAGTGTTGCTATATGTTTAGCATGTAAGACTTGTACCTTGCATATTATTGAGTACTTGATATAAGCTTTGCTAGGTGAATAGCATATAAGACTTGTGATGGTGCATAGGGATGCATATGTATTAAAAAGGTCCATAAGTTTAATGGTTGTTTTAAAAGCATGAAAGCATTGAGAGTTTTAGCTTTGTAATACATGAAATGAATGTTACTTGATAAAGAAGTTATTTCGATTTTACGAACCATGTTTGAGATACTTTTAGTGAGCATGATATGGCATGATTTAAAGAGTTTATTGATGGACTTATGGGCTGCATTGTAAAGGTGTTTTCTTTATATTTTACCCCTCACTAAGCTTATGCTTACCCTCTCTTTTACCTTACAATGTAGAGACATTAATCGAGGCGGCCAAGGAAAGCAAGGTTCCAAGTGTATGTCGATGGATAGCTCAAGTATGTGCTCTAAAATGTAGTAGTAGTAAAAGAGCAATGGGGTATAGTTACATTGTTGTAAGAATTGGCTTTTGAATTGTAAACGTTGCTTTGATTATTTGAACTTGAGTATGTATTAGATGTTTAAGTTGCTCTTGGTGCCTAGGAATTATGCATATAATTAATGGTGATCATTGGTGGTGTTTTGAATGAGTTAGATCTACTTAAAAAGGATTGATTTTATGTTTCTGAGCATAAAGTTTCGAAACCTTAGGGAAAGTTTCGAAACCTTTATCAAATAGTTTCGAAACTTCCAGGAAGGTTTCGAAACTTTCAAGGAAATGTTTCGAAACCTTTTCCATAAAGTTTCGAAACCTTTAATGAAGGTTTCAAAACCTTTGATTGGTTATTAGTTGATATTTGTCGGATTTACATTTTAGTACCGGATATCTTTCTATGTTTAATTATGATAGCTAAAAATATTATTTTGAGTTGAAATTTCACCTTGATTCATAAAGTTGACTTAATTTCAGGTTGGCTAACTTAAATCGGAGGTAATCCCTAGAAATTAAAAGTTTTACATTTTGGTCCCTAGTTAGTGAAGCATGTAATTAATGATGTTAGAATGCTCCGTTTGGTCTAAAATTTATCATGAGATTTCTTTGCATATTTAATTGAAATTTGATGGAATGAATTTCTACCTTGTCAAAAGAATTTAAAATATTCACGTTTTAGTCCTTAAGTTGCTCATGTGTTAATTGAGTGCTCATTTGAGATTGAATTGCTTCCGCTCTTGTTTTGCATGGAATCAAAACACATAGGAACATAATTATGCCTTTAGATAAGATAAAGAAAAAATATATAATGGTTTTCAGGGTCGTTTATCGAATCGAGCCTTCAAGTGTTTGGTTCGGTATTCCCCGTGTGACCCATTAGAGCCGGTTCCGCCTAGGCCGGGCTAAGGGGGTTACATTTGGTGGTATCAGAGCCAGGTTTAGAATCTTTTGTGGGGTCGATGTTTAAGATGGTGATGTATCTCGTTTGTTGTATAACATGGACTGTTGTTCTGCTATGCACGGTGATTGATTATTGTTTAAATGCAAGCATGTTGCTAAGTATTAATGCTAAATGTTTGATCTAAGTTATGGTATGCTAGAAATGGTCTTGTTTAACAATATGGTGTATGCAAGTATAATTTTATCTTGTTGCATTAATATGTCATGGGTTGATAAATGAAAGTAAACATGATCTTTTGTTGATAAAAGAATGGTTTGAGCATTGTATGACTATTGTGTGGATAAGCATGCAGATTGTATTATGCTTTGATGAGATGATAGTAATGGTTGAATTTATTTTATTGGGGGATTATTCCGGGAGACCCATTGCTCTAACTACTACTAGAAAAAAAAGTGTTTTATATTATACTTGAGCTACTTGGAACTTGCTTTGTGCTGGCCTTATTATTTTGTAAAAAAAAAAGAAAAAATGTTGTTATTCATTGTAAAATTATGATGTTTTATGATATGGGACTGATAAGAGAGCTGAGATTTGTTAATAGAGGAATTGTGGAGGAACGACGAGTTCATGTTATGATATGGTGTTGAGATGACAGATTTTGAGTCGATTGAGTCCTCAATTGTGTCTGAGTGTGAAAGGGGTTTTGTATCAGCTCAGTCTGGGAACCTAATGTGGTTGTGTGTAGCAGGTGGCTACGTCTCTAAGAGTACCTTAGAAGGTTTCAGAGTGTTGATATGCAGGATGAATCGAATGTTTAGAGAACATTCGGAGCATGGCAGAGTTGTGTACTCTATGAGTAGTAGGCTTGGAAGGTTTTATGTGTTGATGTGTGGGAGATGTTTGCAAGTTAGTAGTTGGACTGTTGGAGTTGAGGATGTTATTTGTGAGTGTGAACAATAATCATGCATAGTATTAGAGCACATATATATATATATAGATATAGATATAATAGGATATGCATGCATTCCCGAGCATGACATTAGAAATTGCATTTACATGCACTTGCACAGGCATTTATGAGGGCATACAGGAAATCATGCATACATTTGTTCACACTTACGGGTATCTCCTTTGAAGATGGAAGTGGTGCATAGTTGGTGGTTGGGAGTTAAAAAAAATGGGTGTATTGAAAGAGCCTCCTTATTGGTCTTGAGCTTGATGTGTTGTGGGCGAATTACTCTTTTGGCTAGAGTATAATCCAGGATAAAAATTGGTTAGTTAGGCTCGGAGCTGTGAATGTTTGAACCCGAGGGGAATACCCTGAGTTATGGTAGTTTTGAGTTGGTTATTAAGAGATGAAAGGTTGGGTTTTTGCGGATTCTCACTAGTTGGGGTTTGGAGGTTGTAAGAAGGTTGTAGTATGTTATGTAATGTAAGGTGGTTTGGTGTTTTTTTTTCAGTGTAGAGTGGTTTTGTTTTGAAAAAAAGAGGGGTGTTATTTAATCGTCATGTTTGATGGAAAAAAAAGAATAAGAAAGAACGGGAAATCCTTTGTGGTATGGTTTAGTGTGCGGTTAGATCGGGGGTTGTGACCGATCTGGTGTTTTTCTGTGAGGAGTATCGAGTGGAGTTTTGAAAATAAAGTAGGAGATATATTAGTATGAGAGTTGTGGTATCATGGGTTTGAATCATGGTTTGTTGTGACCCTGAGAGGTTTAGTTGTGCTGTAAAGGTGAAAAGTGCACATGTTGTGTTTATAAGGAGTTAAGTTGGGTTTACCTCGGTTAAAGTTAGGTTGTGGTAATGTTTGAAGTGGTGTATCGAGGACCGCTGGACAGTTTATGGTTTGTATTAGTTGATTGATCTTGTAGGCTTGCTTTTATCGAAAAGTGTTGTGAGAGTCTGTGTTCAGTGGGTTCATGTCTGTGGATGTTTCATCAACATGGTTACTGCTTTGGCAAGGTTGTAAAAAAAAGAGATGTTGGAGCGAGTGGAAGTAATAGTTTTACAAGCTTGGATTTTGTTGTGGTATAGGTTGGATAAGAGTTGGTTTATCGATGAGTTGATTTTGGGAAGGAGTTTTGAGTTAAGTTTCAAGGCACTTAACGATGTGCGGATCTTAAAGTTTGAAATATGGTGTTGAGTTAGTTGTGGTAGCTAAACCTTAAGTTGGAAGTATTATCGTTGAGATGAGTATAATGTTGGGTATCGACAAAAAGTTGGTAAGTTCCTTGTATGGTATGTTTTTTGGAATGTTAGCTATCGAGGATGACTTGGCTTACATAAGGATGCTTGCGATGGGGGTTTGTTTTATGGGGTAAGCCAGGGTTGTTGTGGAATTATGAGGGAAGTTTTTCGGTTAATCTATGTGGAGACCTAGTAAAATGGTGGAGCTATGAGCGGGACTCTACCTTGGTTAAGTTGATCAGGAATAAGTCGTGTTCAGATGTTTGTTGAGGGTCTAGTTGAGGATGTGTTTGCCAAGGTTTAGTTTTGTGCTGAGAATCTTTTTATGTTATATGAGCTGCATGGTTGTTTCGAAGGGTGCCGAGTTGGAGTGGTATCTTAATCGGAGCATATGGTAATCTTTTCTATGTGTTTGGTGGTACGGTGTTGTGGTAGAAGTTTGGGAGTATGTGTTTTTTAGTGGGCTTGTTTTGGATATGGTTGAATTATGGGTGGATGTTGTCCTGCCGATAAGTTAAGTTGGAGTATCATTTTTCTTTGGGTTTTGGTATCAGTCAAGGTGCCAAGGTAATTTTGGAAAGAATCATCATGAGTTTGGTGGTAAAGTTCTAGGGATGGTATGGAGTTTTCCTATGAGTTTTGGTGGATCAATCGTTTGTTTGAGTATGATTTTTCTTGGGTTTCTAAGTCCCATTGGAAATATGGGTGATTGGTGTATCTATAATATGTTAAGATTCGAGGGTTTTTAGGACCGACATAGGTTTCCATTTGAATGTCGGGTTTTATCATCCATAGGTGGATGGATGGTATGTTGAGGTGTTGTGGTATGGTTACTATGTCTCTTAGTGAAGGTGTTGTCATTGATGGAGTTTGCTTAAGACTATGTTTAGCAGTTTTGTATTAAGTTTGTTCGAGGTTTGTTGGTTGAACGTCGTTGTGTGGACCGAAGGTTGATGAGAGGCTTATATGGTTACCCGGTATGTTGGAGGATGTTGAAGAAAAGGGTTAGTTCGACAGTTGTAATATGAAAACCGTTATAGTTTTCAGGAGTGAGTTACTGATCTTAAATAAGAAAAAAAGGTTTCTCTTTGAGTTATGTTCTTTTTGTGAGAGTTGAGATGGGGTAGTGATTTATATGTTGTTGCTTTGGTATGAGGGAAAGATCTGTTGTTGTCCAAGGAGGGTAAATGTTTGGTTGGAATCTTGTATTATCTTCGTGGGTGAAAGGTTTGGTAAGCTCTTATTTTATAGGATCAAGGTTTGGGTGACAAGTTTTTCGTGTGGTTTAAAGCACTTTTGGTGGTAGCAGAGTGTTGAAAAAGTTTTGTAAAAGTGAAAGAAGTTTGGAAGTGAGTAGTTCCTTACCTCTTCTCGCTATTTAAATTTCGAGGAAGAAATTTCTTAAGTGGGGGAGAGTTGTAACATCCCAAAAATGGGCCTAGGTATTATCAAGGTCGGATCAAGGGTTCGATTGAACGAGTCAAACCAATTAGCCTAAATCTAGGAATTAATTTTTATAAGTGGTTTTCAAAGGAAATAAAATATGGAAAAATACTCTAAAATTACTATTTGTACTCTATTTGAGTTTGATAAACTCAATTTTGTAAAATTACACTATGAACCTTGACATTTTGGAAAATAGTGACTATTTTGTAAAAATGACAATTTTAGTGACTAAAATGTAAATGGGTCAAAACTTAGAATCTTTAAGGGGCTATTTATCCAATATTTCTCATCAGATCTAACCTTCCAAAAATATCTTTATAAACTTATTTTAATTACCATAAAGATTTTATTAAGATATATTTCCCATTTTTCACCAAAATCACAATTTCTTGTAACTTCCCATTTTCTCTCAACTTCTCCTAATTTTCTTGGTTTCTAATCAGAATTCTCTTCAATTTTATCAAGTTAAATCACATCTTTTTGATTTAATTTCGTTCATATTATTTTCTCCTTATTTCTCTCCAATTTCCTTACACTTTACAACTTGTTTTTCATGGGTTTTTCAATTGGAAGGAGGTTGGATCTTGTTTAGAGGTAAGAAACCATTCAAACCTCTGAAATTTGAGTTCTTTATTGAAATTCCCAAGTTTTTGATCCATTGCATTGAGTTCTTGATTTGTTTTATGGTTTTAATTGATGATTTTCGGTTTTTATCGGTTAATTTTGATTGAATTGATGCAATCCCGTAATAAGGTGATACCTGATGGTTTTCAATGGGTAAATCAATGAATTTTGGTGTGTTTTAACATGTAATTAATGGTTCTTAGATGGGTAAACCCGGATCTTAAGTTTTGGTGGTGTTAATTGGCTTAGATCTTCGGTTTATGGCTTGTTTGGGTGGCTGAATGTTTGCTGCTGGTTTAGGATGGTTATATCATGGTTCTTAGTTGTGTTTTGATGTTGATAAGTTGTGGTTTTCGTTTGCTAAGGGTTGGAGGTCGTTCGGATAAGTTTCAGATAAGTTTTGGATGTGTTTTCGGTTTTCTTAAGTGTAGTTTTTGGGGTTGCTTGTTTGGAAAGTGTGGGAAATTGATTGAATGCATTAATATGCATTAATACCTGTAAATATTAGAGAAAATTGTTTCTTTTATTTCTTAATTTTGATTACAGCATAATGGTTCCTTTTATAAGACTAATTACAGTAGTTAACTTGAACTCCAACTCCCTAGTTAAGTTGGACTCTAATTACTGGAGAAGTAAATTAAATAGAACTCCTAATGGAATCTCAATTCTTAAGTAAAATAAAAAATCTGAATTCCTAAGTAAAACACAACTCTTAGAGCACGAGTTTGTCTACACTTCTCCTCAAGCTGGTGAGTAGGCGTTGTATAGTCCCAGCTTGAAAGTAAGCTTGTCAAAGGTTTGTTTTGGAAGTGCCTTAGTAAGAATATCTGCCAATTGTTTCTGTGTTGGGATGTAATTCAGTTTAACCACCCCACTTGTGATTTTCTCTGAGATGAAGTGCCTGTCCAGTTCCACATGTCTTGTTCTTTCATGTTGTACTAGATTTTTCGCAATGCTGATTGTAGATTTATTGTCACAGTAAAGCTCAAACTCTTTGCTGTATTTTAATTTTAACTCTGATAGTAGCCTTTGAATCCAAATTCCTTCGCATATTCCATTTGCCAAAGCTCTAAATTCTGCTTCAGCTCTGCTTCTCGAGATTACTTGTTGTTTCTTGCTTTTCCAAGTCACTAAGTTTCCCCATACTCGAGCACAATAACCACCGGTAGATCTTTTAGCTGTTAGCTCTCCTACCTAGCTTGCATCTGTGAAGATTTCTACCTTTTTGTTGTTATTTTTAGTAAAAATCATCTCATGTCCTGGAGTCATCTTCAAGTATCTTAAGATCCTCATCACTGCTTCAAGGTGTTCTTCTTTAGGATTATTCATGAATTGACTGACAACACTCACTGGGAAAGCAATGTCAGGTCTAGTGAGTGATAAATAAATGAGCTTACCCGCTAGTTTCTGGTATTGTTCCTTATTTGTAGGGACTCCTTGGTCATCAGTCCTAAATTTCAGGTTTGATTCATAGGTGTGTATGCTGGCTTGCACTCTAACATTCCTGTTTCTGAAAGAAGATCCAGGATGTATTTCCTCTGATTTATTACAATTCCAGATTCTGACCTTGCTACTTCCATTCCAAGAAAGTATCTCAAATACTCCAAGTCTTTCACTTCGAATTCATTTGCCAAAAAACCTTTTAGCTTTCTGATTTTCTGGTCATCATCACTTGCGATAATTATATCATCAACATAAACTATTAATATAGTCTTTTTATTCCTTGAAGAAGTCTTTATAAATAAAGTATGGTCAGATTGGCATTGATAGTAACCAAAATTCAAAATGGCTTTCGTAAATCTATCAAACCAAGTCCTAGGTGATTGTTTTAGTCCATATAATGATTTCATTAGCTTACAGACTTGGTTCGAGCTGCCACTTAGACCAGTTGGCCTTTGCATGTAGACTTCCTCCGCCAAATTTCCATTAAGAAATGTATTTTTTACATCGAGTTGATGTAGTGTTCAATCTAGGTTTGTAGCAAGAGATAAAAGAATTCTCACACTATTGAGTTTTGCTACAGGGGAAAATGTTTCCTGATAATCAATCCCATAGGATTGACTAAATCCTCTTGCAACCAGCCTTGCTTTGAACCTTTCAATGCTTCCATCTGAGTTGTACTTTACTGTAAAAACCCATTTGTAGCTTACAGCCTTCTTCCCAGGAGGTAAATCTGTCATTACCCAGGTTTTTTTTTTCTCCAAAGCTTGAATTTCATCCTCAGTCCTAGTTTGTGTAGTTTCTTGGGTCAAACCCTTTTTCCTCCTTGTGTAGACACAAAGTTCCTTTCCAAGTTGGTTCTCTGAAAGAGTATTAGGTACAGAAGGTAGTGTTTCGGTCATGGGTGTAATGGGTTCTGATGTTTCAAGAATAGGTTCTGAGATAGAATTATTTTGAAATGGTTTTGGTTCATCTAGTGGTAAAGTGATAGTAGGGAATTGAAATTCATCACAACTCTCCCCCTGAATTTCAGAAGTTGAAAAATAAGGTAAATATTCATGAAATGTGACATCCATGGAAATGAAAAATTTTCTATGTATTGGGGAGTAACATTTAAAACCCTTCTTATTGTTAGAATATCCCAGGAAGACGCATTTAACTGCCCTAGGATCTAATTTTTCCCGAAACTGCTTATGAACATGAACAAATGCAGTTGAACCAAATATTTTAAGAGGCAAGTTACAAGACAAAGGTTTAAAAGAAGGAAAAGTTTGAAGAAAAACTTCCTTAGGTGTTTTGAATCCTAGAATTCTGCTTGACAACCTGTTGATAAGAAATGTGGCATGTAGTAAAGCCTCTCCCCAGAAAGAATGAGAAATATTAGAAGATAATAATAAAGATCGAACAACCTCTAAAAGGTGTCGATTTTTTCTCTCAGTCACTCCATTTTGTTGAGGAATATCTACACAAGAACTTATGTGAAGAATACCTTTGTCTTTAAAAAGAATTCCTAGGGTATTAGTAAAAAAACTCACTCTCATTATCACTCTTAAGAATCTTGACTTTACTATTAAATTGGTTCTTTACCATGAAGTAGAAAGCTTTGAAAATATTTTCAGTCTCAAATTTGTTTTTCATAAAAAATGTCCAAGTAATCCTAGTATGATCGTCTATAAAAGAAACAAACCACCTAGCTCCAGTAATATTCTTAATAGTAGGACCCTAAATGTCACTATGTATTAAAGAGAAAGGTGTAGATGTCTTATAAGAAGAAGCAGGGTAGGATGATCTTTTATGTTTTGCAAGTTGGCATACATCACAAGAAAAATATAGAGGATCTTTATTAATGAATAAATCTGGGAATAATTTTTGGAGATAAATAAAATTTGTATGTCCAAGCCTAAAATTCCATAACAACACATCACTAGAACCTAAATTTGATTTATTTAAGGATAAAGATAAAGTACAACTTGGCTGGGCTTGTCTTCTAGGAGGAAAGCCTTCGATGATGTAAAGTCCACCACAAAAACTAACACTGTCAATCGATTTCCCGATTCCACTTCCTGAAAAACACAACCAGCAACATTAAATATAGTAGAGCACTTATGTTCTTTGCACAATTTGCTTATTGATAACAGATTGCACCGTAAATTAGGAACATATAAAACAGAGGAAAGAGTAATATTTTCATTCACACAAACTGTTCCTATTCCATCAATATTAGTATTTGTCCCATCACCTGTTCTAACACTCCTTGGATACTGCTGCTCCTTAAGTTGATAGAAAAGGTTCTTATCCCCTGTCATATGGTCAGTAGCACCAGAATCTACTATCCATAAATGTTTAGAAGAGGTTTGTAGACAAGAAATACTACCAACTTGAATAAGAGAATCAATTGTTAATGTCATTTGAGAGAGAAACTTTTGTAAATCTGCAATTTGTTGTTTACTGAAACTGACTGAACTCTTTGTTGTCACTACATTGGCTTCTGGTTCTTTTTGTTGTTGCCGTATCTTGTGTAGTTTCCAATCTGCTGGCTTCCCATGCAATTTCCAGCATTTTTCTTTTAGGTGTCCCACCTTTTTGCAATAATCGCACCATGGTTTTCCTCCTCTTTGTTTGCTGGTAGATGTCGCATGTGTAAGGAATACAGAACCATTGTTGCTAGGTGACTCTGGCAGCATAAACGATCTCCTACTTTCTTCTCTTCTTACCTCAGAAAAAACTTCTCGACTAGAGAGAAGAGGTTTGGTGCTCAGAGTTCTTCCTTTTACATCATCCAACCCTTTGTTTAGACCATTTAAGAATTGAAAAATTCTTTTCTGATCAGTCTTTTTCTTATATAGAGCAGCATCTCCTGGATTTATCCAATCATTGGACTCGTAAAGATCAATTTGTTTCCATAGTCTCGTCAGAGTATTTTAGTAGATTGTGACATTGGTATCCTCTTATTTAAGGTTGGAAGCTTGACATTCAATCGCAAATAGTTCAGAAATATTATCTGAACTAGAATACGTTTCTTGGACTGCATCCCATATTTCTTGTGCAGTCTCATATAGAAGAAAGTTGCCTCCAATAGTTGGTGTCATTGTATTGACCAATAACGACATGACCATACCATTTTCTTGCTGCCACTTTTCATAGTTTGGATCTGTCGCAGCAGGCTTAGTCACCTTCCCTGTGATATAGCCAAGTTTTCCTCTTCTAGTGATATACATCTTTACAGATTGAGAGACCACTGGAGATAATTTGGACCCACCAGTTTATGGCATGTGGCAGAGGAAGTATTAGAATCCTGGAGATTATCATCGCAGGAATTAATTGCTCCCCCTGAATTGACTTCGGATGAAGAAGTATTCGCCATTTAGGTTAAGAATCGAAACCTACTGATACCATGTAAATCTTAGAGAAAATTGTTTCTCTTATTTCTTAATTTTGATTACAGCATAATGGTTCCTTTTTTATAGGACTAATTACAGTAGTTAACTTGAACTCCAACTCCCTAGTTAAGTTGGACTCTAATTACTAGAGAAGTAAATTAAATAGAACTCCTAATGCAATCTCAATTCTTAAGTAAAATAAAAACTCTGAATTCCTAAGTAAAACACAACTCTTAGAGAACGAGTTTGTCTACAATACCTTTGTTTTGAAATGTTAAAAACAGGTCAAGGTGTTGAGCTAAGTGTTGAAGGTGTTTCGGAAAAGGCGAGAATGTCAGTTGGTTTCGGCAAGCTAGTTTCGGACAAGTGGTGAGTGGGTTACCGTATCGGCAAGGTTTTACTTGTTTTATCAAAGTTTTGGGAGTGTAGGGATGGTGTGAAAAACCTTCCCACATTCTGAAGTAAGTTAAATGGTTTCGCTCTCTTAACGGTTCTCATATCGTTCCATAATTGTCATATTTTAGACATGTTCTTAATGTAGTTTTTACATATGTGATTTATGCATGAGAAATGATAAGTGCTTTGTCCAAAGGATGTTTTCATTATGATCCATTGATATCTGATATGTTTTGACAATTGAATACATCATGAGTTTTATTAATTTCTATACTTTGGTAACATATCCAATGATTGGTAATGTTGCATTGGTTTTATGAAAGATGCATATGAAGGAATAGTTTCCAATGCATGAATTGAATTTGGAAATGATGCATGCATGTGTTAGCTGCTGTATATGCATGGTTAATGATGGTTTCCATGACTTTTAAAGCATGAGAATGATTTGGATTAAAGTATGGTTATTTCCCTTTTCTCGAATAAAGCATGATTTGGTTCATCTTGTTGAACATATAGTGAGTGCATTGTAAAACAGCAAGCTACCATGCATAATGAGTATGATATTGGCTTGGTGACACTATTTAAGATCACGAATACAAATGACATATCACTAGGATTAAGTGCACGATAAAGATTATGAGAATAATGATATTGCCTACACGTAAACAAGGGTGACTTTGTGTCCGACCGTGCGTAGTAGGGGTAACATGTATACAAGGGTGACTTCGTGTCCAACCGATGCATGTTGAGACCAAGTGTCTCTAGATAAGGAATAAGAAATCCGTGTATTGGATGGGTATAATGTTTGAACAAAGTTAGTCACTTAGTTGCGAATATTCATGAATTATGATTGAGACTTTTGTGTATTGTAAAGAATGAGATTGTGGAACAGGTTGATTTAGAATTGTATAGAAAATGTAATGTTTTAAAATCATAAGTTTCACAAGCATGTGTTCTTGATTAAACTTTGTACAAGGATATGAGCATGATAGAATAGCTTAAGCGTTGCTATATGTTTAGCATGTAAGACTTCTACCTTGCACATTATTGAGTACTTGATATAAACTTTGCTAGGTGAATAGCATATAAGACTTGTGATGGTGCATAGAGATGCATATGTATTAAAAAGGGCCATAAGTTTAATGGTTGCTTTAAAAGCATGAAAGCATCGAGAGTTTTAGCTTTGTGATACATGAAATGAATGTTACTTGATAAAGAAGTTATTTCGATTTTACAAACCATGTTTGAGATACTTTTAGTGAGCATGATATGGCATGATTTAAAGAGTTTATTGATGGAATTATGGGCTGCATTGTAAAGGTGTTTTATTTATATTTTACCCCTCACTAAGCTTATACTTACCCTCTATTTTACCTTACAATGCAGAGACATTAATCGAGGCGGCCAAGGAAAGCAAGGTTCCAAGTGTATGTCGATGAATAGCTCAAGTATGTGTTCTAAAATGTAGTAGTAGTAGTAGTAAAAGAGAAATAGGGTATAGTTACATTGTTGTAAGAATTGGCTTTTGATTTGTAAACGTTGCTTTGATTATTTGAACTTGAGTATGTATTGGATGTTTAAGTTGCTCTTGGTGCCTAGGAATTATGCATATAGTTAATGGTGATCGTTGGTGGTGTTTTGAATGAGTTAGATCTACTTAAAAAGGATTGATTTTATGTTTCTGAGCATAAAGTTTCGAAACCTTAGGGAAAGTTTCGAAACCTTTATCAAATAGTTTCGAAACTTCCAAGAAGGTTTCGAAACCTTGCGGGCTAGTTGGATATTAGAACCTTACTGGAATAAAAGTTTTGAAACTTTCAAGGAAAATTTTCGAAACCTTTTCGATAAAGTTTCGAAACCTTTTCCATAAAGTTTCGAAACCTTTAATAAAGGTTTCGAAACCTTTGATTGGTTATTAGTTGATACTTGTTGGATTTGCATTTTAGTACCGGATATCTTTCTATGTTTAATTATGGTAGCTACAAATATTATTTTGAGTTGAAATTTCACCTTGATGCATAAAGTTGACTTAATTTCAAGTTGGCTAACTTAAATCGGAGGTAGTCCCTAGAAATTAAAAGTTTTACATTTTGGTCCCTAGTTAGTGAAGCATGTAATTAATGATGTTAGAATGCTCCGTTTGGTCTGAAATTTATCATGAGATTTCTTTGCATATTTAATTGAAATTTGATGGAATGAATTTCTACCTTGTCAAAAGAATTTAAAATATTCACGTTTTAGTCCTTAAGTTGCTCATGTGTTAATTGAGTGCTCATTTGAGATCAAATTGCTTCCGCTCTTGTTTTGCATGAAATCTAAACACATAGGAACATAATTATGCCTTTAGATAAGATAAAGAAAAAAATATATAACGGTTTTCAGGATCGTTTATCGAATCGAGCCTTCAAGGGTTTGGTTCAGTATTCCCCGTGTGACCCATTAGAGCCGATTCCGTCTAGGCCGGGCTAAGGGGGTTACATCCCTGCTAACAAGAGAACTCCCAAAAATCAACCAAAAACCTAACATATTTCTCAAAAGCCTTACCATATTAAATCATATTGCTCAACAGTTCCAACCTTCCTCAAATAAAACACTTTCTCTTACTACAAAGAATCCACGTCATAAAATTCAAGAAGATTTGTTCACACACTTCTACTTTAGCACCTTTAACGAAAACAACACTCTCAAAGAACATTGACTCTCAAGTTCAACTTACCAACAAAACAAACATTCACTTTCAATTTATACAAATCCAAGACAAGTCCATCAGAAAACAATTGCTTACAAAATCATTTCACAACTCCTTAATTCTAGATGCATAGCAAAAGACTACCACAAACTTTGATTAAGAAATCATTCTAACTTATAGCACCAAACAACACAACCACGTGCCCCATAGACAAGAAAGACAACCATCACCCAACTAAATAACTATAAACACCATCTCAAATATGTCGTACACACGTGGTTCCACCAAACATCCAATAGCAACTTACCTTAGAACATCTTAACTATGAAAAGTCTCACCTACAACTCTGTCACTAGATCAACACTCTTCGATAAACTTAATCGAGTCAAAAATGCTCTTGACTTCACAACATTCTTAAACTACTCCACTACAACCCATAATGATAACAAACACAACTTTTCCCAAATAACAACTCACTGACGGAACCATCATACAACTTGATACTGTGATCAAATAACTCTTGTCTCACTTAGATTTTTTCCAAGCCCAACTTCTACCTATTTAACCTTTTCCAACATAATATTACTCCTCCATCCACTCACCCTAACATCTTTCTTAACGTTAGGCAACAACAACACATGAGAAAACCAACCGTAAACGAAAAATTCAAAAAACACAGACCCTTGAAATACCTCCTGACGATAAAACAAGTCTATAAAATTGTTTCACCAATAATGTCTTCAAACTAGCCAACGTTAATCATTACAAAACATCTCCATGCAGAGATATCAAAGGATTACATCCAAAAACTCCATAAAAACCTGGCCATACCTAAGCAAAACCTGACACAACTCCTTATTAACACAACATGCAAAAGCTAAGACAAACGATACGACTACCACTTCTCAAGGTCTACACAAATCCGTTATGCATCCTTCATCACCTTAAATCTTTTTCCAAAATATTTATTTTTTTCCAAAAACACAACTAGTACTTTCTAAAATAAACACTAGATCAGTTGCACACTTGACCTAACCACCTATTGAACCATACCAAACAGAAAATGTCATTTGGTACTTTTACCAAACATAATGATAACACAACTCCTTTTACAAAAATCGAACCTTCTCTAAAGGAACCTTGCAAAACTCAACCTTTCGCTTAACTAACAACCAACAACTACTCCCATCAAACTCAAGGCACTTATTCTCGGTTTAGGCATCCAAAACTACAACCCATCTAGGCAATCTTTAACAAGAATTACTTCCCAACCAGAACAGTAACTCAACTCACTGCACAACAGGCTCAACTCCAACAAGAGCATCTTTCAGACACCTCTTTAAACTTACACCTTCTCCCTACAGGATTGATCACAGCATAACCTTCATTTTCATGAGGGAAACGTTTGTAGATATGGAAATTGTATGCATGAGTCCTATATGTCACCCTATATGCCTATGCAAGTGTATGCAAATGCAATCTAATGTCATGCTCAAGAATGCATGCATGTCCTAAAATGTCTAATGTATATGCATATAAGTGTTCTTATACTATGCATGATTATTGTCCATAATCACAAAAAACATCCTCAAGTTCGAAACTTCAACTTTCTACCACTTCAACATTCAGAACCATAGAAACTTAGCACTAAAGAGTACAAAATCACACCATAAATTGAACGTTTCTAACACGTTCGATTCACCTTGCACACAAAGCACTTTGAAACTCCAAAAGGCACTCTTAGTGATATAGTCACCTACTACTCACCAACACAACATATTCTTTAGACTAAACTGATTCAAAACCAATTTACACCTAAACACGATCGAGGACCTAGTCGACTCAAGATCGAATATCACAATACCATAACACAAATCTGTCTACACTTTTTGATCTCCCAACTTCTCTATTACCAGGTTTTAGCTTTGTTTTTGGTCCCATATCAAGCACAACAAAATAGAAAAATAAGTTTAACATACAAAAACATTTTACAAAACTTGTGAGGGCAGCACGAAGTAAATTCTAAATATCTCAAGTACAAAATAAAACAATTTCCTATTAGTAGTTAGAGCAATGGGTACCCAAAATAAACCCCAACAATATATACTCAATAATTACATAACACAATCATCAACTATGATTAACATATATAACCATGTAACAATTGAATTTTCCACAACATGCATTAAGCATCATATAAAAGAATCGCAAAACCTCATGAACTAACTAATGCAAAATCAAACTAGTTTTCCTATACTACATGACATATCAAGAACCACAAATCTCAAGAGATGTTCAACTTTTAAATCATTTTTTTAAACCAAAAAAAAACGTATAAAACATTTAAAATATAAGTATATTGCCTTTTATAAATTCCATATGCAAGAAAACCTTTAAACATGGTTAAAACATCTCCATATAACTAATGTCATGATTATGCAACAAGATTTCGTCATGCTTACAAACAACAATTCATATAGCAAGATCTAAGCACATCAAAATTTAATAATGCTTCCAAACACCGTACTTGTCAAACAAAGGCCCTAACTTACTATGTCATAACATAAATCAATCATGTATAGCAAACATCTTGCATTTAATACAATAACATAGCATTCTCAAACACTCACCGAGAATAGGCAACATTAATCATAAATATACAGAACAACATAATAATTAAACAAAACAACCCAAATGTTTCGTAAACCTAAGCTCTGATACCAAAAAATGTAACCCCCTCGACTCGGTCTAGATGCCACCCGACTCGAACGAGTTACACGGGGAATACCAAGGCTAATCCGGAGACTCGCCCCGATAAACAACCCTAAAAAAATTTCTTTTACCTTTTCTAAATGCATTAATTAGATCTTACATGTTCATGCAAGGACTAGATTCATTTGCAGCGGAAATTAATGAGAAACGAGTCCTAATTTAATAGAATAAGTTTTAGGGACCTAATTATAATTTTTTAAAAATTCAGTGACATATTATCAAATTAATATTCTCATCCTATAATTAAGTTCATTAAATGTTTGCATGTCAAACTTCAGCTTAAATTAGTATCTACCACTCATTTAATTTCATGCATAAGTTTCAAAATCTTTTCTAGATGCATATACACCTAAGATATAAACCACACTTCAATTCAGGATCACTAGATGCAACGTCACCTAATTCCATAAGCAATGTACACATAACATAATCATACTTCAACAATGTTTCTAAATGCATTATAACCTAAATATCCACATCATAGATTAAACTCATAAATAGTCATGCTTCATTATCATAACACTCAAATTCATACATAGGCATTCCAAGAATCAAACTTCAAGATACTTCAATTTAATATCTTAATAGTCAATTACATGTTTAAGTAGGTAATTCAAGCTCCAAGTCACATAGCTTAACATATAACATCCCGACTAAAGGAATCACAACCTACTTTCAACATAAGGTTCATAAAGCTATCATTCAAGCAACATTAACATTGATAAACATCAAACATGTATAAGCATATGACTACCACAAGTCTCATCAATATAAAAATATTTTTAACATGGTAACACATCCCCATTGCTCTCTCACTACTACTAATGTTATAAAGACATACTTGAGCTTTTACTTAGCGGTTACCTGGATTCTTGCTTTCCTTTGCTGCCTCAACATTATTTAATCTACATTGCAAGGTAAATGAGAGAGTAAGCATAAGCTTAGTGAGTGAATAAAAACAACTATAAAAACACCTTGCAATACAGCCCATAATATGACAAAATCAATTTAGAAATATGTCATGCTCTTTATAAAACAAATATGGTTAAGAACAACACTTTTAAAACTCAATAATTGTCATCAAACCATGGCTAACAATATCATCATTAAAATTTAGTAAAAACCATTTTAAAATCACATGCTTTAAAAGCTAAAACACAAGTCTACATGCTACTCCCATTGCAATGCTTACACATGCATCTCAATGCACAAAGCTCAAGTCTTACATGTTAACAACATAGCAATGCTCAAATCACATACATATTAATGCATAAAACCTCGCATGCATAATACCATATGAAATCAAGTAAAGACCATGACACTTACCTTTGAAAAATAAAAATAGATATTGGTGCTAGTGATTCGATTTGTACCACTCCAAATTGTTAGGATAAACGAGCAACTGCATGTTAGTACCACTCCTAGAGCATGCGCATGTTGATACCACTCTTAACATGAATTATATCACCTTGGTGTCTGGTGACAGTAGCACTGCTATCAACTCGGATGTAACAGTACCACTCCTATCACACATCATTGGACTAAAAGCCAACATGCAATACTCAAGGAATTTACACACGTACGACTTTTGAATATTTATAGTGCACTCTAGACCCTATTGATCGATCAACTTATTCCAATAGATACATAACTTAACTAGCCAATATATTATCAATAACCAATGCTCAATTTTAAAGTTAAAAACAATATATTAACTACATGCATCCAACTATCTCAAGCTTCAAGTGCATAAACTGGTAAAAAACATTTTTCTCATGTTTTCAAAACAAAACCATGGCAGTATCATATGCATTTAAAACCTTTATAAAAATAGTATCATGATCATTAAGTCACATGCATAATCACATATGCACAACACATTTAGAGCATGACAATTAACATTGTAAAAACATGGCATAATATGAGAACCTTTAAGAAAGCAAAACTTTAAACTTACTTCCGAGTATAGGGAGGATTTTCACACCTTTCCTAAACCCCCCAAACTTTGAAAACATATTTAAAAACATGTCAAATCGGCATCCCTCATAATCCAGTCACCGATTTATCGAAACTTGCTCAACAACTCACCCAAAAACGCGATTCAGCTTTCCAATCTCATTCAAACTTGTTCCTCTACCTCTCGACCTGATTCAAGCATCAAAAATAGAGGGTTTAGTATTTTAATACACACCCAAAAATCCCTCAAGTCAGACCAATACATGGCAACCCCTGAAAACACCATAAAACTTAACCAAAACTCACCGAAAACATATCCAAACACCACCTAAACCTTAGATCCGGGATTAGATACTTAAAAGCTATATTAATTACATATAAAAAATTCAATATTCATTTATTTAGGCATCAAAAACATCCATGTAAAACCCTTGAACAAAATTCAAGAAAACAATGAAATTTTTATTAAGAAAACTGATTTTATTGATTCAAGACTCTAAAGATTATTTCAATCAGCCAAGAACTTAGGAATTTCATTAAAGAACTTTAGGTTTCAGAGGTTTGAATTATTCTCACATATAAAATTGATCCAACCCCTTCGAAGGTTTAAAAATAAGTAAAACCAAAGAAAAAGAAAGAAGAGATTTTGAAAAAGAAAAATATATGAAAATAAACCAACGAAATTTTATTAAAAAGAATGGATATTTACCTTAAAAATATGATGAAGAATATTTCTTGGGAAGGAAGAAACCGAAATCTTGGAGAAGGGTTTAAAGATTGATGCAAAAATAGAGTTTTCAAGTAAAACCGAAGAAGAAAATTATAAAGAATTAACCAAATAAATTTTTATTCAAAAGATTGATGTTTACCTTTTAAAATATGATATAATGGCTTCCAAGAAGATGAAAATTTGTAATTTTAAAAATAGGTTTAGGTTTATGACATAAAAATAGGTTTTTAGGATTAATATTAAGTTATTTGGGCTATTAATTAAAATTATGGATTATGGGTTATTAAAATAGGCCATTGGAAGGCTTAGATCAGCTAGGATTACGATTGGATCAAATCCCCTTAAAGATTCAAAGTTTTGTCTTAATATATAAAATTATCCTCAATTTTTCAATTTTTACAAAATAATCACTAATTTCAAAATCCTAGGGATTCAAAGTTAAATTTTCGAAATTGAGTTGAAAAAATTCAAATATATATTAAATAAGTATTTTAGGATATTTTTCTATAATTTATTTTGATTAAAATTTATTTTTAAGTATTTAATCCCGAACTAGCTAAATTGACAAAAAGTGTTTACTAACTTTTAGGCCCATTTTTGGGGCGTTACACCTAAACTCTCAGTAGAAATTTAAAAATTCAACAAAAGTGTTTCATGTTGAAAAACAAAAAAAAGAGAAGTGAAGAAATTCTTGCCATCTTTTCATCTATCACTTTAGCTTGCAAGCAAGCGCCACCATTTTCATCTTCTACCTTGAGCTCAACAAGTACATCAATCTCATCTTTTTTATTGGTTAGTTTTCAAGACACCAAATTGAAGATAGGAAGTTCTTGAGTAAACCGTCCCTTTTTATTGGTGAATTCCATGGAAGGTTTGAGGTTCATCTTGAGTTTTGACTTAAGGAATTCATGATACAACCCATATTTAGAAAGCTTAAAATCCATGAAGTTTATGTCATCTTCAAGATTGTCTAAGCTTATATTTTTGTTTCAACATATTGAAATCTTTAGTGACAACTTCCATGAATTTTTGGCTTAGCTACAACTTTGGAAGAGTCACCATCAAAGTCTATAAAGAACAAGGACAAAGGGGTTGTCCTTCAAGAACCTTAGAGGCTCTCCTTGTCAAGGTGAGTGTAGTAGAGTCATGGGAATAAGCTAAGTGTTTTTATCATCTCATTTCATTGATTATTGTTGTCATGTAGCATGATATTGACTAGAAAATGACATGAAACCCATACAGGTTGTTATGGTAAGCTTTGATAAGCTTTCTTTATTACATTAATTGTGTCTAAACCATTGAATCACTGAAATATTGATCATTGAATTTATTGAAATAGATCTAAGGGTCAAAATAATTTTTATTGATTCATTAAACCCATTAACATCATTATTGAAATTGTTTATAAGTCTAATTTGTATTGGACCTTGGATTCGAGTGAAAATTGGATACAATTGGCATGTCATAGGATTCATGAGCTCATTGTTACAGGTGAACTAAGGTCCTTGGGCTACAACCTATATTTGGCGAGGCGGATGGATGATTTGTGTATTGTTCATTTTGGAGAGATGGAGGAATTAGACCATTCATTGATTTGGCGAGGCTTAAGAGTACGTGTATCCACTATTTGATCGATCTAAGGGTTTATATGAACTTATTGAATTTATTGTTAATACATATGATTCATTGGCCTAAATGATATTACATCATAAAAGCATGTAAATTGAATGCAGTTTATATGTTATATTGTTATTAACTACCTCACTAGGCAAAGTATGCCTAATGCTTTCATTTTTCATGCATTTTCAGGTTAGGATCTTATGGAGGAAGATTGGATCCTTTTTTGCAAGGTTTTTGGCAAGATCATAAGTCAATAGTATGTAATTTTTTTTATAGATACTCCTAGAATGGTGAAAACATGTTTTCTTAAACCATAATCATGTATTTTGATGTGCTGATAATGTATAAGGTATTCCTAGACTTATATTATGCAAAACAACCTTGTATTGAAATGGTAAAATGGTTAAGTTGGTGCATACTTTGAGCTAATGCCTTGAAATTTGTTATACTATTAAAATATGCTTAATATAGATTGTTGATAAAATTTCATAAGAATTGGATATCATCTACTCGTTTGAAATGATTAAAAACTAGCTAGAATTTGACATTTTAGGCCAAGCGTATCAGAACGGGTTTTAGGTATTTCAATACGGCCTGCTTAACAGCTGGGATAAATCTGGGAAATTTGGCTAGGTATCAAAACCATTTAAAAGGTGTTTCAATACGTTTCATCTCTGGAATTTTTCTTTCCGATATTGCTACAAAGCGTATCGATATGGTTGGTCAAGTCAAATCTCTAAGAACCTTGGTCAGTTTTCGTTTACCGAAAATATTAATTAGTGTATCAAAACAATCCTAACGGTATTACCTAGAACATGGGTATCGGAATGGCCCTCAGGCATTTCGAAACATCCCTCGATAGTCAAACCTGGTTGACTTAGACTTGAATGCAATGTTTTGATATAGCTCTTCTTCGTACTAAAACAAGTTTATAGATAATTGATTTACCTAACTGGAAACCATCATTTTGATACAGCCTCCTTGGCTTATCGATATTGATCCTTGAAGATAATTGAATTACCTACACTGACAAGATAGTATCGATACGACCCTCAAACGTTTCAAAACGGGAGTCTACACCCCTTAAGATAAGCTTTTAATTATTATGAATTTCCCCTAAATCCTTAGAAGATGAAAAGTTTTTAAATCAATCCAAAAAGAAGAATGTCATTTTCAGTAATAAACTAAGTGAAGGTTGATTAATAAATCATGACTAAATTTGAATCGAACTACCAGAAAATGTCATCGAACCACCAAAACTTCTTATTGTAGCATCTTTCGACCCAGTTTCCTACTAGACCGGGAAAAGGGTGTTACATGTCATTTGTAAAAAGTCCTACACCTTTATAGTGAAAGTTTATGCTCGTCAAGTAATATTATAAAAGGTTGCCAAATACCAAAAGGACTAATCTTACCTATGCAATCTATATTTCCTGCAAAATTTAAAATAAAAAGCAAAAGCAACTTGGGTTTTCATTTAAAACTAAACAAATAACTAATTAATGCAAATAAAGTAATTGATTGAAGATATCAAGAATTAAGTAGTATGCCAAGTTATATTGTTTCATAGTGTGGACTCCAAGTGTAATTTGTCTCGTCTTTATAATGCAAAGTTAATATTTCTGCCTCGGCGGGATGTTGATGGCCTTAGCTACTTTGACGGGGTTATGTTGTGATGACAAGTTGACTACTCATAGTTCGACAGTATGTAATTTGATGACTCCTCCTTATCCCTAATTTGGAGTGTTATTTATGGTCACGTCTTGATGATACCTCCCAACATGAATCAAGGATGAACATCAATCGATATTACATTTTTAGTTGTTGAAACCTGAACTTATCTCTAAGTCGGATTAACCTAAACAGAAGTAGGTAAAGACCGTATTTACTCATTTCGTTAGTCTAACTCTCTCGATATTAGATAAATAGATTTTTCCTCACAAGCTTCTCTCCCGAGATTGAGTGCAATAAATAGTACAAACCAAGAGTAAATAAACTATGAATCTAAAATTGAATTAATAAAAATTTTAGAACATTTGTGAAATTTTAGAACATGGTGGTGAAATCGAAGTCTAGGGGGTTTGATTTAGGATTGCACTCCATTTGTGATCGTCCAAGTGCTTTCTCGGCTGCAAGATCTTCCGCCTCGGCATGTGCAACTTTGTATCTTTTCCTGGTCTGATCATATCTGCATCCACCTCAATTCAGCATCTCTCGGAAATATCTTTTGATTTTAGTTGCTTTTGTCTTCTTCTTCTACTGATGTTTGGGTAGAATGTTATCTTTCAAAAAAAGAAAACTAAAACAACACCTTTTTCTACCAATTATTGCGTAGTAAATAATTGCATGAATATTGAAATATAGAAAATATAAGGAAATGTCCACAATTTTCATCTAATTCTATTAAATATAAGAAATAATTGAGATAAAATAGGTATAAATTATAGTACTATTATGTACTTATCATAGTCAAAACTCGAACTATTGTTTGTCCTCAAGAATTGCAAAATAATCTAAGTTCAAGAACTTTTGCTTTGCCTCTTTTGGATTCTAGTATTTTCTCAGAATTGGACTATGAGTCTTAGAGCTTGCTATGGGCACATATAAAAACTAAACTAGAGCCGATGATAGGCACCTCTAGCTGCTATAAGAAATCTAACTCTATATTGCCTTATATAGAAAAGAAATCCTAAAATCAATTAAGTCTAGCAGTGTTTAAAATTTTAAGGCTCGTGGTCTAATCTTAAGTATTATTCCTTAGAAACCTTCTGATTCTAAGCTTGATGAAGGGTTCACTCTGCTATGGCGTGTTGGTTGGTATATTATTGTCGAGGTAGTGTATTTCATAAAATTTTGAGACTTAAAAAATTGCAGTGAAGGAGTAAAAAATAAAATTAAGGGCAATTTTAGACAAGATTACTTAGTTTCATACATTCACATATGCATAATTACAAAATACGACTAATGCTCCCACAAACTCAAGGGATGCATTTCCATCAATGCAAGAAACATATAAAAACATAAAGAGTGAAAATTAAAATAAGAAAAAAAAAAGAAAAGCAAAAAAATAGAAACTATCGCCCTAGATAAAAGGTAACTCAAAGGATTTGGTAGAGTCATTGTAGATGATTAACTTTCGGCGGCTTCTTGGAGGAGGCTAGACTTCTTTCGACAGACTCAAAAATATAATTCACGTTGGATGAATTACAAAATCATCTACACCAAGAATTGGCTAATTGACATGAAATTCCCGTGATGAATCCAGGTTGTTACCTTTTCGGTTAGTAAGAATCAATTTGATTCCTATAAATTATGGCTTTGATTTCAATCTATCCACACATGCTTATGTGTTTGGTGAAACTATTCTTTGGAATAAAGTGAGAAAGCAAACAATTTGTTTTAGGAATTATTCTATCATTTTTAAACGGGTTTGTTAAAATCTCAAATTGGGACAAATCTGTTTAATAGAAATTTTTATGAAAAGTAACTACGATTACAAATTTTGTGAAATACCAAAAAAAGAAAATTTAATTTTCGGTTTATTAAAATTATATTAATTCTGGGTTTGTTTCCTTTATTAAAAAGAAAAAATGGATATGGAAAATTTTGATTATTGCTTTATGTGATTACATGGTTGCATGTATTGGTAGAACCTTACTCATAGAAATAAAGTTTTGGCTTTAGACAATATTATTGATAAAAAATATAGCATTTATTAGGTATATGATTAAATTGCTTATTTGATATGAAATATAGTAATATTAAAATCATATATTTAAACTTAAGGTAATCGTGAATTCCTTAAATAAGTTTTATGGTATCTTTGTGATAATACTATATATGCGAATATTTCATTAATTTAATATTTCTTAATTATCTAATAAATACATGTGTTCATGTATTATGATAATTTTAATATCATAAAGTATGATATTAATTCGATAATAATATTTTTGATATTATTATGTTTAAGGTAATTTATTTGTTTCAAAAAATAATATTGACCTTAATGGTGAGTATGACATGAAGAAAGGAATATCATTTTCTTGTAAAATAATAATTACTGAAATAATTATTATTTGTGTTTGGAAACACTTTGGATTATTATTTTTAATTAATATTTTTTTCTTGAGAAAGTGTAAACAAAAAAATGTCTTGATTGTTTTGGAAACAAAGATCTCATAAATAATTCATTTTGGGAATTATTTCTTATCTTTTTAACGGATTTACTTGATCTTTGAAACAATAATTAATGTAATTTAAAAAAAAGGATTTTTTTAAGAATTAAATTGCTTTGATGTCTTCGTTTGGGTTTTAGTGCCACTAATCTCAATGTTTAAACGAAGATGTAAGAGAAATAAATCATTGAATTTATTTCTTTGATAGAATCTTGCGTTGAAAATCGAGATTCAGTAAATAAATTTGTTTTCAGGAATTTAATTCATGTCATTATAACGGATTTACTTGATCTCTTTTTAAAAAAAAAAGTATACAAATTTGTTTTAACAGAATTTGTTAGTGGAAGTAACATTGATTACTAATTCTATAATGTTGATTTGACCAAGGTCTCGAATCAAAGCATAGAACAAAGTTGTTCTCTATGAAAAAATTCTTAAAGTTTAATCTGATATATGTTATGAAATACACAGTGTTTAAATCTGGCTTAAGAATTATGAAGATTATTGGACTATAAATGGGAGATGTTATTGTTAAGAAATTCTTAGTGGTTTATTCCAAATTATTGTGAATCAAAGGTACTAACTTAATTGATCACTCATACTTGAATGATTTCAATAACTTCAATAAACGGGTGATTGAAAGAAAATTTGAAATTGTATGTCTAGGATTGGTTATTTGAAAAGACTTGGTTCTTAAGCGTGCCTAGTGCACCACATCTCTTATCATAAGTTACCTACCTGGTGCACTATTTAATATTATTATTTCCATTAAAACTGTGTGAAATTTTGTTTTAGGGTTCTACTTTACTAAAACCTTATCGTTTAAAAAAGTTGGAAATTATAATTTTGATTTTGATTTTTAGTCCTTGACTAAATTTCTAATGTTTAAAAAATTTATAATATTTTGATTGTGACTATGCGACACAATCAATGAAATTCATGAGGAAGAATTTCAAAACGTGAAAACAAAGATGTTGTATATTTGATCATGATAAACTTGGTCAAAAGAAAATCCTCCTAGTTCTAGAGAGGATGAGGTAAATATTGTTACCATTCTTTTCTAAGCAAATATTACTATGAAAATATTGTTAGAGCAAATACATTGAAAGTAAAAAAATGACTTCAAAATACAAAATAGGCGGTGTATCTCAAGAAGCTAAATTTCATGAGAAAATTCTTCAATTATTATGAGATATGAAATAAGTCTTTGAATTTTATACTTTCAAATGAGATCAATATTATGATAAATTTTATCATAATAATTAATATGGCGAACAATTGTTTGAAGGAAATTTATTACCTTCGTGATAGAAAAATTGAGTTTAGTTTAAAAGGAAATTATTCCTTATAATAAGGATGTTGAAAACCAAATTGATTAATTTGAGGAGAAATTCTTTGGGAGTAATGTTGCAACATCCAAAGGTACAATAAATTTGAAGATAACTTCTAAAAAGAATTAAATCTATAGAATGTGCCTAACATGTGGGGGGAGTTGTTTTATCAATTAAGTGTAAAACTCCATATGAGTTTTGGAAGGAAATAAAACCTTCCTTAAACTACATAAAAATGTGGGGTGTCACGCCAAGGTAATATTTTATTACCAAAGAAAATGAAAATAAGTGGATTGCAATTTCATTTGCTATGCGAAACATAACAAAGAATATCATTTTTTGTATAAAAATATGATAATGAAAAAGAATGTCCCATTCTTTAAAAATGTACTTTGTAGAGAAGTTGATTCAAGTTTCGTAAAACGAACTATGTATATGATCAATGAGAAATAGTCCACATGTTCAACAAATGGTTGAAACAAATATATTTTCATGATGACAAGTGTGACAAATGATGGTATGCCAAACCTACTAGGATATATGATCCTATGTTGATGACGTAAAATAAAATGATAAATATACCAAAGATCTGTCAATTCAAGATTGATATGGAAAATATGAGATTGATAGATTTGATTCTTAGTATCCAAATCAAACAATCAATTGAATGTCTCATATTGACACAGTCACACTACATGAAAAAAAAAGTTTGGCCAAGATATTTCCAGTATAGCCAGAACTCCAAACAAATACGAGACAATATTTGTTGAAATTGAATATAAAATGTCATATACAATCAAAGTGAATTGTATTAGATAAAGTAGTGTTTTCACTGTGAGCAGTTTAAGAAAATTCAAAAAATAATCCAAGGTCAAACACTGGATAATAATTTTGAGAATTTTGAGATATCTCAGAGGTACTCAAGATTATAAAGTATTATTCTATAAATATTCTTCCGTATAAGTGAATATGTTTACATCGAATGAATAAGCTGTCATGTTTTTCCTCAAGACAAACGTTTACAACCAGATTCAAAATAGAATCTGAGTTTGAGATCTAAATAACTCAGGAAAAAGTCAAGTAACTTTAAAATGTCTTGGATGATATTCATAAATGACCTAAACATGTGCCAACAATATTTATTGGTAGAGCACATAGTTTTATGAGAAACGATAATTTGAGACATATGAGTCCTCAATATAATACTGTTAGACAACTGATCTCAAATAGATTTATCGCTACTGATTTGATAAAATCAAAGGATAACATTGTGGATCCATTAACCTAAGGTTAAATTGAGATCAAGTTGTGAAAACATCTAAAGTAATGAGACTAAATCCCATGAAAAATAAAGGCGCTATATGAAGGAAAAAGCCTACCTAGTTGATTGGAGATACCAAGATCTAGGTTTAAAGGGACAACGATCGTGTGCTTCAGTGCGTCGAAAAACATAAGTCACCTATGTGAGAGTGAAGTGGGTTCGCTTCAAGGAGACTATTGGGTATATTTCTTTCAAACTCTTACAGAAACAGGCGATGTTCACGGCCATATAGGCATAACCATGAGAGCTAAAACTCTTGTCATAGAGATAGGTGTGTGAAGTATATCATTGTTTACAAAAACGGTTGACAGTTCAAAGACATCACATCTACTGATTAGCTAGTAAAGTAAATATACTTTCACAAGGGAAATTTTAAAGGAGGAAACTCACATATCCTTTCCATCTATCAATCGTAGAGCCTATCACCACATCGAGCCAAAATGTTTTGACAAAATCATCAATTTTATTGTGGGGGATTGTTGGAAAAAACAGTGAGAAGTGACCAACTTTGAGCCATGTTTTGGAATATTAAAGATGAATATTCGAATAAGAAATTTATTATACTCCATGAGATCTTTACAATGATATCTCATATGCTCAAAATGGTTGAGTGATGAATGAGAAATTGATGCTCAAAGTAAGAAGGTTGTGAATAGAATAAGAAAATGAAACCTCATTATCCCACATGGATGGTATAAATGGAGTGGGAAGCGTTTATATATATTCACCCACATAGTTTACCTTTTTTTAATATTCAAGAAGATTTTTTATTTTACTTAAATAAAAATTAATTATATTAGATAAGATAAAATTGACTATTCATAGTAAATTCGAATTTAATTCAGATTAGAACTCACTTGTTTTGACCTAATTTTTTCCTACAAATAAGAATGAAATTCTCAATTTCAAAACACATTCTCAAATCTTTTTCTACTCTCATTTTAAACAAATTTGCCTTAGTACTCAAATTCTTACTTTTGGGATAAACAAATAATTTTAAGCTAAAATGTATATGTAAGCTCAAGTGCTCAAATTCTTACTTAGTTCTCAAAACACCTATTACAGGGATTTCAAGTTTGCTTAATTTCTATCTTGATTAAGAGTGTTCCCAAGACTCGGATTGTGAGTTATTGGATGCTAGGGGTTGAGTCTAGGTTGTAAATGGTTGCCTCTTTAGCCTAAAAGGGGACGAATTCTTAGTGAATTGGTGAAATCTTTGGTGAGGAACTAAGATAGTGGATGTAGGTGCTTGTTAGAAGGTTAAACCTCTATAAATCCTTGTGTTTATTGTCTACTATATTTGCTTCCACTTCAATCACACAAAAAACAATCTTCCTCACTCTTAGCAAGCAATGGTTAAGTGATCAAAATACCAAAAATTGGTATTAAAGTGAGGCTCAATCGAGAGGGATTAACATCGTAGGGTCAATTTGACAAGCATGACCAATATTCTATCAATCGGTGATCTACGACACAATCTATCAAAAAGCCAAATTTCTTTAACAGGAAAATATATGTTTATTGGAAGATGAATGTTGTTATTAATTAATATCAAAGATTAAAAGCTTTGAAAAATTATTGAAGGTGTTCTATATGTTCCACAATGAAGCAAGGTGGAATAGAGTGTGGATAAGCGCAAGAAGATGAAGCTTAATTGCGAGACGTTGTAAATACTCTTTTGTGCCTTTTTTGCGGATATCTACACCAAAATGTCTTCTTGTGAGAGTGCCAAAATGGTATGGGACAAACTTGAAGTCACATACGAAAGAACCAAAGAAATAAAGGAGATCAAGATCGATCTTCTAAATTTAGAGTATGAGAACTTCAAGATGAACCCAAATGAAGACATTAAGAAGATGTTTGATCGATTCTCCACAATCGTCAATCAAATCAAAGATCATAGAGAAGAGATTTCAGAAGATAAACTCGCTTAGAAAGTGATTTATTTACTTCTTCTTAGCCTTGTAAAGGGGAATAATTCTTAGTGAATTTGTTGAAATCCTCAGTTATTTGCTAAGGTAGTGGATGTAGGCGTGATCGAACCAATCTAAAATCATTGTGTTCTTTGTCTCAATCTTTTGATTTTAGCAAATTCAACCAAACACCAAAAATAACCCTTTTGACGAATTTCAGTGATCGATTAGAGATTGAGCATCAAGCCTAACAATTGGTATCATAGTGATTCTTAATCGAGAGTGATTAACATTCTATTGAGGCGATCTGATAAGCTCGACCAATTCTATTAACCAGTGATCTATGGCACAATCCATCGAAAAATCATCTTTATTTGATGAGACTAACTATGCTCAATGAAAGACACGAATGATGATCTTCATCAAATTCAAATATTATAATCTTTAGGACATAGCTGAAGACAATCCGTACGTGCCACAACAAAACAAGGCAGAATGGAGTGTGGATGATAGTAAGAATATGAAGCTTAATTGCAAGGCTTGGCACATTCTCTTTTGTGGATTTAGCTCCAACATTTATGAGAAGATATCTTCTTGTGAAGATGTCAAGCCGGTATGAGAAAAGCTTGAAGTCACATAAAAAGGAACAAACGAAGTAAAGGAGACCAAGATTGAACTCCTCAACCTAGATTGTGAGAACTTCAAGATGTAACCGAAAGAAAACATCAAGAAGATGTTCAATAGATTCTCCACCATCATCAATGGACTTATTAGATTTGGAGAAATCATTCTCGAAGAAAAGCTTGTCTTAAAGCTTATTTATCCTCTTCCCGAGTCATGGAACTCAAAGAAGACCATCATCATCGAAGCCAAAAACTTCAAAAATCTAAAACTAGATGAGCTAATGGGGTCTCTCCTCACACGTAAGATTATGAAGAAAAAACATGAAGAGGATAAAAAGAAGAAAGAAGAGATAAGGAAGATATGGAAGAAAAAAGTCTTAGAGCTAGGCATAAATGTCAATACCATAGCTTTCAAATCTTTCACAAGCTAAAAAGAAGAATCTAGTAAGGAGGATAGTGATGAAGATGAAAACATAACACATCTCTTCATTGAATTTGCTCGATTCATGAAGAATGACATGAAGAAATCTTCAAAGTATGAATCAAAAATGAAGATGAAGAATTCACAAAAGTGTAAACAAAAGGGGCCATCTTCAAAAAAGAAAGCATATGTGGTCACTTGGAGTGATGACTCCACCGAAGAAGATGAGATAGCCCACCTATGTTTTATGACCTTCAATGAGGGGAATGTAACTTTTAACTTGTCTTGTTCAAATTCAAATTCATATACATTTGATGAGTTAAAAGAATCTTATGTTAAATTGGTTTTTGAATTCAAGGCTTCATTTTCTAAATATAAAAAATGATTTCAAAATTGAAATTAGAAAATGATTTATTTTTAAAAACCAAATTGGAATTTAAAGCAAAGTTGAAAGAATCCGAAATTAAAGTTTTAAACTTAAAAAACTTGCTTCAAGAAAAAGAAAATGATCATCAATTTACTTTAGACGATCTTAAAAAAATGGTTTTCAAAGAGTTTAAAAAGAAAAACAATTTGAGAAAATCAAATTTTTATATACGATAATCTAGTGCCCCAAGATTGTTTAATGTTAAATGTTTTAGAAGTGTTTGGTTCCCAAAAGGTCTAACCACTTCAACTAAAAAGGATGGAATTGAAAAATAGATTCCTAAGGAAACTAAATTTTTTGCTATTAATGCTTATGGAGAGAAATCAATTTGGATACCAAAAATTACTTTATTGTCTTGTTTTAAGTGTGATGGAGAATTGATCAACAAATTATAACTTCAAGTGTGGTAAAATTTATTTTTTTCGTTTAATTATTTCATTTATTTAATTTTTCGACTAGATTATCATATTTGATGGACTAACATTTATTTGATGTTTTGATTAAAGAGGAACTTATTTTTATTGAAACCAATAATTGATATCATAGCCTCATCTCCACCGATTTGAACTAATATACGGGAGAAAAGATCTAACGATCGAAGCCTACAGCTTAAGTAAATGGTTTACTTTAAAGAATGTCGCTCTATCACGTGCCCTACGCTCTTCAAAGGAGAAAGTTACTTCAAATGGAGAAACATTATGATGTTATTCATCAAATCCCATGATTTTGAAGTTTGGGACATGATTGAAGATGGTTACTCGGAAGCTCCTAAAAAGAAGAAGCAACGGAGTGTCAATGATGCGAAAGCAAAACTAAACGCCAAGGCTATGCACATAGTTATTTTTGGCCTTAATGAAGACATCTCAAAGAAAGTATCCACGTGCAAGAGTTCCAAATAAATGTGTAAGAAGCTTGAGAGACTATATGACAAAGAAGATATGAAAAATGAAATCACATCAAGTGTAAACCTCCTTCAATTACACAAGGTGGAAGGTGTTATGGCTCTCAATGAACCTAAGGTATCTTCTAACTTTAATGATTCAAATTCATATTCATTTGATGAGTTATAATATGCTTTCGATGAATTATTTTTGGAATTTAAGATCATAAATTTCAAATTTAAGAAAATGATTTCAAAACTTGAAAATGAAATCGATTTTCTTTTGAAAATAAAAATAAAATTTTGAGAAATGATTTATAGATTTCAAAACCAAGAAATAATGTTTTAGAAAAAAAATCTTGATTTATAGGTTAAACTTGAAAACTTAACAAAAAAATCATTTTAAATAATTTATCTTGTCCCATAATGACAAAATGCTTATATTGTCATTATCATGGTCATTCTTTGTATACATGTCTTATAAAGAAAAGAAAATCATATAGAATTAGACAAGTATGGACTCCAAAGGGAACTAAAACCATTGCACTTAATGTAAGTGGAGATTTAATTAATTTGGAATTTTATTCTCTTATTCAACTTTCATTTTTACTCAAGGAAGAATCACTAAAACAATTTTTCAAGTTAATTTTATTATATCAAAAGGGGATATTTTTAGGATATTTATTTTTATATAATAATTAAAAAATAGTTTTGGATGAATTTGAAAAAATTATAAAAATTATGCAAATTCTAAACAACTTAAAAATATATTTGAAACAGTTTCATAGGCTTTTAACATGATTTAAAATGCTTTTAAACGACCAAAATATCAATTTTATAAGGCTTGTATCGTACATTATTGTTTTGTATTGATACAGATATTTAAAACCATTTTCCATAAACAAAACCCCAGAGTGGTATCGAAACCCCCTTAGTGGTATCGGAACCACTAGTATCGATACCATTATCTTTGGTATAGATACTCCTAGTATCGATACCCCCTATCTTGGGTATCGATACCGATTATATTTCTCTTCAAAGACTCTTTCCATATTTGACTTGTATCGATACCCCTTCACGAGTATCGATACCCTATGTTGCAGAAATGAGATTTGCTTGAAAATTGATCCCCAATGACTCTAAATCATCATTAACGGTCACAAACAACTAAGAACTCATTCTACTACATAAAAGAAAACTCGGGAGACTTGAAGAATGCTAAAGACAACATCCAAGCAACATGATCAAGAGAAATTATTTCCAAATCTCTATTTTTACTTTCTCTTGTACATAGTCTTAAGAGAGTGATTTGATTGTAAATCTTTTATTCTCTTGTGATCTTAAATTGTGTAAACACTCACCTTTGTTAGGTATTTAATTTACCAAACAAATCCCTTTATAAAAGGAGATGTTCTAGTTTAGCCTTAGACAAAAACTAGAGTTGGTTGTATCTTATCAAGACCAAAAGATAGAGTACTAATGATTTCCTCTTTAGCCTTGAAAAGGGGACGAATTCTTAGTAAATTGGTTGAAATACTTTTTCATGTTCTAAGGTAGTGGATGTAGGTGTGGCCGAACCAATCTAAAATCATTGTGTTCTTTGTCTCAATCTTTCGATTTTAGTAAATTGAAACAAACACAAAGAACAAACCTCTTGATAGTTTTCAATGATTGATTCGAGCTTACTCATCAAGCCTAACAAACCAAACATCCAAGGAAGCGGGGCATACCAAATATGATTCTCCTCACTTGAACAAAAAGGGATCATCTTCAAAGAAGGCATATGTGGCAACTTGAAATGATGAAGACTCCACCGAAGAAGAATAGGTAACCCACTTATGCTTCATAGCCCTCAATAAGGGGAGGTAGCTTTTAACTCATTTTGTTGAAATTCAAATTCTTATACATTTGATGAGTTATAAGAAGCTTATGACGAATTGATTTTTAAGTTTAATGTTATACTTTTGAAAATTAAAAAATTGATTTCAAAATTGAAAATAAAAAATAATTTGTTCTTAAAAAATGGTGTTTGAAGCAAAAAATGAAAAAAATTGAGCTCAAAGTTTTAAACTTATAAAATTTACTTAAATATAAAAAAATCATCAAAAGGAAATAGATCATCTTAAAATTGAAAAGAATTGATTTTCAATGAACTTCAAAAGAAAAATATTTTAGGATAGTCAAATTTTTATGTAGGACAATCTAGTACCCTAGATTTATAAACAAAAAAATGTTTTAGAAGTGTTGGGTCCCAAAAGGATTAATCACTTAAATGATGAAATTGAAAAAATGTATTCCTAAGGGGAAAGGGACTAATCCTTGTGCTACTAATGATTATGGATCCAAAGCAATTTAGATACCAAAATATTTTTTATTGTCTTAATTTACGTGTGATGGAGCATTGATCAACAAAGTGATTAAATAAGGGGAAACTCTATACACATAAAAAATGACACTTGGAGAAGGAATGTTTCACATCCTCCATCTGGTTCACATGTAGTAAAAATGACTTGAATTTATTTAACTTTATTTGATGCTTTGAGTAAGGAGGAGCTCATTTTTCTTTAAAAAATAAATAATATTTGTTTTTAAAATCTTTTAATAATAATTATTGTTTTGATATTCTCCATTGTTATAGACTTTAAAGTTTTCAAACTTTGTTTGAATCATTTTTGATATAACAAGAATAGGAGAATGTTTTAAGAAATTTTATTTTAAAATGAATAAGGGGGATATTTAATGAATTTAAAACTTTAATATCTTATTTAAACTTTGTTTTTACTAAAGGGGATAATTTTTAAAACAATTTTTTTAAGTTGATTTTATCATATAAAAAAGGGAAGATTGTTGAGATACTGATTTTAATATAATAATTGAAAAATATTTTGGAGTAATTTGAAAAGATTTCAAAAAATGATTCTTATGTCCAAACAACTTAAAAATAAATTTAAGAAGTTTTTGAAAAGTTTTGGAAGTGTTTAAAACGTTTTAAAGTAGCTAAACTTGTGTTTTCAATGTGACTATGAGGGTATCAAGCTATATTTTCAACATTGTTAAAACATGTATCAATACAAGCTTTTAGTGTATCGGTACATGGTGTTTTGATACACCTATATGGTGTTTAGATACACCTTTTACAACTTTTTGAAAAAACAATGGCTAGGAGGCGTATCGATATAGGCATTGATCGTTTCGATACGGTGTGTTTCGATACACCCTTCTTGATTTTAGGGTTCAATGGATCTTAAGATGTTGTATCGATATAGCTACCAAGTGTATCGATACACGTGAAACTAGAATAGGAATTATGCTTAGAAATCAGCACCAAACAGCTTTAATCTAATCTCAACGGTCATCAATGGCTAGGAACTTATTTGGAAGGATAAAAAGATCCCTTAAACACCTGAAGAAGATAATGATTCAATAGCCAACATATATCATGTATGTAAATTGGTCTTAGTGATCAAATTTTTACTTTTAGGATAGATAAAGCTCAAATGCATTAGGGATTGGATGAGTGTTTAAGTGTGCAAACAAACACCTACTAGAGGGATTTTCAGTTTGCTTAAGTTTTCTCTTGAGTAAAAATGTTCACAAGACTTGGGTTGTGAGTTCTTGGATGCTAAACTTGTGATTGAGTCTATGTTGCAAAAGGTTTCCTCGTTAGCCTAGAAAATGAGACGAATTCTTAATGAATTGATGAAATCTTTGGTGAGGAGTTAAGGTATTGGATATAAGTGCTTGTTAGAAGGTCAAACCACTATAAATCTTTGTGATCATTGTCCAATCTTTTTCACTCTTGACAAACAACGATTGAGTGATCGTCGAGTCCAACATAAATGAAAAAAAAATACAAAAAGAAAAATAAAACTATATAGAAATAACCAAGGAATTTAAAACCAAATCTGAGGTCAAATGTTGAACCTAAGGGGTATTTATACTCGAGTGACTCAGAAATAAAATAACTCAAAATCCTAAGCAAAAGATAAAACAATAGATAAATATTTTAAATTAGTGAGCTAAATTTAAACCAAGGATTTGTAAAAAATAAAGATAATTAATTTAAAACATATGACTTTAATTAAATTTTAATTTATCTTCTGAATAACATTATATTTACTTTTATGTATTTATTTTCTTTCAAATTTAACTTTGAAATAATATTGGTCCACCTTCCAAACACTACTAATTATATCACTAAAATCTATGTCATGCCTAAGATCATATCCACGACTCATGCTAAGAAAATCCCACGGAGCTCCTAACCAAAACAAACTAAAAATGATGAATTAATAATATCCGAGCGAAAAATTGAGAAATAAATATCACTAATAATATTTAATATTTTACACTTATCCCAATTCTAATTAACATATAATATAAATTCAATTGATTTTTTTTTTATTTTACATTTAAATTAAACCAATTACTACGTAAACTTTCGCACAATACTAGATTATGACCTTGCGATTTTAATATTGTCAAATTTATCTTAAAATTCACAGAGAATGTGATTAAAAGTAAAACCTATATTGTGTAAAAATTTTCACGATATAAGATTTATCTTTTTTTTTCTTTATCAAAATAATATTTAGCTTTTACTCCAAGACACAAACTCGGTTTTTTCTAACGTGAAAAATCTAAAATAAGGTTAAAATAAAATTATATCAATTTTTTATAAAGATAAAAAAATATTATTAATTTTAAATATAATAAATTTAGAGTGTGATTAAAAATAATTAATTTTAAAATTTATTTAATAATTTAAAGTGTTAAATTTTTAATAATATTTAAATTGTTTTTTTTTTCATAATTTTGGTAAGTTTCATTATTTTTTATGATATTTTAGGTTTTTAGATAAAATATTAAAACTCTTTATAAAAAAATAACTTAAAATATTATTAAAAAAATTAACATTTTAAATTCTTAATAAATTTTAAAAATATTATATTTTAACCATACCTAAAAATATGAAAACAACCATCTTTAATCATATTGCTTAAAAATAAAATTGTAAACCAATATTAATTTTATATTAAAAAAATATAATTTTTATATATATAAATATTTGAACTATATTTTTATTAAATGTGTGTCTAATATTTTTTTTCCTAACACAAATAAATGTCTATGGATGTTAATTTTTATTATTATCTAATATATATTATCTTTTTAAATTTCTAAAACTATATTTAAAAATAAATAAAAATAATAAAATATTTTAAGCATCAAAATTATTCATTTACCCCAATCAATTATATTTTTCATGTTCCTCTATATATTGCATTCACGCTTTACTGCTTTGATTTTAATTAAAACACATATTTCGAGCTAATTAAAATCAAGATTTTAAGTTCTTTTATATCTTTAAAACTAATTCAAATTAATCTTAAAAAAACGATTTTAGGTAAATTTTCTATTAGGTAAGAAAAATTCTTGAACTAATTAAAACATAAATTTTAAGTGAGAATTAAAACTGTGATATAGAGTTAAAACATAAGGTTTAAATTAATTAAAATCAATCTAAAATAAATAAAAAAAACGATTTCAATTGAATTTTTTTTTATTTGTGAACATTTTTTGAACTAATTAAAATTCGAATTTTAAAAAATATGCTAAAAACTACTTTAATTTTATTAAAAATATTTTGATTTTTTGTGTGAAATATTTTTGGTTAATTTTTTTATTAACGGAAAAAATAGATAATAGAAAAAATTAATATATACTTTTTTAAGCATAAAGATAATTTTAACCTTTAAGTTTATAATTTTTATCATTTTGGGCCTTATTTTTTTGGATAAATTTAACCTTTAACCTATATCTTTTTGACAAATAATTTATTCTTTAACTACCATGATAATTGGACCGTTAAAAATTTAACGATGATGGCATATCATATGCATATGATTATATATTTTAAATGACATGGCATCTAACCTATCAAATACATATATATATATATATATGAAATATAATTTTATTCTAATATAAAATATAAAACAATTAAAATTCAAATAAAATATTAAAAATTAATTAATTCCAAAATAAAAGGCTACTAAACATTATCTTAAAAAAAATATGAGCACAGTTCAAAATTAATTAATTCTTTTAAGGTAGGATTTTGATTCTATCGTAGTTAGGGTTAAGAATGTTTAGTAGTATTTTATTTTATAATTAATTAATTTTTTAATATTTTATTTAAATTTTAATTGTTTTATATTTTATATTAGAATAAAATTATATTATATATATATATACGTATTTGATAGGTTAGATGTCATGTTATTTAAAATATATTATCATATACATAGATATGTCATTGTTAGATTTTAACGGTCCAATTATCATGGTAGTTAAAAAATAAGTTATTTTTTTAAAAAAATATAGGTCAAGGACTAAATTTATAAAAAAATTAATAAAAGTCAAAACGTTAAGAGTTAAAATTATCTTTATGTCAATTTTTTATGATAAAATATAGAAAAAAAATTATTAAACACTTTGAGAAGAAAATATAATTTGAGCAATCATCCTAATGATTAAGCCTAATAAAGACATCATAGATAATAACAGTAATAGATTCAATTACAACAGCATATAAACATCGACACTCCTGGTTTCAGCACGACAAAAAAAAACGAGCTGGACACAACGGAGATCAGACTAAGAACCCTAACACGCCACTGCAACTGTCAAAAAGTCCATGGCAGTAAGCTTGTTGACACAAATACAAGTACAGAAAAGTACAGAAAAGAACTTTTTAGGGTTATAAAATAGAATCCCAATCAATCTCGTACGAAGGGAAATTGGACAACATAAAAGTTTCAGAAGAAGACCCGATTTCAGGCCACAACTGTTGGTTGAAATCCGAGAAAGCAAGATCCGACAGAGGTGAAGATTCTGCCGACGGAACTGGAGACAAAGACGAAGACAAGTTCTCCAACTTCATTTTCTTTTCTTCAACCTTGTTGTTCTTGCTTCTGTTTTCAGACGTTTTCTTCTTCTTGCTCCCTTGCTTACGGTCTTGTTCTAAGCTTTCACAAATGGCTTCAAGCTTAGCATCAACAGAGGAATGCAAGGGCTTGTAGTCGCCGAAATCGCTGCCGATGTGGGAACCGTGGTGGCGAAGGTTAGGGAAGTTGAGTCTCGCCGAGTCGCCTCTTAGTTTATAAGCCGCTTTGTCGTAGGCCAAGGCTGCTTCCTCAGCCGTTTCAAAAGTGCCTAACCAGAGACGAGTCCGGTTCTTTGGTAGCCGAATCTCGGCGACCCATTTCCCCCAATGACGCTGCCTAACGCCTCGGTAAAGCTTGGCCGGTTTCGGCGGTGAACCCATCTGTTTCATCGGAATTGACTCGGGGCTAAGAAACGTAACCATATGGTTCATGTGTTGAGGATTTTGGAAAACGTAGCTTGGTTGGTTGGTTTGGAAGTGGAACCGAGGTGGGGTCTGGGGAATTGTTGAACCGAGTTGAGTCGGCTCCTGGAGAACTGAAAATGGTGGGTAAAATAAAGAAGACGAAGAAGGGAAAGAAGAGGAAGAAGAAGAAGCAGTTTTCATAAAAGGTTCAACTGCTTCCATCAATTCTCCACCATAGAAATCTGGTCTGCCATTAAAGAAATCCATTGTATCTATCATCACTTAAAACAAAAACAAATAAAAGATTGAATCTTTAAAATTAAAATAAAAATAAAATCAACCTGTTTCTTGATAATACTTAAGAACAGGTTTGAAAACCCAGAAAAAATGGATTAAATGAGGTTCTTTAAAATATGTAACCTCTTCAATCCAAGAATTAAAAAAAAAAAAAAAAATCAAACTTTAAGGGACCAAAAATCACCCTTTAAGCTGATTTCATCAACAGAACAAAACAAAACTAAAATCTTATATTGTGAATCGAAAACATTGAAAAATAAAGAACTGGATCTCGATTCTGAAAGCACCTGGCTTTTGAAGTTATGGAAAACAAACCCAGAAATCAGTTTTTTTTCAAAGACAGATGATCAACAGAAAGGGATTCAGAGAAACGGGGAGTTGGAGAAGAAGGGGGGAAGAAATTTTTTTCTCTCCAAATTTTTTGTGTGAAGAACTCTCAGCCTTACTTGGATTATCTTCATTAGCTCCCTTCTGTTTATATAGGAGTTTAGATCCTTGATTAACTCTCTTAATCGCTGTTACTAATTAAAGATTAACCATCTGTTTTGATTGTGAAGTTTTTAAGCTCCTCTTTGTTTGTTTTGACCAATAATAACTTGACACGTAGAGTGATGTTCTTCTTTCAACGTGTTTCGTCCTTTTTTACAGCCATGTGTTGGTGAACACTGTGGCAATAGGCACGGGTTTAATTGCAACATGTTCACACTTTTCTCTTGTGTTCACATTGATTCTTAATTTTATAAATCTGATTTAAAATAATTTTAAATAAAATGATTTTGAATAATTTTAAATTATAATAATTTATTGATAATTTTTAAATTCGATTTAAGTCCTTTAATTATGTATAATTTATGGATGAGTCTACAACAGACGTCGCACACCGTTAAACATTACTAACACTGAATATTGTTGAATATTATAAAATTAATTAATAAAAATTAAAAATTTTAAGGACTCAACACACAATTATTAATTATATGTTGATCCTATCATTTTTTTTATTAATTACATAATGAGTCTTTGATATTTTTATTTTTTATTAATTATTTTAATAGTATTCAACATTAGTGATGTTCAGCAATGTTAGACACATGTTATAAAATTTTTCCTAATTTATATATTACATAAGAAAAATACAAAGAAATATATGTATATTATATAAGGTTATCAAAAATATTTTAATTTAAATTGATTAGTACCTTAATATTATAAATATTTACAATTAAATTAAAACAAAATTAAAACAACTTAACTTGATTTATAAAAAATTCAAATAAAATTTTAGTTATAAAGTATAACTCTTTAACTCAAAAAAATTAATATCTAATAACCACCTAACTTCTTATCATACTTTTTCTTAAATATATTTAAATTAAAATAAAATAATTTTAGTTTTAGGATATTATTTGAGAAAATATAAATTATTAATTACTAGTGTTATGTTATTTATATAAGAGTAAATGATGATTTAAATTAAAATATTTTTTCTAGCCGAAGAGTGTATTGGTTAAAAAAACTCTATTAAAATAAATTAAATCCAATGAAATGACTTAATAATATAATTAAAAATAGGCTTAACTCAGTAATAAGTGCCTAAAGTATACACTTTTTTTTGAAATAGGTGCCTAATGTTTTTTTTTGCTGAAATAAGTGCCTAAATTATATATTTTTTCTGAGATAAGTGCCTAATGTATTTTTTGGCTGAAATAGGTGCCTAAAGTTTTATTCCCTTAGTATTTTAAGGTAACACTGTTAAAAGAAAATTGTTTAATTTATAAATAAGTACCTAAACTATATATATATTTTAAATTAGGTTCCTAATGTAATTTTTATTGAAATAAATACCTAATTTTTTTTCTTATAAGTAATTTATATTTCTTATAAGATGTAAAATTATTTATATATCATCGTTTTAATCTATTAAATTACTTATTATAATTGATTAATAATTTATTTAAATTTGATTAGTAGCTGAAATTGTGAGAAAAAATATTTTTTAACAATACTAAAATAAAAAATTAAAATTTTTTTATTGAAATAAATACCTCAACTTTTAGTTTTGATAAATTAAAAAATAGTTTTGACATAATTTTTTTAGTTAAACTATAGAGGTCGCTTAATTATGGGTAGAGTTATATTTAATCACTTATAATTAAGTAATGTTATATTTAGATCACATAATTAAGGTCACTCAATTATTTGTAAGGTTACATTTAAGTCACCCTTCATATTCAAAAAAGTTTATCAATTCGTATATTAGATTAATTAATGATTTCAAAGAAAATATTCAAATGTTAATGAGGGTATACAAATGATTTAAAATAAAAATAGGACCAAATTGATGTATTTTTTTAATATGAAACGTGACTCAATCGTAAACTCTTATAATTTAGTGACCCAAATATAATTTTTTAATAATTAGGTGAACCAAATATAACAATAAGCATAAGTGAATGATCTCCGTTATAATTCACTCATTTTTTAATATATTAGTGTTATTATATAATAATATTTCTAAATTTTTAAATTCTCAAATAATATATGCACAAATGTTCGAAGTTAGATCTTTTACGATAAAAAATTTTTAGTCACTAATTAATTTTTAACTTTAGATAATTAATTGTATGAATTAACGTCATAAGCACAAAAAAATATTAATTTATAAAAAGTTTTAATGCTATAGTTCTTTTGCATAGCTTAGAAAATGTATGATGCTACAATTTTTGGCTTATTTAAGGAAATAATATCATTAAAATGTATGATGCATAGCGTAAATATCTTTATATTTAGGGGTGTAAACGAGCCGAGTCGAGTTCGGGTAGTACTAAGCTCCGCTTGTTAAGATTTCGAATCGAGTTCGAGCTTGAGTAATTTTAAACGAGCCTGAAATATCTGAGCTCGGCTCGGCTCGTTAAGAACTCGAGTCGAGTTCGAGCTTTTTCAAGCCAAGTATTGATCGATCTTTGACTGTGTTAGACTCGAGTAACTCGTATCTCTTACGTCTCACTTAAAGCCTAATAGAGAAAAAACTTTGATATACAAGTTGTGTAAACTCAAGCTTGTTAATTTTAGGCTTTAGTATGTTAATTTAGGGTTTCGAGGAACTCGTGAGCATTTCGAGTCGAGTATCATGTAGCTCGGCTCGTCAAGAACTCGAACCGAGTTCGAGCTCGAATCGAGTTTTAACCGAGCTTTGAACGAGTCAAGCTCGAGTAGCTTGCAATTTGTCTTGTTTCATTTACAGCCCTATTTATAATAATATCCATAATATATAAAACAAGAAAAAAATAAATCATTTATCCAAAATAATAAGGAATACACCTTAAAAGGTTAGATCATTAGATATTCTACTGAATACCAAAACTACGCTCTGTTGCAGTGTTGAAACCTAAAACGAAAAAGAATATTGTTATTAAAAGTATCATATTCTTATTCAGATAATTTGCTAAGTTACAGAACTATATGAATTACAATGAGCTATCGGGGTTGTACTGATCGAGACGAGTTAGGTTGGGCACAAGCATGATCGAAGATACATGAGTACCTTAAACACTAAAAAAATTATCAGACTTTTATTTAATACATAAATACCTTTAATAAAAAAACTTGATAAATATGTACGATTGGGTTTGAGGTCAAATTTAGAGGCTTTTAAAGTATAATTTTGCGAAACGGATTTCAAAAATATGATCATAACATTAAAAATTATAAAATAAAGTATAATTCGGAACACTCAGTTTAGATTTTAGTTTGAACAGAACTAATTTAAGGCAATTTAACTCATTTATGTCTAGGGTGGACCGATTTAGGGTTGCTTCAGACTCACCTATTATAGACTACCATTCTAGGTAATGTTTGAATCTCATACTTTGTATTTATAGGAGACATGAGAGTAGTTCAGTTAATTTAAAATTCTTTTTGAATTTTAAATGTGTAACCTATTAGATTTAATAAATATTAGATAGTTGATTTGATATTATCTGTTATTAAATCTAATTTTGAATAGATATTATTTAATCTCCCCTTGGTCCGAGAAATATTCATCATCACTATGTACTAGTTCAAGATTCGTTCACTATGCACTTAAGTAACTAATCTCGTTAGTACTCGTCTTGTGTTGGTCGAACTCTGTGGTTTTTCATTTCAAGGGGATTCCTTCGCATTAATGGGGGATTATGGGTAATACTTGAATCTCACACTCTGTATTTATAGGAGACATGAGAGCAGTTCGGTTAATTTAAAATTCCTTTTGAATTTTAAATGTGTAAACGATTAGATTTAATAAATATTAGATAGTTGATTTGATATTATCTGTTATTAAATCTAATTTTGAATAGATATTATCTGATATTATCTGATATTTTAAATGGATATTATCTGATATTATTCGAGATTTGATTGTATATAATCTGTTATTAAATTTAAAATTTAAATCAGATTTTATCCGATTATCTAACAGATTTGTCCCTGCTTTCAACCTATAAATAAGAGGTTTCGCTTCTCATATTTAAAAAATCAGTTAGAAAAGCATTTTGTTTTATTTGTGAAATTTGAGAGTTTTATTTACAGAGCTTGAGTTCTTTCTTTTAGATTAGACGATCACTACCATCGTAGTCTACTTAACCAACAATACAGTTTATTTTTTGTTCTTATTTATTTATTTATTATTACCTATTAGTGCTGACGCCCTATTTTGTAGTCTACTTAACCAACAAAAGCGACAGAAAATAATTTAGAGCACATAAAACAATTATACTATAGGAAAAAAAATATGCTCAATTAAAAATATTGTAATTTTCTACAAAGATTACGTTTGAATGAGAAATTTTAAATTTTAAAATTTTTTATATTAAAATTAAATAATATATAAATTAATTTAATATTATGAATTCTAAAAAAATATATATACAGTAAAATTAAATAAAATTATTTTTTTGAAATTTAAATTATTATTTTATAATGAGACCATGCAAAAGGATTATTTAGAAAGCAATGCCCTTAAAATAAATATTTAGGGAATGAAAATCTTCCAACAGTTGGTGTCTTCGAGTCTATCGTCAAGCCTTGATTAAAACCCCTCAACCCACTCACATAACCATCGCCCCAATCACCGAAAACCGATGCTTAAATCTTGGACAAACCTAATGTAACATCATTTTTCCTTATTTTTTATTAAATACGAATCAATGATGACAATTAAATTAAAAATATATATATGCTATCAATCCTCTGAAAAATTTGTCCTCCTGCATTGTTTTATCTTAAAAAATTTATAAATTTTCTTCAGCTTCAAAAATTTATTTGGAAAAGTTGTTAGTAAATTAGATTCATCAGGTTATCTGTCCATATAAATTAGAGATCTTACCGTTGAATGAAAATTATTTTAAGATCAATAATTAAAATCTTCCTTAATCATCCCACAAACTTATTTATTTATTTGTATATTGAATAACATATTGCAAAACTGAGCAATTCGAAAGATGGGGAGGGAGTGGTGGGCACAAATCATTAATTATATTTAAACATCATAAAGTCAACGTCAAAACTCCTTCGATCATATAATTAGGGTTTAGGGTTAGTATCTAAATTTAAAGTTTAATGTTTATAGTTTAGGGTTTATGTTTAATTTTTATGATTTAAATTTAGGGTCTAATGTTTAGGGATTAGAGATTAGTATTTATAATTTATGATTAAACTAAATATATATTAACTCTAAAAAATTTTAAAATTTTTAGGACTGTTAATAACATAACCCTTAAATACATATTTAATTCATAGGTAATTATATTTATGAAATAAATATATTTAACTAATTAATTTTGTAAATAATATAATAAAAATATAATATCTCAAAAAATATCATAAAAAAAACAAGAAATGGAAATTTCCAACGTGACTTAATTTTAAGGACATTTTTTATTTTCTTCTTCAATAACTTGACTCAGGTTAGTTTACGTTGACCATGGTTGAGTTTACAGCTTTACTATTTTGCGGCGTCAGCCATTGAAATGTAGAGAAGACCGGAGAACATGAATGCATTATTTTAATATTAAAATAAAATGTAAATATTATTATTATAAAAATATTATATTTATATTAAATTTTTATAATATTTAATTTAAATTAATCAAATACAGACTCTTATGAAAAAATTAAACTCAATTACAATACTTTAGTTTCGGATTAATCTTTATATACATTTTTAATGATAATTATTTCTTGCAAAATTCCAGCTGAAGTTAATTTTAATTGTCAATGATTTAGCAAGCACGATGGCTGCATAATGAAGGATATGAGGATTCAGTTGACTTGATTTAGATTAATCAGTAATATTAACTAAATTATGATTTAGGGGTTCAATAATAGTTTTTTTTATATATTAGTTTTTTATGAATATATACATTATTAACAACAAATAAAAATAATAATTTTATTACAAGTGGAGTAAAAATTATGATAATCATATTTATCTTTTTTAAATAAAGAAAAATGATAATTACCATCGTGACTATTTATTAAATCTTTTGAGCAATTATATCATAAATGATTCTCATCATATTATTCATCAGATCAATCAATCAGATGTATCTATTTTATTAGTTTTTCTATCTCGTATGATAAAAAATATTTTTAAATTTAATTTACAATAAAAATTAGTGAAGATTCACTTGATAAAAAATAAAATAAAAAATAAAAAATGAATGCATTTGATTGGTTGCTCTCATAGATGACGTGACGAAAATGACCAATAATATAATTTTTCTTTCGATGATTGTATATAAAATAATAATCTTACATATTTCAATATTATAGATAAAATAATAAAATCAAAATAAATTTTATCGTATTTTTTATAAATTTTATTAGGTATATTGCACGAACCATCTAGCCTCATCGATTAAAGGAACAATTATTGTTCTTGGAGGTCATGGGTTTGAGCACCAGTACTGTCAGCACAGTGATTGAGCGATCAATGTCCAATTGTTGAGAGTATATACTCTAAAACAGATATTACTGTAATCATTGTAGCTAAGTAAAAAAAAACTATAAGTTTGATTATAAACATATTACTCAATTAAAATATTATTACAAATAAATTATTGATCATTAAATATTAGTCTAGACAAAACTAGTGATAAAATTTTATATAATAATAATGTTAATATTAAAAACTCATACTATCTATTTGTTTATCATAAATTCAATTATCTCAATAATTTTAATCATTTATATTTAATTTTTATTTTAATCTCTAATATTCTATATTATTTGTTCTTCTCTCATATTACTTTTATGGTACAATAATATATTAACAAAATGCAGTTATTCTACTACTGTTTTGATATGATGAAGTTGTTTGCTTCGACAATATCGTACATAAAGACTATGTTAAAGGAATATTTAAATATAAAAGATTAATTTTATTAAGTAAATTTAAATTATAATAAAAATAAAGGATAAATTATTATAGGAAATGTTTATATAGTTTTAGTCATCAATTTTTAAATTCAATCTTTATAGTTATTTATGTTTTTGATCTGTTAACTTATGATCATCGAGATATTTATGATCATTAAACATTAAAAGAAGGTTGACCTAGTACAATAAAAAAAATTATGTGAATAGTTCCTAAACTATTATTTTTCTCTTATTTTAACCACTGAAATAAAAACAATTTGTATAATTACATATTTAATTACCCATATTTACACCCGGGATTAAGTGCATGTGTACCAGGATAATTGTTGTTCTATTCTTGTGAATTATTTTATTTTTTGTTCTCCTAAATTTAAGATATCGCCTTGACTAATTCAGACCGATTCTGTCGTATACCTAGTTTTGGTGTGTGAGTCTTCCAACATAAATTTTTTGTTTACATAACGTTTAAAACCTAAAACTTGTTTAAGCGAAATCAAACTGATTATTACTTAGATCAATTCCTGTCAATAATTATTTTATTTTTTAAAATACGTGATTAAGTGAATGAATATGCATTTCTCGATTCCTTTCTTTATTATCTTTCTTTGTAAATTTGTATTTTTTTAATCTTATTATATATATTAGTAAACATGATATCATGCACTTAACGTGATTGATTACAACCCCAAACTCACTTTATACCTCTGATTGATTAATTATTAAAAAATACAGACAGACCAAGTCCGAGCAATCTGATTCAATGTTCCTGGAAAATTCATAACAACTGTGCATTGCCAGATCACTTCGTCCAAAACTAGAGGAAAGGTGTGATGAAAGCAACTGGTAACCTAAAAACCATCCTTTTCAAGATACCAAAAACTCTATTTTATGATTTAATGATGAATGTTTTCTTGGGTGCTTCTAGATAACGTGAGGTTACAATTAGGGGTGATCATTGTCGGATATCGGATCGGATCCGATCCGATTTTTTTGGATATTCGGGTTTTCGGATCGATGATATAGTGATCCGTATCCGATCCGGAAAATAGTGGATATCCGCATATTCGGATATCGGATACTCGGATCGGATATTCGGATATCCAATTATCCAAAAATATAATTTGATTAAATTAATTTTTCAAATTTAGATGTTGTATTTATAAAAAAAAAATTAAACTTTCGAATATAATAAACAATAAATTACTAAATACAATAATAATTACATTTATAAAAGTTTTAATTTTTAAAATTTTTAAAAATAACAAGCACTAAATTGTTAAATATAACAAGATTAATATTAATAAAAATATAAATTTTTGGATTTTCGGATAATCCGAAACATGAAATATTGTGATCCGTATCCGATCCGAAAAACTTAAAATCGGATCGGATATCCGATCCAAAAATAAAAATCGGATCGGATATCCGTATTTTTGGATCGGATCAATGGATAATCGGATCGGATCGATCGGATCGGATCGGATATTTTTGAACACCCCTAGTTACAATGAGGTTAAAAGGAGATGCATTTATATAAAATTATATTATTTTTGTATAAATATGTGTATAATTATATAAATATTATAATTTACACAAATTTTTATAAAAATAATAAGAATTTAAGTTATAATGTAATATCCATTCTTACTTCAAACAAAATAAAAACAAACTCTTATAACAATTAGTAGGAATTTATTTAGTTATATAAATTTTTATTATTTTTATAAGAGTTTTATGTTGATATCTTATTTTAACCTCATTTAAAATTCCCCTGCTTACTTTTCCTTGGAAGAGTGGAATTTTTATTATAAAAATTTATGATTCTAGATGGTTAGTCTCTTTTCGCGGCTAATTTCATAAAATATACTTTTGGGGGAATTAATTGGAAAAGTACCCTCTCAGAAATCATATGAAAAAAGTATCCCACATTTGGTCCACGTAATGAAGTCTTGCCTTCTACAAGGCGCGTTTTATGACCTTTCATCGTAATGAACTTGTAAAAATTTTCTTATTTTTTCTTATATTTTTTATATTTTTTTTAAATTTTAAAAAATTAAATTTTAAATTTTAACCCTTATTTTTATATCTTAAACCCTAAATCTTACACCCTAAAATTATACCATACTATTAATTCTTTAAACCTTAATTACAATCTTTAACTTTGAATCCTAAACTTTATATCCTAAATCTTCTAACTAAGCGGGAAGCACGAATAGAGATATGAAAAAAAAAAACAGATGATTTCCACCTATAATGAATGCGAGGATGGGATGTTATAACACATCAAATTAAGTGCCAAAGTTCAATGTTTTGGGATAAAAATTTGTGCCCCTCAAGACGCAATTTCCACGAGAGTATGATACGAAAAGATACGAATTTATTGCGTTATATGTGTAAAAATCACGGTTGATAAAGCGCGATTTCTTTATAATATTGTTTTAAAGTTAAATTTCGATAGATTTGTTTTAATCGATATTAATTGGTATCTGAATATATTTTTATGGTGTTTATAAATTTTTACGTCTTATTACTGAAAAATGTTCTTTAAAATGGTTTGAAAATCAACACTTATAAGCACTATAAACTGTGTAAAAATTGCATCAGAAAAGATATTCACCCCTGTTATTTTGAATGAAGAACAAATCAACGTGCATGTGTCACATGGTCATTATCCTCTTCTTAAAAAACATATTTGATAGGATGTGCAACGCCATCGTTTATATATCCCAAGACCTCCCTTATCCTTTCCGATGTGGGATTAATGTTCCTTACCTATTTTCAGGCGTGACATTCATATGTATGTTTTAGGTGATTTCATGAGTTAAAAAATTGACTTAACTCAAAAATAGGTATCCAAACTATATGCTTTTTTCGAGATATATACTTAATATTTCATTCCTTTAGTGTTTTAAGGTAACATCATTAAAAATTTATCACTCAATCATAATTTAATATACGTCTATTTTAATTTTTTACAAATAAATTGATCAAAAATAATTTTAATAAAAATCTAAAAAATCTTAATTTTTCTAAAAATATCTCAAACCCCTAAAATCTAACCTTAAAATCTCAAAATTGACACAACTACCATTATCGATAATCTAATCGGATTTCACCGTTGCCTAAAAACACCGCCCATTTCTCCCAACCAGTCATCGTCGATAACCAGCAAACGACATTACATTCTGATTTTGAACGACTAGATTTCTGGCATTCATTATTCGATGTCAGTAAAACCCCACCTATAGAATAACGACGATGGGTGAGACGAGGACTAACAAAGCTATCAACAAAGATAGTAACACCAATTTTAGTTTTAAAGTTCGGAAGTATTAAAGATTTTAAGACTACTTTTTCATTTTTAAAAATGTTAGAATATTGTTTAAATTAATTAATTTTATTTTTTTGTTTATTTCTAAAATAAATAACAAGAACCACATGTCATTTTATTATTTGTGATAATTTTTGTTACGGTATTACCTTAAAACCCTATTGAAATAAAACTTTAAATATCCATCTCAGTCAAAAAATATACACATATCTAAAAAATGTATAACTTAAGAAAAATTATTACATAAACTCGTTTTACCACTTTGGATATGGTCCCCAACCAATTAAATTGAGACACATCATATATTTTTTCCATATCATATTTACACATAAGCTTTGTTCAAATCATCTAATTTAATGTCTTTGATTTAAAAAAGGAAAAAAAAATATTACCAAAGATTTCTTGTGTCATCTTTCTGTTTGTTCTTTAAATTTTTTCTCAATTATTATTTTTTCTTTTTTATAGATTTAGGGTTTAGGGTTTAGGATCATGGTTTAAGTTTAGGGTTTAGAGTTTATGTTTAGGGTTAAGGTTAGGGTTTAGGGTCATGGTTTAGGTTTAGGGTTTACGGTTTAGGGTTAACGTTAAGGTTTAGTGCTAGGGGTTTAGTGTTTAGGGGTTATGTTTTAGTGTTTAGGGTTAGGGTTTAGAAAAAAATAATTAAAAAATTGAACAATAAAGAGGAAAACAACATAAAAAATCTTTGATAATATATATTTTTTAAACCGAAGACATTAATGTGAATGATTTGGATGTGCTTATGTGTGAATATGATATGAAAAATATATGATGTGCCTTAATTTAATTGGTTGGGACCATATCCTAGGTGGTAGAACGGATTCATATAATAATTTCTCATAACTTAAACACCTAATAGATTTTATATCACCCATTTTTATAAGTTGAATTTATAAATATGCTTTAAAATTTAAATTTATTTATTATTGATATAAGATTTAATTAATTTAATTATTGGTAGGATTTTTAAACATGTTAAAATTTCACATTTGTTACATTACAAAGTAAAAATTAAATCACCCATATTGCAATTACCTTCTCACTCATCGATAGTAAAATTAAATCAACAACAATCGATAACAAATCCATAAGAAAAGTATTTCTTTTCGAATAGTGATTCTATATAAATAGTTAATGAATAATGTTTTCAATTACATATCTAGGTTTCGTAATATGCAAGATAGATGTCAGAAAAAAGGAAAGAAAATGGTATTTGGCATGGTACATTTACTAGGATGCATGCTTGTATCCCAAGGAAGCATGACCTAGGGTTTTGGAATATTACAACAGTAAAATTGCAGGTGAAATTGAAGTTGTTATATAGCATTGTAAAAAGGGCATGCATGGTCATTGCCCATTATGTTGTTCTTGAACTCTGTTCTCATAGTTTGAGCCTTCGTTATCTGTTATCTGACCATGTGAATTATAGTTCCCTGGGATCTCCATTTGATGATCATTTGCCACCATTTCGGCCATCTCTTGATGACCCACCATTCCATGCTGCTAAAACCACAAGGATAATTAGATAATTTAAATTACTGTCACGAACGTTGATCATCGGTTTTCGTATGTGATCGAGATTTAAAATAATGAACCTGGACATGGGAATATAAGTTTGATGGCATGGAGTTGGATTGAAGCCCTGTAGAAGCAAAAGACTGAGGCCATGGTGGGAAGTTTTCGGCATTCGGGTTTGAGACATGGCATTGATCCCCTCCTATGTTGTGTGGATCCACATTCGACATGCTTCCTTGCAACAACGGATCGTACACCGTCGATGAAAGATCCCTACAACGTATTATAACATTCAAGCTTAGCCGGTTCATTCACACAATCATTCTTAAAAATTCGAGTTCGATTTTGCATGATTAAGCTTTGGGGGGGGGGGGGGGAGAGCTGAAAATTGGGTGTACCTGAGAGGGTTTAAAGATGATGAAGCATCAAAGATTTGGGATTGGTTTTGGCCATTATCAGGTAGCTGCCAATTGACGACCTCGTGTTCGAAAGACGGAGGTAATCCTTGCTGTTAAAAAAAATCGTAAAACGAAGATGAAAGATAATAATAATTTTTGATAAGTTGATTTTAAGTTACCAAAGATGCCATTCATTATTTTTACATCAAGAAAAAGGAAATACCTGCATAGGAGATGGACCATAAGAAGATAAATGGTTGCTCAGTATGTATTCCTATAAGCCAAAGACATGGAAATTTCATGTAAGAAGAAGAAGAAAGTTATATAATAATACTAATGAAAACAACAACAATAATTCTGACCTTTCTTTGCACAACATGTGCTAATGTTTCTGCAAGATGTTTCTCACAAGATTCAAGCTCCGCCATGGATGTGAACCTAAAAGGATCAGGTTCATATGCCCTGGATTTGAAGAATAGTGATAGGTTAATTAGCCCGAACTGTCATATAGTTAATTATCTAAGTTCACAATCCTAAAATTTTATAATTTCTAATACAATTCCCTAACAGTATACCCCTAACATAAAATCACGTGTCCTTTCATGTTAATATATATACCTTAGCTGTTCCTCGGCCATTTGAAGTTGTTGTTGTAACCTTACAATTTCTTGCTGGATTTCCTGTAATAAAAACATTAATTAACAAACACACACACACAAAAAAAAAGATATCAGGGAAGAAAACACAGCATGTTTATGATACCTTAAAATCTGAGTTAAAAGATGTTGGACTGTTCGGAAGAAAACCCATGAAAAAGAAAAGAGACGAGGAAAAAAAAAACATTTCCCCATTAGCTAAAGTATATTTAAACATATTTTGAAAATAAAAAAAATGAAATTATCTCAAAATATAGAGGAAAAGGTAGACAAACTTGGCAAGTTGAAGAGCAATATCGTTTTCACTTCTTAGCTGCTGGAGAATCCTAAGCAAATACTGCAAAAAAATACAGAAATTTATGAACTGAAATTCCATATAATTTCATTTTCATGGAAAATATCATATACTAACAGTGAGTCATTTTCCTTACCTCTTTATTTTGGATGTCACTGCAATTTTAAAAAAATGAATAAATAAGATTAGCTTTAACATATGAATTTCGAGTTTTAAAGAGAAATTAAAACAAAACAAAAAGGGTTTAAGAACATACGGGTGTCTGATTTGTTCAGGGAAAATTAGAGCACTGCAACAGACAAATCAATGGAGATGTTATAAACATGTCAAAGAAATGTACATATAAGCTTAAAATATGGTGAAGAGCATTACTGTTCTCTTTCTCGGTCGGGGAGATTAATGTAACGCATAAAGACATCCTCGATCCTGTTTTTTCACAGAAAAAAAGTTGATTTTATTTTATTTTTGTTGGAGCATCAGCATGCATGGATTCTTTCTTGCATGCACGTAGCTTTACGTAGACTTTTATTGTTGAAAAGTTCATGGTATTTATTCATGTTATCATGACTCATCAAAGATTCATATTCGAATATAAATACGAAAACATAATCTTTATATATATATATTATAATTGATGTACCTTCTCCTGCCAGAAAAATGGCTAATCCGACCGGAAGGGGAGAACATGATAAGAGCAATATCAATATCACAGAGGATGGAAAGTTCATAAGCCTTTTTAATCAACCCATTCCTTCGTTTGGAGAAGGTGACCTGACGATTGGTATTGTTTTCTATTCTCTTAATCTCCAGCTTAACACGTCCCATGTCTGTCTATTGATCTTATCTTCGTATAAACCCTAAATTTTCTTTGTACGCCAAAATGGGAAGTTTTGTCTTGTTTGCTCAAAAACCCTAATCCGAATTTATTTTTAGAAGATAAAATTTAATGGATGAGGAATTGCTATTTGGGAATATATATTGAGTAAAGGATAATGGAGAAGAAAGGGTCCTTAAAAGAAGGGGTGTGGTTAAAAATGGGTGGGGGAGGAGAGATTTGAGTGTGAGATAATGAAGGGTTTGGTATTAAGAGGGGAAAGGGTCATAGATATTAAAAACCATGTTTTTATCTTGTTATTGGTATAGGAAAATTATTATATTTATAAAAATATTTTTATCAATTATTAAATTGTAATTTAGAATCAATTATTGATCTAAATGATAAATAATTTGATATCACTTAAGTAGATTTCGAGTTTGAGGTATTGTGTATGTAAAAAAATTCAATAAAAAATTCATCTATTAAAGTAAAATATATGACACGAGTTAATCTATATTAGCCCACCAAAACTTTAGGGTCGGTGAAGATTAAAAAAAATTAATTTTAGATCAATATGTCTAAACGATAAAATATGTTATCCAAGATCTAATTGAAATAGACCGAGCCTATGAAATCGGTGAGGTCCAATTTTATTAATTTATGATATCTAATGTTTTGATATCACTCAGTGGTAGACGTTTGTTGGGATCGAACGATCAACCGAATACGTTGAGAGAAAGTGAATTTGCCTTTGACAATTTTAAGCTCTCGCCACAGATCTAACACTTTAGAAAATATAATTATTAAGCTCACAAGTATGTTCTAATGAAAAAAATATACTTTACAAGCATAAAACACTTTTTCTATATATGAACGTTGACTATGATATTTTTTATTGTTCCACGACTGTTTGAAGCTTGCTTTCAAATCTTTTAAGGAGTTCTTGACCGTTAATAGCCGTTAGAGTCGAGTATAAATGAACTGAGATTGAACGAATAAATTATATTTGTTTTTGTTTGTTTGTTTTTAAAAATGTTAATATTTGGTTCATGTTCATTTAAATTTTTAATATTGTGTATATGTTTATTTATTTATTTATTTATTTCTGAAGGTGTTCGTGTTTGTTAATTTATTTAGGGTTTAAAACATGTTCAATCTCAGTTCATTTATTCACGAACATGTACGTTTTATGTTCAAAAATTTAACTAAATTAATCATAAATAAATAAATAAAACAAAACCAATAAAATAAAACTTACATTTTAACGTGAACTTATATAATATCCTTGTAACAACAAAAAGTAATATTTAGATACACTCACAAATATTCATTCTATAAACTAATAAAGTACATAAATGAGACTTGAACATGTCAAAAAGATTTTTAAAAATTTTAAACATATTTTTTTAGGTAAATAGACTTTTGAAATATTTTTTTTAAAATTAGTTAAGTCTAAAAATATTTTTCATTTTAGTTATATCAAAATTAATATCTCAATAATCTTTCCCTTTCAAAATAACAAAACCTCTCGATGAATTATTATTGAAATTTTAGTAGCTTCCTTATTATTTTTTTGTTGCCCTTTTAATTTTTAATATTTTATTTTGATTAATCTAGACCGATCTATCCTGTTAATTATAGCTTCCTTATTATTAATGAAATATAATTTAAATAAAATTGAAAAACTCAACTTAAACTTAAAAATTAATCCATTAATTATTAAAAATTTGAATTATCCAACTATTTATTTTATAACTCAAATTTTATTTAAAAGTTTTAAATTAAATTTATAAAACTACTATTTGATTCGAATTTTTACGTATGAAATTTAGTAAAAATTTTCAATTTTTAATTAAGTTTCACTCGCTCTTAACTTGATAACACTTAATGAATCACACCGTAACATCAAGAAAAACAAGAACGTATCTCAAACGGCCGTCCAAAGCACAGCTTGTATCGCTTCTCTTTGGCTTGCCTCGAGTGAAAAAAGCTTAATTTTGCCACCTTAACTGACAGATAACTCTGCATGCGATTTTGTCACGTGAACTTCAAAAATTTTAGCCGACTTCTAGAAGTGACGATTTTTATAAAGTATATAAATATTATCGCAAAGTTCAAAATATTTTTATACATCCCTAAAATTAGAAACCATCTGCATTTTTTAAAAATTTTCCTGTTGATGAACCCTTTCCGTTATGAATACGTAGCTTTTCTGTCCAACACAACTGTTTTGTCCCCATTACATGACGTAAGTCGGAGAAATTATATCTTAAACTTTTTTCACTACGTCATTCATAGTTACATTCAATTAGACTCATTCATTTCATATTTTTTTTAAGGCGAATAATCACCTTTTTTCTATATGTAATTAATGAGTGAATAATTATTAGGTAGTTACTTAAAGATGAATGAACTTGATTGAATAAGATCACGAATAACGTGATGAAAAAGATTCATGATATAATCTCTTGTAAATATATGACCATATAATAAAAAAATCAAAAGAAAAAATAGGTGAAAAAGTATTTTCAAGAAAAAAAAATCTCGGATAGAAAAAGAGAAATTAACTACTAATATATAAAAGGACACTACAAATAAAATGACTTATAGCGACGGATAAAACAACGTCAGTAAAACTATACATATTCATCGGTATATGGTCTAAAACCTTTTACCGATAGACATAAGAAAAATTCCGACACACAAATAGCTTTCGGTAATTTGCTAGTCGGTATAGATTTCTACCGACGTTAACAATCGTCGGTATATCTTATTAATATCTATAGCGACGGACAAGTCTGTAGGTATATGTATGCACCGGCGGATGCACCATTTAAATAGGGTGGGCCAGTGCCCACCCTAAACTTTTCAAAATTCATATATTTACCCTTAATTTTCTTAATTTTTATGAATTGTCCCTTAAGTTTTTGTAATATTTAAGCTTTGTGCCCACCCTGAAATTTCTAAATTTCATATGTGCCCACCCTCAAATGAATTTCTGGATCCACCACTGTATATATGGACTACTCCGACAAATCTATATACATATAGCGATAGATTTTCCGTCGCTAAAATATTTTCTTTAGTGACGGTTTATCCGTCGGTATATGTATCATATAGATTTGTGTTCTAATGGACATATACCGACGCTTTTGTCCGTCGGTATAGATGCAATTAACATTTATTTTTGTTTCGTTAATAATAACTATTAATTAATACTATCGTTATAACATTTATTAAATTTACTAATACGAATAAAACAAAAACCGCTTTTGTGTGAATAGAAAAATAATTGTTTTAAACTCTAAATAAAATAAGTATGTAATACATGTATGAGTCTATTACAAGCAGTAAAAATACGAAAGCAAATATTTATGTTTCTTAATAAATTAAATAATAAAAATACTACCAGTACTACCAGCATCAGGAGCAAGCATACATCTTTTATTATACAATCGGATCATTTTCATCAGTATTACGTTGATTCGTTGAAGGCAAAGATCGACTGGTACAATTAATTGTCGCTTAATCACTACCAGCATTAGGAGTTGCTTATTAGAAGTAATAAAAATAATTATTTTAAATAATAAAATAAGTGAAATAATAAAAAAGTGATATTTTTTATACCTCTGTATCAACCATACGAAGCAAAGCATTCATGTCAGGTACATCTAGATTTGGACGTTGTTGTTGAAAGTAGAGTAGAAAGCAAGTTTTAAAAAGTTTTTCTAATTTTGCCACCTTAGATTTCAACCCTTCCTCCTCTTCAGTATTTTGGACTGTTCGTGAAGGTCCAGATTCCTGAGAATGAGTATGAATTGCCCCTATACAATGAACACACCCTCTTCTTTCTGGTCCCTTAACTTGAACAAACACATCATTTGACCATGAAGTTTGTAATATATTATCAGAAGAAGAGCTTTCATTTTTCTTCTCTTGAATACGTTCCTAAAATATAAGAAAGTTAAAAATATAATATTATAACTATATTATATTTTTTGAAACACGTATATAAGATCCTATAAAAATAAATTACCACAACATTCGCGGCGTTAGAATTAATGATACTCTTATCTTTGCGTGTACGAGATTGAATATAGATATTTGTTCGTGTTGGTGGGATACCATTAGATTCTGTAGTCTGACATTAAGAAAAAAATGTGAGATATTAGAAACACTTGCTATTATTCTGATCAATGGTAATAATAAACAAAATTATACGTACCAAGTCTTCAACAATCCTAGGAAAAGATCTTGTTCCTGTGCAATGTGGTTCATCTAACTTTGATTTATTTGACCTATTTTAGCACTTTGTTCCTATTCGCCATTATAAGTATAAAATTGTTAATAAAAATTAAAACATAATTGTTATAGAAATTCTAAAATTATAGCATTTTACCATCAGCTTTGAGGGCAACCAATATTCAACAAGCGTCTTCAGTTAATCCAAATTCACCCTTGGATCTTTGCAATTTTCAATGATTTGCTTTACATCTCGGTTCTCATCAAATATTTGAGATTTTAATTCATTTTTTTATTGTCTCCATTTCTTATTCATATATGAGAGAACCCATCTCTTAACATGTTTTAATGTGACTTCATCAACTTTTTCCTTTGAATCAGATAGTTGAAATTGAAATTTTAACTACAATAACATAATAAGACATGAGAAACCATTTACAAGATTAAGAAGAAGAGTTGAAAAGAGAATATACCTCCATTGTGGATCACATTTCTTCCTTCTTAGTGTTCGGTATCTCATGCCAATTTAAATAATTGATTGGCGCAAACTTAGCCTTTCGCACCACTGTACCAATGAATGGACATAAACAAGTTGATTCTGGATCCATAGGTTGATATAAATTATTAAATTTGACATTAACACGTTGTCCATCAAGCAGCTCCCAAATATCTGGCATAAGTGTTACACCTCGAACCCTCTTACGATTAACATTCTCTACAAATAATATGTATAATTACGAATGGCATTCAAATAAATAATTTATTTAAATCTCTGATTTGAGGTAAGCATATCATACCTGATGAGGGTTGTGATTATTCTTCATGAGATTGTTGTGTTTGAGAGTGTTCCAGATGTTGCGCACTTGTTGAACGTTGTTCTTCACCTGGAGCACGAGATTCAGAGTTTCTGATTGTTGAGACAATGTTAAGACGTTTTCGCTTTGTCATATTGTTTGAATTCCTGCAAAATCTTGAAAAATTGACAACATCTTGTAAAATTCATGCCAGCACTGATTTTAGTTAGATATGATTTACAGTTTTGCATAATGTTAGAGAAAGTAGAAAAAATACAATAGTAAATATTTGACAAATAACTATAGAAAAAAATAGAATAAAGTACCACATTCAATTACTAAAAATTTCTCATATTGTAACTATAGAGAAAGATCAACAAAAGATGACATCCAATTCATTAGCCCATAATTACAATATAACAAGTACAATAGATGGCCAATAACTCTAAAATATGTCTTCTCCATCTTTTTCATTAATCGGATCATCCTTTATATTTTTATTTTCCATATTTGGAGTGGCATCTAATCCATTAGCATCAACATCATTTCTAATCCAATCAGAGACATTAGTGTCGGTAGAATCATCCAAAACCAACTATCCAAGTTCATCATCTTTGTCAAAAGATGACGCATCACCCATATCCAAAACCAACTATCCAAGTTGTGATGCTAACACAAATGGATCATCAATTAAAATATCCCCTATGTGCATCAAATGCCAGAAATTCACAAGCGTGAATCTAAATTTATCTTTCTTACAACCTCTATTGATATCGATCCAATCACATTTGAATAATACAACTTTAAATCGACCTGAATAATTTAATTCAACAATATCTTTCAAAACCCCATAATAGTTAACTTCTCCTTCAACTGGTTGTTTATCTCTCTTAGCTGCATAACTCCATGTCTTACTATTAATAACAACTCCGCTATTTTGAGTTTTCAAGTTTTTCTCTCTTCTCGTTGTATGAAACTTAAAACCATTTATCATGTACCCGTTGTATCGTTTAACAACTTCGCTTGGACCTCGAGCAAGCCACTTAACTACATCCACGACATTTGAATATACTTGTCTATCTAAGAGTGTAACCTATATAATATTTGAAGTGTTAATACTAATTTTAAAAAATATTAATATATAAGTTTCTGTAGAACTAATGTTTTGATATAATAAATGAAAAATAGTTTTGGACTAATTTGAAAATACTTCAAAAATGTTTCTTATGTCCAAACTACTTGAAAATATATTTAAGATGTTTTTGAGAGATTTTAAATATGTTTTAAATGATTTAAAGAAACCAAAGAAGGGTTTTTAACCCAGGTGTTTCGATACACTTTCAAGGTGTTTCGATACACTTTCTTCAATGACATGTTTTCAAAGGCAAAATCACAGTGGTGTCGATACTAGTATCTATACCTTTTCACCACTGTGATGCTTGGTTTCGATACCGGTTTCTAAATACCCCCAACGGTCATAAATGATTTTATGAAAATCCCCAATGGCTAGGAGCGGTATCGATACTGGTATCGATACCTATTCTTATTGCAGGTTCAACGACTATTTCCCAAAGAGGGTGTTTCGATACCAGTCTCAGGGGTATCGATACCGCCTGCACCAAAAGAAGAAATATGCCTTGAAATCAGCTCCAAACGGCTCCAAAACATCTCCAACGGCTATAAACGGCTAGATCATGATTTGAGATCATAAAAGGAAGCCTCAAGCATCAAGAGAAGACTAATGCTTCATTGTAAACAACATTATGATCAAAGATTTGTCTTAGCGCTTAAATTTCTATTATTTGGGTAGACAAACACTTGTGAGCTTAATTGTCAATATATGCTCAAGTGTAATTAGGAATTGGGTGAACGCTTAGATTGCAAACATTAGCCTTGTTAGAAGGATTAAACAAGTTTGCTAAGTTTTCTTGTTTGAGTGAATTCCCAAAGTTCGGGTTGTGAACTTTGGATGCTAGATTCGGGTTTGAGTCTAGGATTGTAAGGTTATCCCTTTGTTCCTCAAAAGGTTGAAATTCTTAGTGAATTTGGGAAATCCTTAGTGGGAAGCTAAGGTAGTGGATGTAGGTGCTTGTTCAAAGGCCGAACCGCTCTAAAATCATTGTGTTATTTTTGCTTCCACAACAAACACCCAAAGTGTTCTTTCTCCATCAAATTGGCAAGTTAATCGGTTATCAATCGAGCCATATCAAGCCCAACAATTGGTATCAGAGCCTAATCTTTGAAGAGATTCACATCTACCAAAGAAGATCCAAGGCGTGTTGATCACATCTACAAGAAGAATCAAATGGCCTCCACCTCCGGTTCATGGAACGAGTCACATTCCATCACCAAGCCACCCTTCTTCAATGGGGACAACTACCCCTATTGGAAGAATAGGATGAGGTTGTTCATCAACTCTAATGATTATGTCCTTTGGGATATAATCGAAGATGGTCCCTCAATTCCTATGAAGCAAGAAGGAGATCTGCAAGTGCCTAAGAAGAGAAATGAGATGACCGATGAAGAAAAAAGAAGGATGTCCACAAACGACAAAGCTCTTCACATCTTATCTTGTGCACTTGGTCCCGACATCTACTCAAAGATTTCATCTTGCACAAGTGCCAAAGAAGTGTGGGACTCCTTGGAGACAACTTATGAGGGCACAAATGATGTCAAGGAGACAAAGATAGGTCTTCTAAATCTCAACTACGAGAATTTCAAGATGAAGCCGGATGAAGACATCACCAAGATGTTCGATAGATTCTCGGTGATCGTCAATGGTCTCAAGGGTTTCGGTGAGATCATTCCGGAAGAGAAACTCGTTCGAAAGCTCATCTACTCTTTTCCCGAGTCTTGGGATAGCAAGAGAACGGCTATCATTGAAGCCAAAGATTTGAAGACTCTAAAGCTTGATGCTCTTGTGGGATCTCTTCTCACCCATGAGATCATGAGGAAAGGAAGAGAAGAAGAAAAGAAGGAAAAGGTGAAGATTGAAAAGAGAGAGGTTGAGAAGAAGCAAGGGATTGCTCTCAAAGCATCAATGTCACAAGAAAAAGTGTATTCTAGTGAAGAAGAAGAGTTAGAAGAATTGGCTATGGTAACCAAAAGATTCACTAGACTCATGAGGGCAAATAGGAATAGGAGATTCCAAAGAAAGAAGGATTTTAAGTCAAAGGGCAAAGAAGATGAAAAAGATCAAATTATTTGTTATGAATGCAAGAAGCCCGGTCACATTAGAACCGATTGCCCACAATGCAAAAGGAAGGGTTTTGACAAGAAGAAGAAACAAAAGGCTTACGTTGCCACATAGAGTGATGAGGAGTCATCATCCGATGAGGACAATGAAGTAGCCAACCTTTGTCTCATGACTCTTGATGAGCCTAAGGTAACCCTTGATTCCTCTTGCAATGATCTTACATATGATTAATTATATGATGCTTATGATGAATTGCAAGATGTTTATGATGAGTTGGTTTTAAAATTCAAAGAATCAATTTTGGAAAGCAAGAAAACTATTTTCGATTTAGAAATGAAAAATGATTCTTTGACAAAAACGATTTTGGATTTGGAAGAAAAGGTTGTTACTTTAAATGATGATTTAAAGTTCTCTCAAAATGAAAATATGGATTTAAACAACCTTATTTCTAGCTTGAGTGAGAATCACCACAAAGTGGTGAATGAGCTTAAAGAACAAATCAAAGTGGTTGGTAGTTCAACTTTTGAAAAAGGAAGCTCTTCAAAACCCAACCATATAAAAAAGAATTTTTATGGCCACAAACAAAGAAGTTTTCAAAGGCATACTAGATATAGAAAAATTAGGAGTGTGTGGGTTCCTAAGGAACTCATTATTTCTAATAATACTAATGCAATTGCATCTTGGGTTCCTAAGGGAACCAAGCTTTTGGGAACTAACTCTCATGGACCCAAAATGATTTGGATACCAAAAGTCAAAAACTAAATCTTTGTTTGTAGGTTGAGCATTGCTTCAAGGCCAAAGCTTCAAGTCAAAACATGTGGTACCTTGATAGTGGATGCTCAAGGCATATGACCGGAGACAAGGGACGATTTAAGGAGTTAGAGCTCAAAAAGGGTGGAGTAGTGACTTTTGGTGACAACTCCAAAGGCCAAATTGAGGGTGTTGGCTCTATTGGTAATCACTCCTCTATTTTAATTAAAAACGTCTTGCTTGTTAATGGTCTTAAGCATAATTTGTTGAGCATTAGTCAATTGTGTGATAAAGGTTTCTATGTCTCTTTTGATAAACATGGTTGCAAAATAATAGACATAGAATCAAATAGAACAATGCTCATAGGTCATCGCATAGGAAATATTTATATGATGCATTTAGATGACATAAACTTTTCTCATGCATGCTTAGTTGCTAGTGATGAAAATGATGCATGGTTATGGCATAGAAAATGTAAAACCAAAATTGATTTTGATATAACAATTATGAATAAGGACTATTTTGTAATAAATTTTTAAGTCCTTAAGTCAAACTTTTGATTTCAAGTCAAACCAAGAACTTTGAATTAAAATTTCTAATTGTTTTGATACGGGAGTATCGATACCATTTGAACCAGTATCGATACCCTACTGCTTTTTTTAAAGCCTTATTCTTGAAACTAAGAACAGGTATCTAAACATGGTTCGATACCATTATGCTACTGGAAATGCATGTTTCGAACCACGTATCAAACCACATCGAGTATTTTTATTTGTGTTAAAAATCTTTTAAAATAGGACTCAAGGTATCGATACCAGTATCGATACACCCTTTAATTCCCAACGGCTATTTTAGCATTTAATGAGTTGACCGTCGGTGTCAGTTGAAACTTTAAATGATGGTTGAGATGTTTCGAAACATGGTTCGATACCCACCATTATAGTGTAGTAATGGCATCGATACCTGTTTCGATACCCTCCCTATTAAATGCACAACGTCTCTTTCTTTTTATAGGTTGTTCCGAAACAGGTTCCCCGAGTATCGATACTTGTGCCTGTAGAAGAGCATTTATGGTGGGAAGATATGGTTCTAACGTCTTTATTTCATTTCCCAACAACCAAAAATGTTAGAAATCAATGAGGACATATAAAATGAAGATGTTCAAGCAGCATTAACAACTGTTTTTTTTTTGAACCTCAAGCAACATCCAAGCACAAAAATCCAACTCAAAGCACTTCATTGCATATTCTAGCCTCCCAACTTGTGTACTTCATTTTGATTATTGTAATTGAGTTTGGGGAGAGTCTATTTGTAATTGGGGCAATATTCATCTTGTGAGAGATCTTTTATTTGACTTTATTCCTTTGTATTACCCTGTGAGGTCCAAATCAATTTTGGGTAAAAAAATTGATTTGTTTGTAACGATTATCCCTTGAACCGAGAAAAAGGTCGAATTCAATAGTGAATTGGTTTCAAAATCCTTAGTGGGAGCTAAGGTAGTGGATGTAGAGCTTGTTCCGAAGTTTGAACCACTATAAATCGTTTATCCTTAAATTTCACATTTTTACCGAAAATTTCCCGACCAAATTTTTAATTGCCAATTCACCCCCCTCTTGGCCATACTTCAAGATCGATCAACTCAAAAATTGGTATTAGAGCGAGGCTCAATCGAGAGGGATTAACATCCTATTGAGAAGATCCGGAGAGCTCGACCAATTACCGATCAACCGACAACTCATGGAGCAATCCATTGACAAGCCACCTTTCTTTGACGGGTCTAACTACTCCCAATGGAAGATAAGGATGAAGTATTTCATCAACTCAAGAGACTACAAGCTATGGGATATAGTTGAAGACGGACCATTTGTGCCAAAGGGAATAAAGGCGGAATGGAGCGTGAAAGATCGCAAGAAGATGGTGCTTAATTCTAAGGCTTTGCACATTCTTGTTTGTGCATTCCATCCAAGCATCTATGGGAAGATATCTTCTTGTGAGAGTGCCAAGGAAGTTTGGGACAAGCTCGAAGTTACATACGAGGGAACAAACGAAGTAAAGGAGACCAAGATTGGACTCCTCAACCAAGAGTATGAGAACTTCAAGATGAATCCGGAAGAGGACATAGCAAAGATGTTCGATCGATTCTCCACCATCACCAATGGACTTAGAGGATATGGAGAGATCATTCCGGAGGAGAAGCTTGTTCCTAAGCTCATCTATTTTCTTCCCGAGTCATGGGACTCAAAAAGGACCGCCATCATCGAAGCAAAGAATTTGAAGAATCTCAAGCTTGATGAACTCATAGGGTCACTCCTCACACATCAAATTATGATGAAAGGAAGAGAAGAGGAGAAGAAGAAGGAAGAGATTAGATTGATGGGGAAGAAAAAGATTCAAGAGCTTGGTGTAAATGTCAACACCATTGCTCTCAAATCCTCCAAGTGCATCCACCTTGAAGATTCAAGTGAGGAGGATAGTGAAGGAGATGAAGAGCTTGCCCAACTCTTCATAGACTTCGATCGATTCGTAAGGAATAAAAGTAAGAAATCTTCAAAGCACGAATCAAAGAAGAAGATGAAGGATTCCCACAAGTCTAAGAAAGAGGGATCATCTTCAAAGAAGCAAGCATATGTGGCTACTTGGAGTGATGGGGACTCCACCGGAAATGAAGAAGCCAACCTATGCTTGATGGCCCTCAATGAGGGGGAGGTAACTTCTAACTCATTTAGTTTAAATTCATATTCATTTGATGAGTTACAAGAAGCCTATGAAAAATTTGCTTTTGAGTTGAAGGCTTCATTTTCTAAAAACAAAAAGATGATTTCAAAGCTTAAATTAGAAAATGATTTGCTTTCAAAAACCAATTTTGAAATTGAAGCAAGGTTGAAAGACTTTGAGCTTAAAGTTTTTGATTTACAAAATTTGCTTCAAAATATGGAAAAAGATCATCAAATTGCTTTAGATGATCTTAAGAAAGAACTTGAAAAGAAAAATGATTTGGAAAAATCAAATTTTTACATGAGGCAATCTAGTGCCCCTAGGTTTATTGGTGGAAAATGTTTTAGAAGTGTTTGGGTCCCAAAAGCACTAATCACTTCAACTAAAAAGGACGAATTTGAAAAATGGATTCCTAAGGGGACTAAAATTTGTGCTACTAACGTTAAAGGATCCAAAGCAATTTGGATACCAAAAATTACTTGATTGTTTCATTTCAGGTGTGATGGAGGTATGAGCATCAAAGTGCAAGATTAAGGGGGAGCTCCATACACACAAGATGAACACTTGAAGAGGGAAGGCTTCACATCCTCCCTTGAGTTCAAGTGTGGTAAAATCTAGTTTTAGCTTTAATTTTTTGTTTATCTTTTGTTTAAACTAGATTATCATATATGTTGGACTAATATCTTAATGATGCCTTGAGTAATGGGAGAGTATTTTGTTTTCATAAACTAAGTTTTGATATTTGTTTTTTAAACAATTGACATTTTAAAACTCTCCTATGTTATGAGCTTTAAAGTTTTTCAAACTTGGTTTGAACCATTTTTGATATAACAAAAAGGGGGAGAATGTTGTAAAAAATTGATTTTTCAAATGGTTTAATGAGTAAAGGGGAGCTTAAATGTTTTTGAATCATTATTCTCTTATTCAAATGGTTTATTTCACAAAGGGGGAGAAACTCAAAAACAATTTTTCAAGTTGGTTTTATTATATCAAAAAGGGGGAGATTGTAGAACTAATGTTTTGATATAATAATTGAAAAATAGTTTTGGACTAATTTGAAAATACTTCAAAAATGTTTCTTATGTCCAAACTACTAGAAAATATATTTAAGATGTTTTTGAGAGATTTTAAATATGTTTTAAATGATTTAAAGAAACCAAAGAAGGGTTTTTAACCCAGGTGTTTCGATACACTTTCAAGGTGTTTCGACACATGTTCTTCAATGACATGTTTTCAAAGGCAAAATCACAGTGGTATCGATACTAGTATCGATACCTTTTCACCACTGTGATGCTTGGTTTCGATATCGGTTTCTAAACACCCCCAACGGTCATAAACGATTTTATGAAAATCCCCAACAGCTTAGAGCGGTATCGATACTGGTATCGATACCTGTTCTTATTGTAGGTTCAACGGCTATTTCCCAAAGAGGGTGTTTCGATACCAGTCTCAGGGGTATCGATACTGTAACACCCTAAAACCGGGCTAGTAGAAAGGCTCGAATAATTCGTGAATCAAATCGAATTACATATTAATTTGATTAGGATAAATGGGTCAAATTAAATTAAATAAGAAACTCTAGCATTGCATGATAAAATATGAAATTCCCTAGACTACCCTTTGTAATATGCTAACTCTAGTTATAGCTAAAGGGCAAATTGGTCTTTTTATACTCATTAATGAGTAAGGAAGAATCACCCCCTTCCTTCATCCTTCTCTTTTCACGATAGCAACAAGAAAGGAGAGGAGAGAAGAAAGCTTGGAGAGAAATCCATGGGGGCTTGAGAAGAAAGGCTTAAATTCTTTGCATGGAAAGGAAGATTGATTAGGAAACCATATTCGATTGACTTGATAATCAAAGAGACGAAAATATCGAAGAAGAGGAGAGACTCGAGCAAACTCGAAAGAAGGGCAAAGGAGTCGCGATCTACAATCCTTGAGTTGCTTGGAGAAATTGTGAGTGTGGCAAACCTTGGGGTTAGGACCTAGGGTCCTAACCATCTTTGTATTATTCGATTTATTTGTATTGTAACCGGACTAATGAAATATTCGGTAAATCGGGAAGGAGGATTAAATGTTAATAACTTGTTTGATGCCATGTTTTAGTGCTAGATGTTAAACTAGCTTAGAACATTTGCATAGCTCGAAAATGTCGAGGTAAGTAATGGCACGCTGCTATGGATGCCAGGTACGTAAGTCATGCATGAGGCATGTTTAGATTGATTGATTATTCGATTTGTAACATGATGTGAATAATTTGATATGATAGTATGATATTCGATTTTGATACAATAGCATGACGTATGCTTTTGACTTGTTAGCATGATATATGCTCTTGAAATGTTAGTATGATATGCTTTAGATATGCTAGCATGATGCATATGCTTTTGAAATGGTAGTTGATGTTAATGCATTGGATATTAGCATGATATGGACAACCTATGTGATATGAAACTTGCTTAATATAAATGGAAAGATTAAATGAATTGGAAACTCCGATTAAGCCTTGGTTGATAGTTGGTCATAGGTAGTAAGGCATGCCTAGGGTTTGAGCTCATTTGTTAGTTTGCCCAGTACTTCGGTACTTCTGTTTAGTACTTCGGTACTTTTGTTGGTACTATGGGTACCTTTGTTGGTGGTTAGTCACCATTTGTAGATACCGTGGGTATCTTTTGTTAGTGCCTTCGTGGCACTTCTGTCAGTACCTTTGTGGTACTTCTGATAACCCGCTTACCTAGTCAAACTATACCAAGGCATCATTTGTAACTAATTCGAAAGATTAAAATTACAACATTGCTATTGAGCATTCGATAATGATATTGCCATGAGCATGTGATATGTTATTGCCTTTGTGCATCCGAAAATGATATTGCTATAAGCATTTGATATGATATTGCTATTGAGCATCCGAAAATGATATTGTTATGAGCATTTGATATGTTATTGCCATTGTGCATCCGATAATTGTATTGCTATGAGCATTTAATATGATATTATTATTGATCATTTGGAAATGATATGGTTATGAGCATTTGATATGAGGTTGCCATTGAGCACATGAGCATGAAATTGTCATCGAGCATATAGTTGCGAATTCGATTAGCATGCTAGTGACATGATCCATGAAAATGAATTAAGCATGAAAGGCATGATACTCTTCACACATACGATTGTAATGTTAGCATAAACATGATGGATTGTTAAATTGGAGTATGCTATGCTGATATATGTTTAGTGTCTAATTGGTTAGACTTAGGGCTGCCTCACTAAGTACTTTATAAGTACTTACCACCTCTGTTTTCTCCTTCCCAAATGACAGGTTATCGGACTAAGGGGTTAGATCGGCTTTGATCGCGAGCAAGGACACCAAACAAGCCCAAGTATGGTATTTTGCACTTTTGTAACTCCTAGCTTATGGTGGCATAGTGAGCATGCTTAGAATGACTCATGCATTTTGATATTTAGATCATGGTTTGTATATTTGATCATTCGTACATTCGGTATGTAAACCATAAGGCATATTGAGCTTGGTAGATCTTGCATATTTTGAGTTCTCGGCCTATGGTTTGGGTAAGTAGGCTTTTGGTGATATGCATATGTTAAGTAAGAAATTGTCTTGAAATGTCAAACATGAACTAGGTAGGATAACATGTGAATCCTTAAACTAGAACATGAGTATGCTAAATGCTATAGTGGGAAGTCCATGACATAGTTGTGTCTTGAATGTTATTGAACATGGTTAATGGCTTGAGTAATGAGCTGGCTAAGTGAATCGATTTAGTGGAATGATACATGCTATTTAAACATGTTGGATATTGTCCCTTATGGTTTAGGAATGGGTTAGACCATATAGGTGGTCTTTTGGTAGAGTCTAAGTGTTTAAAAAGGATAGAAATCTAGAAAATTTGGCGAGGGTATCGATACCACCTTTGACAGAAACGAAATGGCATCGAAGCATGGTTCGATGCCAAGCTTCATTTAAGAACTCCCTGGTTCGATGCCAGTATCGAGCCAGGCCCCTCTCAGCCTTAAGCCATTAAGTCCTAAGAGTAGACCAGCATCGATACCTGGTTCGATACTAGGTCTTCCAGTAACGAAATGGCATCGATGCCAGTATCGAACCAGGCTACTTAACTTAGTCAACGAGTCAACAAGGAGGTCCAGCATCGAAACATGGTTCGATACTAGGACTTCCAGTAATGAAATTGCATCAATACCTATTTCGAACCAGGCTCCCTAGCCTCGGTCAATGGGTCAACACAGTTGACCTGTATCGAACTAGGGTTCGATACCCCTGTTCCGATACCCCTCTATAGGGAGTATCGATACCCCTAGTTAATTTTCGGTTCAGCTCGAGTATGAAAAATTTGCTTGACCAATAAGATGATATTAATGATGATTGAACGAATTAATTTGGGTTAGAGTTTAGATCACGTTTAATGGTGATTGTAATTGATAAATGAATGAAAATTTAGAATCGAATTGGTTAATTGCATAAGTATGGAAAAAGTTTTAAATTGGCCTTGAATTAGTAGGCACAACTCGTATTTGAATTTGAAATATCATTGAAACGAACACAATTCTCGGTTTAATTACAAGTTCGAATATCCGGTCGACACCTTTGTCTCCTAACCCGGGGCAAGGGTGTCACAGATACCATCTGCACCAGAAGAAGAAATATGCCTTGAAATCAGCTCCAAACGGCTCCAAAACATCTCCAACGGCTATAAACGGCTAGATCATGATTTGGGATGATAAAAGGAAGCCTCAAGCATCAAGAGAAGACTAATGCTTCATTGTAAACAACATTATGATCAAAGATTTGTCTTAGCGCTTAAATTTCTATTATTTGGGTAGACAAACATTTGTGAGCTTAATTGTCAATATATGCTCAAGTGTAATTAGGAATTGGGTGAGCGCTTAGATTGCAAACATTAGCCTTGTTAGAAGGATTAAACAAGTTTGCTAAGTTTTCTTGTTTGAGTGAATTCCCAAAGTTCGGGTTGTGAACTTTGGATGCTAGATTCGGGTTTGAGTCTAGGATTGTAAGGTTATCCCTTTGTTCCTCAAAAGGTTGAAATTCTTAGTGAATTTGGGAAATCCTTAGTGGGAAGCTAAGGTAGTGGATGTAGGTGCTTGTTCGAAGGCCGAACCGCTCTAAAATCATTGTGTTATTTTTGCTTCCACAACAAACACCCAAAGTGTTCTTTCTTCATCAAATTGGCAAGTTAATCGGTTATCAATCGAGCCATATCAAGCCCAACAGTTTCGCATACTAATTTTTTATACTTACATGATGATGAAACCATGTATGAAAAATTTCAGTTTGTAACTTGTGTATCTTAAATGGTAAAAACTGTTTCTTTCGATTATGTCTCTTAATCTCTTGTTCTTGTTTCCTAAAAGAAAAAATATAAGGATTATAATTTATGTGGAGTAAAATATATATCAAATTGAAAGAAAATTACTTTATGTACGAAGATACTTTCTCTGAATTGAATAACACATATCGATGTGCTTGCGCTAATCCTTTTTCATCAAGCACAAGTCTTAAAACCCTTTTACACTTCTTAACATGAAAAGAAAATTGTTTTTTCCTTCCTATTGGTCTTCGAACAGTAGAAAAGATTGTGAATTCAGAACCAAGATAAGAATTTTCACCATCATAATTACGACCAATTCGATTGAATATAGTCTCAACCCCCTCCAAATATCGAGAGCAAAAGGTCAAACACTCATGTGATAAATAACCTTCCGCAATAGATCCTTCTGGATGAGCTCTATTGCGTACAAAAGATTTTAGTACTGAAAGATACCTATTTTATTGGACAAAAAGTTAAATATCAATAAACATCTTAGTAAAGATTTCTATATTTCCACTTCTAATAATAAATTCATAAATTGTACCTTTCAACCGGATACATCCACTGAAAAGTGATTGGACCAACAACTTTAGCTTCATTTGCTAGATGAATTAGTAAGTGTATCATGATTGTAAAAAATGATGGAGAAAAAACCTTTTCAAGATCACACAAAATTAATGCAGCCTTTAACTCAAGTCTATCAAGTTCATTTTCCTCAAAAACCTTGCAGAAAAGATCTTTAAAAATGTTGCACACTTCAATAAGAACTATACAAACCTTTTTAGGTAAATTTTCCCGAATGGTTATAGGAAGAAACTCTTGCATTAGGAGATGACAATCATAACTTCTGAGCTCAAGTAATTTCCGTCGTTTAAGGTTCACACAACGTGAGACATTGGAAGAATACTCATCAGGGGTTTTCATTTCCTTGAGAACTTTCAAGAAAGAATTCTTCTCACTCAATGTCATTTGATAAGAAGCATGAGGCAAGTACAAATTTCTACGGCCAATTCGAGTTTGTGGATGAAGATCACTCCTTATACCCATTTCGACAAGGTCTAGTCGTGATTTATAGGTGTCCTTATTCTTCCCCTCTTGTCTAATTAATGTTCCAAAAATATTATCACAAATGTTCTTCTCTATATGCATCACATCAAGGTTGTGCCGTAATAGTTGATGCTCCCAATATGGTAAAGAAAAGAAAATAGATTTTTTTCTTCCAAGACCCATCTACGTTCCCATTTAAAGCTTTCAATTGACTCAATACATCTCTACCAGTGGATGGTAAAGGAGCAGTTCTATGTTCTTCATTTCTATCAAAAGAATGTTTGTCGGTTCGAAATATGTGATTAGGATCTAACCACCTACGATGACACATATAGCAAAACTTTCAACTATGTTTCAACCACTTTGAAGCAATATTATACATACAACAAGGACATGCATACTCTCCTCTAGTACTCCATCCAGATAAGTTGACATATGCTAGAAAATTATTTATAGTCCACATCAATGCAGCACGAAGTTAAAATGTTTCATTCTTTGTAGCATCAAAAGTTTCAACACCAACATCCCATAGGTCATGTAATTCTGCAACTAAAGGTTGTATGTAAACAACTATATTATTTCCTAGACCTTTCGGACCAGAAATAATTAAAGAGAGTATAAAATTTGTCTACTTCATACATATCCACGGTGGTAAATTATAAGGTATAATGATAACAAGCCAAGTACTCTACGTCACACTCAGAGTTTTAAATGGATTAAAGCCATCAGATGCAAGGCCTAAGCGAATGTTACGAGGATCTGAAAAAAATTCAGGATATCGAGAATCAAATGATTTCCAAGCTAAAGAATCAGATGGATGCCTCATACGTCTATTATTCTTACGACCATCTTTATGCCAAGTCATCAAAGGAGAAATACGTGAAGACATAAATAATCTTTGCAATCTTAGAATGAGAGGAAACCAATGCAAAATCTTCGCAGCTTGTTTTTTTTTAAGATGTGTTAACATTCTAATATTCAACGCCACTAGTATTTCCTTTCCATCGTGAAGCTCCACATTTCAAACAAATATCTCCATTTTCATTTTCTTTCCAAAATAACATACAATCATTTGGGCAAGCATGAATTTTTTCATATCCTAAACCCAATTCACGAATGATCTTTTTCATTTCGTTATAAGACCCTGGAAACGTATTATCATCCGACAATGTAAGTTTTAACACCTCAAGTAAGGAATTAAAAGACTTATTTGTCCACCCATTAAAACATTTAATGTGGAACAAATAAATGATAAATGACAACTTCGAAAAAAATTACAATTCGGATAAAGAGGCACCTATGCATCTTTTAGTAAATAATAAAACTTATCTCCTTAAAGTCTATGATTATTATCCTGGTTGCGTGATTTGAGTGCAACACAAACGGTGCAAGTGTACACGTCGCAAGTAATAATATAGATTTAGATATCGTCTCCACAGGGATTGGTTTGGGCCACTTTGCTTAAGTTACCATACTAGAAAATAAAGCCAAATTGATGGTAGATTTGAATAAAATAATAAAATAAGCAAACAAAATAAATTGGAGTAATCGATAAGAGAGATTAGGCTGGGTTATCCTGAATTATTGAATGATGGACGAATGAATTCTTCCTTGCAAGTGGGTGCTCGCACCGCTCAACTCGTTCTGGCAATTGGGCTTAGTCGGATTGCCTAGTCAGTTCATCCGAATGCTTTGGGCAATTGCGATGAGAGAATTGCTCGGGCAATTTGGGCGACTATTCTCAAGGTTCGGCAAAGCGTTCTTCAGTGGTCCCTGTTATCCCTAACCCGAGACCCTATTAATTGCACAACCTTTGATGATACATGTAACGACCCGGATTTTGGATCCGAGAGTCGGGTTAACCCGAGGGTTTGGGCTTCGGTCTTGGACCCGAGTTTAGTGGTTTCAGGCCTCGAGTTTGTGTTGGGCTTTGTTGGGTCTTGTTGTGTTCAGCTTTTGAGTGGGTGTTTAAGGGCATTTTTGTAAATGCCTATTTGGATGGAAAGAAGGGGTTTGGGGATTGTTTTGTCTATAGAAAATCAGACTTGGTGAAGTCACCATTGTCTCTCCTTCCCCCATCTTTCTTTCAAAACCCAACAAGAAGTGAAGAGAGTTAAAGGTTGAATCTTGTCAGTTTTGTTGAGGAATCACGTTTTGGAGGTGAAAGGTAAGTTATAGAGGTGTTCTTGATCTATATAATGAGGTATATATGTGAGAGTTTGGTGGAAGTTGGGGTTTAAGAGGGGTTTCGAGGGGAGTACGGGATTGGGTTTTTGGAGAGCCTAAATCCTAGTTGTTAGTGTTTTTAAGCTTTAAGGATCATCTTAGAGTGGTTCTAAGTTGTTGTTACCCTTCCCTTTGTAGAGAAACAAGTGGAAGACCCATCATCAAGCTTGAGGAAGGAGAAACCTTGAGGTTGAGCTTGGAGCTCGGGTTTGTGGCTTTGTTGTTGTTCTTGCTTAAGGTTGGTACTCCCAACTTGTTTTTTACATCATATATATCATGGTAGTTGCATACATGTAGATATAGTGTATGTAATGCTTGGTTTGAGCTTGGTATGCTTTAATGGTAGAAATGGTATTAGTGAGTTAAATGACTGAAAATCGTGTTAAGACGTCCTAAACATCTCTAAGAACTGATAAGAACACTTTAGAGTCGAATAGATTAATGTTGGGGAAGAATCCTTAGAAATTTCTAAGTGTAGACCTGTTTTTCGTGCAGGGGTATCGATACTCGGGCTACCGGTATCGATACCCATAAGTGGATTTTGGCTAAGTGGCCAGGTGTATCGAACCATGATTCGATACCGGGACCTCTAGTGGCATAATGGCATCGATACCCGTATCGATGCTGGAGGGTCCCCTTTTGTTGACTTTGAAAATGGTATCGATACACTTTAGATACCGGGACCTCTAGTGGCATAATGGCATCGATACACTTTAGAGTCGAATAGATTAATGTTCGGTACCCTACATAGGGGTATCGATACCCTTGCGAAAACTCGACAAGATAAACTTTATTTGGAGTTCGATAAGGGGTTTAAAGGCTATAATGAATCTTGTAACTAATAAAATGAATGGTTAACACAAGATTGACGTATTAAAACCTTGAATGACTAAATTATGTTAAGTCTTTATATGTTTTGATGTGAGGATCCTAGGTGGATCGTTTATGTGTGTTGAGTCCTTGATTGATGGAAATTCGGATATCCAAAAGTGTTGCAACACGTCGAAGGCCATCCGATGTAACATTCCGGGTGATGATTCTGAAGACCATTCCGAATGTAGGATCCCGATGCTGTGTGGACGCGGGCCTCATTCGATGATACTCGATGTGACATTCCAAGTATGGGATTTGGAGGATCCCGATACTGTGTGGACGAGGGCCTCAAATCCTGGATGTAGGATCCCGATGCTGTGTGGACGCGGGCCTCATCCTGAGTATGGGATCCCGATGTTGTGTGGACGCGGGCCCTGCTCGTAGTGTAGGATCCCGATGCTGTGTGGACGCGGGCCTCACTACTTTGTGTTGTTGTTTGACATGTATATGTTGTGTGCGTCATTGTACATTGTTATGCCATGTGGTAGGCGAGCATGCTAGATCATCATATCATGCACGGTATTTTATATGTTATGTTTTACTACTTAGGATATGCATGATGTTGGCCGAGTTCGGCGTATCCACTGAGCTTTCGTAGCTCAACGTTCGAAATATGTTTTCGTGCGTAGGTTAGGTGAAGTCGGTTCGTAGAGCACCATTAAGGTTGGATTTCAGCATCGACCGTGTTGTCAGAGTACATGTATTAGATTTAGTGGGCTTGTACTATGTCGAACCCTATGTAATGTAACTCTGTTTATTTTAATTTGGGTCGAATGTTTTAAACTGTTTGTAATATGTTGGAGCTCCGGTTTCTTTAACTTATTTTGGGCTTTCGTTTTAATTTAATGGATTTATGAATCGTATTTGGACTTAAGTTTGATTTATTTGTTGGACCCTTGAAAGAAAATTTTGGAATACAGGTTTTGGGCCGAGGGCCCAATGTGACATCCGGGTCGGGTGTTACATTTAGTGGTATTAGAGCCTAGGTTGAGTCGGTTCTAGGAATTCCTCGGGGGAGTCTAGTGTGTTATATAGGTGTTAGACAAGTACATGCCCATGAGTCGATATCGTACTTTCTTTAAAGCTGAAATTTTGATGGTGCACTCTTGTTGTTGTTGTTCTTTGTGCAGGGGTGGTTAAGTATGCCGAGACGGGTGAGGGATCAAGAGGAAAGCCGGGGTTCTCGTGGAGGAGACTCCGACTATGAGTATGAGCCCGATGAGGAGGTGCCGTCGGATGATGCAGTTGGTCAAGGGACCAACTACTTTGCTCAGTTGAACCAAACCTTGCGTAGGATCATGAGAGCTATACCGAGGCCATCTTCTATGCCTCGTGAGGCACCGGTTGAGAGGGTGCGAAGACAGGGAGCTGTGGACTTCTTTGGTACGGGACAGGATAATCCCATGCAGGCTGATCAGTGGTTGCATGACACAAGGTGGATCATGAGACAGATGAGGTTGAGGTCAGAGGACAAGTTGTCGTGTGTGTTGTCGCTTCTGAAAGACAACGCGAGAGAGTGGTGGGAGACAGTTGAACAGGGCTGGTATCCTCATCGTCCTAAGTGGGAGGACTTCCTTAAGGAGTTCGAGAGCAAGTATGTGGGTGAGACTCACATCGACAACTTGAGGGAGCGGTTTACCCATCTTGTCCAGGGGAACCGTTCGATCTTTGCTTATGAGCAGGAGTTTCTTCAGTTAAGCCGGTATGCCCCCGAGCTTGTGGCTACAGAGAAGATGAGATGTAAGAGGTTCTTGAGAGGTCTGAGGAAGGAGATCCAGACTTATCTCACTGCTGCCCCGCCTAAGGTGTTTTCTAAGTTGGCTGCTAGTGCCAAGTCGTTGGAGCAGGTTCAGGGTTTGACCTATGGGCCGTCTGTTGGCCAGGGAGTCACCGGTGGAGCTAGTCAGAGTCATGCGAGTAACTCTCAGTCTCACTCCGGGAGGAGTAGGAGCCGTTAGAATCAGAGTAGAGGAGCATTGAATCAGGGTTCGAGGTCGAACCAGAGATCAGATTCTGTGGGGCGTAGGAGGCAGTCTGTGTCTTCTACTACTAGAGGTCCGGAGGGTTTGCAGCGGAGTGCCAGTGTTCAGGTTTGCAGCGGAGTGCCAGTGTTCAGGTTTGCAATCAGTGTGGTCGGAATCATCGAGGACCGTGTTGGGGAAATGCCAGGGTTTGCTTTTAGTGTGGGTCTTCGGAGCATTTTGTGAGGGACTGCCCAAAGGTTGTGATATCTCCACCAGGTCAGGCTCAGAGGACTGTGTTCCAGGCCCAGAGGGGTCGTGGGTTTTCGCGTGGCGGAGCTAGCCATGCATCAGGAGGTACCTTCCAGTCCACTGCTAGAGCACCGGCGAGACAGTATGCGATAAGGGCACAAGAGAACTGTGTTGCGACAGATGTGATCTCAGGTACGTTCAGTTTGTTCTCTGTTCCTATAGTTGCTCTTGTGGACTCGGGATCTACCCACTCGTATATCCGTAGCGGGATATCGGAGCAGTGGGGGTTACCAGCGAAGGATATAGAGGTAGGAGTCTGTGTGACCAGTCCGTTGGGGTTAGATGTATTAGTGGATAAGATTTACTGGAGGTGTCCAATCGAGGTACAAGGATCTATCTTTCCGACCGACCTCATGGTTTTGCCGTTTCAGGAGTTCGACGCAACCCTTGGGATGGATTGGTTGTTCGAACACGATGCGAGCTTAGGATGCAGATCTAAGAGTTTAAAGCTTCGAGTAGCTGATGGTTCTAAGCTTGTTGTGAGGGGTGAGAGAAATCCGTGTTTAGCGAATGTTGTGTCAGCTTTGTCAGCTTAGAGGTTGATCCAGCAGGGTTGTGGGGCGTTCTTAGCTCACGTGGTGGATGTGAGTGTTAAGAGTCCAGCTTTAGAGAGTTTGAGGACAGTTTGTGAGTACCCAGATGTGTTTCTAGAGGAGTTGCCTGGTTTACCACCCGATCGTGAGTTGGAGTTTCGGATAGAGGTGTTTCCAGGTATAGCACCGGTATCCATGGCACCTTATCGTATGGCACCGGCGGAGATGAGAGAGTTGAAGCAACAGGTCCAAGAGTTGCTTGAGAGAGGTTTTATCCGACCGAGTGTGTCATCGTGGGAGCACCGGTTTTGTTTGTGAAGAAGAAGGACGGATTGATGAGGATGTGCATCGACTACCGTCAGCTCAAAAAGGTCACGATCAAGAACCGTTACCCCTTGCCTAGGATCAATGACCTGTTTGATCAGTTGAGGGGTGCACGTGTGTTTTCTAAGATAGATCTGAGGCCAGGGTACTACCAGTTGAAGGTGGTGGAAGAGGATGTCCAAAAGACCGCTTTTAGGACGCGGTACGGGCATTATGAGTTCGTAGTGATGTCGTTTGGGCTCACGAATGCACCTGCAGCTTTTATGGACTTGATGAACCGGATCTTTCAGCCGTATCTAGATCAGTTTGTGGTTATGTTCATCGACGACATCTTGGTGTATTCACGCTCGGTGGAGGAGCATGACTACCACCTAAGGGTTGTTCTTCTGGTGTTGAGGGATAGGCGTATGTACGCCAAGTTTAGTAAGTGTGAGTTCTGGTTGTCGAGGTGGTATTTCTGGGCCACATAGTTGCAGCGGATGGAATCCGAGTAGATCCTCAGAAAATCCAAGCTGTGGTGGAGTGAAAACCACCAAGGAATGTATCGGAAGTCCGTAGTTTTCTTGGTCTTGCCGGATACTATAGGAGGTTTGTTAAGGGTTTTTCGGTCATAGCGGCACCTTTGACCAAGTTGCTTCAGAAAGGTGTTCCGTTTGTGTGGAACGAAAGGAGACAACAGAGTTTTGAGTAGCTTAAGGCTTATCTGACAGAAGCTCCGGTCTTGACGCAACCGGAACCGGGGAAAGATTATGTGGTGTTTAGTGATGCTTCCTTGAATGTGTTAGGTTGTGTGCTTATGCAAGAGGGTAAGGTGGTTGCTTATGCCTCGAGACAGTTGAAACCCCATGAGAGGAACTATCCTACACATGATCTTGAGCTTGCGGCGGTTATCTTCGCTTTGAAGATATAGAGGCATTATCTCTACGGGGAGAAAAGCTACATCTACATCGACCACAAGAGTTTAAAGTATCTACTCACCCAGAAAGAGTTGAATCTGAGGCAGCGTCGGTGGATAGAGTTGTTGAAGGACTATGACTGTGTCATAGAGTATCATCCAGGCAAGACGAATGTGGTCGTCGATGCTTTGAGTCGGAAGTCCATGTCGGACTTGAGAGATTTGTTTGCTCGGTTGAGGATGACCGATAATGGAGGTCTTTTGGCAGAGTTGCGTGGGGAGCCCACGCTTGTTTAGGAGATAAAGAGGGCACAGGTGTTAGACGAGGAGTTGGTTGCTCAGTTAGAGGTTGTTCAGAGAGGTGAGTTGTCAGACTTTGAGGTACGAGATGGTGGGTTCTTGTACTTTCAAGGTCGGTTGTGTTTTCCAGCTTTAGAGGATCTAAGGGATCGTATCTTGAGAGAAGCTCACCGTAGTCCGTTTTCTGTTCATCCGGGTAGTAACAAGATGTATCAGGATCTTCGTCCTTTCTTTTGGTGGCCGTGCATGAAAAGAGATGTGTCAGAGTTTGTGACCAGGTGTCTAGCGTGTCAGCAAGTGAAAGCGGAACATCAGGTTCCTTCAGGGTTGCTTCAGCCTATCCAGATTCCACAGTGGAAGTGGGATCGAGTGACCATGGACTTTGTCACCGGGTTTCCGATGACGTTAAGGAAGCATGATGCTATTTGGGTTATAGTTGACCGGTTGACCAAGTCGGCTCACTTCTTACCGGTAAGGATGGACTACAGTTTGGAAAAGTTGGCTCAGTTGTACATAAAGGAGATCGTGAGGTTGCATGGTGTACCTTCATCGATCATATCAGATAGGGATCCGAGGTTCACGGCGAGGTTGTGGAGGTCTATCCACGAGGCTTTAGATACCAAGTTGCACTTCAATACAGCTTTTCATCCTCAGACAGATGGACAGTCTGAGAGAGTCATCCAGATCTTGGAAGATATGCTTCGGTGTTGTGTTATGGACTTTGCTCGCAGTTGGGAGGAGCAGTTACCGTTGGTAGAGTTTGCTTACAACAACAGTTATCAGTCAAGCATCAAGATGGCTCCTTTTGAGGCCTTGTACGGTCGTAGGTGCAGGACACCTTTGTACTGGATAGAGCTTAATGAGAGGAAGATAGTAGGTTCGGAGCTTGTTAAGGAAACCGAAGAAAAGGTCCAGATCATCAAAGAGAGGTTGCAAGCAGCTTTTGACAGAAAGAAGGCTTACATAAGAAGCGTAAGCACATCGAGTATGAGCTTGGTGAGAAAGTGTTTCTCAAGGTATCTCCGTGGAAAGGGATCATCCGGTTTGATCGTAAAGGGAAGTTGAGTCCGAGGTACATATGGCCTTATGAGGTTCTTCAGAGGGTTGGACCGGTAGCATATCGGCTAGCTTTGCCTCCAGAGTTGGCACGTATACACGACGTGTTCCACGTGTCCATGTTGAGACGTTACCATTCCGATCCATCGCATGTGGTCCAACTTGAGGAAATAGAAGTCAATGCAGATTTGACTTACGAGGAAAGACTTATAGGGATCTTGGATAGAGGAGTTAAGGAGCTTCAGAACAAGTGCATACCTTTGGTAAAGGTTTTGTGGAGAAACCATGGAATCGAGGAAGCAACGTGGGAGGCGGAGAAGGACATGATAGCTCAGTATCCCCATCTCTTCCTGATAGGTAAATTTCGAGGACGAAATTTTCTTAAGGAGGGGAGAGTTGTAACGACCCGGATTTTGGATCCGAGAGTCGGGTTAACCCGAGGGTTTGGGCTTCGATCTTGGACCCGAGTTTAGTGGTTTCGGGCCTCGGGTTTGTGTTGGGCTTTGTTGGGTCTTGTTGTGTTGGGATTTTGAGTGGGTGTTTAAGGGCATTTTTGTAAATGCCTATTTGGATGGAAAGAAGGGGTTTGGGGATTGTTTAGTCTGCAGAAAATCAGACTTGGTGAAGTCACCATTGTCTCTCCTTCCCCCATCTTTCTTTCAAAACCCAACAAGAAGTGAAGAGAGTTAAAGGTTGAATCTTGTCAGTTTTATTGAGGAATCGCGTTTTGGAGGTGAAAGGTAAGTTATAGAGGTGTTCTTGATCTATATAATGAGGTATATATGTGAGAGTTTGGTGGAAGTTGGGGTTTAAGAGGGGTTTCGAGGGGAGTACGGGATTGGGTTTTTGGAGAGCCTAAATCCTAGTTGTTAGTGTTTTTAAGCTTTAAGGATCATCTTAGAGTGGTTCTAAGTTGTTGTTACCCTTCCCTTTGTAGAGAAACAAGTGGAAGACCCATCATCAAGCTTGACGAAGGAGAAACCTTGAGGTTGAGCTTAGAGCTCGGGTTTGTGGCTTTGTTGCTATTTTTGCTTAAGGTTGGTACTCCCAACTTGTTCTTTACATCATACATATCATGGTAGTTGCATACATGTAGATATAGTGTATGTAATGCTTGGTTTGAGCTTGGTATGCTTTAATGGTATAAATGGTATTAGTGAGTTAAATGGCTGAAAATCGTGTTAAGACGTCCTAAACATCTCTAAGAACTGATAGGAACACTTTAGAGTCAAATAGATTAATGTTGAGGAAGAATCCTTAGAAATTTCTAACTGCAGACCTGTTTTTCGTGCAGGGGTATCGATACTCGGGCTACCGGTATCGATACCCATAAGTGGATTTTGGCTAAGTGGCCAGGTGTATCGAACCATGGTTCGATACCGGGACCTCCAGTGGCATAATGGCATCGATACCCGTATCGATGCTGGAGGGTCCCCTTTTGTTGACTTTGAAAATGGTCAAAGGGTATCGATACTAGTATCGATACCCATGGTTCGATGCCTTCTTTGGGTAGGTATCGAGGCAGGGTGGTTCGGTACCCTACATAGGGGTATCGATACCCTTGCGAAAACTCGACAAGATAAGCTTTATTTGGAGTTCGATAAGGGGTTTAAAGGCTATAATAAATCTTGTAACTAATAAAATGAATGGTTAACACAAGATTGACGTATTAAAACCTTGAATGACTAAATTATGTTAAGTCTTTATATGTTTTGATGTGAGGATCCTAGGTGGATCGTTTATGTGTGTTGAGTCCTTGATTAATGGAAATCCGGATATCCAAAAGTGTTGCAACACGTCGAAGGCCATCCGATGTAACATTCCGGGTGATGATTCTGAAGACCATTCCGAATGTAGGATCCCGATGCTGTGTGGACGCGGGCCTCATTCGATGATACTCGATGTGACATTCCGAGTATGGGATTTGGAGGATCCCGATACTGTGTGGACGAGGGCCTCAAATCCCGGATGTAGGATCCCGATGCTGTGTGGACGCGGGCCTCATCCTGAGTGTGGGATCCCGATGCTGTGTGGACGCGGGCCCTGCTCGTAGTGTAGGATCCCGATGCTGTGTGGACGCGGGCCTCACTACTTTGTATTGTTGTTTGACATGTATATGTTGTGCGTGTCATTGTACATTGTTATGCCATGTGGTAGGCGAGCATGCTAGATCATCATATCATGCACGATATTTTATATGTTATGTTTTACTGCTTATGATATGCATGATGTTGGCCGAGTTCGGCGTATCCACTGAGTTTTCGTAGCTCAGCGTTCGAAATATGTTTTCGTGCGTAGGTTAGGTGAAGCCGGTTCGTGGAGCACCATCAAGGTTGGATTTCAGCATCGACCGTGTTGTCAGAGTACATGTATTAGGTTTAGTGGGCTTGTACTATGTCGAACCCTATGTAATGTAACTCTGTTTATTTTAATTTGGGTCGAATGTTTTAAACGGTTTGTAATATGTTGGAGCTCTAGTTTCTTTAACTTATTTTGGGCTTTCGTTTTAATTTAATGGATTTATGAATCGTATTTGGACTTAAGTTTGATTTATTTGTTGGACCCTTAAAAAAAATTGGAATACAGGTTTTGGGCCAGGGGCCCAATGTGACATCCGGGTCGGGTGTTACAATACATCCATGCGTTAATCAATGGAGTACAACAACGTTCTTGCGCTTCTATTAGCCGTTGAAATCCTGCACTTATCCCTAAGCTGGATTAGTTCTCTCTCACTTGTATCGAACCATGTCTATTCGTTTCGTGAATCTAATTCTCCCTAATCTAGATAAATGGATTGTTTATCGAGGTCCTTTCCCAATTCTCTCATAAACCAAATAAACACCAAGAATAGACAAACCTTAATTAAGAACACTCAAAAGCTTAGATAGAATTTAAATGAAATCAAACCATAAAACAAAATAACCCAAGCCAACTTTAATTTAGTTCATGGCTGGACAAAACATCCAACAATATTCTCTCATCACTCGAGTAAAACAAGAAAACAAGAAGGAAAATTCGGCAGCCTCTTTGTGTCAATCTCTCTCTCATGATCGGCTCCCCTTGCTTTGACGTCAGGCTTCCCTTTTTATAGGATCTTGCTAGGTCAAATTATGTTTAAGAATTTGATTAGGAAATAAATATTAATTTAAATATTTATTTCTCATATCAAATCCAATCTCCTAAAATATTTCCATGTCTTTTGAAATCAACTTTATCTCCTTTAAGTTGGCATCAAATCCCTACAAATAAGGAAACACACAACCACAATATCTTTTTCCACAAAATTAACCAAAATATAAATTAAATACACAAACTAAGAAAATTATGTAAATATGTATGAATGACTAGTAATGCAACCAAATTTATGCTTAATTCTAACAATAATAAGAGTAAAAAGGGAAATAAAAATAATACTTTTGGACACTTATCAATCCTCTAGCCTTGTACTTACATATACCGAATTGTTGTTACATTCCTCATTATTCATAACTCGTTCTGTCATCATATCATACAAAAGGTCCTGAATATCATGTTCAAACTCCCTTTCTTCTACATTAATTAGAATTGGTGGCGTATATCCATCACATAGCTCCCCATGAAATATCCAACGAACATAACTCTTAAGGAAGCCATCACATATTAAGTGACAAATGCATCTCTCCTAGATACTTTATAAGTGTTTACACAATTCACACAAGGACACCAATTTTTTTCAACTTCGGTTCTCTCAAAATCAAATTTTAAAAAACTAGTAACCCCTCTAATGTATTCTTCACTTGTTCTTGATCTAAGATTAATCCATGTCTTATCCATTAATGATACCTATATAAGCAAACACCATTATTACCAGGGAAATTTGATAAGAGACAACAGAAAAACAAGGTATTTGAGTCATCTATGAGTCGAAAGAAAAGAAATATTAGTAGGATTTATATTGAAGAGATATTATATCTCTGTACTTGTTTTAGTCAAACTCATCATTTTGCTTGTTAATATTTTGCTTAGTGCAGCTAATTCTATACATTTTACATTGTGTGAACATAGTTAAATAAGTATTTTGCACCAAAATAATAATAAAAAGTTATATTTGATTTAGTTTATACCAACAATAATAGAAGCTCATAAAAAATAAAAATACATTTCATTTTTTCTATTAGCGACCATAAATTCATGCACAAAACATGTTAAACTAAACACATGAAGATAATGCAGGTGACAAACGCAAACAAATCTTAATAAAAGTGCAAGGGAGATACTTCCATGGATAACCAACTTACTCGACAAGAACCTATTGACATCACAACAATTAGACTGTTTTCTATGCATGATATGCTTGAACAGATGGACAAATAAATTATTTTTCAAAAATCTAAATACCCTTTACTTTGTTCCCATGACTATCTAACATATATATTCTCTGTAAATTTTTTTAATAACGATTTGTCATCCCAATTGGATTCCAGTTTAAGTAAAAAAAATATAGGTTTCATATGCAACTTAAATAGATCTTAGTAAAAAATCTACAGATCAATGCAACATAAACTAAAGAGAACATACCTTTTCAATTGGTAGTCAAAATCTACTTCAACTTTGAAACAAGGCAGAACACACTAATCTCTTGCAATCAATTTTTTACTCTCTATACTCAATCTTTTAACCTGATTGTGTCGTAAATTGTTAGCAAATTGAGAACAAGAATAAAAATCAAACTAAAAATTAATTGAGCCTCCTACTATTATTTGAACAATTACAAAAGAGAAAAAAAAACTAAAAATATAGACGAAAAATAACTAACCTTTGGACATAGAAGAGACGTAGAGAAGGTCACAACCGCACAAAACAAACTGATGCAGGAACAACAATGCTCACTGCTTACAGCAAATACATACACAAAAATCTCAGACCATATCATATAACATCACAAATTAAGTTTTTGTTGGAGAAACAGAAGTACCTTGTTCAACTCTTTCTCTAATGTATACGGTACATCAAAAATTATTTATATTGAAAAAAGAAGGCAAGCATAGCAAGCCCGTTGGAGAAAGGATTTCACATCCATAATGTTGTCTTAGTTTCACAAATACATGACTCTATTTTACTCTACTTATTCTTCAACTCTTTCTCTTCACTATCTCTGTGTATTCATATTTGTATGCCAAATATATTAAGTTTTCTCAAAAATCAGAACACCAGCCGATACTTTGTTTTATGCCTGCAAAAATATATCCAACAGGAAAAATAATAAATTAGGCTTGATTTTCTTTTTGATTAACATCATAGTTTTTGCTGTGTGAAAAATTTACCTTCGAAATGTTGAGTTCAAGCCAGAACTTTGGAGAATCGATTTTCCTTGAAGGAGTCTTCTCCAAGTTGCTCGCAGAGAATCGATTTTATCTTAAACCTACAGAGAATAGATTGGGATAATTAGGGATTGAAATGGTTTGGGTTTAAATCTGGTGAGAGTTTGACTGAGGGTGAAAGATGTTAAAACGGTGAGTTTTAATAAAATATTTTAAACACAAAAAATATATTTATATTGACGTACAGAACAATCCGTTGGTATATGGTACACTTATACCATCGATTGAAATAAAAACCATCGGTATACATTACATATACACCGATACAGAAAATCTACATCAGTATATCGTTAATTTATATCGACAGAAAAATAACCGTTGCTATAAATTTAATCTATACCGATATACGAAACAATTCATCGGTATATATTGTATATATACCAACGATTTATTGATATTCGTCAGTATAACTCTTATATACACCGACGATTAACTCTCCGTTGATAAAAGATCAAAACTTTTACTGACGGCTAAGTAGTCTGTCGGTATAAACTATATATACCTATGTTGCACTGATACGGATAAGGGGACGAGGATGGGGACGAAAAACGGCAATTTTTAAAATTACAGGGTACGGGAACGACAATAGTACGACATATATAATATTAAAATTATAAATATATGTAAAAAATCATAAATAAAAATCTATACTTCATAGAAAAATAGAAAATAAAATACATAAATAAATCCCAACATTAGAGTATCAAATCTCAAAATTTAAATAATAAATCAAGTCTAAAACAATATCAAACAACAAAAATCAAACATTGTTAATATCTTTTGAGATCAGCTCACTCTCCATAGATAAATCATAAACAAATCCCAAAACTCAAACAATAATATTAAGTCTAGAATAATGAAATTCATAAACAAACCACAATATTAGATTGTCAAGTCTCAAGATTCAAACCACAATAAAGTCTAGAACAATACAATCCATAAACAAACCATAATATTAAGTCTAGAGTAATATTAAACAACACCAATTACACATTGTTAACATCCACCGAAATTAACTCGCTCTCTAAATTTGGCTCATCAAGCGACAGTTCGACAAACTCTAAATATCCAACATCTCCCAATGAATCAAAAGCATCTCCACCAATATCCCACATCTTGGTTTTCTCATCCTAGTGTTGACTAGAACTCCTTGATAAAAAAACAAAGATTGTAGTGGATGTAAACTAAATCTTCGACACGACTCGGATTTAACTTATTCCTCCTAAGTGAGTGAATGAAAGAATAGGTACTCCAATTTCTTTCACAACAAGAGGATGAAGTAGGTTGTCCAAGAAATTTGAAAGCCAAAGATAGGAGCAATGGAGTTTCAGCACCAAAGTTTTCCCACTAATTTTTCGGATCTGAAGAATACCTCTTTGTAAGAGAAGTCAAATCTTCAAAAGGCCCACTCTTAAGTGATAAACAAGCATATTCATCCAAGACTTTATCATAATCATCAACATTTGAAAATAACCTACGAAAGTACTTCATTCTCTCTCGAGATATTTCATCATCTCTATGAGGAACAACTCTACTAGGATCCTCAGATAGCCAACCATCACTATAAAACCTTCAACATAATAAAAAAATACATATATATATAACTCTGTTTTAGAAATATAAAATTCAAAACTAACAAAGTTATGTACCTTGGATTTAGTGAGTGAGCTAGGCAATGAAGAGGAGTATAACTCTTTGTCCAACGAGCTATAAGAATCTCATAACAACATGATAAAAAGGACTGAAGTCTAAAAGAGAACGTTTTTCCTGCTTGTAAATTTCACAGTTCACTTTCTCAATCATTGAATCCCACATCTCGTATACCAAATGAAGACATGGCTTATCAGTGTCACATACTCTAAGCATGTCATATATGGGCTTTGTAAAATTAATGATGTAAGCTATTTTATCCCACCAATCATCACTCACAAGTTTCTCCTTCACAAAATTTTCTTTCCCCACGTCATCCTCTTTATAGGAATTCCATTCATCACTTATGATCATTGCTTGAAGTCCATGCTTGATGAGCTTAAACCTCTTAAGCATCACAATAATAGATGCAAAACGAGTATCGACAACTGAAAGTAACTTGAGAGGACTAAATCTCTGAAAGATTACCGATCTCATGTTATGGTTCATGATGAAATTGTTGATTTGTACGATATCCCCATGGATTTTAGTAATCCAACGACACAAGTCATATGTTTCCTCATTACCCTTAATATTTTTTGCCGAACAAATATTCTTTAATGCAAGATTAAGTGTATGGTCAACACACGGGGTCCAATAAATATGAGGATACATGCTCTCAATAATCTCTCCAGCCCCCTTGCAATTAGCTGCATTATCAGTAATAATTTGTACCACGTTTTGATGACCCACCTCATCAATCACTTCTTTCATTAAATTGGCAATGAAAAACTTATCTTTGACTTCACCGAAGTAATTCACAGCTTTAAGAAACATAGGCCCATTTCCAGAAGTAGAAAAGAAATTAATGAGAGGCTTCCTTGTTGGATCGCTCCAACCATCACACAAAATAATCAACCCTTTTTCTTGCCATATTGCCTTAATCGGTTGCAAGAGCTTCTCAACATTATTTTTTTCTTGTTGAAGCAATGTCGTTCTCAATTTATTATAACTAGGGGGCACATAACCAGATATATTGTGAGTTACAGTAAAAATGAAATCCCTATGATAATGAGGATTTCTAGCAAGATTAAAAGGCAAACCACCGGTATAGAACATTCTTGCAATTTCTTCATCTAATTGAGCTCTAGTATTCATTTTGAATGATCTAGCAAGAGGTGACAAGCTATATTTTCTTTTCTTAGATGAAGATTCAATATCAACTCCAGCTTGAGATTGACATGGCAAAGAAACTTCTTTAGTTACCTATTCTTTCTTTCTTTTCTCCCACTCCTCTATCAGCCTTACCATTTCAAGCTTTTGACTTTTAGTTACTTTTTTACAAGTTGCAATTCCTTCCCCAAAAATTTGAAGTAAATGTGCTTTTATCCTAGTAAAGCTTTCACTACGAGTTTCACCACAAATGTTGCATTGAAAATTCCATGTTCCTCGGTAGTCCCCCGTTTTTCTAACTTTGTTACATAATTCCACAATGAAGACAAATTTTCTTTTTGAGATGATGCAATTGATCCACTCCCACTCCCACTTCCAGTCCCACTATTACTTTTATTACTTTAAGATGCCATAATTAAACTATTTACATTAAACAAAAAATGAATTAACTAAATTTCTGAATAATGACAACAAATAATGATATAACCAATTAAGAACATAAAATCATACATTTTAACTAAAGGAACTCCAAAAGAGACAATACAACGAGAATAAAAAAATATATTCAACAAAATACAATAAATTTCATGAAAAATAAAGCTAAGAATTTTAAACCAAGTCTTTCCTCTGGTTTGTTGTATTTTTCCCGAAAAAATTATATATTTCTTGTGTTCGATTCTTTGGTTCCAGATTAGTTTTAAAAGGATGGGGTTTTTTAATCTTCCGAGACAGGTGCATAATTTGTTAAACCAAGTCAAGCTGCATGCTAATATATTCATTTTGCAATCTGAATTTTTTATGCTTTGAGGTGTATAATTTATTAATTTAATACATGTTTGTTTTTTATTATAAATTTGTTTCAGGTTTAGCATGTTTTATAATTTTAGATTATATATATATATCCCAGAGTTATATTTTTGTTCTTAATTTGCTCACCGATATGTTTCGAATTTAAGCATATCGATGTTTCAAATAAGCTATGCAAACAGAGCCAATACAAAAGTAACAAAACAACCAAAAACCAAACTTAAACCATGCCTAACCCACCGAAAGATTTCATCTTTACTTCTAATTTCACTTCATATAAGATTAAACTAGGTTTCTCTCCCTCTCACTTAAAACAATCTCTAACCCACTATGACTTATGAAAATTGAAAACAAAGCTAAAATTACCTCCTCCAATATAGCTCTTGGGGTAGCAGAATACTTGATTTCACACTGGCAGCGATTGGCGAGTGCGACCGGCCACTCTAAAGACTGGAGAAAGAAAATGCAACAAAGAGGCAGAAATGGGGTCTGGGAAAGTGTCGATAGAATGAAATTAGGTTTTATTTTAGGATTTTTAAATTTTTTAATTTAAAATGTCAAAAATAACCTTGGGGATGGCATGTGCAGTTCACATGCGTCCCCGAAACGTCCCTAGAAAGTCAAACAACGTCCCCGACTAAAGTTGGCCGTACCCCTTGATCATCGGTCGTCCTCGGGACGTCCCCCAAGCATCCCCGTGTCGTCCCCATACCTGGGACGTATCGGGTACTCGAGACGTGGTATATGTACTATCCCCGTGCAACATAAATATATACAGACAATATATGTCCATCGGTATACTCCAGCGTCGGTATATGAACATTTTTTGTAGTGGGAAAATTCTACAACGAGCGTCGAACACTTTTAAACATCATTAATATTGAACATTGTTGAACACCATTAAATTAATTAATAAAAATTTAAAATCTCAAGGACTCAGTATATAACTAATAAAAGAGTGATAAACTCAACATATAATTAATAATTGTATGATTAGTCCTTTAGATTTTTATTCTTTATAAATTAATTTAATAATATTCAGCGGTGTTCAACATTAGTAATATCCAGTGTTGTTTGATGCCCGTTGTAAACCCATCCTATATAAAAAGATAAATACTAGAGGATTTGTTCCCGAGTTATTCAATTTTATATTCCCACTTTTACTCACTGCACCTATTTAAAATAAATTATAATTATAAAAATATACTTATATACCAATATTATCTGTTGAAAAGTTTATTATACCGTCTCATCGTAACCCATCACAAATTCTCATTTTTTTAATTTTACCAATTTAATTATGTTACAATTTTTTTGTCTTAAAAGCAGCGGCAAATGGTTTCAATGTCTGCGACCTGGTGGAAGCAGATGGATGGAGAAAAAAAAGCGTGTGGGAAGATGAATCCTCAAAATTAGGAATTTAAATTAGGGTTGTAATAACGTTTTTAATTGTGATTATCACGTTTATAAACATAAAAATATTGTGAATAAAGTAAAGAATAAGAATAAAATAAAAGAACAAAGATGCAAGACAAAAGAGAGATTTGTATTATATTCTCGAAGTAGGGTTGTGTACAATGTTTTATCCAAAAGTATATATTTATAGGCATAAGATGACAATGAGTATTAAACTCTAATAATAAAGCACATTACAGTTTAACTTAATATATGGATATCCACCATAAATAAAGATATTCATAGCACTCCCCCTTGGATATCCATGAAGATAATGTGCCTCGCTAAAACCTTACTAAAATAAAAACCTGTGAAAAAAATTCTTAATGAAGGAAAAAAAGTACATACATCTTTGATATGCATAACATGCTACCTCATTAAAAACCTTACCAAGAAAACTCATTGGGACAAAACCTCGGTTAAGGGAAAAAGAGTGCAATGCGTATTTATTCCCCCTCATGAAAATATCACATACAATCTTTTAATCTTCATAATTCAATATTGAATACAATCTTCAAATGTTGAAATAGATTATGTGCTAGTTGATAAATCTTCCAAAATATTGCTTGAAATGATCCATTGAATAGTATTCTTCTGAAGATCATGAGGGACGAAACTTTAAGGAAATATGTTTTGTTTTATCACATTTGATGTATCCACCTGAGATATAAATTTTACATTATCTTTACACAAGACAGCTTGAATCTTATCTTGTGAACACAATTCACATATCTTCTGGATATGTTTAGCCAAACACTTATTTCGACTTTGCTTCATGCATAACAATTATTTAAAGGTAATGATCTCGTAGCGCTTAAATAATATTTCTTAACCAACTAATATACGTTGCTTCAAAATTAAATAATGTATATATGATGCTTTTAAACCAAGAATATCATTACCCTTTTCTCGAGGGTAAAATAGATCGTTTATATTGAGAGACATAACAACCATAAGGGTGACCAATGAATATGCGTTATGTATATAAAGTCTATTTAAATATTTTTCTGTATGTCGATTGATGCACAAAGATTTGAGGAAATCTCTTAACGAGTCTCAATGATATTTAAATCATTGACATACACAACAATAAAAATTCAGAGCTAAACCTCTTAATAAAAATGCTTGAGGAAATTAAATAATTCATATAGCATTATGGTAATAAGTATTCAATGAGGCGATTATACCAAATAAACCTAAATTGTTTCAAGCCATAAAAAGATATATTCAATATGATTGAATAATGTTCTCAAGAACTTGAATTAACTGCTTATGACAATCTAAATCTTTTCAGAAGTTTCATGTAAATATTATTATCAAGAGGCCCAATCAAATAGGATGTAACAACATCCATTAGGCAAAAATTGAGTAATTTTATTTATTGCCAAACTGATGAAAATCTAAAAGTAGTTGCATCCACCACCGAGGAATATATTTTTCCTCATAATCAATTTCATGTCTTTGTGAGAATCCTTGTGCAACCAAATTAGCTTATATCTCATGATTTCCCTTTTAATTTATCTTTCTCAAAAAGGCTCATTTATATCCACGAGCTTTACACATTTTAATGTGCAGTCTATAGGCCCAAATACTTCTCATTTCGAAAGAGATTTTAGTTTCGCCTCAATTGACTCTTTCATGTTGGTCAATCATTTCTTTGTTTACACTGAAAATAATTCATGATCCACATCATCAAATAAAATCTCTAGTGCTATATTGCATAAAAATATATTATCGACGTTGATTTAATTTCAATTCCACTTATTACTAGACATGAGATAATCTATTGATATCTCTTTATTATCAGGTACATGATTCATGTCAATGTCACTGAGGGAGACCTTTTAATCTCTTCTTCATATTTTCATAATTCATTGATTTCTCGATCAGACCATTATAAAATATAACTCTTTTTTTTGAGGATTTCTTTATCTTTGGAACTTACTTGTCTACTACGCTTCAAGCATAAGTTAGACTCATTAGCATCTAGAGTTTGTCCTTCCAAGACATCAAATTTAATCGAAGCATTCATAGTTAGTATACGTGACTTGTAACTCTTTTAGGGGTTAACAAAATCATCTGACAATTGATTTCCTAAATTAATTATCTTTTGAACTTATAGTTCACATTGTGTAGTACGTGGATCAAAATTAGAAAATGATAATTCATTCCAACTTATTTCTTTCCCCAGCTATTAATTTTCTCCCCATAATGTTGTGTAAACTGACTTATCAAAATGATAGTCAGTAAATCAGGTTGTAAATAAATTCCCTATCATAAGCTCAAGATATTTAAATCTGATATATATTCCCAACAAAACTCATCTTTGTGCGTTGTGGTGGAGAAATTAGAACATATATCACACACCATAAAAATCTAAGATGAGAAATATTTGGTTCCTGACAAAAACCATTTATAATGGGGAGAACTTATGATCATTTGTTGGCTTGATGCGAATTATTGATACTATATGTAAAATGAAATGTCATCAATATTATCAATATTGATTTTCTTTATAAGATAATCTGGAAAATGTACTCATAATTTTAACAACTTAGCAAGTAGCCTCACAAACACCAAGTTGCGGGTTAATAACAAGGATACATATAACCATCTAGTAGATACATCAATAAAAATCGTAAAATATATAGATGGTCTTTAAGAAAGGTGTGTAGGCCCACATATATCACCTTGTATCCGTTTTAGAAAATTAATAGATTTACACTCTATCTTAGCTGTTGATGATTGAATAATCAGATTGTTTTCATAGCAAGTATCACATGAAATATTACTTGAAGAAAATTTCAGTTCTTCAATAAGTGAATACATGAAAGTGTCAACAAATTTTCGCATCATAATTGAACTGAGATGACCTAACCGGTCATGTCAAATAAAATTGTCAGTAAACATCTGGTTTACAATAACATGAGCTTCAATTTGTAATAATTCTTCTGTAGTACAATATGGATGTCAATGTATGTAATTTTGTCAAGATTTTCTTATTGTCTTGAGTTATACTCATAATATTAAGATAGTTTGTACCCCCTTGACTAATATTCTCAATATATTTCTGCAAATATCTTTAAAACTCAAGTCTCTTTGCGAATTTGACGAGTATAATGCACTGTAAATATGAAATAAAGTTCCATTTGGCAATAACATATTTGCTCAGTCAGAGCCTTCTGTGATATTAATACTTCCGGATATAGTACTCACATTATTCTCGTGTATTTAAAATGGAAAAATATGCATAATTATGCGCATTTTAATATGTGTTTTATTTCATTCACTTCGGGGAATGAAAAATATGTGCTTTGTACCATTCACTTCGGGGAATGAAAAATTATTAAATATAACACATCATATCAAATCGATTATCTATCAAAGATAAACTCTCAAGAGCTCTTCCAAAGTATTTATATTTTAGTAATTTGAGATATAGTACTCATATTTTCCCTTGTATTTAAACGGGAAAATATTTCTTATGCTTAAGTATTGTATGAGTACTTGCATTGTCTGCTAAGCATAAATCGCCATAATTTTTTGCATATTTTATTCCGGAAGTAATCATATTCTTTTAAAGGAAAAATTAACATAAAACATAAATAAATAATACGTAAAGTTAACATAAATAAATAATAAATAAAAGTAAATTAACATAAATTAATATAAGACAAAATAAATCAAAGATTAATTATTCTTTTTAGAATTTATAAAGGAAATAAAATAAATGAAGAATTATTCTCTTCAAGGGTTATGAGAAAATTAACAATATTTAAATTGAGTTTGATCAACAATGTCATAATTATTTTCACCACAAAGGAAATCTGTTTATATTTTTTTCATTTATCATTCATGATTATGAATAAAGTTCATAATATTTTGGTATTTGACAAGTATGAGACCAATGGTTTGTACCATCGCATTAATAACATAAAGATTTTGATATGATCTATATCATTCTTGTCATCTTTATAATTCTACTTCTTATGGATATAAGCATTCTCAAAATAATCATCTTATCCATGGTATTTTATGATCTCAATCATGACCACAATTACTAATGTGACATTTATTCTTGTCACTATAAAATATCACATTCACTTCAGGGAATGGAGCGGAGACTAATAGGTATTTAAAACTTTTTCATGATATTGTGTCTGCAAGACAACATTAATGTGTGAAAAGTGAAGTATGTTTTTCTAACATATCTTCATCAGTGATACTCTAGCACATAATTGAGTTTTATTGACTAACCATATAGTGAATTATCATGTTTTCATTCACTTCAAGGAATGAAAAAATTCAATAATCGTATGGTGTAAAACTAAAATTAATTTTGATATAATATTTATGTTAAAGATAAGAATTTTAAACCACTAGAACATGTATCGATACCGCCCTTCATTTTTCAAAGAATGTTCTTGAGACTTAGAACAAGTATCGATACCCATTTCGATACCGAGACCTCACTACCAACATTTGTTTCGAACTCAATATCGAATCTTTTTTTAATTTTTAAATATTTTAAAATTATGGCTCATCGTTTCGATACCCCTTAAAATCCCCAACGACTCTTTTAAGCATTAAATAACTTGATCGTTGGTGGCAGTTAAGCTTTAAATGGTGGTTAACCCGTTTCGATACCAAACTTCACAGTTTAGTTCAGGTATCGAAACCCATTTTGGTACGCCCTTAATATATGCACAACGACTCTTTCTTTTTATGGTCTATTTCGAAACAAGTAGCCCGTATTCGATACCAGCTGTTGCAGAGTGCATTTATGATGGAAAGATGAAGCTCCAACGTCTATATTTACATCTCCAACAACCATGACGGTTAGAAATCAATGAGAATGTATAAATTGAAGCATTTCAAGCAACATTAACAACTATTGAACCTCAAGCAACATCCAAGCAATCAAATCCAACTCCAAAGCACTTTATTGCATATCTTGACTCCCAACTCTTGTATTTCATTTTGATTCTTTGTAATTGAGTTTGGAGAGAGATATTCTGTAATTGGGGCATATATTTCTTGTGAGAGAAACCTTCGTGCCTATCTTTTTTTCAATTTTATTCTTGTGAGGTTGAATCAATTCTTGGGTAGAAGGATTGATTCGAATTGTAACGGTTATCCCTTGAACCGAGAAAAAGGTCGAATTCTTTAGTGAATTGGTTTCAAAATCCTTAGTGGGAGCTAAGGTAGTGGATGTAGAGGTTGTTTTGAAGCTTTAACCGCTATAAATCTTGTGTCTCAATTTTCTCTATTTTTACCGAAAAATCTTTAATCAAAATTTAAATAGCTAATTCACCCCCTCTTGGTCAATTCCATTGATTGATCAACTCAACACATGGAATAAACATCATGCTTGCATTCACTTAAGGGAATGACATAAATCCAATAATCGCATGGAATAAGCATCATGCATGCATTCACTTTAGGAAATGCCTCTTATAAAAAATTCTTGGATCAAGATGATTTTCGTAACTTGAACTTGGGAGAAGTCTATAGTCGAGTTTTTCGACATAAAAATATTGCTTTCAAGCAAATATAGATTTTATAATATTCATATTATTAAATAGTAATTTAGCAATCAATATATATACAATACATACAAGAAACAAAAATTTAATCCTCATACGCGACATTATTAAATCAGTCCACAAGGTCCTTTAAAAAGAACCTCCTTTGAGATCAATAGCCTCGTAGAACGGGATGTTCAGCCAATATACTCGGATTAAACTAACATAACAAAGAATATATTAATTAATTAAAAGTTTAATATTTTTTTCTAATATCATGTAATACTTAGAGCATGATTAAAACATAAACTTTCATCATAATAATAAAATAAACAAAAATCGGTTATAAATAAAGATAAAAAAAATCTCAAATTAAATAAGTAAAACATACTGAACTTTCCACTAATTTGAATATATGGTAGGCTTAATCACTAATATTTTGTTAAATTTTTTTTAGGGAATTGTCGACAAGCACCACGATCATTGAGCCACTTTATCTCTACCAAACAACCAAAGGTTTTTTAAAAATTAAAAATAAAGTCAAAAATCAAGAAAGAAAAATAAATAGAAAATTAGAATATAATTGAGGGAGAAGAACTTATCTTTGATTCATGTTAGTAATAAATTCTTTTTAATAATTCCTTTAAGATTCGAATGATAAATACCTCCGTTGGTTAGAGTCTCGTGTTGATAACGTTTTGTGAATAATGTAAAGAATAAGAATAAAATAGGAGAACAAAAAATGAGAGAAAAAAAGAAAGATTTGTATTATATTCTCAAAGTAGGGTTGTGTACAATGCTTTGTCCAAAAGTCTATATTTATAGGCATAAAATGAAACCCCTAATTCTAATAGTATTAAATTCTAATAATAAAACACAGTAAAATTTAACTTAATATATGAATATCCACCATAAATAAAGATATTCATTATAAAAAAATATTATTATAATTATTATGAGTATTATAGTTATAAATTTTTTAAATTTACATAATTTATCATAACACATAACTGAAATTAAAAAAAAAAAAAACAATAATAACTTGTTCTTATCGTAATTGATTATTGTCTGGTAAATTGCAGTTGTAATCCATCGTTATTTATTTAATTTTATTTCATATTATCATTTTCAAAAATATTAATTTTGGACAACGTTATTATTACTATATGACTGTTGTTATTATAAATACGATCTACTATTTAAATTATTACACAAAAAATAAGTATATGAGAAAAAAATTAAAAATTTAAAACTGATCTTTCGAGAAAACTTGTTTTAATAAAAAAGTAACATAAAAAAATTAATCATATATTATATTTTACGATAATATAAGATAAGATGAGAAATGATATGTTTAAAAAAATTATCTAATAATTTCTTATTTAGATAAGAAATCCTAACCCTTAACCTCGCCTAGATTTAGGTAATTTATTATCCATAATTTTCTTTATAAAAAAATTGTTCATTTCCCTTTTATTGAATCTTAATTTTCTCTCTTATTTTTAATTTAGGGTTTGTTTACGGATCGACTTCAAATTTCAGTTCTAGATTTGGGTTTCAATACTGGGTATGTTCTTTATTTAATTGCTATTTTAATCTTCGTAATTTCTTGATTAATTTATTTTTATATATTTCAATTTTTAAATTGTATTTTTATATAAAAATGAGTCAAAACAAATCATTGTTCATTGTTTTGTATTTTTTTTCCTGATAATATGTAATTTCTCATTTGAAGAAAACGTACAGGGTTCTAATCTTGTATGATGTCACCGGCCGTCCTTTCCCCGTCGGCTTCTTCTTTGATCGGTGATTACATCGGCATTGAGAGTTGCTTTGATCTTGCTAATAAAGAACCACCTTGTGGAAGCGGCGGCGGCGGCGGCGGGATTGATTGTATCCGTGAGAAGAGAGAACAACGTTTCCGGATGACGACGACGAAGAAAGCACTTCCGCCTACGATACCTCGGCACATGCCGTGGGAGTTGAAACGGTACTACACAAGCGATGGACGGTTGATTCTCAGAGAAGAGAAAGTAAGATTCAATGAATATCTTCGAGCTCACCGATCCAATGGTCGTTTCATATTGTATCTTGTGACTTTTGATGATCACAACAATGGGTTCGGCGATTATGGTGATAAAGAAGCAGTGGCCAGCGACGATGAGCATCGAGTCGGTGCTTTAGACTACGAAACAGAAAATATTAACAGCGACGACAAAGAAGAAGACGACGGCGGCGGTAAAAACATTACTGTTGAAGACTCAACGGTGAAATATCCATTAGAGACTGCGATTGCAGCAAATGGAGGGAAATGCTTGAAATACAATAGTGTAAGTGCAAGCCCTACATGTTTTCTGGGTTTGCCAGTTCATATTTAAATTAGGGTTACCCAAGAAATGTCAGTTTTCTGGGTAAATTGATTTTTTCTGGGTTAAATTATAATTAGATTTAAAATTTTATTTTGAATGGAATTAAGTTCATATGCAAGTTTGAATTACATGTTTATAGTTGAGTTAAATTTTGTATAATTTGAATTTGAATCAATTTGCTTGTAGTACTATGTTGATCGAGTCTTTAAAGGTTAAGTATTCGAATGAGACGGATCGAATAAAGAAATTTAAATTAATTATCGCATCAATGATTAAAAATAAAAATGGATGAAAAACTTAGGATTATGAGTCATTTTATTCTTTTTGAAATGTATAATGATCATTTTGTCTATATTTTTCAATTAAGGGACCAAAATGTAATCTAGAATATAATACAAGGAATGCTATGATATTTTATCCAAAAACGAATATTTCTTGATTAAGTAGAGTGCTCTTGCATTTTATACGTGAATATCATACAAAATGAAACAACATAAATATTAATAATCACTTAACTAATTAATAAATTTTACAAATTAATATTTTAATATAAATTCAATCAAAAAACGGAGAAATTACTTAAATATGGTATTTAATTTTCTTTCCTTAATACAAATCATTTTAATTCCTTAAATATTACACTTTGAATAATATTAGTTAAACGAAACTTTTAACAATTTTGGAGGAAAATATTAAAATAGAGAAAACTTGTAAAGCTTTATGAGAAGTTTTTATAAATTTTGAGAGACCTAATTAAAATATTAAAAATATTTTAAGGGTATAATAAGAGAATCTAAAAATTTAAACTTTGTACTTCATTGATTACTGTAATAATTTAAAATTGATTTATATTATTGTAATGATGTATTAATAAATGATAATTATTCTACAAGTAAACATAGTTACGGAGCATATAGGTATAGAGCAAGCGGGTACCGGTATAGGTCATTTGATATCGATACCGAGAATAAGGTATCAATATTAAGATCCTGCTTTTTACTATTAAAAGACTTTAAAAATATTTGTTTAAGTTAAAAACTCTTCAAAAATATTTTTCAAGTTAATAGATTTTTAAAATATTTTTGCACATTGGTTTAAATCTTAAAATATTTTTTATTTAAAGTTATATCAAACTTAATATCTCATCGATCTTTTCTTTTTGTTATAATAAAATTAATTAAAAAATATTTTTAAATTTTATACCCTTTAAAAAATAGTCTAAAAAAGAATATTTAAGAAAAATATTAAAACTTCCCTTTTTGTTTTTAAAATTTAAGTTTTCAAACATACCTCAAACCAATTGAACAAATAAATAAAATAAAATAAAATAAATAATAAAAATTTGAATAGAATTTGTGATGATAAGTGACACGTTAAAATCTTCTTACAAAAATACTCTAATTTTATAAGTTTATAATTTTCGAACAAAATTTTAATGAACAAAGATGTCCCTTGTTAATCCTAACAATGAGAATGACACATTTGACGAAAAGATTATTTAGTTTTGTAGTTTTGTTTGAAGATTACTTGATGGTTAACGATAGTAAATCAAAAAGTTAATTTTTAATTTTAATTGAGATTTTTAGTTTTAATCCATCAATGTTAATCATCATATTAACATAAAACTAAACTTTGGGATTGATTTTTGACAAAGTGAATCTTTTTATCTATTAGGATTGATCGATGATTTTAAAATTTAGGTTTCTTTCTGTGAGAAAACTTTAACGTGTCACATTAATATTTTTAATGGTATTAACGACCCTACAAAAGTGACCATAAAGAATTTAAAATCTATAATAAAAATTTTAAATTTAATAATTAAAATAAAAATATCCTAAAATTTTAATAATTATTAAAATAATTTATTCAAATTTTTTAATAGTTGTTCATTTGAAGCACCATGCATCATGATGCATAAGTACCTAGATATAATACAAGTTTTCCAAAATTTTGAGTGTACTAAAGCTTACTGTGACTCTATACACCATCCACCCTTGTATGGTTAACATATTTTTCACCAAAATTATCTCTTTTTATTAGATAGTTATTATAATGTAATATATGTATACTTTTTATTATTTTTTCTCAAAAAGTGCACATATTATATAGATAAAATTATTCGAAATTAAATTTTTTAATATGAATGTTATCATATTTTTTTTATTGAGATCACTCGTTAAATTAAAAAAATATATATCTTAAAAGTTGTATACCCATTCGATATGATATATCAAGATAATATGAAGATCAAGTCAGAGGAATAAGGGTGAAAGTTAAAAATGTTTAAACATATGTTAATAATTGAACTAAATTATTTAAAATTTAATTAACTAAAATTTTAAAATTATTAACCGTCAATCAAATCAAAGTATTTTTGAAAATTATTTATAAAACCAAATTAAGTTTAATTAATTTGATAATTTTTGAATTAATCAAAAATTTTAATTTTTTTTTTAGTTTCGATTGAAAACAGCAATTTAATTAGTAATAAATTAAAAATGTTTTTTTAGATATTTTTATTTTTAAACTTTAATTTTCTCTTTTTCTGGATACAATTTAGTAGTGAGACTAAAATATAAATATTGCTTTAAATATTATCGGTAATGGTTAGAATTTAAACTTAAAATTATATATATTTCAAAGAGAGTCTATTAGTTATATAGTTTAAGTACAAGAACAAAAGTAAAAATATCTATTTTTAATAGGAATTATAGATAAAGAGGAGACTCTCTAAGAATAATCAAAATGTAATTTGAGTTGTCCTTTTGCTTTGCTAGCCTGTTTGTCGGGGAGTTTCTTTCGCAAGAAATTCACTGAAACTGTAATCTATTTCTTCTAACGTAATCTATTAGTAATTCGGACAAACGAATTAGAACTCAAATCTACAGTGATTAAGATTAAGAGAACCATTTCAAGACAATAGAGTTGAATCATAACATATTTGAAATCATTAATCCAAATAACTTCAAGCCCGACATAAATTGTTCATAACTCGATGCCGAAACAACTCTTAACGATTAGTAAAAGATCAAAATCTAGCCTTTATCACCATTATATATGAGATCACCTATCAATCTTACACCGGTGTAGAAATGATTCTATAAATATCAAATTGAATTAATTCATAAAAATATATTTAATTGTGAACCGATCGATTAACCAAAATAAATTTTAGTTCACTCGATTAATTCGACTCAACCAACATTACTAGTAAAATACCCCACAATGCATGTATTATCCATAAAAGAGCAAACAAGTCCTACTAAAAATGAACAATCAAGTCCTCTACTTTTAAAATTGAAACAAATTGGCAAGATTAGTACTGATGTTAACGAAAATCATCTCGAGTCTCGACTGATGACGGCGTCACTAGACAGACATGTTCATGAGCTGGTCCGGTTAACCCGACTGGAGTTTATACTTTTAACATGCTACAATGCTCAAATAAAAAAATATATATATTATCAAAAATATATTAAACATGGATTATAAATTAAATACGTAGTTTATAAATAAAATGATATTACGAGCAAGGCAAATCTACATATTAGTATTTTTTACATACCGGTGGTTTTTTATTTTTGAGAAATTATTTTTTTTTTTGAATTTTATGTCTTTAAATTATCACGATAAAGAAGGATTTATAATGTTTATTGAGTTGAATAACTCGTAAATAATTCAAGTTTAACTTGATTAAAATTCAGTTAATGTTCAATTCGAGTTGACTCTCTTAATAAGTCAAGTCAAACAAGATTCAACTTCATTTGGTAAGTTCGTAAATAACTCATTTTTTTTATATAAATAATTTTTTGATTTTTGGTGGTCACCTTAAAAATTCATGTCCAAAAACGTTTAAATATTAATAAAAAACTCTAAAAAAGTTTAGTTAATTATTCGATAATTTACCCATAAAATATTGATTTTAAATTTCCAAAACATTTTATATTCCCCAAAATTTAAAAAATGTATTAATAAAAATTAAATTATAATAATGATTTTTTATTAAAGTATTTTTTCTTTTATTATTACATTATATATAAAAGTATAAAAAAGAGAAAAGACATCGATTTTTACTTTTCCATATAAAAATACATTTAAAAGTTAAAACTCTAAAATTCCTAAAGCAATCTTTTTTTTATTGTACGTTAAAGATCGTTGAGAAATTAAAAAGAGTCTCACACTCAAATATTGATTTCATATCTAACTCGGTCATGACAAATTCGTTTATTTCTCTTCAGATCTTGCATTTATTTTTCTTAAATCTATATGTTTATATTAAACTCTAATAGTATCACTAGATTGTACATATATGTAAAAAAAACAAGGTAAAAAATTTGGCAAGCTTAACGAGTAATGAGTTGAATCGAACAACGAGATTTTTTTAACAAGAATGAATCGGACAAAATTTTATCAAACTTAACAAACAATAAGTTGAATCAAACAACAAAATTCTTTAATGAACATAAATCATGTATTACTCAACTCATGATTGACTCGCTCGATAAATAACCTAAAAGAACCGAAACAAGTATTAAGCCTTTCATGTAACCATACTTTGCTAACTACATATACGAAATTATACTTATTATCTATTAGTTACATTCTCTTACAATTCGCATCTGGTGTTGATTTTCTAATATCATACTAAACCAATCAAGCCAAATGTACTCAGCCGAACCAGTCTTAACTGATCCGATGCAATTTTTTCATACATGGCAAAGGTGTATTGAATTTTGCTTATGATAATTATTTAAAATTCACTGTAAATCAAAGAATTTGTTTCAGTATTCAATATATGAGTTACATTACTAGGGCCGTGGGGGAAAGGTCCAAGTATTATATATACAAATATATATATATATATACATAAATCATAGCTGCTTTGAAATTTTTAAAAGTGTGTACCAACCTGTGAAGTTGACATTCCTGCAATAGCTCAATAGCCTTTGAATTTTCACAAGGAATGTGATAATTTGGTAACAGAGAAGGAGCAGGAATTAACTTAAACATGTGAAGTAGTCATATCTGGGACATCTTTAGTGCCAAGTTTGTTCTCAAGGCATGGCAATGGTGTCTGCAACTGAGGCTGCTGAGGCACCATTTGAGTTTCTCGGTTTCCTGGATGCTCGAACATTCTTGAGAGTCATCGTGAGTTTTTGTCTCTCTCCTTCAATCTCTGCAAATCGAAGGCTTAGCTGAGAGTACCGGTCGTGCATCTCTTTTAGTTCAGTCTCTACAGTTACATATCTTCCCTTTATCTCCAACATATCTTTGATTAGCTCATTGATGTCCCTGAAACTTTTGAACACTGCTTCCTCGTCACCGTGCTGTTTCAATTGGGAGCTGGACCACAATAGGATATCATGTCAAATTCTCACGAGACTTAACAAAAGATTTTGTCAATTAAGCTCTGGAAAGGAAACACAAAAGCAGACCAGTATTGATAGAACTTAGCATACCTCTGAAAAAGGATGCTTGATTTCTTCTTCGTTTGTAATGCCTCGGCAAGCTCGAGTTCCAATGCAAGTACCCTTTCTAATGCATTTCCACTTTCTGAATATTCATTAAAGAAAGGGAATATGTTTCCCAGTTCTTCATTCACCTGCATGAAGGCAAAAAATGAGTCTGATGAAGAACTTTTATCTAAACTTTATGCAAGTAAGAGGTCCATATTGATTCACCTTTCGTAATTGCACTAGTTCTCGTTCTAAACCTGAAAACTTGGGGCTGAAATGATGAGCATCTTTTGAAAGGGCCATATTCTCATTTTTCATCCTTTCCTGCTACAAGTAGGAAAAAGGTCAAGTATATTAATCACCATTATCGAGTATTATCCTAAAGAAAATTTATGCCACAACAGTAATAAAGTTAACCATGCTCAACAATATAAGAAGAAACCACAATAGACTTTGGACAGATTCTCACTAACTAGCGCCTTGAAGGCCTACACATACCTCACTGTTTAGGTGGTCCATGCTAGATCTTAAACTTTGGGCTTTAAATCGATCGTTGATTAAAGCTAGATGTTTTGCATCACTATTCTGGTTGTCAAGTGCAACTGTTTGAACTCCATTTACGCCGTTAGAGACAACAAGATCCTGAAAAACAATTAAGCAAATCATCATAACTACAAATTTTCAATATGTAAAAAGAAAGGTCGCACGCAGCAGAGGAAGGATAAAAGATATTAGATTATCATTTCCTTAAGAAATCTTCAACCAAGATACTTGCTGAAGAAACAGGATAAATTTGAAGTGAACTGTTTTTACCAGTTAGAATAAATTAATCAATTAGCAATCCAGCACAACAATATAATAGACAGCATAAACTAACCAATTAATATTTATGTCAATAATCACACATAGATGGCATCCAAGTAAAATATAATGCAATTGTCTTTAAGTATTTAAGGTTTAGGGACCAAATGCATTTTCAGTAGACAAATACAATATAATCGACAGCATAAATTAACCAATTAATATTTATACCTCACAGTATAATGCAATTGCTGAAGAAACAAGACCAAATGCATTTTCAGTATGTTCTTACAAAGGAAAAGAGCAAACTTGCATCTACAATATGCTGAGATTTCATATACTACATAGTAGTTTTAGTATTATAATTCATTCAAAGACGGTTAGTATTCCAAGCAAAATGTTAAAAGTTACCTGCTCAGGTTGCAAATTGGTGAGTGCACTTGCATAACCACCTTCTTTGGAGTTTGCTGGGGTATCTTGGTTCAGATATTTATGATCTACATCTCTAGTTGGAGCATTATTGACAACCAGGTCATCATAGGCGCAACTATAATTCAGTCCGTCATTTCTTTTCATCTGAATGTTCGTAGTTGACGTGGATGTCTCAAGAAATTCTTTTACAATGCTAAGTTCAATTGAGATCTTTGATTTTTCTTCATTGCATTCTTGCAAATACGCTTCAAGTTTCTGTTTTTCTTCCTTACAGCATTCAAGGCTCATCATTGAGCAATCCAATTCAGCCTTCATAAGGTCATAAGCACTCATTTTTTCACGTTTGTCTGTGATCAACGACTGTAACTCAGTCTCCAATTCCAAGATCCTCACTCCCAGCTCTTCATTTCTCTTTAAATAAGAAGCTTCAGATTTCTTTCTATTGTCATTTTCGTCAATGGCATCTTGTAATTTCCACAGCATTTCCTCACTATGCTTTTTGGAGACGGCCAACTGGTGCTTTAATTCTTGTAACCGTGTTTCATATTGTTCTTTGATAAATGCAATTCTTAAGGACTCTTGCATAGCAGTTGGTGGCGCTTCAGATTCCCTCTTCTCACGAACCTGGGTGGACTCTGCATCAGCCTTATCTTTGAGATCCTTCAAATGAATGGACAAGTTTTTGAACTCCTCGGTCTTCAAAATCTGTTCAGAAAGCCTTTGAGAAAGCTCTTCACACTGTTTCTGCAGAAGCAACACTTCACTGCTGTGCCCTTCCAGTAAATTTATCCGAGTGCTCTGTTCATCCAATTTAGCATTGAGTACTAAGACATTAAGTTCCAGTTCTTCTTTCGATACAGTTAGATTATCAATCTCTTCTTGGGAACTGGCTAGTAGGTGCTTCAGCCTTTCGACTTCAAGAGCAAGCTGATTTTTATCCTCACAGTAATCAAACACAGTTTTTGCAAGCTTGCTTTTGTAGTCCTCAAGTTCAGCCAATACAGAGCTATTCTTAGTGAGAAGAACCCTGTTTTCATCCATTGCAGCTTCTATCTCAGATTTTAGGGAGTCGAGACTTTCTGATAATCTTCCATTGTCTTCAATGTAATATGCTTCACGAACCAGACAACCACTGAGTGCATCCTCAACACCACGGTGTTTTTCTTGAAGACCAGCAAGAAGCCTTTTATAAATGGAAAGCTGACGAACAAGGCCAGCGGTCCAGGATTCGTATTGAGTTCTTAAGAAAATGTGGCTAACATCTGCAGCAATAGTAAGTTCATGCATTTCAGACAGCTGAGATTCCAGAAAGGTAATAGTTGAAGATTCCTCACGAGCATTGTAGAGACACTCCTCGCACTGTTGCAAAAGACTGCAAACTCTAGATTTCTCCGATTCTAGATCTGATAGCATTTGCCTGAGATTGACCAGTTCAGATTTCTGCTGATGGAGGTGCAACAACTGATGGTACTTCTCATTCATTTGGGAAGTAAGATCTGTAACCATATTCTCTAATGTTTCTTTGGATCTTCTTTCAGCTTGGAGCTCATCATGCAAAGAACGAAAGCTTTCTTTCAAACCATTAATCTCTAAAGCAAGCTTGGATGACTCCTCAGATTTATCCTTTAAGCATCGCATCAACACTTTGTTTTCTTCCGTAAGTTCAGCCACAGTCAACTTACTACTTCCAAGTTCTTCATTGACAGACTCTAACACCAAGATTTCTTCGGCCATCTCCTTGTTCTTAGAAGTAAGCTGATGCAACTCAGCTTCAAAATGGTCAAGATCAGATAAAAGATCTCTCTGCTGTTGTGCATACATTTCTTCAACTTCAGAGCTAACCTTGAGCTTTTCAGCAACAACTTCAATTTGTGACTGAAGCTTTTGTGCCACTACATTAGATAAATCTATTTTCTCAATCATGGATCGTATATCACGATCGAACTTCTGCTTCATTAGCACTGCGTCTGATTCTACCCCACTTAAAGACATTTGAGCCTTATCTCGTTCATCCGTCAGAGTTTTCTTTTCCTCTAAGAGATGAAGAATTTTTTCATGCGCAATACCCTGGACCTCTTCTAACCGCACCATGACAGATGTCAAGTCCTTGGACTCAATATCCTGACCAACCAAGTCATTTGAGAGGGACAGTTCACCAAAAATTTTGCCACAGGATAACAATATGTTCAGTAACCTGTGTTGCAGAAAGTCAACAGTATTCTCCAGATTTTCCTTCACAATAGCCAATTCATCAAACTCCGTTTTGATCATTCTTAAGTCCTCCTGCAAAGAAGAGTTACTATTTCGAAGATTACCGTTTTCCATGGTTTCCTCCTTCAATAAATTAGCCAACTTTATTTTCTCCGAGACACAGGCATCATATTTGCTTTTGAAACTTTTGTATTCGATCAAGAGGCACTCCAACTCGGTTATTTTCTCCGAGAGAAGATGATTTTCATGGGTGACATTTTCGACATTTGCTTCCAGAGTTTGTTTTTGTAGAACCATGTCATTATACTTGGCAATGCAAGTAGCCTTGTATTCATTAAGGGAATGAACATCATTCATAGCTGTTTCAAGCTTTTGCACTAATAACTCCCTGCACTCAGCAGAAAGTTCCAATTGCCGTGTAAGCTCATCCGTTCTCTCTTTCATAGGCTTAATATCAGCAATTGCTTCAATCAGAGTTTCTTGTAGAGTCTTTGAAAACAGATCCAGGTAGACATTTTGGTAATGCATTTCACAAACTTCTTCATCAACTTTCCGGTAAAGGCTTTCCTGAAAATGGAGGGATCTTTTCAAGTCATCTAAAAGAATATCTCCACCCAATGGTTGTTTCTTCACCTCTACATGCTGATTTTGGCAATGCAAAGGCTTGGTGAGTTGAAATTCTTCTGAATTCAGTCCATGACTCTGCACCATCTCCAAGCTTTCCATGGTGTCTGGTCGTGAAGAATCTACAAAAGCTTCCCTGATGAAATTCTCATTTGTCTCAAACACAGACATAACCTGGGAAGAAAGCAGCTCAAGATCCTTTTGCAACTGGCCCACTGCAACTGAATAATTAAGACGTGCCCTTTTGAGTGCTGCTTCTGCAATGATAGCTCTTCTTTCCAGTTCCTTACTTAGAGATTCCAAATCTTGTTTTTCTTCTGAAAATCTCAAGATCTCCTCATTCATATCTTGGCGCATAGCCTCCATCTCAGCCTTGGTGGACTGCACCTTATACAAACAAGTAGAGTGCTCATTTCTGAGACTTTGCAATTCTCCCAGAATCTGTCCTTGGCTTTCCTCGAGTTCCTGAACAAGAGCTTCGTAGTAGCACTCCATCTGCTCCATCTTCTTTACAAGGCTTACCCGCTCAGCTTTTGATTCATCCAACTCCCTCAGAAGTTCAAAGATTTTGCCTTTCATTGCATTAGTAGCACCCACAGAATCCGCTTCATGTGACATATGACCAGGCTCACTGCCGTGTGGAACCATGCCCAACTCTGGTTGATAAAGATCTACATCAAAACTGCTTTCAGGCATAAAAAGGTCACCATTTGTTACATTCATTGCTTTGGGACCCTTCAGATTGCACCGGTCAGATGGTACTGATCTAAGAACAGATATTTCCTTTTGAGTTCTCCGTTTGAGATCTTGCAGAACGCCAAGCAATGCATCCAAGTCTTCATGAAGGAACCTATCATCTCTTTCATGGTAATTCAAACTTGTCTTGTTTTGAAGTTCCCTCATCTTAGCCTCCATAACTAAAATCCCTTTTGACCAGATGACCTCTAAGTCTTGATATAAGAGATTCTGGTCTTTTTTAATAGGTTCTTCATCTGTTAATGGATGGCATACTTTAGATCTTCTCATCTGCTCAAGGTCATTTTTCAACTCTGAACATTCGGATTTTAAAGCAGACACCTCCTTCGCCAACCTTTCTCCAGAAGAAATCTCAGCAACAAGTTGCTCAGCAAACTTCTCTGTTTCATCACCTATTTGACTAGCATGATCCTGTAACAAGCTTAGTTCCTTCTTAAGTTCTTGAATAGATAACTCTGCTGCATCCAAACATCCTCTGAGTCTGTTATTCTCTTCATAAGCAACAGTTAAGTCATTATCTGCGGAATGGTCTGAACTCCAGCCATGAACCCAACTGTTAGTGCCCTGTACCAGTAACCGATGACCCGAGGGATCTCCTTTTTCTTGCTGAGGGTTGTGACCAAGTCCTGCCAGATCACCAGACACTGTACTCTTCAGGCTGTCAATTTCACGAATACCAGACGTATCATGCTTCTCTGCATATAAACTATCTGAAGTATTTGAAGAGCCATCAAACCCTACAGCTGAGTCCCCATAGTCTTCATTCAAGACAACATCTTCTTCAAGCAAAGGGGGTTCTTTAGATTTTTCTTTAAATCTAACCCTGGAATTGACCTATATACAAAATAAAATCAGAGAGATTAGATTATTAAGATAAGTGTTCATAAAAAAGCTTGGAACAGTTAAAGACCATACAAGGTAAACTTTCACATATGTAAAAACAATTCTTCACCCAATTAAAAAACAGAACATGTACGAAAAGTGTATTTAAAGATACATTAAAAGTACTTGTTGCATATTGGTATTGTAGCATGGGACAGCTAAAGGGATTTTATAATATGAATTTTACTCATCTTCACACTCATTTAACAATCAATTCAGTAATTAGCTCTGTGATTTAAATATTCTTCTAGATTCAACCAGGGAGTATATGACAAAAGTTCTCTTCAATGAGTGATATCATACACATTAATATCACTGATCTTTTTAAGAGGAATATATTTTGCAATCTGTTATCAGTATTCCTCAGTAAACGAACCTTATCCATACGGTTGTTGATGATCTCCTCAGAAATTGGTGCTTTTCCAGAATAAGACTGATCAGGACCATTTTGGTCTAGCCCCACCTGAAATCCCCTCTCTCTAAGTTCTCGTTGCTGTTCAAACTCCCTGAGACCAAGCATAACTACATATAAGCAGTTTGAAATTAGAAGCAAGCAGAAAGCCAGAAAATTTACATGTTTTCAATAAATACCTGAAACCAGTTTTGGAGGTTAGCAGTTGTACAGCGACCTGTCATTGAGTACAAATTAAACTTTATTTAGGCGTTAAACGATGCAAATCTATAGTAGGAAAGAGTTTAAAAGACTTTCTAGAGGAAGATACACAAAACATTTTTGCCTCCAACCACACAGAAAACCAAAGAAATACATCAAACAATAATCCCCAAATATTTTTTTGGGACATTCAAAAGTCCTCACATGTAATATAGCTCCAGAATCACAGCCAAGAAGAGGCAATGGAACAACAGAAGGCTTTGATGCATCAGCATAATCAGCAAGATTAATAGTTGCCTCACCAAGAACGCTGGATCTTGAGGAACCCTGCCAAATAGATCAGGTGAAAGATAGCTAAGGTCATACTAAGACCCGGTGTGTGGTGAAATTTTTGCATCTACAGTGTGAGGACTAGGATCTAACCATTGCCACAACAAATTTGTAGAGTTTTTCATCGAATTGTTTAGTTTTGATGTCTTGGAGAAGCCTTGTAGTCTCATAGATTGGATCAGCCCATTTGCATGTTCCATTTCTCACATTTGCTTTGGTTGTCTTTGCAGTTGCTTTTCCGGAATCAGCAGGGATGAAGGATATATACAGTTTATCCCATCCACTTTGTGGAATCTGAGTTATTCAGAAAAGTTATACATATCATGCAGTATTCACGGCAATCAAGGTGAATGATGTATCAGAATAGGTTTTCCAGTGATGAAAGATAAGCAATCACATATTACTCTAGCAACATATATGGTAGGCAACTTAAGAGTGCTTTAGCACAAATCAGATGAAAAGGTCAATAAGATTCATTTACCTGAAAATGTAGACTCACGACGTAGGTAATATAGAAGATAAAATCACAACCTATATGATCATCATAGAACATAAAATAGAATTGAAGTTATACATTCAAGGCATTATCATTAGATTTCTTGATTCACCTTAACAAGCTATATTTGTTTGATTCGGTACACATCTGTTGCTAGATAAAATGTAATATACCGGTTCTACAGATTTAATATGATCTTACATCTAAGGAGATCAATGAGTGATTAGCTTCAAAAAAGCATATGCCACAAAATTTCACAGATACAATAAAAATTTTGACTTACATGTGTGGTGTGGAATTGTAACCGGAATACAACTTTTATTTTTGTCTTCTCGATCTTCCACTTAGTGATCCTCGACATTACAAGTAAATTAATTAATCACCAATTTATGACATACAGTCCCCCTCTATAAACTCTCTCTGCTTACAACAAAACAACCCGAAAAGGACCATATCATTTCCACATAGACAGCTTGGATGAAACTAGTTCAAATGCAAGTATAAAACATCCTTGAGATCCAAGCCCTCCTGCAGGCATTTAGATCCCATGAGTAAGTGTACTTCACCAGGACAATAACATAATTATGACAAAAAAAAAATGTTAAGAGCAAATAAAAGGTTTTTTTCTCAAACCCCAAGTACACAGAAAATCAGTACAGAACTACAGATCAATGTTTATGCTTAGTTAAACAGGAATCAAGGTTCAACGCAATTCCAAGTTAACAACTAGAAAAAAAAACATAACCTTAAACTCTGACATGTTCAATGATCTGGTCTAGTGAGTTTGACTTCACCATTACTTCAGGAAAAAAAAAACAGAAGTTAGTGTAAAGAGAATATTTTGAAATAAAACGCCAAATTTGAGACAAAGAAATCGTTAATTCCAGAATAATTTGTTTATAAAAAAGGTAAAAAAAAAGGGGGGGGGGGGGGGCAAAGCCCGGAAATAAACTTCAAAATGCTGAATTGATAATTATCGGATCCAAACCTTTTTTATGTTAAAAAACAAATAAGATAACTCAGCTAAATGCAGGAAGAAAAGGAATAACACCTATAAACAAAGCTTCAAAAACGCAAGCTCTCTTCTTTCCTAAAATACCCAGATTTTTTACCAAAGAAAAACCAAAAACGAAACTAACCCAATTGAGAAAACGTCAATGAATGCCAATAAAAACAATAATCCATGTAAAAGAGTTAACATTTTTAGTACATCTAACCACCCCAAGAAAAGGAAAATCAGATGCACGGTGAAAATGCTAAGGATAAATGAAGGTAGGTACCCAATAGCGGATCTGCAGGTGCTTAAGCTGAAAGAAAGAGCATAGAAAGTTCTGTTTTTTTCTGACAAAAGTGAATAAGGGAAGAAGAAACAACCCAGCAAGTTACTTGAGAGAGAGATGAGAAAAAAACTATCTTTTTTATGCAGATTTTTTAACTGTTGGGTGGGTATTTTGTGAGTTGAAAACTTTCCTGTTGGGTGAGATTCATGGGACTTGGAGAGTGAAGGAGAAAATGTGGAGATTTTGCTTTGATTTAACCAAAAAACGACACAGAGAGGGGAAAGGAAAAAGGATTAAGAAGAAAATTAATTAATTAAGGTGCAATGGAGGTTTGCTTGAAGGTAAAATATCAGCTTTCAGAATTTCAAAGGATGCGATTTGATTAATATTTAGTCTACTAAAAGAGACATCCCGCCAAAGCTTTGCACTGTTGTCCATTGTTTGCTAATTAAATCTGAGGTCTGTAGAGATTTGGAAAGCAATTATGAAACTTTTATTTTACTAAAAGCCCATCTAATTTTTCTTTTGGGAATTATTTGGCTAAAGATTCAACCATTTTTACTCAGGTTTAACCTCTTTCTCTGACTAGTTATTAAAAATGATTTTAAAAAAACTATTTTTTTTTCTACCAAGCCTGTGTTGCATACAAACTTTTTTAGTTTTTTTTTTTTTTTTTCAATTGACCATTGACAATCATTTAAATATTAGTGGTTGATTATTCTAGTTTGTTATTTTTTTATTTTTTAATAAGATTTTTTGTTGGTATGGTAACGTGTTTTTTATGTCTTTATGAGAAGTGTTTTCTTTTGTTATTGTGATATGTTTTTTTTTGTTTTGTAGTTTGTTTCATCTTTTCTTGCGGCATGATTCAACATACCCTAATGGTCATTTGTTTCGTCTTTTGAGTACGGAACATTCTGTCTAATAGTTTGGATCTTTCATCATTCATTTCATCCGTTATGTGCTTTGATTGAATAGAGACAAATAGATTCATGAAGGTTCTGAATTTTTATGGTATACTTATCTCCGTAGAATTTTTTTCATTTTTCTTTATTTTTGGGTTGTAAAATTTTTTGGATAGATTAGTATCATAATAAAAACTTAGTGGTTATATTCAAAAATAACTTTTTTACCTGAGTGTCATAGAAAATAAAGATATATTTTATTAGTTATGTATTGATATTTATAGTGGTATGATGACCTACACCTTTATGGTATAAGCGCACACTTTGTCAAATTATAGTATTTAAGGTATCGATCTCACATGGACTAGGTACCTACGCAACTTATCGCTTATGCACTAAGGAAAAATAAAAGACACAGGTGATTGATTGAATTATGATTAACTAGAATAACTAAAGCATATAAGTAAATTGAATTCAAGAGATGGTAAAAAGGCTATGTTAGATTGTTTCGTAGTGTGGAATCCAATTGTAAAATATTCTTGTTTTATTAATGCAAAAGGTTGAAGTGTGTAAAACTAAATTTGATTTTGATATAACAAAGAAGTTAAAGGACTATTTTGTAAATAAATTTTTAAGGCCAAAACAAATTGACAATTCAAAGAAAATTTTAAAAGTCAAAACAATAATCCAAAACTACTTTTCCTTAGGATTTTTCAAGCCAAAACATTCAAAATCTTTCAAGCGTTTCGATATCATTCCTTCTGGTATCGGTACCGTGTTCATAATTTTAAAAAATGTTCTTGAGTATTTTCAGGCGTAGAGATACGGGCTAGGACCGTCTCGATACCATTTGAAATTGTGAAAATTGATTTCGAAACCTTTTCAAAGCAATATCGATATTACCCTTTGTTTATAAATTAAATGAAATATTTAAAGCAGCATAGATACCATACATAAGCGTTTTGATACTTGTGTTATTTTTTTAAGAGTTTTAAAGAATTAAGTGTTTTGATCGTTACTTGTTAGTTGAACTTCAAAAAGTAGTTGGTCAATATCGATATGCCCTATAGGCGTTTCGATACCAGTTTTGATAGATTCAAAATGTTTCGATACAACCTTATAGTTGTTAAAATATCCCTTGTTTTAAAGACAGGCCAGTATCGATACCATGACCTAAGGTATCGATACCCCTTATTAAATGCATATAATGACGTTTTGATATAGGTACCCCGAGTATCGATACCAGTAGTTGAAGAAATGAATTTATGGTGGGAAGATAAAGTCCTAATATCTATATTTATAATCTCAACAACACCAACGGCTAGAAATCAATGAAAGAGTATAAAAACAAGCATTCAAAGCAGCAACAACAACTATTGATCCACAAACTAACATCCAAGCATTCAATCCAACCTCAAATACTCAAATTGTCAAATTCATACACTCACTCTTTGTACTTTATTCTTGTCTTTTGTAAATGAGTTTGAAGAGTGTTATACTTGTAATTGGGGAAATCTTTCTATGAGAAAACTTTTTATTTTCATTCTTTTTATTTTTAAACCATGTGAGGTTGAATCAATCTTTAGGTAGAAAGGTCGATTTGTTTATAACGGTTATCCCTTAAACTGAGATAAAGGTCAAATTCAATAGTGAAATAGGTTGAAAATCCTTAGTAAGAGCTAAGGTAGTGGATGTAGAGCTTGTTCGAAGCTTGAAACACTATAAATCTTTGTGTCCTTAATTTTTCAATTTTCTAAACCTTCCAAAAAAGTTTAATGTCTCAATTCACCCCCTCTTAACCATTTTTTATTGTTCGATCCACTAAACAATCGGTATCATAGCTAGACTCTTTGGAGGGCTTAACATCCAAAAGAGAACATGTAAAACCAAATTTGATTTTGATATAAAAAAGAAGTTAAAGGACCAATTTGAAATAAATTTTTAAGTCTTTACAATATTAAAAAGTCAAACAAATAATTTTAAGTGAAACCAAAAACACAACAATTTCTAATTCAATTTCGAAGTCAAACTTGTGTTTTTGTTACAGGCGTTTTGATATGCATGTAACTAGTTTCGATACGGCATGCAAATTTTCAACTAACTTCTTCAAGTTCTACCAGGCGTTTCGATAGTTCTTGGACCGTTTCGATACATTTTGAAATTGTAAATTTATGTTTCGAAACTCTTAAAGTTTGTATCGAAACAGACATTTCGATACAACCTATGGTTCTTTTAATACCGTCATGTGTTTCATAAAATTAATGAATATTCAAGGCATATCGATATGCCACGTATGCATTTTGATATTAGGTCAAATTTCCAACGGCTGTTTGAGCTTTAAATGTTTTTTACCGTTATTTGATAAGAATTTTTAAAATTTGGTTAACCCATTTTGATACGCCCTTAAAGGTATTTCGATACGAGTTTTGGTAGTCCCAAAACGTTTCAATAAAGCTCTGTAGTTGTTTCGATACACCCTTTGTTTTAAAGGCAGATCATTTTGATACGCTGACCTAGCATTTTGATTCCATTATTAAATACACACAACGACTCTTTCTATTTTGTTCCTATTTTGATATAGGTATCTCGCGTTTTGATACGAGTAGTTGTAGAAGTGCATTTATGGTGAGAAGATGAAGGTATAATGTTCATATTTATGTTCTCAACCAATTCAACAATTAAAATTCAATGAGAATGAATAAAATAAAGCATTTCAAGCAGCAACAACAACTATTGATCTTCAAGAAAACATCCAAGCATCCAAATCCAATTACAAGCTCTTTATTGCTAAATTCATACACTCACTCTTTGTACTTCATTCTAATCCTTTGTAATTGAGTTTGGGGAGTGTCATACTTGTAATTGGGAAAAATATTTCTATTAGAGAAACATTAGATTGTCATTCTTCAATTTCTTATAACCTTGTGAGGTTAAGTCAATCTTGGAGTAGAAAGATTGACTTGTTTGTAAAGGTTATCCCTTTAACCTAGAAAAGGTTGAATTCTTAACGAATTGGGTTAAAAATCCTTAGTGAGAGCTAAGATAATGGATGTAGAGCTTGCTCAAAGCTTAAACTAATATAAATACTTGTGTCTTCATTTTTTTTTTCAATTTTCTAATTATCCTACAAATTTTAAAAGTGTCAATTCACCCCTTCTTGGCCAAATTTCATTGATTGATCCACTAAACAATTAGTATCAGAGCTAGACTCTTTGAAGGGCTTTACATCCTAAAGAGAAGATACAAGGAGTGTTGATCATCCAACAATTCAAATCGAAGCAATGACATTCACTTCAGGGAAAAATATGTATGAGTCTAAATCCATCACCAAACCTCCATTCTTCAATGGTGATAACTACTCATATTGGAATAATAGGATGAGATTGTTCATCAACTTCCATGATTATTTTCTTTGGTACATAATCGAAGATGGTTCATCCATTCCAATGAAACAAGAAGGAGATTGACAAATTCCGAAGGCAAGGAGCGAGATGACGGTAGAAGAAAGAAAAAAATGTCAACAAACGCCAAGGCATTGCACATATTATTTTGTGCACTTAGCCCCGAAATTTACTCAAAGATATCATCTTGCAAGAGTGAAAACAAAGTTTTGGGGATAACATATGAAAGAACAAACGACATTAAGGAAACCAAGATTGATCTTCTAAATCTCAACTAAGAGAATTTTAAAATAGAGCCGAATGAAGACATCACCAAGATGTTTGATCGATTCTCCGTAATCGTCAATGGACTTAAAGGGTTTAGTGAGATCATTCTAGAAGAGAAGTTCATAAGGAAGTTCATCTATTTATTTCCCGAGTATTAGAATACAAGATAAACACTATAATAAAAGCCAAGGACCTCAAGAATTTAAAGCTTGATTCTCTTGTGGGATCTCTTCTCACCCATGAGATCAAGAAGAAAGGAAAGAAAGAAGAAAAGAAGAAAGATGAGAAGAAGATGAAGAAGAAAGTGGTGGAAGTAAGAAGATAAGTGATTACTCTCAAGGCCTCTCTACCTCAAGAGGTGGGCAATACAAGCGAAGAAGAGGATTAGAAGAATTGAATATGGTAGCCAAACGGTTCACCCGACTCATGAGGTTCAACTAAAATAGAAGATTTCAAATAAATAAGGACTTCAAAGAAAATAGCAATGAATAATAAAGAGAACAAATCATATGCTATGAGTGCAAGAAATTAAGTCACATTCGAATTGAGTGCCATTAATACAAGAAGAAAGGGTTCGAGAAAAAGAAAAAGCACAAGGCTAATTTTGCTACTTGGAGCGATGAAGAATCATAATACGATGAAGATGAAGTAGCCAACTTGTGTTTAATGGCTCTTGACAATGAGCCAAAGGTAACCACTGACACCACTTGCAATGATATATCATATAATTAACTTAATGATGCTTATGAGGAATTGAAAGATGATTATGATCAATTAGTTTTAGAGTATGAAGATCACTTAAGAAAAAAAAGAAAATTATTTTTGAATTAAAGAATATGAATGATTCCTTAGTCAAAACTAATTTGGAACTAGAGAATAAATTGAAGGAAATGCATGAGAAATTCCAGGAACTAAAATCTAAAAATCTTAGCATGCATAATTTACTCTCTAGGGTAAAGGAAGATCATCAAAAGGAGATTGGTGAGTTAAAAGGTGCTTTAGGCAAAGTTAGTTCTAATAATGTGCCTAAAGGTGAATTATCTAGAACTAATTATGCCAAGAAGACCTAAGGGAACCAAGAATATTATTGCTTCGAATGATGTTGATGATATTGCCACTTGGCTCCCTAAGGGAACCAAGCTTTTAAGAACTAACACACATGGAACCAAACAAGTTTGGGTACAAAAAGCCAAAACATAATTCTATGTTTGTAGGTTGAGCATTGCTACAAGGCCAAAACTTCAAGTCAAATTACATGGCACCTTGGTAGTGGATGCTCAAGGAGAATGATCGGAGATAATATGATTAAAGGAGTTAGAGCTTAAAAGTGGTAAAGTAGTCATTATTGGTATTCACTCCTTTACTTTTATTGAATATATATTATTTGTTAATGGTCTTAAGCATGTTTTGTTTGAGCATTAATTTTTGCATGATAAATGTTTCTATGTCTTTATTAATGTTTATGCTTGCATGAAAATTGACATTGAAACTATGTTTTATAATGACCATTAATCATTTCATAGTAAAATATACATATGGTTCACTTAAATCATGACATTTTATCATATACATGCTTTTAGGGGCTTTAAAGACTCATTTCTAGAACTTTAGAAGCCTAAAATGCATAGCCTAGTTAAGTGGTATCGAAACAATCTCGAATGATTTCGATTCCTGCTCATAGAGTTCATCCTTAGGATGTTGGTGGCAAAGGTTAGTATCGAAACACCCAAAATAAGTTTATAAATTAAATAAAATATTTAAATGAAAACTTTTCAAAATAGTATCAATATCACCCTTTGTTTATAAATTAAATGAAACATTTAAAGAAACATCGATACCATACATAAGCGTTTCGATACCTGAGTTATTTTTTTAATAATTTTAAAGAATTAAATATTTTGACCGTTACTTGTTAGTTGAACTTCAAAAAGTAGTTGGTCAATATCGATACGCCCTATAGGCGTTTCAATACCAGTTTTGGTAGATTCAAAACGTTTTGATACAACCTTATATTTGTTTCGATATCTCTTGTTTTGAAGATAAACCAGTATCGATACCATGACCTAAGGTATCGATACCCCTTATTAAATGCACATAATAACTCTTTCTAAGTAGCGTTTTGATACAGGTACCCCGAGTATTGATACCAGTAGTTGTACAAGTTCATTGATGGTGGGTAGATGAAGTCCTAACGTCTATATTTATGATCCCAACCACACCAACGGTTAGAAATCAATGAAAGGGTATAAAAACAAGCATTCAAAGAAGCAACAACAACTATTGATCCTCAAGTTAACATCCAAGAATTCAATCCAACCTCAAGTGCTCAAATTGTCTAATTCATACACTCACTCTTTTTACTTCATTCTTATCTTTTCTTAATTGAGTTTGGGGAGTGTTATACTTGTAATTGGGGAAAATCTTTCTGTGAGAAAAAACTTTTTATTGTCACTCTTCTTATTTGTAAACCTTGTGAGGTTGAATCAATCTTTGGGTAGAAAGATTGATTTGTTTGTAATGGTTATCCCTTGAACTGAGAAAAAGGTCGAATTCAATAGTGAATTGGGATGAAAATCCTTTGTAGGAGCTAAAGTATTGGATGTAGAGCTTGTTCGAAGCTTGAACAACTAGAAATCCCTGTGTCCTTAATTTTTTAATTTCTCAAACGTTCCACAAATTTTAATAGTGTCAATTCACCTCCTCTCTTGGCCATTTTCGTTTGTTCAATCCACTAAACAAATTTTCGCCTAGGCGGGTCATTAAAGGGTGCCTTAGCTGCCTCAACGAGTTATACTTGTAAGGTAGGTCAACAACTCATAGTTCGATAGAGCATGCTTTATTGACTCCTCCTTATCCCTAATTTAGAGTGTTATTAATGGTCACGTCTTAATAATACCTCATGGCGTGAATTAAGAATGAATAATAACAGATAATATGCTCATTTTAGTCGCTAAAACTCGAACTTATCCCTAAGCTAGATTAGCCAATAACAAAGAATAAAGATCATATTCACTTATTTCGTAAGCTTAACTATCCCTAGTCTAGAAAAATATGTTTTTCCTCACAAAATTATCTTTCGAGCTCGTATGCAAGAAAGAGTAAGAACCCATAGTGAATAAACTTTGAATTAATAAACTTGCATTAATAAAATTCAAATAACAATACAATCTTGTTCTACAACTACTTCACAAAATAACTTAAGCTTATGGAAGAATTAGAAAATGATGAAGATGACGGTTAAGGGAAGGGAAGGAAGCCTTTAATTATAATCAGTGCTTTCTCTTATGCCTAGGGTTCAGTATATATAGGATAAGCTTAGGCCAAAACCTCTAAAAATTATGAGTGCTATTTGGAATAAAATACAACTTTAATATTAAATACAATACCTTTATTTTATTTCTTAGTTTTACTCTCATCGGACTCCTCAATCTCGTAGCTTTGATTATAGTTTGACTTGCTTTCCTTTTTTTTTCTTCACTTACTTGTCTCAAATGCTTCGACTCTTCTTTTTATCACACACCATATGTCTTCGTTACATTTCTGCCACGACAGCTAAGTGGTTACCCTGACGGGTGTTGCACTGCATTTAGTCTGATCTACATCTTCCTTCATTCAGCAACTCTCAATAATATCTGGTTTTTTAGGCGGTCTAATTCTTGCATAAGAAAGAAAATCATAACCATACCTATTTTCTACCAAATATTGTATAAAAACAGTAATTAAGTGATTGGATGCTGAAATATAGAAAATATACAGAATTGTCTATTATTATCATTTAATTCTATCAATTACAAGCAATAAGTTAGTTAAATAAGATATAAAATATAGGACTATTATGTATTTATCAATATTAAAAACAAAAAATAGACATTCAAAGAACAAATCGATAAACAACACTAAAAATATACAAAACAAACAAACATATCAAAATAGAAAGATCAATACCACAAACACCAAAAACAAGAACTACAACTAGAGAAAAAAAACAAAAACATAATAAGGGAGGCATAAAAAATGAATGCCAACAATCAAAGTCAATCTACATAAAGTTTATAGAGTAACCAAAGGATAGAGGTGATGATGGAGATGTAGAACAAGCGATCAAACAATAATTTTGCGTCAAAATTTTGAAAATCATTAAATTATAAGACGAAAACTAGAGATTCAAAATCGAGAAATCGAGCCATCAAATAAACCATCAATGGGATCTATAATAAGTATGATCTCGCCTATAAAATTTAAGAGTCACTCTCTTAAAAAATACAAAATCAAATGACAAAAAGAGAAAAGACGAAAAATCATTCATCAAAAATTGAGACAAAATCATCCATCAAAAATTGAAAAAAAAAGACGAAAAATGACACAATAATATTTTCCTAAAATTATAGTTCAATGAGATGAAAAGAAAAGTTACGAAGGTTAGGTCACCACTTCATGGGAGATATGTCAATCCACCACATGGAAAGAGAATTATTGAGTCAAAGGATTAGCATGTTTTCAAAGTACAACTCATATAATATCACCAATATGCACAATAATAATACTTTTCAGACCAAGTCGATATTTTTTGGGATTTGTTTATCTATTTTTCAATTAAATAATTTAACTGCTCACGTTGTACGAAATTAAACACCACAATACACGAGACATGACACCATCTGATTTCTCAATTTTGTATTTATACAATGAGGTTGGATTAAAAGTAGCTCTGAATAATAAAATATTGTATTTATACAATGAGGTTGGATTAAAAGTGGCTTTGAATATTTTTTTCAATTTTTCCCATAAGGCTAAATAGAAAGCTTGTTGGTTTTAAATTTTTTTTATTATTTTTGTATTTATACAATGAGGTTGGATTAAAAATGGCTTTGAATATTTTTTTTTCAATTTTTCCCATTAAGGCCAAATAGGAAGCTTGTTGGTTTTAAATTTTATTATTATTTTTTTGACGCAAAGTCGAGTTATTTTCAACTTGACTTTAATTTTTTAAATTTTTTTGTTGAAGCCAGGATTGTAAGCATTCTGACTTTAAAAATCATTGTTAAAAGTATAATAGATTTTGAAATAATTAAACCTATAAAATAATTAAAAAAAATAATATCACACCAATTTTTTCTTAAAATATTACTTAACTCTTATTTTAACCATTAAAATAAAATACAATTTGAATAATTATATATTTAATCTTTATATTATTTTTTATTTTTTCTCTCATCTACCATCTTTCCCATTGTAATAAAGTTTTTTTCCCCTGAAATATGGTTATCAAAATTGTAAATATGGAGAACCTTATCAATGTTAGTTGCGGCATGACCACGATGGGTTTGAGCAAGGCTTTCTCTCAGCTTAAGTTGCACGGATACGGATAGGGGTACAGGGAAAGAGACGGATACAGGAACATAAAACGATAATTTTTAAAATTATAGGGTACAGATACAGTAAGGGTACAACAAATATAATATTATATGTATATATAATCATTAAAATTATAGCATAATAAAAATTATAATTATAATTATATTAAACAATAATTATAATCTGCAATAATTTAAATTAATTTCTAACATTTTTAAATTATTTTTTAACATTTAAATTAAGTCATATTTTACGATTTAAACCTTATTTAAAATATTTTCGAATAAGTTTATTTTGATAAAGACAATTTCTCCCGTAAAATATTTTATTCAAAAAATATTTAATTCGATTTAAGGTGAATGAGAAATATTTTGACCACCTAGATTAAGTCATATGTTGAATTATACCTTAAACCAAATTATTATATGTATAATTTAATTTGATTTTTTTTAAAATAAAGATTTTATTTTTTATTTTTTAAGTACATTTATTTGGGGACGTCCCTTCCACCATCCCCGATAAAATTGGACCGTCCTCGGAACATCTCTTAGCCGTCCACACGCCGTCCTCGTCTCGAGGACATATCGGGTACGAGAACGGTCTCAAGGGAGGCGTCCCCGTGCTTCATAGCTCTCAGCGTGGGCAGATTTACAGTGCATGCTTCGAGTTGAGGTGCATAAATGACCTGTGACGGTGCATACCTAGAACATCTATTATGGCAGGGTCAGAGGCGGAGCTAGAAAATTATTTAAGGGGTGTTATTTTTTTAGAGTTATATTTAAGGGGTGTCAACTATTTATAAATTGATGTTATTTATTTATTTTAAAAAAAATTATATATAAAAATCATATAAAAATAAGTTAATCCAAAAATTTTGGAGTGTCATTTGACCACCCTCGTTAAAGGGTGGTTCCTCGCATGGCGGGGGTGGAGGTCATTATAATCCTCTAACAAATAGTTTGTGAGCGTTTGAAAAGGTTCCCATTTGGAAAGTAACAAAGCAAACTCTTCCCTCATTTAATTTAATCTATATTTTTGTTCTTTATTATTTTAACTAACAACATCAAATCAGGGAGCTAAATCTGCAATTTAGGCAAAATCAAAGTCTGGGAATTGTATAATGTACTGTTAGAAATGGTTGCTTACACTATATTTTCATATTTGTGGGGAAGATGATGGAGTGAAAAAACAAAATAAAAAATTATAGATATTAAAGGTTAAATATATAATTATTAAAATTATTTTTATTTTAGTAATCGAAATAAAAGTGAATTAATATTTTAAGGACTATAAAGATAATTATCGTTTTTTTTACTATATTTAGTTAACATTCTGTCTAGGGGTGTAAACGAACAGGGTGTTTGACGAGCTGCTCGTGAACCGTTCGTATAATGTTTGTTTATATTCGTTTATTAAGTTAAATAAACGAGTATGAACATATATTTTATGTTCGATTAATAAAAGAACGAACACGAACATAAGTGCGTTCGACTCGTTTATGATCACGAACAAACTCGTTTATGTTCGTTTATAAGCTCGTTTATATACTCATTTATAGGCTTGTTTATGTTCGTTTATATACTCGTTTATAAGCTTGTTTATGTTCGTTTATTAGCTCGTTTATGTTCTTTAATAACCCTAAATTCAAAGTATATAAACGAGCGTAAACAAGCATGTTCACGAACGTTAAACTGATATGTTCGTAAACGCTAAACAAACATGTTCATGAACACTAAACGAACATGTTCGTGAACACTAAATAGACAAGTTGATGAATATATACAAACGAACTCGTTTGCGAGCGCTTAACGAACATGTTCACGAACGTTAAACGAACAAATTATTGAACATATAAATGAACACGTTCGTGAACGTTAAACGAACACGTTCGTGAACATTAAACGAACCGAGCCCGAACACAACAAAAAATAAACGAACCAAGCTCGAACATACCAGTAATAATTTAAACGAACACGAACAGAGTTTGAACACCTTCAAAAATAAATAAAAGAACACGGACATACCCTTATCCGTTCAAGCTCGGTTCGTTTACACCCTTAATTCTGTCAAAAATAAATTGAGAATAATGACCAAATGTTCACAACGGAAAAAATTATGAGCAAAATATTCAATTTTTTAATATAATTATCGAAAGTGATTTTAAACCATAGTTTACTCATATAAACATTTAGGTTTCGTTCAGCGTTTCTTCTTCACCCACCTTTTAGAGAAATTTTCACTGAACACCCTAATTCTTACAATTATTATCAGATTTTTTATTATTTATGATCTCAAACGTTGTTTTTATAAAAATTAAAAATTTCAGTTTTTCTCAAACACAACTTCTTCACTCAAACCTATGTTTTATTAGTTTTATAGAACGGAACCTTAATATTGTTAAAAAAATTATTTTTGAGAAGATAAATTATTATTTTAAATAATATTTTGTAAGTTATAAAATATATATTTAAATAATATTCAATTATTTTAATATTATAATATCAACATAATTATAATAATTTTATATTTTTATTAATAAATAAATATTTTTCATCTAAAATATTTGACCAAAAATATATAAAATATTAAAATTATAAATAATTTAATAATCATATAATTATATTTTTGATAAAAAAATTATAAGATTATAAATTATAAAATAAATACATAAGATAGAAATGAAGGTTAAAATTATAAATTAACTCTATGAAATATTTTTTTAACCCGTAAAAACTAAAATTTTAACTTTTACATTTAAATTGAAAATCACTTTTCAAACACATTTTTTCTTCCGAATATTATTAATTTAGCATTGTTTATGACTCTAAAAATACTTTTAACTCCAAAAGTTTTTCCGAAAGTAATGCTGAACGAGGTCATTATCCCGTAGTTTTTTTATATATATTTTTATTTAAAATTTATAGACTTAAATTCAATTTAAAATAAAACAAATCATATAGAATGAACGAATTTAATCTAAAATAATCAAAAATATCCTATGAAAATTATGTATAATGATAGGTAGGGGTGAGCGTTCGATTTTAATCCAACAATCGAGACATACATACCAAAAAATGTGCTTGAATATAGAACATTTTAGGGTAAAATGGTCCTTTTGATATATTTTTCTATCGTAGAGTATCATTGTGTTGATAGAGTCGTATGATAGTTAAATTTTCATCAGTTTATTCTTAAAGCTCCATCAGGTATTGAACATATACATAGTATGCATAGAGACAGATTCGATGAGAACTGACTCGAAAGCAAGGAATTTTTATTTTTCGTTGGGAGAAAAGATATACACGTTGACCAGAAAATTTTACACAAATTGAAGTCATAGATTTTGAATTTAATGCATGTCACGATTGTTGGATTCACGTAAACCAACCAAATAAACTGTGAAAAATATTTATATAATTTAAAAAATAGGAAAAAGAAAAAGATTATGATACTTGATTTTTCTCAATCGTTTAAATTTTCATTCTTAAATCTTTAATATTATTGTGTACAACATCCGTATTCTTCAACTTATATCTCCATCTGTAAATGAAAACAGATAAACATAAATATTAGACCGATATAAAAGTTATAGGACCACTGTAATTGCAATATTACCTTCTAAAAAGCGAAAATTGTAAGGGTATGAGTGCTTCAACAATTGGAGTTAGATAAGACAGTCTATACAATACCCAAGACTATAATAAGATTTGACATCACCCATATCTAAAATCTTCTTCTCACCAATCATAATTACGGTCCTACACATTTCATAATATAAGAAAGATAATATTGCAGATCTCCGATTATATTCATCAATTCTATTCAAATCAGCAAACATTGAAATATATTGTGTATGAACCAAATTATCAGATGTATCTGACATTAAAATACCACCAATGATTTGTAGTATATATGCTCGAACTACTAAAATTACTTCTTTGCGATCATATCTCTCTGTTATAATAAATTCATTCTGTAATCATGAAATTCTCAAACGTAAATCATTTATAAAAGAATCCAGAAAAATTTTACCGAGGTACTGCATGCAAACGTCAGATACTCTATAATTGTTGTGTCCTATTAATGATTTCCCATTAATTGGGATACTGAGCAATATAGCTACATCTTCAAGAGTGATTGTGCATTCACTATATAAAAAATGAAAAGTGTGTGTTTCTAGTCTCCAACGTTCAAACAAGGCAATAATCAACTTGAAAAAGTCTTAAATCCATGAAAAAAAAAGAAGTATTGTAAAAACCAACGAGTTGTAAGTAATAAACTATTATGTCAAAAGGTTCTTTGATCTTCATTCCTCTACGGCGAATAGTATGCTCCACACCTTATCAATAAAATAAGTATAATAAATGTAGAAATATTGATTTTGATATAATAATTGAAAAATAGTTTGGACTAATTTAAAAAAAATCAAAAATATTTTTAAATCCAAACAACTTGAAAATAAAATTGAGATATTTTAAAGGTTTTTGAAAGTGGTCAAAATGTTTTAAAATAGGCAAACACCATATTTCTAAATAGGCATACTATAGTAATCGTACTAATACAAGTAAGGCTTTCAACTACAATAATTTTCTAGTAACAAAAACCTATACCGATAGAGGCCTAAAACGTATCGATACGGAGAGGCATACTGATACGCTCTTTAAGCGTACCAATACCTTATGCTTTTAAACACCAACAACTAGTTTCTTGTAGGCACAACGTACCGATACAAATGTTCATTGTACCGATACGATATAGTGGCGTACCGATATTGATATGTGGTGTATTGATACATTTACGTTGAAGCACGTACAATGATTACTTCCCAAAGTAGCAGCGTACCGATACGTGCACCAGCGTACAGTGGTTACAAACTCAATCGAGATTATAAAATAGACCTCCAAGCATCAATAAAACACGAATTTAGATTATAAAGTAGACCTCAAAGCATCAATAAAACACGAATGCTTTAATTGTAACAACAATATGATTGTAAATTGTCTTAGTGCTCAAATTTTTATTCTTTGGGTAGACAAACACTTGTGAGTTGTATTAAGATTATGGGTGAGTGCTTTAGAGTGTAAACAACCACCTTTGAGAGAAATTTCAGTTTGCTAAGTTTTCTCTTTGTAAAAGAGTGTTCCCAAATTTCAGTTTGTAAACTTTGGTTGCTAGATTCGGGTAGGAGTCTAGTCTAGGTTGTAACGGTTTTCTTCTAAATCGAGAAAAGAGAATGAATTCTTAGTGAATTGTTTGAAATCCTTAGTGAGAAGTTAAGTTAGTGGATGTAGGTGCTTGTTAGAAGACCGAACCACTATAAATCTTTGTGTTAGATTTTCTATATTTTTACTCCCACCACAATTCACCCAATCAACCTCTTCTCCATCACTTGACGGTAATATCGGTTGGTGTATCGAGCCCAACAACAAATATTTAGCTTATGAAAGACAAGAACATAACACATAATAAATTTTCCAAAAAAAATCATTACTTGTTCTTCATGAATATGAGAAGAAATATACTCATGATCAAGGTACAATAAAACTCCTTTAGACATTATTTTTAAAAATATCTACAAAAATAATTTCACATAACTAATTAAATAAATAAAAATAAATCTAACAAAAATTTAAATCACTCAAATATAGTTAAAAAATTACTATAATTTTTTAAAAAATATACTACAAAACTAAATTAATATTAATATTAACTTAAAACTTGAATTACTATCGAATTTTTTAAGATATTAAAACTTACTAAAACTAAAATAGCTAAAAAAACTATCAAACTTTTTAAAGAAATTAAAAAAAAGTACAAAACTACGAAATTTTTCTAAGAAATTAAAAAAACCGAAACAGAAAATTTTAAAAATTAACTAAATTAATAGTAAATCTAGAAATTAACACTAACACAAAATAAATAACTTAAAAATATTAAAAAATAAGAAAAAAAATCAACAAACACGATAAAAATATCAAATTTTTCGACCCTCTAAATTCTTTCTCCCTCTCAAATTTTTCTATCACGTCAATTTCTTCTTCTTTTTATAATTTCATCTTTCCTAACCCTCACCTATGAGAAATTATATCATGGGTAAGTCTCCCCACATCATCTATGAGACCAACCACTAAAAATCATCCATATCATTATTTTTTCATGTTATATATTTTTTAAAAGCGAATCTTCACTCATATTTACTGTTAATTCATTTTAAAAATAATTTTTTTAAGTGAAGATTCATTTTAAAATATATATGACATAAAAAATGATGATATGAATTAATTTTTAATGGTTGGTCCTATGAACACGTGATGAGACTCACTCATTATATAATTTCTCCTCCTCTATATACTATTATATGTAGTATTACATATAAATATATACTAAAAATAATAAATCAATTCAATCATCTTTATGTGAAAGTTGGCACTACATACATGCTGTATATATAGATTTTATCTTCACCTGGAGGTGATGATCTATTATAGTTCAAATTTAATTATTCATAACTCATGAAGCTGTAATCGATTCAATTTTAAACAAAACTCTTTAGTACAACATTATGTATAGATGGTGTTGTCTGAACGACACCAAAAATAAGTGGCGTCCCCTCTAAGGATCTTATTAATTCAAATAAAAATTGAGAATGGATCATTCCCATAATTTTACCAAAAAGACAACTTAAAAAGTTTTTGGGTAAATTACTCAGTGACCACCCGCCATTAAAACCCTACCTATTTGGGTCACCCGCCGTTAAAAAACTAACGGTGAATCCGACGTAACTGTTAAAAACAAACGGTTATGTATATGTGTCAATTATCATTATTTTTCTTTTCCACGTTTGAAAATGCTTTAACCTTCAGAATCTGAAAAGTTTCTTTTTCATTCAATCCCAAAAAACTCTCGAGAGAATCTTGAAAATCCTCTATTCTTTCTTCATCTTTCATCGATTCGATCGATTGAGTTATTGTTAAACCAGAAAAAACCTTACAAATTTATCCCTGCGTTGATTTCAGTCGACATTGACATGGGTAAGGTTCGTCGAAGAAGACAGAAACGTGAAACCTTATACGGTAAGTTTTCAATTTTTAAACTTTTTAAGAATCGATTAAGATTTAATTAAACTTTTTTATTTTGGTTAATTGATGAAAAAATCGATTAGGATTTGATTAAACTTGATTATCAAAATTTTATTAGGGTTTAATAAAATTTGGTTACTTAAAATTTGATTAGGATTTTGTGATTTAAATTTGGTTAACTTGATTAAACTTGATTATCTGTATATATTATGTGTTTTTGACTTAAATTTGATTAACTTTAAATTTTGATTATATTGTTTACTTAAATTTGGTTATATATTAATTTGACTAGTGCTTACTAAAATTTGATTGTGATTTTTGCATGTTCTTATCAATGTCTGTTCAAAAAGTAATGTTGTTGTACTTTGTCTGGTATGTGCTTATTTTATCTGGAACTTTTGCATGTGAAATAACTATGTTGTAAGAAACAAGTTTGTTGGATATAGTATTACTTTATTGGTTAGTTGAAGAATTAATGCTATTTTTATATCTTAAAGTTTGTCTTGTAGTGTTGACTTAGAATGTTTCTTTGTCTTTTTTATTTTGTAGAACAAAATTCAACTCAATTCACATTAGTTATTCACTATGGTGATTTTTTTGTCAAAAAAAATTTATATATACTGAAACTTCTCTGGATTATTTTGATCGATGTGATGTCGATGAAATGAGCATGTTTAAGGTTACTGATATGATTTTTCAGTTAGACTTAACCTATACAATGAAGATATACTGGAGAGTTTCTAAAAATCCATTTGAGGTTAAGCCTTTAGATAGTGATAAAGATGTTCTAGAGATGCTTAACAAATTACCTAGGGATCATTATGTTCATGTATATTTGGAAGAGTTTATACCCTATCCTGTTAGTTGTGAAAATGAAATGGATATTGAGAAAACTAGTGAGGGAGATGCTGTTGAAATTGAAATGGATGTTGAGGACACTAGTGAAGGAGATGCTGTTGAAAATGAACAAAATATTGAGGATACTAGTGAGGGAGTTGTTGTTGAAAATGAACAGAATATAGAGATGAAGCTGCTGTTGAAACTGAAGCTAATGTTGATTCTGACACAGAAGATTTAGATTATGAAAATGAAAAATCTAGTAGTTTTGAGTCTGGGTTTAATGATAGTAAGAATGAAGTAGATGAAGTTTTTAAGGGGTTCCTGATAGTGTACATGGACCTGAAGTGAAGAACAATGATAATTTCAAGATTGATAGTGAAAATGATAATGTATATTCTGACTCATTACATAGTTTAGATGAGTCAGACTCTGATTGTCCTAATAGAAAACCTAGATAACCTGAATTTAATACCATTGTTGATATTTCTAATTGAAAGTTTAAGGTGGGTTTAATTTTTACAACAAAACAGATATTGAGGGAGGCTATTAGGATGTACAACATCAATAATAGATACAATGTTAAGATCAAAAGAAATGACAATAAAAGAATTCAAGCAGTTTATAAGGCTGGGTGTCCATGGGTTTTATGGGCTTCTCCACTTCAGTTAAATGAGCCTTCTAAGTCTTGACACTTACTGGTGAACATAGATTCTTAGGGATTATAAAAATTCAAACATAACTTTTAAGTTTCTAGCAAAACAATACTTAGACAAGTTTCATGTTGATCCAACTTACTCTGCGAAGTCCCTTAAACAAGATGTATTTAGGGATTATAACATCTTTATCTATTTGAGTAAGTGTAAGAGAGCAAAAAATTTGACCCTTGAAAAGTTGCATGGCAATCTAAAGGAGTAGTATACCAAATTATATGACTACTTACTTGAGCTTAGGACATCCACCCCTGGTACAACCACCATCTTGCAATTAAATGAAAGTGTATTCCAAAGGCTTTATATTTGTATGCAAGCTATGAAAGATGGATTCAAAGCTGGTTGTAGACCCTATTATATGTTTGGATGGGTGTCACTTGAAGGGTTATTATGAGGGTCATCTTCTAGTAGCTGTTGGGATGAATGCAAACGATTCTCTTTATCCCATTGCATTTGCAATTGTGGAGGCTGAGACTGAGTCATCATGATGTTTATTTTTGACAATATTAAAGAATGATTTAGAATTGAACAATTCACATCACATTTTATTTATGACTGATAAAGAGAAGGTAATATTACCCTCTATTTAAATTTTTGTTTACTTTATGTTTTTTTAATAAAGTTTATATTTTTTTAAGGATTAATGAAATCTGTGATAGAATTATTTCCCAATGCTGAACACAGAACATGTATTAGACATCTTTAAAATAATTTCAAGTTGAATTAAAGTCATAAGGGGAAAGTTTAAAATACCAACTTTGGAGAACAGTTATGACAACATATGTAAGAGAGTTTGAATTGGTCATGGGAGCTTTAGAGGTATAATGTACTTGTTTATCATTTTGAATTATTTTCATTACTTATTTATTTATTCATTTTGAAACATGTAGAGTTTATAAACTTCTGGACATAACTAGTTGTCAGGAAAAGACCCTACAATGTGGACAAGATCACACTTTTCTTTTAGACCTAAATCAGACATACTGTTGAACAATCATTGCGAGTGTTTCAATAAGATAAATTTGTTTTACTTTGTAGATATATAAATCAGACATACACTTTATTCATTATTGTTTTGGTGTTTAGATGATTGTTGAATCTAGAGACAAAAGTGTGATTACTTTAGTGGAATCAATCAGATCCAAGTTGATGCAAAGAGTTTCTAAAAAGAGAGATGAAGCTGAAAAATTATCTAATTCTTTGTGTCCTAAAATTCAGACAAAGCTAGATACTGCAGTATCAATGTCACATAGGTTTGTAGCTTTTATTTTTTTATTTTATTTCTGATTTATTTTTAAATTTATTGTTGATTTTAATTACTTAATATAATATAGATGTTGACATTTACGTGCTGGTCGAGAAATGTACCAAGTTTCATGTGGTCCCCAAGACCAACATTATGTTATGCAAACAAAGTTTTGCTCATGTAGAAAATGCAACTAACAAGTTATTTTATTTGTGATTAGTATAGATGTATTCATAAACTGATTAATACATAAACTAAGTAATCCATGTTATTCTTTTATGCAGGAATTCCATGCATTCATGCAATTTTTGTTATATTGTTCAATGGAGAAAGACCTAAAAATTATGTAGATCAATGTTACTCAATTTCTATCCAATTGGCCATATATTCTCATTTGATTAATCCAGTGAGGGGTGAGAACCAGTGGAGTCATCTACAAACAGAATTACAAGTCTTACCTCTTGTCTTGAGAAGGCCACCAGGAAGACCACATAAGCATCGAATAAGAAGAGAGGTAAATGAAACACCACAAAGTGGTAAGATACCCAAAAAAGGTGTCAAAATATCTTGTACAAAGTGTGGAGGGACTGGTCATAATACAAGAACATGTAAGGGAATTGTTCGTGACAATACTAGACATAGAATAAGAGGAGTCAGTTCGGCTGAAAATAGAGCTCATACAAGAGCTAAATTTCCAGTAAGTATCATGTGAAAACATAGAATTCATGTTACTTATTTTTTTTATAATTGACAATAGATAACTAATTATTTTTGCTTTATAGATTAGAAGAAGAACTCAACTACCGGTGAAAACAAACCGACCTCAACCACCTGTGAAAACAAATCAACCTCAACCATAAGTGAAAAAAACCCAATCTCAACCACAAGTGAAAACTTTTAGATGGATGCCAACTCCTACCACTCAGGAGAGTTCAGTTACACACCAAGGTAACAGTCCAAAGGCAAGCAAGATTCCTCCATCAGTTTATACTGTTAGATGGATGTCCACCTCTACAACTCAAAAGAGTTCTGCACCTTGATTGTGGAGAAGTGACTGAACCTTGATTGTGCTAGTATTTAGGATTGGACTTTTTGGTGTTATGCATATACTTTTTGGTGGAGAAAATGTTTTAGGATTGAACCTTGATTGTAGAGAAATACCTGCACTTTTTGATGTTATGCATACATTTGACCATTAGATACATTGGTAGTTTTAGAATGGTCAAAACCAGAATCTTTTGTATATGTCTCGAGGTTAGTTTTGTAATGGTGAAAAGCATTTCATGTACTTTTGTAATGGTTTATACATGTCTCTGTGATGGAATAGATCTTCATGTACTTTTGTAATGGTTTATACATTTCATGCACTTCAAATACAAACATTTTTTATACACGGTTTGGTTAAAAATTTCAAATACAAACATGAAATAGACCTTCAAATTCATTTCATAACAACTTTCAAATACAAAAATTAAATAGAAGTTCAAATTCATTTCATAACAACCTTCAAATATAAACATAAAATAGAACATGTTTTATACATTTTCAAATGCATAACAGAAAAATAAACATAAAATACAATAAAAATTTAAGAAATTATTTTTCCTAAACCTAAACCCATAGAAAACCCTAAACAAAGAATTAAAACCCTAAAAAATCTCTCATTCTTTCTTTCTTCGTCCATAGCTGAAATCTTCCTTAAAAGACCAACAATCACAATCCTTGATTGATTATATACTGGAGGATCATACTAAACAAAAAAATTACAAGTTTGAATTTTTTGTCCATAATTTTCACATTCTCAAATTTTCTCGTAGGATTATTTTCTTTTCATGCTATCTTCAAGGAAGAACTTGCTCCACAGAAACATTGTCAATCTAATTTATCTTCATCCATTTTGATTAGAAGCTTGAAATCTTTTTTTTTTAAAGTGTTTCTTCTTCCCAACAAAGAAAGAAGAGATGTTGGAGACAATAAAGTGTAGAGAGATAATTAGGGTTTTATTAAATAAAAATTGAACTTTATAAAAATATCTTAGATTATGTAGCATTATGTGTCCAACAACGCATAAAAAAAGTTTTGAACAGCTACGTCGGATTATGTGACATTTTTAACAGTCACGCCGGATTCATCGTTAATTTTTTAACGACGGGTGACCCAAATAGATAGAGTTTTAAAGTTGGGTGACCTGATTAACGAGTTCGTTAGTTGGGTGGCCAAAATAGATATACTAAATAGTTGGGTGGTCACCGGTAGTTTACCCAAAGATTTTACTTACAACTCGGAGTCGGGAAGATAACGTAGCTGTACACAAACACAAATTCAAACGGCGGCGTCTTTTTTTGCAACATTCACTCCTCTCCGTCGTGATCCTTCTCCGGTTGTCAATGATTCACCATACGCCGTCGATTCAATCTCAGCTCAACTTCTGTTGCTCTTTTCCCTTTCAAAACAACGAAAAGTGGGCGGCACTGAGGGGGGAATCTTTCTTTTTTAGTTCACAGTAATATCTTTCGATGGTTTTCGATTTTCAATTCTTTTGACGAAGAAGACGAAGATTTTGTAATCAGATGTCGAAGAAAGCCGGTAACTGCGGGATTTGCGACAATTCAAATCGCGCTTTTATTTGCACCGTTTGCGTCAATTACAGGTACATTAAAAACATGTCGTTAGAAAAGTAGAATCATATGTAGAATTTAAAATTCTAAGCCGTTGACTGATTTTTTGTTGCTTTGATGAACTGTACTTTGCAGATTAAGTGAGTATAATTCTTTGTTAAAATCATTGAAAAATCATCGGGAATCTTTATATTGGAAGTTAAACCAACTGATTGCTGCAAAGGTTTGACTCGCTTGATTGCCTACACTTTGTTGGAAATTTTATTTGTTTTTTTTTTCCTGTTAGGTTTGTTTAATTTTGGTTTGTGTTGTCATTAGGGGAAGCTGGTGATCAACTGAACTGGAAAGTTAGATCAAAGCGAGAAGCTAGCTAACTTGAAAGAGAAGCTTTGTTGAAGCACAAAACAATTGGCTCAAGGTTTTGTATGATGCTTACACCTTAGTTATCATTACTATTTTTCTTTAACAATTGCGTGTTTACATTTCTTTAAGTAAGCTCGTTGCACGGTACTAACTTTGTTTGTTCCTTTTTCGTTTTCTTCACGAGAATTGAGAGCTTTCTGAATGATGACTGTAAGTATTTTTATCTTTTCTCTTTGCAGTTGGAAATTAATCGTGTGGAAAAACTCGAAAAGTTCTATCCCAACCTTATTTGCACATAGAGCTTGGGGAATGTGAAGACTACCTGTTTTTGATGCGTGTTATCTATGAGGTTTTAGATTTATATTTATGTTAGGTTCTTGCAGAATAGTTTTATTTTATCCAAAAGTTGTGACTTATGACAGTTTCTGAGCTGTAGATGGCAATTACCTCAGAACATCTCCATAAGCAATCTGTTGTCATAAAACGGATATTCAAATTGTTTCCCCAACTTTGTGTAAGTGCTTCTCTGCTAATGGATTTGCTTGTTTTAGCTATTAACCTTTGCTTGATGATATGTAAGTTATTGAGATTTAACCAAGAATGTATGTTGACATTTTGCTTTAGAATGATGATATTCAGCCAAAAACTTATAGGCCTCATTTCCTCTTACCTCTCTTTTCTATTTCAGGGCCTTACTCTCCTAGGTTAAATCATCTCTATTTTTGCAGGTACATTTGGATGGGGAGGGAGGAGATGGATCTAGTGGTCAGTATGACCAGATTTGTAATGCACGCTTGCCAAGGGGCTTGATCTGCACTTTGTTTCGTCAGGGGAGCTTGCAGCGTCCTTAGGGTACTATTTTCCTTATTTTTATGTCTATACAGCAACTCTACCCCTGCTACACTTATTTTCTCCTCATTGTGTAATATGAACTTTTGGATACCCCTTCCCTCAGATTTAAATGTTCATCTTTATGTCAGTCTTTTATTAGTATGAATACTCCAGTTTCTGACTCTTTGCTAATCCATACGACTTTAAATCAGATAAATGGTGCAGCTTCTAAATCTTATTGTTCATAATTTGGCTGCTCCTGCTTTTCATAACTCAGGTTTTGCGGTAAGAACTAATAACTGATTGCACCTGCATGCTGTCCAAAAAAATCTTGAAATATCTGGTTTTGGGACGCCTATCTTCTAGAAGGTATATCAATGTAGAAATGTAATTTTACACCAGTTACGGAGGTTTTATCCCGTGGCGCTGATTATTGTTTGTATTTTGCAGCAATGAGTACCCGATTTTTATACCGCGCCAAAACTATTGCTGCTACTGGCGTTAATTCATGGACAGATAAAAGCTGTAGTAATTTTGGCGTTGCTTCAATGGAATCCGAGAGAAGTCCTCATATGGATTCAAGAAATAGCTTCAATTATTCTTGTGCCTCTCCACACACCGTTGAAACACATAAGGACTTGCAGAAAGGGATATCTCTTCTGAAGAAAAGTGTGACATGCGTAACGAGTTACTGCTATAACTCGCTCTGTTTAGATGTTCCAACCGAGGCATTCTACCTTCGGAGTATTTTCTAAATTATTATCCACACTATCTTCAACCAAGGAAGTTCGATCTGTTTTTTCCTTGAAAATGGCTTGCTCAAGGTACAGTTTAGAAAGTTTTTGAATTATTGAGAAAATAGATTTAAGGAGAAGCAGTTGTTCTTTTCAGATGGTAGTTTATGTGCTAAATTGGTTTTCTTTACCAAGTAAATATTGAGAAATTTACGGCTGGAGTTGGACAGGAGAAGACAGTCATATTTCATTGGAAAGGAGTTTGAATGTCACACCAGATACTATAAATGAAATTACTTTCAGTCTTATGCATTAGCTATTCCAGTTGATCAGTAGTTTTCTTATCGTATGATGCACCTTATTCCCTGTTCTAGTTTATTAGAACACCGATTTACTGATGATAAATGGTCTGAAAAACATCTCTTGGACAGATAATTTTTTTCACTCTCTCTATTTTGTTAGAACTTCAATTCATTTGTCTTGTAGCTCCGTTTTTTGACAATCAAGTGTGAAGGACAAGACTGCAAACAACCTGGTTTGTTGTTTCTTGACTGTTGAGGGAGCCTCTCAGCTCAATCTTTCCTACAAATAAAATTGGGCACATGTAGGATGAGAAATTGTTGTCTAATTTCTATATGCTACTTTTTTATACACATGGATGCATTTTTGGAGTTCATTGTTATCTTTTTTATTTTCAGGTCGGGTAAGCAAGCTCAACAACTTAACAAATCTGTATGGAATGTGAATTCGTCTATGTCAGCAAGCACGTTACTGGAGACTGCACATATGATGCCTTTTATGGTACAAAATTGCCTTTTTTGATACAAAAAAGTGAAGTGTTAATTGTCTTTTTTGATACAAAACTATTATTTGATTGAATAGAACATAGGAAAATAATTTATAGAATACACAGGTGGTCTAGTTTTTAGACTATACAACGCTTTCTGTTTCAAGGGTTTAAAATTTAGTTTAGGGTTTATAGTTTTAGGGTTAGGTTTTAGAGTCCGGGACTAAATTTTAATTTTAGAGTATATATACAGACTTGTATAAAGTTTTTACACTTATTCTAAAACAAAATAAAATTACTTTTTTTTTTTAATTTCTCTTTAAGCACTGAAAATGCAAAGTATGAAAATTCATAGATCATTTTAAAAGCTAAATATGGTCCCCAGATTTTGGAACAAAAGTTAGGCAGAATGTTTTCATATGAACAAAGCAGCTTTAAAACATGTTCTTTGACACTAAAAACCGTTTTTTTGGGCAAATCAAGGTTCAAAAGTAAATTAAGGTTTTGAAAAGCTAAAAAATTTAGTTTGATGGTTAAAATAATAGGCAAACCAAGGTTTAAAGACGTTTTTTTAAATATTTTTATTATTTTTTTAAATAAAATTAGGTGAAAAAACTGAACCGATCCCTGAACCAAACAACCTAAAAAAACCATTGAACATGTAGTAGTGAAGATGCCTTTATTGTATTGTATTTGTTGGGTGGACTCTAACCATTGATTGCCCACACTAGTGAAAGGTGACATTTTGAAATCAAATGAAGCCTTTCAAATTTGCCCCAACATCACCATTAAAAAGTGACATTTGGTAAGATCCAATCGATCCTGTTCGCTTTTGTTTTCTACTTTTACAATCATAGATTAGAGTTCGAGACATTGATTTATTTTTAAATTGTTAGATTTTTTATATTGACAATTTAGATTCGAATATGAATGTCAGATATAAAAATAAATATAATATCCCTCTTCGCGAATCAAACAACGAAAGAGGAGGGGACCATTGAGTTCTTACACTTTCATGCTTATAACTTAGTTCATCCCATTATTATATCTTATATTACAAATTAGAGGGACAAACCCAATTCAGAATATGAATCATAAAAAAAAATACCTATTAAACCGATCAATGAGGAATCCTTCCAGTAGTATCAGCTATTTATCTCGCTTTCTTTAACATTTCATCAAGTGATCATGCTAAAGACATAAACAATCATAGATAATTATGAGATAATATATGTACTTGTTTTTTCTGAATTTTTTAAAGGGTTGTACTTGTTCTCATACCATGATCAAAATATGTTCGACACAGGAATATCAAACTAGAAAATTTTAAGAAAATTGAAAAGTTCGAACAACAAAATATTATAAAAAAATATTATTACATGCCGAAAACCTCGAATTATCAAATTTTTATTTAGATGTTATCTCTTCCTTTGTTCTATTTAAGTTTGGTGTTTTAAACCTTGGTTAATAACATCATACTATAAACAACAAAACCTCCCTTCAAGAATCATCTTCCATATGTTTGGAATCTCAAGTGTTCTTTTGCCACTAAACAATTTGCATTTGCACTTCCTTTTAAAGACTTTAAGACCAAACCACATGATGTTGGAAACAATTGAAAAACAATTCCAATGGCTTCAAGCACTTTGATGTTGTTTTTCTGGCCACCAAATTTGGCATAGAATTGTACCCTTTAAGGCATAACAAAGAAGAATAAAGCAAAACTCAAATGAAGAATTAAAATATTCAAAATAAATTAATTAAATATATATATTTTATACTTGTGTTTAATACAAATGAATGATTATTTTCTAAATTTTTTTAAAAGAATCTACTTCCTATTAACACTGTACCTAGTTATAATTAGGCATTAGGTAAAGTGATCCGAACTAACTAGATTTATTTATCTTTTTTTTTAAAGTGAACCATCATCTATTTCCTGCATGTAATTAATAAGTTTGTGGTTATTAGACAGTTATTTAAAGATGAACAAACCTAATTACTTAAACTACTAATTACGTGGTGAAAATGATCCATGATATAATTTCTCATATTCCTTTTAGTTTCAAAAGACAAATTGGTATGAAATTGTTTGGAATTTTTTTAATCATCAATCAATGTGTGTGTCTCTATATGTCAGATTAAAAACTTTATATGTGTACTTTTGATATTTTTCATGCATACTTGTTTTATGATATTCATGAATTGTGATAGAGTATAAATGTTTCACTGAGCTTTATTAGCTCAACATACGTAATTGTGATTTTTCTGTGCGTAGGTTGACAAGTTTCTTTTAAAGGAGAACATCGATGAAGATTTTTCAGCAACGAATCAGTTTTAGAGTATATTGTTTGATATTTTTGTTTGGACTGAATATATTCATAGATCTTACCACAATTGCGTCTCTATTTTTATTTGAATTATTATTATTTATCCAATGATATATTTTAAATTGGAGCTCATATTTTATAAACTCATTTTAAATATTATTTATCTACGTGTATTTATAGAAATGAATCTTTTGAAAAAATTTAAAGTTGTGATTTTAAAGAAAAAAATTTTGGGGTCAACTTTGAGGGCTGGATGTAATACTTTAGATTCAGATTCAGATCACGTTGTTACAATTCATATCTTCTAACTTTTGGCACACTTTTTTTCTATTAATCAATAATTTGACAATTTTTATTTATTTTCTATCAAGATCGGATTTGACCTCACGACTGATCTAGAATACACCCTTTCGATTATTTTGTCGATGTTTCTATTTAGATCATTAAGTTGGATTTGGATTAAAACTTACATTCATCGCTCTTGTTCGCAATTGAACTATGATAATGATTGTATTGTCAACGTGTCTTATTATCGTAATATGCATGTTTTAACGTTGTTTGTTGTTGCCTTTTACTTTTAATTGTTATATTTTGATAATGTTTATATCTTTTACTTTTGAGGTTTTGAATTAAGTTTTTTTATGATTTTTTTTGTATGATCTTATTTATAATCTAAATATATTAATTTTTTTTATTTAAAAAATATGTTTGGATCAAATTCATTTATCTCTCTCTAATTATATTTTATTTTTTCTCTTTTAATAAAATTATCATAATCATATAAAAAGAACTCCTTATAACTACTTCAAGTTAACTTGACATTTTTAGTCTTGTTTTTTATAATAGAATATTTAACTGTTAAAATTTCATTACACAAGTTAACACGAAATTAGACGAAGTTCTTTACTTAAACTATAAAATTTAAAATTTTAATTTTAAAATTTAAAATTTTAAACTATATATTCTAAATCTTATTCGTAAACCTTAATTTTTAAACATTATAACCTGGATCCTTAAACCCTAAACTAAACTTATAAACCCTAAAATTAATAAGTTTTTATGCAAATTTATGTATCAAAATATTGTTTTTATTAAAAATCAAATTTTTAATATAATTATTGATATTTGATTTATTAATTGATTAATTTAGATTCGAGCAATGTAAATATACATTAAGAATGTGGTTCACTCGATCCAAATTACTTTATTTACGATGTTAACATTCAAAATATAAATTTTATTTATGAACCTAGTATTTCATCATGCTAAATAATCTGATAATAAAATTCATATTAAACATACACATATGTCACTATATATAAATACCAGTGCCAAAATTATATATGTAGTGTAATTAAGTAGGAAATCAAGGGTATAGATATAAATATAAGGTGGCTTTGGAGAAAAAATATCTTTCATTCAAACTTTAATTTTTTTAACCTAAACCTTAAATACTATATTCAAAAACTAAACACTTAATTCTTCAAACTTTAATATTAAACTCTAAATTTATTATTTTAAAATAAAACCCCCAAAAAATATGATTAAAATATATGTTTTTTATTCGAATTTGGAAGATGATGATCGTTTGATATGTTATTTCTTTATTTCTTTCCTTTATTGGTTACAATAAATAGTGCCATTAATTTCTTTTTAAAAGGAATTTGTTATTAATCAATTTCTTTTTATGATAATATCATTAAATTTTTCGTTAGATATCATTTAATGATACACGTTATCAATTGATTTTTACTTAATATTTTTTTAACCTTTTCTCAATAATATCATTTAACTTAATTTATTTATTTTTATTTTTAAAAATTTAAAATTTAACTCGTATATAATTTAGAGATATTCGATACAATTAACCCAAAAATAAAAATTGAAGTCACTTCCTGCATGACCTAATTTCTATGATGGATGTCTTCACCCAATATAAAACATAGATTCTGCCTATCTCTTCCTCCCCATAATCTTAGCTTAACAAAAAAGTACATTGAGGAACTGATTTTTTGTTCCAAAAGATGCTTTTCATTAATTTAGTTGGTAATATCTTTTAATTGTTAATGATAATGACAATGCTGTTTACATATTCTTAGAAGAAAACTATATATCCTACACCCTCAGTGCTCATCTGCTTAGTGGCATGCAATAATGTAATAAAAAGACATGCATTCACAAAACACCCATTGTCATGCATGACATCTTGGTAAGATTAATTTACAGTGGGTTTAGGGTTAAGGTAATAGTAAGCGGTTCGAAAATTTGATTTAGTTAAAATTCGGTTATAGTTTGATTCAAATTGATTTTGATTTGAACTTAAACTCGATTTGATATTTTAACGAGACAAGTAGAATAATGGGCAACTAAAGTTGATAAATCTACGAGCAACTCATTAATTTATTTTATATATTTGTAATAATTTTTTAAGGATACTTATTTTCCAAAAATTTTGAATTTTGATTGAAAATTTTAAAAATTTTAGTGATTTATTAAGTAATTTATACCTAAAATCTTTAGGTTTAAATTTTCAAAATACTCTATATCCCCCAAGAATCGAATAAGGTTAATTTATATTATTAAGATATTAAACAATTAACTTACATATTATTGGATGTGTTTTCTACTTAACTAAAAGTCAATTTAATTACCGATACTTCAAGCCTCTCTCACCCCATTTATTTATTTTTAAAAATAAAAAGCAGAAAAAATAGGGGAACGATTTTCTCTGAGGGGACTATCTAGTATTCTCTTTATTTCTTTCCTCCAGAGAATGGTGTTAAGGTTACGATCGTTCTGCCTTCTGAGGTATTCAATGAAGGTGCTTCAAATTGGAAGAATTCTCTGGTGGGGCAGTTTATTGGTGTGGCTCTGAATTTTGTTGCTTTGAAAAAGATGGTAGAGTCACTTTGGGGAAAAAATTCGCTCTCAAAGGTAAGTATTGTTGGCTCCAATATTTATGTGTTTTCTTTTATTACTGAAACTGCGAGGAACTGAATATTGGAGAATGGACCTTGGCATATTCAACATAAGTCTCTTGTTCTTTGAAAATGGGACCTTAATCTGTCTAGTTTAGAGTTTGATCTTGCTAGAATGCCAATTTGGATTCAATTGTATAATGTCCCTTTAGAATTGTTCAATCAAAGAGGTCTGAATTACATTGCTAGTGGGGTGAGAATCCCTTTGTACATGGATTCTATTACAGTTTTTAGAGAGGTTAGAAATTGCGAAAATATGTGTGGATGTGAGTGCTGATAAGACCATTCCTCACATGATTTCTGTACAAATGAGGGATAAATATTTTGTTCAAGTTAAGGTAGGAGTTCCTTGGATGCATGTGAGCTGCAGCTACTATAAGTTGTTTGGGCACTCGAGGAAGTCTTGTACTGAAAATAAGGAGGATTATCAGTCTTCTTGAGTTGGGAATAGTGGTAGTGTATTTGTTGTCGGTGATTTAGTTGGTTTTGAGAGAGTTATTGGTGATGTATCTGTTGATAGTGCTGTTGGTGTGGTTAAGGAGGATGTGGTTTTGGTTGATAATGGTTCTGGTGCAAAGAATTTAGATGCTCCAAGGCATTCTGTTGGTAATACTGAAGGCATTACTGAGGTGGTTTCTGCTGAGGCTCTAAGTTCTCAAGGAAGGGGTAGAGGGCGAGGATTAAAAGAAAATTCTTTTGTTGCTTCAAAGAATAGATTTAAAGTACTGACTAGCGGTGATGATGCACATAATAGGGGTGAAGGTAAGTAGTCTAGAGTTGCATCCTTAGAGGTTGCAAATTTATTGCAGGATATTAAGGCTAAGAAGGGTGAAACGGTTGAGAAAGTTAAAAGTTTCGGGAAAACTGGTAAGAGGGGGTCTTCTGCTTCTCAATGTCAATAGCTTTATTGAAATTTGAGGGGTTTTAATCACTCTAATAAGTAGATAAAGGTGATACAACATGTGAAAAGATTTCATGTTGATGTGGTATGTTTATTGAAAACAAAGGTTCGTGAGCAAAATTTTTCTGGGAGTTTTGCTAAGTTTGATGGGGATTTGTACTATCATGTTAACTATTCTTTCATTAGTAATGGTAGAATTTGTATTCTATGAGAAAAGAGGTGTATTGTTCTATTATTTTCAGTGCAAGCCAGGTTGTTTCTGTTAAGGGTCTGATAGGTGGAAAGGAGATTGTTATTTTTGTAATTTACGGGGTAACAATAGATTTGATAGAAGGGAGTTATGACAGAATTTGTATTCTATGAGGAAAGAGGTGTATTGTTCTATTATTTTTAGTGCAAGCCAGGTTGTTTCTGTTAAGGCTCTGATAGGTGGAAAAAAGATTGTTATTTTTGTAATTTACGGGAGTAACAATAGATTTGATAAAAGGGACAGATGGAAAGGGTTGTAGGATCTCTTCCTTGTTTGGTGGGAAGAGATTTTAAGGTAGTGATGAATGCTATAGAGAGTTCAGATATCGATAGGCTCGGATTATCTAATACATCTGATATGTCTGAGTTTACAGATTGTTTGACAGAGGTGGGGTTGTATGATCACCCTTTTATTGGTCCATGTTTTACTTGGTCTAATAAGCAAGATGAACACTTCTTGACAAGAAAATTAGATCGGGTTTTGGTTAATTCTGAGTGGTAAATTATTGATTCGTGCACAAAGTGGAGTTTCTTACACTAGGTGATTCTGATCATTGTCTTGCTTTGATTCGGATGGATGTAGGAGCATCAACTTCCAAACCTAAACCATTTAAGTTCTTTAATTTTTGGACTCTTCACCCTGAGTTTTAGGGAATTATGAGCAGCTCGTGAGGAAGGCTTTCGAAGGCATACCTATGCAGGTGCTCTTTGGCAAGCCGAAGAGGTTGAAGGTGAAGCTTAGGGCTCTAAATAAGGAACACTATGCTAAAATTTCTAAAAGGGTGAAGGAGAAGAGAAGGCAACTTGAAGCTGTGCAATTAACTAAGTTAGAGCAACTTACAAGAGATGTTATAGAGGTTGAAAGGGAATTACAGGCTGAATTTCATGAGTTGGAGAAGGATGAGACTTTATTCTTCAAACAAAAGGCTAAAGTCAAGTGGTTACAAGAAGGCGATCAAAGAACTAAATTTTTTTATTCGGCTGTTGCTGAAAGAAAAAGTAAAGGGACCCTTCGGTTTCTGAACAATGACAATGAGGATAAGCTTGAATCTTTTGAAGCTATGACTGATGAGGTGATTCGATTTTTTAAAACAAATTGGGTCGATTGATGATCAAGTGACTGGATGTAGTGTGGATGCGTTGAGGGATCTTTTACAATCATCTATTCTTGATTCTGGGCATTCTATTCTGGTTAGGGAGGTCACTGATGAAGAAATTAAGGCTGCAATCTTTGGTTAAGGGAGGGATAAATTTCTTGGCCCAGATGACTATATTTTTTAAGCAAACCTGGGATATAGTGGGGATGATTTTTTAGCAGCTATCAAGTATTTTTTTCATCTACATCTTTATTGCCAGCTTTTAATGCTACAACTATTACATTTGTTCCTAAAATTTCGAATGCTTTTATGATAAAGGATTTTAGACCTATATCTTGTTGCTCGGTGGTTTATAAAACCATTACAAAGATTTTAGTTGATAGATTGAATGGGTTTTTTATTGATATGATCACTTTGAATCAGTCTGTTTTTATCAAGGGTAGGAGTATTGTGGATAATACCTTATTGGCGCAAGAATTAGTTAGAGGTTATACTAGGAAAGCCATATCCCCTAGATGTGCATTGAAAGTAGATCTGTAGAAGGCATTTGATTCTATTAGTTGAAAGTTTTTGTTAAAGTTATTGAAGGCTATGGGTATACCTGAGAAATTTAGGGATTGGATAAATGTTTGCTTTACTGGGAGTCGGTTATCCATTTTCTTAAATGTAGTCTAGTTGTTTTTTTTAAAGAGAAGATGGGTGTTCGAAAAGGGGATCCCCTGTCTCCTTATTTGTTTGTGATAGAAATGAATGCTTTATCCGATTTGTTGAATAGAGCTGCAACTCAAGAAATTTTTCAATATCATCCTAAATGTAAAAAGGTCTAGCTCATTCACCTGTTTTTTGCTGATGACTTACTGATTTTTTGCAACAGTAATATATATTATTTACTGAGAATTCAAAATGTCTTGGAGAAGTTTTACGAGATGGCTGACCTTTGATTAAATGTGGTTAAGTTTGAGTTATTTGTTGCTGGGGTTTCATCTGAGGAGAGGTTTTACATGAAGGAGGCTACTGGGTTTAAGTTGGGGGTTCTCCTAGTGAGATATTTGGGTGTGCCTTTGGCAACGAGAAGATTGTATGATAGAGATTATGAAGCACTTCTAGAGAAAATAAAAACCAAACTAGGGCAATGGTCTAAGCTTCACTTGAGCTATGTTGGGAGGCTCCAATTAATTCGAGCTGTCCTTTTTAGCATTGCTAACTATTGGTGTAGATAGTTGGTGCTTCCTAAGGGAGTTATTAAAAAGATTAATCAATTGTGTATGAGGTTTTTTGAAAGGGTAGGGATTTTCTTAATCAAGGTGCTCGGGTGAAATGAGAGATCATTTGCTGTCCAAAAAATAAGGAAGACTTGGACTTAAGGAGTTAAAAACATGAAATCAGACATGTTTAATTCTTCTGCTTAATAAGCTACTGCTAGCTGAGGACTCATTGTGGGTGACATGGGTACATCAATATGTTGTTAAAGGCTTGAATATTTGGAATATGGTTATTAGGCAGCAATATAGTTGGAGCTCGAGGAAAATTTTAAATCTAAGAGATGTGGTACAAACCTTGAGGGGTACCTTGCTTGGACTTCGAGTTTAATTTGAAATGAGATCCGAATGACAAAGGGGAAGGTTGAGTTGCATAAATTGGTATGGTTTAGTTTGTATATTCCAAAGCATGCTATTATTTTGTGGATGACAATACTTAATAGATTACCTACGAAGGATAGGCTTCGATGCATGGGTAGGGACATTGATGAGGGATACATTCTTTGTAGTGATGCACATGAGAGCAAGAACCATTTTTTTGCTGAATGTAGGTTTTTCAGGGTTGTCTAGTCTGTTATTCTGGAACTTTGTGGCATGCGTAGGGACGTGCAGTGCCGGGATGTCGAGTTGCACTGATTGTACACTAGGTTGAAGGGGAAATCGTTGATAGTTCATGTTCTTAAACTAGTTTGAAGTGCATTTATATACTTTATTTGAGAGGAAAAGAATAGGAGATTGTTTAGGGTTACATCTAAAGTCAAAGTGGATATTATACGTAACATGAAAGATGTTGTTTGTGTTCGATCTCGGAATAGGATTATACATATGGATGATATAAATAGTGCTCTTTGTACATCTTGGGGAATTCTCGATAGGGATGGATGCCCAAGTGTGCTTATAGGCTTGTTTTTCTTATCTTGGATAATAATATAACACATTTATCTAAAAAAATTAATTACCGATACTTATTTTGTCGGAAACAATTAATTTTTTAATTTAATTAACCTTTCCATTTTTTTTTCTTTTTTAACCAAAGTCTTCTTTGATTTATTTATTTATTGGATTGCTTCAGGATTTTCATTTTTTCGTAATATTTTTCTTTTATTATTAATTTGCGTATAAAAATAAAAATAAATTCAATTCCCATTTTCTTTCTTTCTTTTTTTTTTTATATTTTTTATTATTAATTTATACGTAAAAGTGAAAAAGGGAAATCTTCGATCCTCGTATAAAAATATAATTGAAAATTAAAACTTGAAATACGATTGAGAAACTGAAAAACATTCTCTCTCTGAAGATTATTATAAACAGTTATGAACAAGGAAACCACAAATGTGAACTAAAAAAGAAGTCATTGTCTCTTACTTAAGACTAAATTAATATGTTATTATAATTATACTTGTTAAATTTTTAGAATTAAGGTCAAAATAAAATAATTATAGAACTTGAGAGTTAATATATAATTATATTAATTTATATTATCTTTCATATCATTATCGTTAATTTTTTAATAATATTAGATCAATTTATAATAAGTTTTAAGTTATAAGACTAATTTATAACTTATGATAGTCGAAAGAGATAAAAAATAATTAAAATATAATCGAATATTCATGTATTTTATCTTTAAATCAAACCCTAATAAGAAAACGATCAAGTCTCACTAAACCCGAATACTGAGTTTTCATTAGTTTGTGTTATGCGGCTTGTTCAATTTAACGTCATGTATGATGTATGTATTTTTTTTAATCTGGTTACAATTAGGGGTGTTTAACGAGTTAAATAGTTCGTGAGTTGTTCGAATTTAATTCGGTTAAAACTTGATAAATATTTGATTTTGATTAACTTGACTCAAATTTGACTTGAGACTTTAACAAGTTGAATCAAACAAATTCTAATTCGACTCGATAAGTTCGCGAGGAACTCATTAATTTTTTTAAATTTTTTTAGTAATTACTTTAAAATTATTTCATTCAAAAAAATAAATCTAAAATAAAATTAATAATACTTTCAAATTTAGACTTAAAAAATGCTTTTTCCATTCTTTTGATATTTTTTATTTAAATTTATTAATTTATATTAATATTAAACCCGATATAATATTATTAAATTTTACTTTTATTTAAAAATAAGGTAAATTTTATAGTGAGCTAATGAGCAACAAACTAAGTTTAACCAGTAGCGAGTCGAGTTGAGTAACAAGTAGCGAGTTTAACTAAGTTTAACCAGTAGCGAGTCGAGTTGAGTAACAAAATATTTTAACGAATACAAGTCCACGATTTTAAATATCTTAACAATACTGCGTAGTGATCTTTTGTTAGTCGGTTTTGTGCAAATAGAAACATGCATGCAAGGGGTCTGCTATCTTTGACCAGCCATGGAGCTCACTGTCCACTCATTTTCCACGACGTGGGACCCCAACGGACCCCGGTGAACAAAGGGTTCTTTTTTTCCCGGAAAATGACGTCAGTTATGGAGATTAAAGGTAGATACCCACAGTTCGAGCCTTTGAGATAATAATTGGCGTAGAACGTAGGTTAAGAGAGTGTTGGATGTGTAGGATAGAGAAAGATGTGCGCATTTTCATTTTTTTTTCATTTTCCTTATTTTTGTTACTTTAAGTGGAACTAGGAACACTACGTTAACGTTTGATTGTAGCTTTAAATAAGTGTGTATTTTAAATTTGTGGGTTATTTTTGATTCTTTTGTTTTGCTTTCAAGTAGTGGTGGAAGACCAGATACTCAAAGATGCTGTTTTTACAAAGACAGGAGCAGCCTTGAGTATTCATTTTAATTCAGGCCTTTTAACTGAAAGAAATTCGGGTTTTGTAAGTTCAGTTGAAACTTTTGAAAAGATTCAATTTTTTCCTTTCTTTTTCCCTGTTTGATCATATCATATAAGTTAGTCTGTGGTCTACTAGGTTGGTGTTTCAAGTTTTGCTGACCATGTGCTTGTCTTTTTGCCTATGGTAATAGTATATGATGACTGATGATTGCAACATCTGATTTTGGGGTCAATTAAGAGCTTGAGCTTCACTTATGGCAGCTTGGTTGTTAGATTGAGAGCATAGAAATTAGAAAGATAAGCATGTTATCTTGTATTTTTTAGATTTTTAGTTTGATTTTCAGGCATTTGTATCACTGTATGAGCATTTTTGAAATCTTTGCCTTGATAAATCAAATCCATTCATCTGGTGCTAAATACAATCAATCAAACAGCTGCTTGTCTGCTTTGGTTCAATATCCACAGTTGCTTGATAGAGTATGAACTCCCCATCAACTGATTTCACCAGAAGGATGGCAATATACGAGCAGTTCCACCAGATAAGCCGGCTGGGAGACGCGTTCTACTGCCACAATAGTCCGAATACAGGATCGTCTGCAATCGTAGAGGTGGATGTTGGAGTAGAGAACATGGTGAAGTTGCATTCGGTTTTGTTTCTAGCTTGGTTAATTAATGTTTTCTATAACTATTTTGTTTTGTGATTTAAATCACAGGCCGGATATATATCTTGTGATCAAGTTGAACCTTCAAGAAGTGATCAAGAAACAAACAAGCCCTTTGATAAGGTGAGCCATCTGCTCTAAAATTTCACTCCAACACCTTCATTTAACAAATGATAGCTATTAGCACATGATATATATAGACACAGAGGCGTCTGGCGCAAAATCGAGAAGCCGCTCGTAAAAGTCGTATTCGGAAAAAGGTATAAACTTGTGGAATTTTGATAGTTATTTCATTGTCTGGAAATAAACAAGTATTTATGATTTTATTGTACATCTTTATAGGCCTATGTTCAAGAATTAGAATCAAGTCGTTTGAAACTAGCTCAATTGGAGCAAGAGCTTGAAAGAACTAGGCAGCAGGTGAAGTGAAAACTCATATCTTTGTTCATGTTTCAAAATCTGGCATATTGAATCAGTTAGGCAGTGCCTTTCATGCAGGGTATGTACATAAGCAATGCATCAGGTTCCGGTTATTTCGAACTATCGGGAACTGTAAACTTAGGTCGGTCCGTCAGAATATGTTCATCATTCTCGTGCAAATATAAAGTACCCACATCTTGGTGTCTTCATTAGAATATCTACATGTGAATGTTGCAGGGATTAGTGCATTTGAGATGGAATATGTACACTGGGTTGAAATGCAAGATAAACAGACTTGTGAACTTAGAAATGCACTTCAGGCACATACTACTGATATAGAACTACAGATACTGGTAGAAAATGGCTTGAATCACTACTGCAATCTGTTCCGAATCAAAGCCGAGGCTGCAAAGGCCGATATCTTTTATTTGAACTCAGGCCTTTGGAGAACTTCGGCCGAGCGGTTTTTCCATTGGATAGGAGGATTCAGGCCATCAGAGCTTTTAAATGTAAAGCAATGCAGTCCCCTATAACCTCTTTTTTCTTTTTCTTGTTTTCATTTGGGAATGGTCAGATCTTTCTACATTTATCCATGTATTCAAATAATTTCTGTATCGTATAGGTTGTCATGTCGCATATCGAGCCCTTGACCGATCAACAACAATTGGAGGTTTGTCACCTTAGACAATCTGCTCAGCAAGCTGAAGATGCTCTTTCCCAAGGAATAGACAAACTCCAGCACAATTTGGCCCAAAATGTAGTATCTGATTTCAGCTGGGGAAACTACAGAGCTCAGATGGCTGTTGCAACAGATGTTTTAGAAGCACTTGAGGGCTTTGTACACCAGGTATGTTACTCGACTATTCGTTTCAAAGCTATGTTATTTGGACTCGAGTTCGAACGTCGGATACAGCTATGTATTGATATTGATACGTTCCGACATAGAATACTTGAAGAAAAATAAAGAGTCCAACCATTCCATTACTTACTTTTTGTTGTGTTCTTTCCACGAAAACAGGCCGATCACCTTCGGGAACAGACATTGTTACAGATGGTTCGAGTCCTGACGACCCATCAAGCAGCTCGAGCATTACTTGCCTTGGGGGAATACTTTCATCGTCTACGAGCTCTCAGTTCACTATGGACTGCCCGTCCACGTTAACTATAGGCCGTAGGATCACCATATATAATATATATATATATATGTTTATGGTGTTTTGATTCTTGATCATAAAACATGTGAATATGAATAGTTTATAAGGTGTATCGAGAAGAAGTTTCCTGATGTTGTATGGAGGTATTATATTGTTTGGAAATTGGTTTGGTTTTGCAGCATTAAGTTTATAACAATGAAGTTTAGTTATATTTTTTTTATGGTTATTCCGGTTTTCAGAATCTTACTTTGATTAATCTTGATCGATTTATATCGTACATTAAATTTTAGTGGTATTTGATTCATGAAATTTCATATTATTTCTTACAATAATATTATAAAACATTATCTCTTTTTGTTTATACCCTTAAAATAAAATTATTATATTTAGTCGTTGGAGTGTGAGATCATTTAAAAATATTTTTAATTAAATTATTCTTATAATAATTTTTTAATAAGGTTAACATTCTATACTGATTTGAAAAATATTTAAAGTTCTGTTATTTTTTTTTGGACAAATAATAGCAAATAATTTTATTGAATAAAGAGAGAAAAGTTTAAAAAAAAGTCTACAAAATTAGGGTAGACTAATTGCATTAATCGGCGTTTTTTATAAAACTTTTGAAGTGTATAAATTAGTCACTAAAACATAAAAATGTGCATAGAAGGAAAATAATCTAACCAAATAATTCGAAAAAAAGTTATAGATAAATAAATATTATTATTGTCGAAAAAGGATAAACATCATCAATATTAACATAAAAATACATATAACAATAATATTATATTAATAAAAAATAATTAAAGGGTCTAGATCAAACGTAGAAAATGTGTCATTAAGAGCATAAAAAATGTACTACAAGAGCTTAAATAAAAAATTAATAAATTTATCTCTTAATATTTATAATTTTATCAATTTAATTTTAGTTAAAAATATTTTTTTAAATATTTTAATTAGAAGAAAAAGAATGGGCAAAATTATGAGTTTGTCAACAAACGTGTCACTTAATTAAATTATCTAAGAAGAACCCAACCAATGATTTTAATGAAATTGGATGATGTTTATTTTAAGATACCCGATTTAAGTAGCATTATCAGTAAAGTGTGTAAGTTATATCAAATGGTTAAGAAAAAAAATATGAACATATAATATTTTGTATTCACCTTAAGAGTAGGGGTGAGCAAAACTCGACTCAAAAAAATCGAATAACTCAAACTTTATTTGAGTTTTTTTGATTCTATTCGAGTTTAAGAAATTCAAGTCGAACCGATTCGAATTTTCGAGTTTTTATAAAAATTTAATTTTAATTATTTATCACGTTATAGTATATTTTAATTTCAATTTAAATGATTTTCGCTAATCATACAAGATATTTATGTATATATTTCTTCAAATGTAACAAAATTTCTTCATATTTTTATATACCAATATATGTATATATTTCTTCAAATGTGACAATATTTTTTCATCAAATTTTACATATCATGTAACATAAACTCGATCATCTAGGTCAAGGCATTGATAACATTGATGCTTCGGGGAGCAACCGAGGAACACACATTATTTGGATTTGAAGTCAAGTTTATGTTTGTTGTGGGGTCGAAGATAAAGATAACATGCACACCCAAACACGCGAAAGAAATTGTAATTTGGTTTGCATTGAGTGAGCTTCTCATATGGAAATTTTTTATCAAGTACTAGATATGGAAGACGATTGATAATATAAGTGGAACTCAAAACTGCATAGGACCAATAGTTCAATGGAATCGAGGCTTGAATAAAAAGATACAAGGTTGTTTTGATGATCTGTCTGTGCTTACTCTCAACAACTTCATTTTGTTGGGAGGTATAAGAACATGTAATACGATGTTGAATGCCTAACAATTATAATTTTAAAGAAATTGTTTGAAATTTTCCACCCTTATTTGTTCGCATTGTTTTTATAGTAGAAAAAAATTAATTTTTTATTAATGCCACGAACATGTTCAATACATGTGATGTTTCACTCTTGTTTCTAAGCAAATTGTTGGTTATCTCATTCTTTATTAGATATATAAAACTTATAAAAATATATGTATTGTTTTCATCTTTATTACAATCCCTTATTCTAAGGGATCTTATTTCCTAGGTTAAGATCTTTCCTACTTTAGACTTTCCTAAACTTGAGACACATTTTAGTATATATAAAGATGTATCTTTATTCTATATAATAAGAAAAATACAGAGTAATTCTTCTTTTTTCTACATGGTATCAGGTTAGAATCGATTTTTTCCAATTTTTCCTTTAATATTGTGACATCATAACAATTCCATTATTTCTTTCCTTCGATCATGGCTACAAACGCATAATTTTAGGTTTTTTCTGTCTCTGATTTTTGAACCAGCAAATTTTTCATATCATATTCCTCATTGTCTCTCATTATCTCAAAAAATTAAATGGGAACAATTATCTCCCTTGGTCCAAGTCAATAATGTTGTACATCACAGGAAGAAAAAAAACCTTTTACCTCTAAGATTCTATGCCCAACCTAATAGAATCTGATCTACTATACCCTATCTAGCTGAGTGAAAACACCATCATTATGTCATGGTTGATCAACTCTATGACTTCGAAAATAGGAGAAAACTTTATGCTCTACCAAACTGCATCAAAGATCTGCAACGCAGCAAGGGACACTTATTCTAGTGTCAATAATATACCAGAATTATTTGGTATTGAAAATCAAATTAAAGATCTTCGGTAAAAAGATTTGACAGCAACATAATACTTTATAATTTTGATCAAGTGTTGACAACAATAGATTTCTATGAAAAAAATAAGTGAAGGTGTCCAAAGGATGTGACTTTCTACAATCACCTTAAAAATCAGAAAAAAAATCTTTCAATTCTTATCTGATCTTTGTGGAGAATTTGATGGAGTGAAAAGCAGAATTTTGGTAAGTAAATCACTTTCCCTGGTCCGAGAAGCATTCTTTAAAATTAGAAGGAAAGAGAGAAGACGTAACTTGATGGGGTTTACTCAAGTTCAACCCGAGGGTTCTGTCCTCCTTATTAATAGTGGTTCTGGCAACAAGCAAAAGAAAGAGAGATCATGGTGTGAACAATGCAAAAAACCCGGACATATGATAGATTAATGTTGGAGGTTGCATGAAAAATCAATTGATTGGAAAGCTCAAAGATTCAAAGGCTCTAAAGAAGCACATTTGGTCACTTCTGAAGAATCTATTAGTGACTTTAGTCGGCAAGAGATACAAGAGCTTCAACATATCTTCACTCAATTGGCTTCTAAAGTTGATCCTCCAACCTTTCCAACTATTAAATATAATATTCCATGTCTGACTACATTGAATACAAATCATTATATTGTAGATTCGGGTGCATCTGATCATATGAAAGGAAATTTAAGCTTGTTTACAGAATATAAAGATCTAAATACTACATCCTTTATTCGAACAATAGATGGATCTCTCTCAGTGGTTAAAGGAAGTGGGTCCATTCCTCTCACCAATTCTTTGGTGTTATTTAATATGTTTTATGTGCCTAATCTTACCTGTAACCTATTTTCAGTTAGTAGGTTGGTGGTTCATATATTTAATTGTCATGCTAATTTCGGGTTAAATGGTTGTGTCTTTCTCTTTAATGTTTTTCTCCAAATAAACTAGTTGTTTCAAGTGGTTTTCAATCTAATTTTTTTAATCTATGTTATCCAGTGACATAATGCCATGACATTTTCGTTTGGGACATCCCAATTTCTTTTACCTTGTTAAAGTGTTTGTTAATAAAAGTCCATCTTCCTTTATATGTTATACATGCAAATTACAAAACACACTAGAAATACATATTATTCATCATCATTTACACCTACTTCTGCATTCTTTATAGTTAATAGTGACATTTGGGGCCCTTCTAAGATCAGAAGTATTTTTGGGTCTAGGTGATTTTTTTTCTTTATTGATGATCTTATAGGACTACTTGGACCTACCTAATGCGAGATCTGAAGTTGACACTATATTTCAAAAATTTTATAGAATGATGGAAAATCAATTTGAAATCAAGATAAAATTCTTGAAAAGTGATAATGAGAGTGAATACCTTAGTAAATCTCTAGGTTCTTTTTTTAGGTAAAAGGGTATTGTCCATATCACATCTTGTGTCAATACCTCTCAACAGAATGGGATAGCTGAACGAAAGAACAAACATTTACTAAAAATAACTAGGTCTCTTTTATTTTCTGCCAATGCTCCTAAATACCTACGAGGGAAAGCATTTTTTACTACTATATACTTAACCAACCGTATGCCTAGTAAGCTTATTGAGTTTAAAATTCCTCGAGACACTTTGTTATCTTATTTTCCTTATTTTTCACACTTAGCTTCTATTTTGCCTTTTAAGGTGTTTGGTTGCACAATTTTTGTCTATGTACATGACAATAATATTGGTAAGATTGATCCTAAGTTAGTTAAATGTGTGTTTGTTGGATATTCTACCAATTAGAAGGGCTATAAATGTTACTCACCTCACAGAAAGAAATTTTATGTCTATTCCAATGTTACTGTTTTTGAAACTCAACCTTATTTTACTGGTACTGAAATTCAGGGGGAGAACTTGAGGGAATTTCATCAATCAAATAATACTCAACCTCTATTTCATATGTTTTTTACCTTTCCCTGATGAAACATTGTTACCAGAAGAACTATCCTCACCGACATCACTATCCTCACCAACATCTAAACAACCTAACAACCATACTACACGTATTTGTGTGCCTAAATCTATTCCAAAAAAAGTCCAACTTGAAAGTAAACCACTTAGTGTTTATTCAAGGAGAAAGAAGATCATCCAAGATGCTATTACTTACCCTAGTACTTGTCGAGAACTAAACCTTAATCCTATTGTCATGGAAAAAGAGACATGTAATGATCCTTACCAACTTTTTGTTCCTTATAATATAGATGATCTATCGATTTCTCAAAGAAAAGGAGTGAGAAAGTGTACTAATCATCCTATTTATAGATTTGTTGCTTATGAAAAACTAATGTCTGATTTCAAGGATTTTATAGAAAATATGATAGTGTGAAGATTTCAAGAACAATGAAGAAGGCATTTGAGATCCCTAAATAGAGAAAAGCTATTGATGAAGAAATCAATGTACTACAAAAGAATAATACCTATAGTCTAAATACATTGCCAGAAGGTAAGAAGGTTGTCGGGTGTAAATGGGTGTTCACTGTTAAATACCACTCAGATGAAAGCATATAAAGCTTTAAAGCAAGGTTGGTGACAAAAGGGTTTACTCAATCATAAGGAGTTTATTATCAAGATACTTTTGCACTTGTACAAAATTATACACCATCAAAGTTTTGCTTTCACTAGCTGCAAATCAAGAATGAAAGTTACATTAGTTAGACATTAAAAATTTCTTCCTGAATAGAAATCTTATAGAGGAAGTATACATGCAAATCTCCCACGATCTAGAAAGTCAAAAGAAAACCTAAAAGATGTCTAAATTAAATAAGTCTTTATATGGGCTAAAACAGTCCCAAAAGCATGATTTGACATGTTTTCCAAAGATATGATGATGAACGATTATAAACAAAATCAAGCAGATCATACTCTCTTCAAGAAGGTTGCATCAGATAGAAGAAAAAGCTTGTTGATTGTTTATGTGGATGACATGATCATTACATGTGAAAATACTGAGGAAATAGAAAAGTTAAAGGTTGGTCTGACTAAAGAATTTGAAACAAAAGACTTGATAAGTATGATATATTTCTTGGGGATGACTAGGTCTTCTAAAGGGGTAGTTATAAATTAGAGAAAGTACATCTTGGATCTACTTTCAGAAAAAAGAATACTTGGGTATAAACCTGTGGATACTCCAATGGATTTAAATTTGAAGTTCAAAGGGGAAGAAGGTGATTGTCCTGTTAATAAAGAATCCTACCAAACACTAGTAGGTAAATTGATTTATTTATCATTTACAAGACCTGATATTGCTTATTTTGTAAGCATAGTGAGCCAATATATGAATGATCCTAAGTAAAAACACTTCTAATTTTGGGCTTATCTTCATTAAAAGTCAAGATAAATCAATGAAAATCTACAAAGACTCAAGTTGGGTAGGAGAATTAATTGACAGAAAATATGTTAGTGGTCATTGTTCATTCGTATGGGGAAGTATGGTCACATGGAGAATCAAGAAACAAATAGTAGTGTCTAGAAGCAATACTGAATCAGAGTATATCTATAAGTATAGCTAAAAACCCAGTTTAAAAAAATCGAACTAAACACATCGAAATTGATAGAAAGTTTATTTATGAAAAAGTTAATGATGTTACAGTAAAACTACATTATGTGCCAACAAAGAACCAGCTTGCAAATGTATTAACTAAAGCACTACAAAAAATGACCTTTGAAGATTTTGTATCCAAACTGGGAGTATCAAATATATACTCACCAGTTTGAGAGGGAATGTCGGTTATCTTATTCCTTATTAGATGTTTAGAACTTACAAAAATATATGTATTATTTTCATCTTTACTACAATCCCTTATTTTAAGGGATCGTATCTCCTAGGTTAAGATCTTTCCTACTTTAGACTTTCCTAAACTTGAGACAAACTTTGTATATATAAAGATGTATCTTTATTCTACGCAATAAGAAAAATACATAGTAATTCCTCTGTTTTCTACACAAGTATGTCCAACAAATTCTAGAAAACATATCAACAAAAGAAATATAGTATCGAAAACCAGATGAAACTATGGGAGCAAGACCCCAAACATCAATCCCCACAAGCTCGAATAGTGTTGAGTAAACAGTGGTGGAGAACTTAAATGGAAATGCATGAGACTTTCCCATTTGGCATGTTTTACATACTCGTTTCGATACGCTTACATAGGGACGTTTCGATACCGATTTCCCACAAGCTTGAACAACCCTAAGGACGTTTTAATACCGTTTTTCACAGTCCCGAAATGTTTTGATACGGACATTAAGCCATTTTGATACCCTTTGTTTTTAATGACAACTCGTTTCGATACACTTACATAGCGTTTTGATACCCCTATTAAATGCACACAACATCTCTTTCTATTTTGGCACTGTTTCAAAATAGGTTGGTCGCGTTTTGATATCGATGATTGCAGAAGTTTATTTATGGTGAAAAGATAAAGCTCTAACGTCTATATATATGATCTCAACAACTTCAACGATTGAAGATAAGGTATAAAAACAAGCAATTCAAGCAGAAACAAGAATTATTGAACCTCAAGCAAACATCCAAGCAATCAAATCTAACTTCTAGGAATTATTTCAAATTCTTGTCACTCAACTCTTGTACTTCATTCCAATTCTTTGTATTTGAGTTTGGGGAGTGAAATACTTGTAATTGGGCAAATCATTTTATTTTAGAGAAACTTAATTGTCATTCTTCTTCTTTGTAACACTTGTGAGGTTTGAAGTTAACCTTTGGGTAGAAAGATTAACTTGTTTGTAAAAGTTATCTTTTGAACTTAGAAAAAGGTTGAACTCAATAGTGATTGGTTAGAAATCTTTAGTGGAGCTAAGGTAGTCGATATAGATCTTATTTTGAAGGTTGAACCACTATAAATCTTGTGTCTTCAATTATTTTCTATTCTTCCCAAATCTTTTGTAAAATTTTTAAATGACCAATTCACCCCTCTTGGTCAATTTTATTGTTTGATCAACTCAACACTAAGTATATGGCTTTCTTTCCAAGCTCTTTTACAACTTGTGTTACATATATTGTTAGACTTACGTTAATTTTGATATAATTAAAATTATATTTAAGGATTAAATTATAAAAAATATAAAGTTATAAAATCAATTTAATATGTCAAAAATATTTCCTAGACTTATAAAACGTTTCATTTAAATTTAATTTGAACCAAATATTCTTAACATCTTTTTTTAAATCAAAATATAACCACAATTATATTTGTACACTGTAAAGTTTTGAAACTCTCGTTAAATTTTCTAAACCTTAGGTTAGGTTCCAATATTTTTCTCTTGTGATTTCGAAATTACACTTTCAACGACTACATTTTTTTTTTGAATTTTTAATCGATGATTTTAAAACCTTTGTGCAGGTAAACAATAAATGTTTATTTTTAATGGCTTTTAATAACTCTAAACTCTAAGGCCTCTCAACGGTTAAAAAAGTTTACTCAATTATACTCAATAAATGCATATAAAAGGTACCTTCAAACAAAAATGAAACATCAAGAAAATTAATCCAAATTTTTAGGAGATCATATTTTAAATTACACTCAATTTTCATCTTTTTTGTGAACACCATCTTATTGTTTTATTGTTATTCATTCTTGTTGTTGAGTTGGGAGAGATTAATATTTGCAGAAAAATTCTTGCGAGGATATTAAAAGTGTGGCTTGTGTGCGAGAGTTTAATATTTGTAAACACGTTCCTAACAAGGATTTTTTAAGTGTACTTCTTTATACTCAAATTTAGAAAATGATTCTATAGGTTTTGTGACATGTTTATTAATTTGCGTAAGGTTATTCTTTATTCTCAAGGAAAGAAAAATTAATAGATTTATAAAATTTTAGTATGATAACTAAGGTAGTAGATGTGAACTCCATTGAGAGAGTTGAACCACTCTAAATCTTGCAATTTTAATCATTTAAAGTTACTCTCTACATTTCTTTAAAATTTAAATTCACTATCTCTTCATATTATTTGATAGATTTTTACACTCAACAAATTGATATTAGAGCGAGATTCATTGAAAGATTTTACAACTTTTTGAGAATATTCAAGAAATATACAATCTTCTACAAGGTCATCCATGCTTTCCTCTTCCACCTTTGAAGCTTGAAGAGGTTCTCAACCCACCAACTAGCATCATTTATTTAATTAAAAGAATCTTTAGATACCCTAGAGATACTTCTAGTTTAGATCCTTAATATCTTAGAGACTCATCATTTAGTTTACAAGCTTACATCGATATGGATTATAATGATTGTAAAATTGATAGGAAGAACACCTTCTAGATTTATCAATTCCTAAAAAAAATATGCTAATTTCATAGTTTTTAAAGAAACAAAATAATATTGTATTATCACTATTAAAGTGAAAAATATTTTGACAATAATTATTGTGTATAAATTTTATGGATAAAATAACAAATTATAGACTATATTTGATGTTGGTATTATTCTTATTAAGTATGGTAATATTAGTTTTATTTATCTTATTAAAAATTATATCTAATACTCTAGAACAAAATATATTGAGATTATATATAATTTCATTAGAGATTATGTACTAAAGAACGATATATAGTTCTAGATTATGTAAACATTTTGCTCTAACTAGTTGATATTTTTATCAAACCTTTAAATAAAGAAAGATTTTGAGTATCAAAAGAGCTATACCGTACAAACATGCCTTAAGCATTTTGTCAAATTTCATGAATTTTAAGTTTACACATAATTTTTTCTCTTAAATTTGTTTGAAATACATGCTTAGTAATTCCATATAATCTTTACATTCAACTAGTTAAAAGGGACAAATATATATATTTTAGTCTATTTTGGCCTTCTATACATCTATACTAAACTTATTTTCCTTGAATATCAAAATCCATGCTTATACCTAGTGTTTAAATAAATACCTTATACCAATTATCTTGTTTTTCTATAATATATATATATATATATATTGATCATACATTCGATAACATACTATTTTGGTGTTAAAAATGCCTCAATAGATTATTTTGGTCTGGGGATATCAAAACCACTTTCAAGGTTTTGAAATTTGTCGAATCTAGTTATTTAATGTAAGAATTTTAAAGTTTTCCATATTTTTAGATCGTTGAATGAGTAAAATAGATGGGTGTGATTAATAATGAGTTATGTGAAGATTATTAATTAAAAAAGTAGGAATTTAAACTCGTTCATCCATTTCACCCATCAAATGATCCACAAAATGTATAAAACTATGAGTTTTATATTATGTATAAGTAGTTTCTATCCCATATAAAGGAAAATTTATATCATGAATAAGTCCCGCCATGTCATTCATAGGACCAACCACTAAAAATCACTTATCTGATATTTTTTCCATGTCATATTTTTTCCCAAATGAATCTTCACTTATAAAAGTTGTTTTAAAAATGGATTAACAATATATATTAGTGAAAATTCACTTGAGAAAAATATGATATGGAAAAAATGATGAGATAGATGATTTTTAATAGTTGGTCCATGGATGATGTGATAAGACTTACACATGATATAATTTCTCTATATAAAGGGTTATAATCCACTTACATTGCGTAAAATTCAATTACTTTTATACATTTTTGAACTGTTAGATAATAGTAATAAATGACTAAGGTTATTTTCTTATTTTTTTTCTTGCGATAATTTTTACAATTTTTATTGTTAACCTCAATTATCCATTTACCTACATCTAATGATCCAAAAACGAGTAAAACTTATAAGTTTTACGTATTATAAGAGGATCCCATTCTATATATTATAGTGTAAAAGTTGTCAAGTTTTATATGTTTTCTGAATCGTTAGATGGTTGAAACGGGTGACTGAAATTAACAATATAATATACGGAGATTATTGCTTGGAACTAATCTTTACCATCCATTTTCCCCATGCAACGATCCAAAAATGTGTAAAACTTAAAAACTTTTACAATATATATATATATATATAACACTTTGCTACACAAGTTTACACAAACTTTTTAATTTTAGGGTCTAGAGATTTAGGTTATGAGCTACTGTTTATGGGTTTAGATTATAGGTGTAGAATATAAAATTTATGGTTAGGATTTAGGGTTTAAGATTAAAGATTTGGTTTTAAATTTAATAGCTTAAATATGAAGGTTTGTGTAAATTTATTTTACACGGCTTGTGTACCAAAATATAACTATATATAGAGGTAGGATCAAATTATATGATGTAAAATTCATTTAGTTTTACACTAAACAATGACTATTTGATGAATATAATAGATGGAAGAAACTAAACACTCATATTTTTTTCTCCTTAAGAGTCTCCTTATTTTTAACTTTTCATCGCATTCATCTATTTCACTCATCTAATGTTCATGGATTAGTGTAAAATTAAATGAGTTTTACATTATATATAATGTTAGAATTCACTTACATAATATAAAATTCATCTAATTTTACACTAATCTATAATTATTAAATAAATAGAATAGATAGGTAAGATTAAAAGTACTAAGTGGGTGACCCATTGATACTTCGTTTAAATAATTAAAATAAATTATTTAGGTTTAAAATAGTAATATATTAAACATTTGATTTAAAATTTAAAAGAGCAAAAGTTGTAATTATTTTTTGTTAAATAAAAAATATTATATTTTTATACTAAAATTTAAATTCATATAAGACGAGATAATATGAAAGTTTAAATTAATTAAAGTTTAAGTTAATAGAACCTAAAATGTTATTAGACCAAAAATATTGTTCTAAGTAATATATCTTCTTATGTTTTGGTAGGGGTGAGCATTCGATCGGATTGAGTCGAGTCAAAAAAATTTGAGTTATTCGAGGTGACGGGCTATATTTTACAACTTAAACTTTAGTTGATTTTTTTATTCAAATTTAAAAAATTCAAATCGAATTGAGTTTTTGATTTTTTATAAAAATTTAATTATAATTATTTATCATGTTATAGTAGGATTTGATTTCAATTTAAACGACTTTCTATAATTATATAAGATATGTATATATATTTATTCATATTTTTTTCATGTGATAATATTTCTTCAGATTTTTATATACCAATATATATCATAAAAAATTGAGGGACTCATCTCAAACTTAAAAATAAATCCTCTATTTACTAAATATTTTGAGTTATTCAAATTATTTAAATTTTTATTTTACAACTCAAACTTTATTTTAAATTTTTTCGAGTCGAGTTTATAAAACTTAAATTCAAGTTAAAACAAATCTAATATATTTATCTTAATTCAAATTAATTTATTTATTATTTCAAATCGAGTTTTGCTCGTATATAAAGCTTGGGGTCATTTCTGATGATAGGGAATGAGCTATAGTGATTATCACCTTTGATTTGGGCTGATAAAGGGCCCTAGTATTACCAAGTTGAGACGGGCCACACCTGATTTATAGGCCCATGAAAACGTGGCTATCCTAAATTGGCGAGTTTGTTTTCTTTTCTACTCGAGCGAGTGTCGTTAACATTACCATTCGAGGAAGAGGATAAAGTTACTAGCAACTCCTCCAAGCTCTTCATTTCACGCTGTTTGGATTCCGAGAAAATCGAAAAGGAAAATGTCGCAGACCTTGGCGATGCCCGTCGCACCTTCTCTCTCCTGTATATGCAACAGACTGAGCTCCTTGTCTCTCTCCAACACTGCTTTCATCCAAGTTTCAAACCCTCCGAAGGTAATTTCCTTCTGATTTCCCCTCATTTATTTGTTTTTCAGTTTTATTTTGATTAAGTCGCTTGCCCTGCTCTATCTAGGTCTTGGTTAGAAAGAAAAGCATAAAGAAGAAGAAATTATTAGTTGAAATCTCTCTAAAGCCGTTAATTTTGCTCATATTCTCGTCGTGAGTTTTCAATAATGACAAATGGAAACTAGTTTGTTTTAATATATTCTTGTTTTAGGCTTAATTGCTTATAGGGTTTGAGCATAGCAAGGTTCCTTGTATCCACTAATTTACGATTTTTGGTGATGAAAAGTTCACAGAATTCATAAGTTTGTACTTTTCCTATAGTTCACCTGAAATTTAATGAGTTTGGAGGCTAAATTCTTGGTGTTTTTCAATCTTATTTTTGGTTTGTAAATCGTAATTATGTTTTTAACCGTACAGCATCGTAGTCTACACATTGTCTGCGTTCGTGTAGGAGGAGTGGAGATTCCGAACAACAAGAGAGTGGAATTCTCTCTGCAATACATCCATGGAATTGGTCGCACAAGGGCTCGTAAAATCCTTGTTGATCTCGAAATGGAGAACAAAATCACCAAAGATTTGTCCGAGGATGAGCTCATTACTCTTCGTGACGAAGTCTCCAAGTACATGATTGAAGGCGACTTGGTAAATTTTCATTCTCCTCGTGATGTTTTTTTGATGTTTTTCGAAGCGTCGTAACCATGAACATTCATTGCTAAGCAACTTCGATTTTGCAGAGGCGGTTCAATGCTCTTAACATAAGGCGTTTGAAAGAGATTCAATGCTACCGAGGGATTCGCCATATTCAGGGATTGCCTTGCAGAGGACAGCATACAAAGAACAACTGCCGGACATTGAAGGGCAAGAAGGTTGCTATTGCTGGTAAGAAGAAAGCCCCTCGTTAATCGGTAAGCACTTTTGTTTCGATGGAGTGATTTCGTGTGGAATTTTGCATTTGTTTTGAAATGAATACATTGTAGACTTGAAAGTACAAATACGATATTGAATCGATATTACTGTCTGCAGATTGCGTTTCTTTCTTCGGAATTTTCATTTTCGATTAAATACGAATACCAAGTACTTGTGTTGATATGTATTTAGACATGGTATACTCCTGTTAGGCACTGTGTTGAACACCAATTAAATGGTTTAGCTTGCATAAAATGAATGCTTGGAGTTGGTCCAATTTTGCCTTGAATTGTTGCACCTTTTGATTGTGATGGTGTTTTACTAATACATTCTGCAAGGTTTTTTTTGTAAACTACAGTGGAGGTCCTTAATTATGGGTAAGGTTAAATTTGAGTCTCCTAATTATTGAAAGTTACATTGGGTCACTTATTTATGAATAAGGTTATATTTAGATCACCCAATTATTAAAGGTTATATTTAGATCATTAAATTATAGGTAAGGTTACACTTGCATCGCTCTTCGGTCTTCATATTTAAAAAAGTTTATCAATTCGTGTATTAGATTAATGATTTCAAATGAAGTACTCTAATGTTAGTAAGGGTATACAAGTGATTTAAAAGAAAAAAATGATCAAATTGATGTACTTTTTCAAATATGAAGAGTGACCCAAATATAACATTACTTATAATTGAGTGACCCAAATGTATTCTTTAATAATTGGGTGACTCAAATGTAATCTTACCCGTAAATGAGTGACCTAAATGTAATTTTCAACAATTAGGTAATTCAAATGTAACATTACCCATAATTAAGTGACCTTTATTGCAATTTAATTTTTTTCCAATATAACAAACAAGAAGTTGAAGAAGCAAAACCAAAGCACCATTAAAATTAGGGTTGGGCATGGTTAACCATAAAATCGAAAACAGAATCAAATCGAGGTTAACTTAATTTATGGTTCATAAATTTATGAATCGTGGTTAACTGCGGTTAATCGGATCAAACCGAATTTGATTTTTTTAATTAATTTTTAATTATTTTTATAAGGTAAAATATATACATGTTATACTTAAAATACTATAAATATATTTTAATTTTTTATTTTTATTTAAAATTTTAAATAAATATTTATAAAATATATCTTAAAATATTTATCTTTTAAGGTTTAAAAGTTATAAAACAAAGCTATTCTGTCAAGATAAATATAAATTTTTAAAAACTAATGTTAATATGAAAAAAATCAAAAACCGATATTAACCGAACCGAAAATCGATGATTACTAAAATAGTTTATCAAATTAAACCGAAACCAAATTGAACACCTCTAATTAAAATTGAGTTACAAAGGTCGGATAAGTGGTGGGCTATTAAGATTTATAATTGCTAATAGGGTTTTGCACGCAAATCCGATCTAATTATTTAAAAATTAATGATCCATATCTAATCTTAAAAAAAAGGAAAATTATATGACGGGCGTCGAACACCGCTTAACACCACTAATGTTGAACATTGTTGAACACTATTAAATTAATTAATAAAAATTTAAAATCTGAAGGACTCAATATGTAATTAATAAAAGATTGATAAACTCAACATATAATTAATAATTGTATGATTAGTCCTTTAGATTTTTATTCTTTATAAATTAATTTAATAATGTTCAACGGTGTTCAACATTAACAATGTTCAGCGCTGTTCGACGTCCGTTGTAGACTCATCCTAAAAACTAGATATTTTAAAAAAATAGATATTTAGATTGAGTATTTGGTATTAGAATAACTGAATTTATGACTTAATTAATGTTATTTTTTTAAATTTTATTTGGTGATCATATCTATAAAATTTTTAGATTTTTTAATATAACAAATATTGAGCAGTAATTTTTTATATATAACAGGAAAATATTAATTATCAAAATAATATTTATTTTTCAAAATTATGAATCTAATTTTTAGCAAATTAATTACATATAGTATCTTAAATTTTTAGAACGTTCTGAGCAGTAAGTCCATGAGTACGGTCAAGGAACACTAACACGCAAAATATTACTTGCTCTACTTCATTTTAATCTTTGCGGACTTACGTATCGAATCTTGTTACATTCTCTGGTTTACAGGTCACAAACGGATCGTTTCGGGTTTAGGTCGAATTACTTTAAGTTAGATTGATTTTTGGTTTAATTTATTTTTATTTAAGTTCGATCTGAATTAAATCGATTTTAGTTTAGATTTAGTTTGGATCTATATTATTTTAGATTGCTTCAGGTTAATATTAGATTATTTGATTTTTAAGTCGAGTTGTTATCAGGTCAGATGATATTTTGGTTTAAGTTTATATCAAATTGATTGCTTTTTAGGCCGGGTTTATATTGGATCAGATGTTTTTTGTGTTGGGTTGAGTTTATATTGGGTTAAGTTTATATTAGATTGATTTTTTTTAGGTTGAGTTAATTTCAGATCGGTTAAGTTTTAATTTGAGTCAATATATGAAGATGATCTTTTAAAGAAAAAAATGATATTAAATTATTACTAAATGTAGTTGTTAGTTAGTAATATAACATAAAATGAGAATAAAATATACATATTTGAGAAAATTAAATTTGAGTTCCTTTCGTTTTGGGTTAATTTTTAGTTCAAGTTATTTTTGGTTTAGTTGATTTTCGGTTCGAGTTTTTGTCGGTTCGAGTTTCTTTCGGTTTTGATTGCTTTCATTTTGGGTTATTTTCAATTTTAATTAATTTCTACTCAAGTTGATTTTTTGTTTAAATTTGAGTTCAATTCAATTTTGGTTCAAATTTGAGTCAAATTTAAATAATCATATTTAAATCTATATGGATTCTCAATTAGATAATTTGATTTGAATGTTAAATTTTGAATTAAATTTGTTATGTCTATTTATTATTTATTGTATATCAATTTAAATTTTGATATTTTTCATTTAAAATATAAAAAATATGTATTTAATAAAAAGAAAATCTCATTTCACGCTATATATCTGAATGAAATTTGAGGTCTGTATTTTAAAAGATTTTTGCTACTTTAAAATATGTATTTTTAAAGTTATAAAAACTAAAACCTAAATTTTACCTAAATTTTAAATTATAAAAACTAAAACTTAAATTTTACCCTAAAATCTAAAATTATTAAATATCTTAAATTTTGCTACTTACATTTACATCCCAAAATAAAAATAAATATGAAAATCTCACATAGGTTTCTCAATTGAAGATCACTAAATTTAACTCTTGAATGAAAAAGAGATTACAATTAATAACATTCAAGTGATTATAAGAATTTAACAATAAAAGGTTAAAGATATTGAATATATACTTAAATGTTTTAAAATGATTATCTTGTTGAAGAAGCTTTGGATATTTTTTTTTATATTTCTTTATTGATTTTTAGTTGTTTCGATTGTTGAGAAATTGAATAAAGTCGTTGCGTTATAATTTCTCACATTAAGTATTATCTTACAAGTGTGAGTATTAGTACACGAATCTTCGTATTGATACCTTCTTAAAATAAAAAGGCATAAAGATAGTTTTAACTCTCAACGTTTAGAATTTTTATCATTTTGGTCCTTATTCTTTTTTAAGATAAATTTAACTCTTAACCTATATCTTTTTGACAAATATCTCATTTTTAACTAACATGATGATTAGGCCTCTAAAAATTTAACAATGGTAACATATGATAATATATTTTAAATGACATTACATCTAAGCATTAAATACATACACGTGCAATATAATTTTATTCTAATATAAGATATATATATATATATATATAAAACAATTAAAATTCAAATAAATTATTAAAAATTAATTAAATCTAAAACAAAATGATACTAAAAATTCTCAATCCTAACTACAATAGAATCGAAATCCTATTTAAAAATTATGAACACAATCTGAAAAGGTAGATTTTTATAAAGATTGCTATCGATAAATCAAAGGTAAAAGATTTTGATACTAATCAATTGAGTTTTTATTATTTTATTTTACAATTTAAATATTTTAGTGTTTAATCTAAATTGAAAGTTTTAGGGTTTTGATTTATATTTTAAGATTTAAATTTAAAAAGTATTAAATTTGAGGTTTTAGGTTTTGAGTTTTAATTAAATCTAAAAAATTCAAAACTATAAAAAATATATAGTAAATTTATTTAATGTTTATAGCTAAAATGTTTTAGATTTAATTAAGTTTTAATATTTTATTTGATTTTTAATTATTTTATGTTTTATATTGGAATAAAATTATATTCTATACGTATGTATTTAATAGGTTAGATGTCATATCATTTAAAATATATTATCACATGTTTATTATATGACATTATCATTAAATTTTTAACGGTGCAGTCATCATTCTAGTTAAAAAATGAGATATTTATCAAAAAGATTTAGGTTAAGGGCTAAATTTATCCCAAATAAAGAATGAGGACCAAAATAATAAAAACTATAAATACTAAGGGTTAAATTTATCTTTATATCAAATAAAAAATAGTTATTATAATAAATAGGTATCAATACACAAACTAGTTTACTGGTACAGAATAAAATTTTTACAAGAGATACTGGTACACTTCATATCGTACCAGTATTGGATCTACTCACTAGAATTCTTGAAGAAACTTATGAATACGCGTCTTATTATACTAGTACTCGTATTAATTTGTTTTAGATTTGGCTCAAAATTTAACGAGGCTTAACGGTAGAAAAAATTAATCTTGTACTAGTACGTCAAAGATCGTATCAATACTCGATGCACATTTTAATTATATAGATTCAAAAGGTTGTATTGATACTCATATAATTGAGAAATTATATTATGCGTAAGTCCTATCACGTCATCCATGGGACCAACTATTAAAAACCATCTATTTTATCATTTTTTTTCATCTCATATTTTCTTAAGTGAATCTTCACTCATATTTACTATTAATTCATTTTAAAAACAATTTTTTTTAAAGTGAAGATTCACTTGAAAAAAATATATGACATGAAAAAATTGATGAGATGGGTAATTTTTAGTGGTTGATCCCATAGATACGTGATGGAACTTACCCATAATATAATTTCTTCGTATAATTGTACTATTATTTAGTTGCCATATTGAAATAAAACGTTTTAAAGTAGCGAACATATATTAACTTATAAAATTATTTTGTCGCGACTATTTTAAAAAACCGAAAAGTGTGAAAAATAGCCTAGCGAGTGAATTTTGAAAAATCGAATTTAATTGCTTTTAATTTTGAAAACCATATTTTATTTTAAAAAAAGTGTATGTAAGTTGAATTTTAGAAAATGGACTGGAAAATATTGAAAATCAAAGTCGTGTTTAAAAAAAATATTTAATTAATTTTAAAATGATTTGGACTCGCCACCGGCCACTTTGGTAGGCCAAACACCATAAAACAAACCAGAGATTCATTTTTTAAAATATTCGGGTTCGGGAGTCGGTTACGCGTAAGTAGGGGTGTAAACGAACCGAACTTGAATGGACAAGGGTATGTCCGTGTTCGTTTATTTATTTTTGAAGGTGTTCAAACTCTATTTGTGTTCGTTTAAATTTTTAATGGTATGTTCGAGCTTGGTTCGTTTATTTTTTGTTATGTTCGGGCTCGGTTCATTTAACGTTCACGAACGTGTTCGTTTAACGTTCATGAACGTGTTCGTTAAGCGTTCGTGAACATGTTCGTTAAGCGTTCGTGAACATGTTCGTTAAGCGTTCGTGAACGAGTTCGTTTGTATATATTCACCAACTTGTCTATTTAGCGTTCACAAACATGTTTGTTTAGTGTTCATGAACATGTTTGTTTAGCGTTTACGAACATATCAGTTTAACGTTCGTGAACATGCTCGTTTATATACTTTGAATTTAAGATTATTAAAGAACATAAACGAGCTTATAAACAAGTATATAAACGAACATAAACAATCCTATAAACGAGCTTATAAACGAACATAAACGAGTTTGTTCGTGAACATAAACGAGCCGAACGCACTTATGTTCGTGTTCGTTCGTTTATTAATCGAACATAAAATATTTGTTTATACTCGTTTATTTAACTTAATAAACGAACATTATACGAACGGTTCACGAGCAGCTCGTCGAACACCCTGTTCATTTACACCCCTACGCGTAAGGACGACCCTTACGAGCGCCCGAAATCGGTACCTTATTAATTACACGTGGTATTTCTGTATTTCGAATAATAATATTAATTTAATCCACCATTGGCAAATAAATATCGTTCAAATGAGAATATCCTTTTGGATAAGAAAATATATTTCTTTCAAATACGAATTTGAATAAGACGTCCTCTAGATAAGAAACCTTAACTCGTATTCGTATTTAGAGAAATATAAGTTCTGCCCCAAAAGGTTTTAAATGTATGACCGATTATTATCTTGTTCATTTTAAGTTCTAACCTACGAGGCTCCATTAATTTAATATTTAAACCCTATTAAAATATTAATTTCACCAAGTGTATTATGATAACATCCGAATGATCGGACACTACCATCTCGACACCGAACAAAATTAATAATACTATTGGTGTTTCTAATTATTTACCTAATTAATTTTATTTAATTCTAATCCTTAAATTATTTATCAATTTCTAGGTTTCGGGGCACGTCGAATGCGATACCAATGTACACTCTTTTGATCAACGTCATGTTACGACCGCTTAGTGTATCCGAGGTATATGATTAAAATGCCGTCGTTACTATAATTATTTCTTATTTAAAATTAATTATTTAATTAATATGACTTAATGATTCACTGAAACGGTGAAAATCTTAAACGTATTCATGCCAAACATGTACCCATATTCAGTACTTATACCCAATTTAGATTGATATAAAGATGGAAGCATGGAGCAATGAAACTAGGAATAAAATAAATTTTCAGAAAATCATATAAGCTTGAACTCCATCTACAGTTGCATCTGGGTTTTATACATTCAGGCAAACATGTCAATTAATGGAATAAACAAAATCTAAGAAAATGATCTTGCCTTAGGATTTTGCCATGCAAGCTTTGTTCTCTTCCTTGTCCACCGACCCTTCTTTGCACTGTGCTTTCTCTTTTTATTGTTCCATGCACCTTCCCTCTCGTTTCTTCGGTTTTGGTTGTAGAGAGTAACCCCCCAAAATTGTTGCCGACATGCCCCTTTAACCTTGCCGAAACCATGGCTAAAACTAACCCCCAGTAACCGACCATCCCTCTTCAATTGGTAACCAACTTTCTTATCATCTTCTCTTTCGAATTTTATTTATTTATTTATTATGTTTATACTTAATATAAACTTGGCCTTATTTTATATTCGATCCCGGACGAAATTTGGGTATTACACATTTAAGTTTAATTGCTGGTCAATTTGTAATTAAATTCAATTATCTTAAAAATTTATTTATTTACAATCAAATCTTTGTTATTTCAAAAATAAAATATAGGTTTGACTTATAAAGTCATTTAAGTTTTAACAAATTCTCATTTTTTGAAATAATAAAACCAATAAATTCTTAGATTACTTCCACTATCTTTAAGACTAAAATCAATTTCGTATCTATAAAAGTTAATCTTTTGTTTATGGTGTCAAACTTTGTATCTATTACGAGAGATTATATCATAGACCCAGCTCATTGTCGTGGTCATTAATCAATGAAAATCACCCAATCCCACTACTAATCAACCATGTAATTAATATAAAATGACATGAAAAATATAAGTGAAGATTCATTGGTTGGAAAAAATGAGTTGGAAATTAATGCTGAAATAGGTGATTATAATTGAATAGGATTATGACTGACGTAGTAAACCGAGTCTATGATATAATTTCTTATCTATTACGGTTAACTTTCCATTTAAATAGGTCATGAGAGTATCAAGAGAATATTGAACACCAAAGTCGTGGAACATCCTCGGATACTTCAACTTGAACATTTGGATCTTAAACCTATTTATCATCAATGACGTAAAACTTAATTTTTTTTAACATATCTAGCATCTATAAGTTCGATAACGAGATATCTTTGAACATAGGAACAATTTATACTAAGCTTGTTAAAGATATGACTCAAAATTATCTTATAAGTGAATGACTTGATAAGAGAGATTTAACGATTTTTGACGATATAGAATTCAACAAATATAATTTAAACTAAGTTAAGGCTTTTATTTTCACATATATAATATAGTCAAAAGTCATTTAGAAATTAAATTTTAAATTATTTATCATTAGATAATCGAAATCACCTAATAATAAAAAAATAAAAAAATATTCAGGGGTTTTGAAAATTATAACTAAATCACTATGAGTTTGAATAAAAGAAATAAAAGACTTAAAAGAGTTTTAAAATAGTACCAACAATTAAAAAAATACATAAATTTTATTTTTCTCATCAAATCAAGGTGTTTGAAATTAAATTCGTCCAAGAATATATATATTAATTCACTCGTAGCGAATAGTAAAGTTTTAAAATTATTTAAAAATTTATTTGATGAAGGTTATTGGGTTTGTTAAAATATTGGACATAAATTTGAGTAACGTTTAGTTTGATGCCATTATTAAAAAATGAAAGAAATAACATTGGAATCATTTCTAGGACATTTTTTTAGGAAACATGGTTAAAGAGCTTGGGATAAAACCCGTAAAAATTCAAACTACAAAATATATGTAAAAATATCAATCAATAATCAAGGTAAAATAAAAATTTATATTTTATTAGATTAAAATCGTATAAAGAATATTTTTCATGAGATTAAAGTTCAAATATTGTAAAAATATATACGATTATAAATATATATTTGAATAAAAAATTAATTTTGAAAAAAAATAGGAAAACTTTTGAAACTACAGGTTTATAATTCTAAAAATAATAAATCCAAACCTAATAACTATAAAAATATAGAGAAATTTGAAATAGTATAAAAATGGGTGATTTTAGGAGAAGCCTCTTAAAAAAGACCTAAAAAAAGCTTTGACCGGTTTACCAGGTCATTTGTGTACATAATTGATTACGAACTATATACACAATTTCTTACAAAAACTATAAGAAAAACGGTACATATATAGATTGTTACAAATGTAAGGATTTGTGTACATATATAAATCCTTACAAAAACTGTAAAAAAAACAATACATACATAAATTGTTACAAACGTAAGGATTTGTGTACATACATAAATCACTACGAGAATACATAAATTAGCACAAAAATAGTAAGGATTTGTGTATGTACACAATTCCTTACAAAGTATACACAATGTCTTACGAAAACTGTAAGAAAAAAGGTATGTATACAAATCCTTACGACTTTAAAACCATGAGCTAAAGGAGGCATCCAAGGGTAAGAATTTGTGTACATACACAATTGGCTACGAATATACATAATATAGCACAAAATGGTAAGGATTTTTGTATGTACACAGTTCCTTACAAAGTATACACAATGTCTTACGAAAAACGTAAGGAAATAGGTATATATACAAATCCTTACAACTTCGAAACCATAAGTTAAAGGAGGCCATCCAAGGGTAAAGATTTGTGTACATACACAATTGGCTACGAGTATACATAATATCGCACAAAAATGGTAAGGATTTGTGTATGTACACAATTCCTTACAAAGTATACACAATGGCTTACGAGAAACGTAAGGAAAAAGGTATGTACACAAATCCTTACAATTTCTTACCATGAGCTAAAGGTGGCCATCCAAGGGTAAGGATTCGTGTACATACCTTTTTTCTTACAGTTTTTATAAGCATTTGTGTATATTTTGTAGGAATTTGTGTACATACATAAATTCTTATATTTCTAGTACTGATTTATATATTCTCGTAGTAAATTGTGTATGTACACAAATCTTTACCCTTGGATGGGATCCTTTAGCTCATGGTGAAAAGTTGTAAGAATTTGTGTACATACATTTTTCCTTACGGTTTTCGTAAGACATTGTGTATACTTTGTAAGGATTTGTGTACAATATTTTTATTCATATATTTTTTATTCAAATATTTATTATATGAATATTATTATTCGAATATTTATTATATGAATATTATTATTCGAATATTTATTATACGAATATTTTTATTTGTATATATTTTATTCAAATATTTTTATTCGAATATTTATTATATAAATATTTTTATTCGAATATTTATTATATAAATATTTTTATTCGAATATTTATTATACAAATGTTTTTATTCTTATATTTTTATTCAAATATTTTTATTCTAATATTTATTATATGAATATTTTTATTCAAATATTTATTATACGAATATTTTTATTTGTATATTTTTTATTCAATTATTTTTATTCGAATATTTATCATATGAATATTTTTATTCAAATATTTATTATACGAATATTTTTATTCGTATATATTTTATTTGAATATTTTATTCGAATATGAATATTTTTATTCAAATATTTATTATACGAATATTTTTATTCGTATATATTTTATTTTAATATTTTTATTCGAATATTTATTATATGAATATTTTCATTCTAATATTTTTATTCTTATATTTTTTATTCGAATATTTATTATATGCATATTTTTATTTGAATATTTATTCTACGAATATTTTTATTCGTATATTTTTTATTCGAATTTTTATTATATAAATATTTTTATTCGAATATATTTTATTCAAATATTTTTATTCAAATATTTATTATATGAATATTTTTTATTCGAATATTTAGGAATGAATTGGATAACCATTGAAACCGGTTACCAATTGCCCCTTATTAGTGGGGCTTCTTTTAGGTTTTTTTAGGGGGCTCTTTTTAGATACTCCGGTATAAAAATAGGTTTTTACCTTGAGATATGAATGAATGGGTGAATGACAAGATAATTTGTATAAAACTTAATAAAAAATAACTTGGGTTTGATGTTTAAATAAAAAAAAAAAATTAAAAGATTTGATGAAATTTGATAAAAATAAAGAGAATCTTTGTCTTTATATATAATTGTTTTCAACTAGAATTCAAGAGAGAGAAAAAAATCTACTTTGATATTTAATTAGAAAAGTCTTATTTATTGTTTTAGACCTATGATTACCAAAACATGGTAGAAAATAAGCTCGTATCTAACCTCTTAACATACTAATACTAACCTTTCAATACCGAAACATTATTCAAATAACTCATATTAATATGGTAATCTCTATATCTATGTCCTTTGTAAAAATGGATAATTTTAACTAAAATACCCAAAATTTCTACTCAAGTCAATCATGTCTTAAAAAAATAATGTTTTTGATGCATTAGTATCAGATACTAAAAAAAAAATCAAAGATACGCACTTTTCCTAACCATATGAATAGATGTTGCAGTAAAAAAAGATCACATAAACATGGATTTTAAATAAATTCAAGCAATTTTGAGATTAAACAAAGGTTTTATGGTTTAAGAAAGGTTTGTAAGCGCTAATACTCTCGTAAAAGTCTAAAATTGATCGTTATCTAAAGGTTTAGTAAAGATATCTATTATTTGATATAAAATATCTATATGCTCTAAAACTACATCATTTTTAAGACATGATTACTAATTAAATAATGTCTTGTTTTTATATGTTTGGTTCTAAAATATTGGACTAGAATTTTAGTGAGATAGATAACATTAATATTGTCATAATTTATGAAAACGATACCTACATCAATTCTAAAATTTAAGAGTTATTGTTTTATCTATAAAACTTGAGCATAAAAATTATCGATTGAAATATATTCTACCTCGGTAATAGATAGCACAACACTATTTTTTCTTAAAAAATGACAAATACTAAATGTATTTTTTTAATTATTTTTCAACATCTAAAATAAGCATCTAAATAAGTATGCAAACTAAAGGATGAGTCTTTGAGATATTAAAGACTTAACTTATATGTATCTCTAATATATTTAAAGATATGTTGGGAAAAATAAAATTATTGTACTAGGTTTCACTCGTGATAAGGTGAACTCTCGCATATCTCAACAGGACAAATATCTACTTTTTTATAGTGGTTGTGAGATCTTTATCAAAGCAGTTATTCAATCCCTACCACAATACGTTATGTCTTGCTTTCTTATCTCACAAAATATAATTTTTGACATAACTAAATCTATTAGAAGATATTGGTGGTCTGAAAAACATGACAAGAGAGATTAGCCTCTTATTTCTTGGGATACTATTTGCACACCTAAATCTGTGGGATATTGGATTTAGAGATCTTCATCTCTTTAACATTGTCCTCTTGGGCAAACAGATTTTGAGACTTATAACCGAGCCCAATAATTTTCTTGGCCAGATTTACAAAGCGAAATACTTCCCTTCAGGGCATATCTTTGATTCCAAGCTTAACCGTCGAGCCTCTTTTGCATGGAAAGGCCTTCACCATGCTATGAAGCAATTATATCATGATTTTCTTAAAAGGCCTGGGATTAAAAGTAATATTCGTATCCTCCATGAGAACTGGGTTAGGCCTCAAATATTAATTTATATGGGGATTATGAGATTAACGATGAAAACCCTCTTCATTGTCGGGACTTTATGATTCCTGATTCGCTGGGAACATACTAAAGTCCTAAACCATTTTGACCATGAAGATTCTTTCAACATCCTGAGCGTCCCAATCATCAATGACCATCAAGATTCGACACTTTGGGCCGAACATGACACTGGAACTTACATAGTTCGTTTCGGATACTCTTATTTACAACGGTCTCTAGCTCCAATAAACAGGCCTTCCCGTATCTAGAAAACACTTTCCAAGCTTAAGGTTCTCCCAAAAATAAGATTTTTCGGATGGCGGTCCTGCCATGTGCTCTTCCTACTTGAAACAAACTTCGAGATGCTAATGTAGGTTTAGGTCTTTGCCCATTATGTCAAGTGGCCAAAGAAACCACACTCCATGCACTACGAGATTGCCCTGGAGCAAATGATTCCCTTATTTTGGGTGGGTTCTCTGATTCCATCATTTCTAGAACAATTGTTTCCACCCTTTATTGGATTGAGAAGGCAGCTAATGTATTACCATCACATTTATTCGGTCTTTTCATTACGATCCTATGGAACCTATGGAATAGACGAAATGATTGGGTTCATAATAAACTCCTTCAACCTCTTTGGCTTACTGTTCTTAATTCAAAAAATATACTCAAAGAATATGCTAAGGCCAATCCTTCTTCTTAGTCGACGGACCTTCCTGTCCTTGTACAACCGAGATGGAAACCACCCAGGGCAGGTTGCGTAAAGCTTAACAATGATGGAGCTTTTGATCCTGCCACCGAGGTCGCAATAGCTGGAGTAATTGCTCGTGATTCCAGAGGTCATGTCATTGGAGGTCTTTCCCTCCCCTTGAATAACTATGTTGACACTTCCTTTGCTGAAGCGAAGGTTGTGATTATCGGTATTTCCCTTTTCTCGTGACAACGGATGGCAACACTTGATTATTGAGACTGACTATGCGACTATTGTCAATAAACTTATGCGACAATATAACGATACCTCAACATTGTCGCCTCTTGTGGATCATACCCGCCTCCTTGGTGGCATAGGAAATTTTAGTATTATTTTTGTACCCAGGGTGGCTAATTCTGTGACCCAAACGCTTGCCTTTAAGGCATTGAGTATTGGGTCTTCTATTTCATCCGATTGTAACTAATGAGATTTTATCTCACCATCATTAATATATTTGGGTACTCTTTTTCTCATAGGTGTATGCTTTGGATGGATTTAAAGGTTTTAATGAGGCCCTTCTTCAAAAAAAAAAAAATCTCTTAATGGCTTAAAAATGAGATTCTCTAGGATTAACTTAAAATTTAGCACACAAGTTACCACTAAATGTTATATTTAGTTTACTTGTGATCATTAAAATTTAAATTAAATTTAATTAAATATTTTTAATTGAATGCATATTTTTTTAATTAAATTAGCTTTGATACTCGAAGGGTTTGAATTAATTAGTCAATTATACTTTTGGACTATAGATTAAACCGGTATAGAATAAAACTGACTATCATGTTAATTGATGTTTTAAATTAGAATATCACCTTTATGCATGATGTAAACAATTAAATATGATATTATGAATTATCAAATTTTATTATTTTTAAAGTTTATCTTGAAAAAATATAAATTAATTCTAGTATTCAATTAATATCCATTAAGTCAATATATTACAACATAAATACTCAAATTAATAAATATCTCCTTTTTATAATTAATGTTAATTAATTACTAAAGTACTAGTTGAAAAAATTAAAAGGTTAAAAGAATGATAATTTAAATGTAGTTCACAGAAAAATTTAAAATAAAAGGATAACTACATATTTAGTACTCTATTTATGTTATGCTTAATATTATGTTTTATTTCCAGATTGATATCTCTATTGTTTAAACTAATAATAAAAGTGATGTAAATTTTTTTATTATTTTCTCTGTCCTAATCAAACCAATAAAGTCATCACGGCCTCAATAAAAAAATTCCACAAATAAAAAAAAATAGGGATTCAAACCTACAACCTTTAAGAGAAAGTATGGGTGAGTTAGTTAACAGACTAAACCCACTCAATGATTATATTTACCACAAATTATTTTAAACTTCAAGGACAAGAAGTTGAAGGACTTTACACTTTTAATAGTTTTTATACTGTTGCTTTGAATTTCAATAAATGTAAACCAGTGCATCCTAAGTTACATGTGTTGCACAAATCCTTAGATTTGTATGATCTTTAGGCTAGGTTTGTAAAAGTTGTGATATACCACTCACTGGTCTAAAAAATGATTTTGTTTCGGTTTGTATGACATGTCAAATGGGAAAGAATCATCGACTACCATTTTATCCATCCACTAAGATACATACAACTTCATTTCAACTCGTGTATATATCCCATAGAAGCCACAAGTGCGGAATTTACACCTTCAAAATTTTTATTTGTTCGGGTATGTAAATAAATCGCGAATACGGTCCAAGTAATAAATGCCCAAGTTTCCTTTGGGTCCCAATTCCAATACGATCCCCACGCCTCATTAGCCCATACGGCTCCTGAAAGAATTCCTATGGTTAAAAAGATAAACCCGAGACTAATAATACGATAACTCCAACAATCCAATTGTTGCGTCAATTGATACCTGTAATAATTTTTAGAAGAAAGAAAATCATTGTTTAGTAAAACATTGCTTCTTTCATTCATGTATTGGATTTCGCCAAACGAAAATGACTGATTTAATAAATTATTGTTTTTACCAATAATCTTTATGGCTTTTTGAAATGTAATGACTAGAAGAGCTACTGATAATAATGATCCACATAAAAGAGCTGCATAGCCTAATACCATCATACTTACGTGCATCATTAACCACTGGGATTGGAGAGCAGGCGCTAATATTGCGGATTGATGCATTTTGGTTAAAAGACCCGAAGTGGCAAAGCCTTGGGTAAAAATAACACTTGGTGCGGTTATTGCGCTTAAATTATTTTTACGATCTCTGGGGACCATCCCGTATGTCTTATAGAGGGTTTCTCTATTACATTTCCTTTGTTGATGCATATACTCGATACACATGAGTCTATCTTCTCAAAAACAAATCTCAGGTTTTACCAGCTTTTTAATCTTTCCAGAAACTGGTCAACACTCAGTATAATGCCACTATTCGAGAAGTTCAAAGTGATTGGTAGGAGAATACATTTCCTTGGCTTCCTTGCTTCTTCAGGAAGGGATTGTTCATAGAATCATGTGTCCTCATACGTCGCAACAAATTGGAGTTTTCGAACGAAAGCATTAACACATCATTGAACTAGCCTTGACTCTCCTAGCTCAAGCTTCCATGCCCATGCATTACTGGTCCTATGCTGTGACCACTTTTGTCTACCTGATTAATCGAGTTCCCACCAAGGTGCTAGAAGGTATCTCCCCCTATGAAAAGTTAATTAAACATCCAAATCCAAATATCAAAAATAATTTTACCATAAAACATCCAATATTATTCACCTGATTCCCAGTTGCAAATTAAGCATTAACTCGTAGTTCTTATGGCCTTTTGAAATCTTTTCTCCCGGCTTCTTAATTTCATTACTAAACCAATAAGGATTTCTTCTGAATTTCTTAAAAGCATCATTATAAATCATTGAAACTTCGACATTATCTAGAATATCGCAAGTAATATCTCCTGCTTCGCCATCACTTTCCCATATACAAATCCTGGGGAAGTTGATGTTCCTTTACCCTAAGCTTAAGCTTCCCCTTCCATCAACGAATGGTCTATTCCGCGACAGAACAACCAAAATCTCCTCTTCTTTAAGGCAATGTTCTTTGTCGTCGTTTAACTGTTGATTTTTTTTCATATTATCTTCGTTCCACGGTCCGGTATAACAACTTTCGTCTGGCCACGTGAAAATCGCGTTCCTTTTAGGAATTACGTTTTCCCATTACCCGTCGTAGCGGTTGCCATTCGCCCAAATTAGGGTTCCAAGGCCGGAAATGACGTCGTTTTTCCATTCTCCGATACACTCATTCTCGTTGCTCCAAACATAACGGTCGTGTCCGTCTTGCAGGTTCTTCTTCCACGATCCTTCGTAGTAATTCCCATTGGCTTATCGTTTGTGACCGTATTCGTGTTTCCCATCGGAGACCCATGATCCGCGATAAGTATCACCGTCGAATCCGATGAACGTCCCGTACCCTTCCATACGACCCAACTTGAAATCTCTTTCAAAAGTCGCTCTAGATGGCCACGAGAACTTCCCTTTCCCGGAAGCTTTCCTGCGACGCCACTCCCCTTCATACATACACCCATCTTTCCACAAGTACTTCCTGGATCCGTGCGGTGCGCTATTGTGGAAACCACCAATGTACAGATCACAGTTAGGGAGGAGTCTCTTGACGACACAACCCGTGCCCACCGCGACCAACATTGTGGGAGTCACGAGACGACTCGTAGCCTGAAATCGGCTCCGGTGCTTATGTCCCATCAGAGGAGGAGTAACATCGAAAACGACATGATCCTTCTCGTCGTGGATTTCTTCTTCTTGGAGCTTGAAACGACGTCGCTTTTTTCAATTAACAAAGCTTCGTGCATTGTTTTTTTACTTTAATCCTTTTAACCCCCTTTTTTTCTCCTATCTATTTATCTCTAGTTTCCTTCTTCAATACATTTCAGTTGTGAAACTGAATGAGAACAGAAACCCCAAAACGAAGACGGTGAATATTAACATTTCTGGCGACAAAATTCTCCACTTTTCTTTGTTCCAAAGTTGTTGCCTTCGAAAAAAAAAAGATAATGAAAAATGAATGAAATTAAAATATACAATTTGGGTCAGAGGAAACCAAACAATGTTCAGTTGTGTCGTCTCGTGTTGTATTATTGTAAGGTAAAAGGTAAAGTTTAAGGTAAATTTTGTAGTGTTTCATTTTCGGTACCAAAAAACAGTTTTCTAAATACCGAATATGCCCTTCTATGTCTTGTCCTAAACTATCAAAATGCCCATAATTTATCGTTTTTAATGTAATTATGAATTTTCATTTTGTATTTTAAAAAATAAAAATGAATTCAATTAAACTGTTAATTTTATTAATTTGACACATGGATTTTTATCGATTTTTAATTAACTATTGGAATGTTAGTTTCTTGGTAATGGTTTAAGAAAAAGCTTAATATAATACTTTTTAATTTTTAATAATTTAAATTATAATTTTGGTCCTTAAAATTTTTAATTTTTATTAAAATAGTTGATGGTGTTCAACAATTTTTAGCAATAATGATGTTCAACGGTGCGCGACGTCCATTGTAAAATTTTTCTATTATATAATGCATAAGTTTACCAAATGCGTCGAACACTGCTGAACATTATTAATGTTGAACACCGTTAAAAACCATTAAATTAATTAATAAAGATTAAAAATTTTAAGAACTTAATGTATAATTAATTTAATTAAAAAAATTATTTTAAATAATTTATAATTATATGTTGAGTCCTTAAAATTTTAATGTTTTATTAATTAATTTAATGATGTGCAATCGTGTTTAATATTAATGATGTTCAGCGTTGTTCGACGCACGTTGTAGAATTTTCCTTAATGTAACACTACGATCCCAATCCGGATCCGAAGTATCACATTCAGTTCACCTAAAACCGACCCACCAAAATTTCCTTTTAAACACGTGTTCCAAAAGCTCCAAAATTTCTTATTTCATAAATCCACGTAGATCAAAATAAAATAAAAATGTTTACAAAATAGGAGCTCCATTTAAAATACATCAACCGACTCAAAATAAAATCTAAAATATAGATACAAACTCGATTTGTGGTAAGTTCCTATAAGTACAATAAGTTCAAACTAAAAATATCAAGTATTGTACTCTTTAAAGCTTCGATGTTAGGAAGTCCTCCTGATGTGCTCCTCTAAACCTATATATCCCCTACGCATGGAAAACACCACAATTCTACACGTTGAACTAACAAAGCTCAGTGGTATATTTCTACTCTATCGCAATTAATGAATATCATAAAACAAGCATGCATGATAAGGTAGTCAAGAGTGCACATAAAAACTTCTAAATTAAGGTTCACCTCCTAGCCTACCTTAGTTAGAGTTCTCAATTTATTTATCTCAAGACAATATCATATTAGAAGATCAAGTTTCATACCAAGCTTACCTACTCGGTATCACAACCCATCGAGTTACTCGATTTCATATAGCCCACCGAGTTATAAGTACTTTACCCTACTCACACAGGTTAGGGTATAAAGGTCATCAACCATTAGTCCATATAACATACATGCACGCACACAAAATCCCTGCTTATCAACCAAAAGTAGCCCTAACATACTCGTGCTCACATAACTTTCGGGTTTCCTCGTGATCACATATCTGTCGGTTTGGAATCTAGATCAACATAGCCATAGATACGTCTGGGACAAACTTGGATCAACATAGCCACAAACAGTCCATCCCCGAGGTCACATAGTCCATCAGGTTACTCGAGTTCACATATCACTTCGAGTTGCTTGATGCTCACATACCCCATCAAGTTCTTGATGCTCACACAGCCCATCAAGTTGTATTCCCTTATTCGGATCATCATAGCCATGAATAGGTTCGATCCGCATCCAGATCATATAGCCCGTAAATACATCGTACGTCTTAGTTTTAAAAGGCTTAAAGCGCACTGAGGCGGGGCACAAGGCGAAGATGCACGCCTTTTGTATGTGAGACGTACTTTTATACCAATAAACCTATAAATCAATTATACAACATATTTTGTACACAAAAAATATTATAATCATATTATGAAAACTTAAAAGTTAAAATATTCAATATCTTGCATTAACTAAATAAATTAATATGAAATTATAATTCAAATAAAAAAAAGGAAGAAAAAAAACATTATTTTTGATGTTTTGAAGACTTAAAGTTCTTAATGTTTTTTTTTTGTGACGCACAACCCAATTAAATTTAAATTTAAATACTTAACCACACATAGTCTAATACTCCACTAATACAAATCATACTCATCATAACCTTAATCTCTAACATCCTCTTCCATCGCATCTACATCATAATGCACCAAAACTTTATGAGAAGAGCTAGTAGTTGCATCTTTTCTTTTATCAAATCTAGAAGATGGTCTAGAACTTTCTTCATTGATCTTTGATACTCTAGTTAAATAGCTAGGATCACGAGCTCCTACAGATCTACCAACTTGATCCAATATCAAATCATCGTTATCATCAAACAAAAATTCATCTTTATCATTAGACGAGTTGATATCCATTATCCCAAGCAACCACTCATTGATTTCATTAGTATCTTCCAAGAGAATAGGGTCAATGGTAAAACACGATTATATTTCACATAGACTAAATCATTCAATCGACCTTGTGCCAATCTGTTTCTCTTCTTTGTATGAAGATGCGAGAAGTAAAAATTTAAATATTAAATAATAAAAGATTAATAAATTATTATGATAAGAAAGAAAATATATAAAAGGATAATTTCTTACAAGCTGAAAAACACCCCAATTCCTCTGACATCCAGTAGCACTACAAGTGAGACTAAGGATTTTAATAACAAACTTTTGGAGGTTTGGAGTTCAAGATCTGAATGAAGACCACCACTTCGCTATGAGAAAATCATAAAACAAAAAAATATCATAAAATTATAAATTAATAATTTCAAAAAAAAGTTTGGTGCTAGAAGTTTACCTAGGGATTTAGTTTTCCTTAGCCTAATAGTCATCAGTAAGCCAAAAAAGCTCTAGGCATTTCGATAAACCTCTAATTCAGTGATGATTTTGTCTTGAATTTTAATCTCTAGATTCAATCTTGCAATGCAATCATATAAACCTCTCATAATTTCTTCACAAGATGAAGTCTTGGGATTATTATAATATAGCTATGGATTTAAAAAGTAGCCGGGCACATGCAAAGGTTGGTGAAGCTGGCAATCCCATCTTTTATCGATATATTCAAATGCTTTATTATAATTCTTCTCTTTCATTGGAAAGCTCTTACAAATAGCCTCTTTAGCTTTATCCATGACTTCGTAAATGTATCCCATAAAAGGTTTCTTCTCTCCATCAATTATTCGTAGAACCTTAACAAGAGGTCTCGTCAACTTGAGTGCGTAGAGTACATTCCTCCAAAAGGTATCTTGTACAATGTAGGATTCCACCTTTTTCCTCTTGCTTTCTTTTTGCCACTTAGATTCACTCCATTCTTGAGAAATGATCATCTTTCTTAAGTTATTTCTTTGCTTATGGAATTGAGCAAGCATGATGAAAGATGTCGCAAATCTAGTGATTATTAGCCTATGCAAATTTCTCTGATTTGTGAATCTCCTCAGCATGTTCACAAGAGAATTTTAAATCAACCGAACTGCTCTCATATAACCTATAAAAACAGAGTGTGGGATTCAAGCATTACATATTTCTCACAACTATATATATAGCCATTCATGAACATGTATTTTTTAGTGAATTCTTCACCTTTGGAATTTTTCCAATGTCCTCCAACATTAGATCGATATAATGTGCCACACATGGTGTCCAATAAAGATTTTGTCTTGTGGTCATTAACAATTTTCATATAAGTTAATAAAACAATAAGTTAAATTTATAATACTTTAATAATCAAGTAAGTTGGATAAAACAAGAAAATAAAAAAATAAATAATTCAAATTTATTATCGGCTTGGACATAATTAGATGCATTATCCGTTACCACTTAAACTATATTTTTCTCGCCTATTTACTCGATTATGTCATCAAGCACTTTAAATAACATATTGAAATCCTTAACAATCTTCGAAATATCCATAGATTTAATGAACATCGATCCCTTTGAAGAATTGAAAAGGAAGTTCAAAATATCCTTTTGTATCACCGAATCACGCCATCCATAAAAAAAATTGAACACCCTTTTTGAGACCATTATTTTTTGTTATCTTCCATAATCTTTTGGGTTTCATCCACTTCTTTCTTAAGGAGAGGAACTCTAAGCTCATGCATACTTGATGGTTTTAATCCGGGACCATATTGTCCAATACTATCACACATATCCTTGAAGCTGGGATAATTTGCCGCATTAAATGCAATTCCAACATCATAAAAAATCTCTAGCAATTGACACACAAGTCCTTTCCCTTAATTGCTTAGCACAGACTTTATACACACCTTCCTCTTTATTATTTGGATTAGTTATAGGTGAAGAAACGAACAAATTCATTGGACTATTAAGTCTTGGATTTTTGGATAATTCTCTCACACTCTTTTGACTTGAATTATCACCACTTGGGTTCAATATCTCAATCTCTTTCTCTTCTCTATCATAATCATCGATATCATATTGATATTTTTGAGACATCATTAAATTTTTCGCCTTTGCCTCAGCCTTCTTAATCATAAAATCCTTCACTTCTTTCTTCACATGTTCAGGACATTTATGGCATTCGGTTGCATTTTTTAATCCTGGCACCAAATGTTGTTTTATTCGTTGTGCTTCTTCCCTTAGTAAAATTTCCATAAAAATGTCATGTAAAATTATTCTTATTTGTAGGATCTAATTTTCTATATTTTCTTTTCGGATCCAAGTTACATGATGATCCACCAATTGATCCTGAATCCATTATTCAAACAATTGAAAATTAAGAAATTATAAATAAAGTTTTGGTACAGTTCAATCGGTAAATGCTAGACAATTTTGTTATACTAGAAATATTAGAAATTTTTTGAAAGCTACATCGGGTTAAAGAAAACACTGTTGCAAGGAATAAAAAACTTCATTGCAAATAAATCTTAATTACAACACATCCCAAAATTCATATTCTAGAATAAATTAAAAAATTATTTATCTAATAAAACCGAAAATATCACTAACCGCACAGATTAGTATGTTTTATTAGGATAAATATAAAGGTAATAGTTGACTAGCAAATCATATGCTTAACTCAGCATTCTGCAACCCCCCACACGTGGATATCATGGTTCTGAACTTGTGGTGAATTTCTATATACATCAATTTTCTACAAATAAAATCTACACATCCTATAGATCAATGAAGCAAAGATTGGTTTTCTTCATTTTCTTAATCAAATATATATTAAAATTAATATGTATCTCGTGATAAGTAACATGAAATATATGGGTATAAGGTATTTATACAAGTACTAATTTTCATAAAATTTTCAAAATTAAAAAAAATGGTTAATTAATGACGAAGTCACTTATGTTTGAGTGCAATACAATGTTAGTCACCCATTTTGAAAATCAATTAGTAAAGTCACATACGTTTTCGGGATGTAAACATTTAGTCACTCCGACGTTAGAGACCGTTAATGAGTAACTGAAAGATGATCTGGTGAATTAAAAAATACTTTTTTACGTTTGATCCATATGGGTTGGTTACGTGGTTCTCTTCCTCATCATCTTCTTCATGTCAACATGAAATTTGTAAAAAGCTAAAGGCTGTAGATGGAAATGAATGGAAAACAAGAACTGGGTCCTTCAAAAATTTTATTCTGGGGTCAGTTCCATCCGAACCAGAAGTTGAAAACGCCCTAGCCGCGTTCCAGAAGTGAGTTGGTTTTCTAACTTTTTGATGTGTTCTTTTTGGGGTGTTTTTTTCATCTTTTATATGAGGATTTTTATGCTTTGTGGACCAGTTTCGTTCATGGGGTTTCTTCATCCAGACCAAAATTTAACATCCATTTTAGGTTAATAATTTCTCATGCAAAAGTTTCAGATCTTATGTTAAAATTCCAATCACTTTTGAATGATGTTTTTCAAGGTGGTAAGAGAGAAAAAGGTGATGAAGACAGCAAAGGTGAGTTGGGAAAAGAAATCAGATCGTCCATGATTCTCTCGGTTGTGATATTGTTGATTGTGATTGTAGCTCGGGACACGCGGAGCGGTGGGGAGGGTGCTGAAAGTGGAGGGTGTTCGGGCAACGATGTGGTGAACCAGTGGTTGTGTTGTGGTAGTGGCAGAGGGATAAGGTGGCTTTTATGGGATTTTCTTCCCCTTTCTACTCGAGATCCCTTTATATCAAGGAGGAAGGGATCCACGTAACCAGCCCAAGTGGATCAAATATTAAAAAAATATTTTTTAATTCACTATATCATCTTTCCATTACCCATTAACGGTCTCTAACGTCGGAGTGACCAAATGTTTACACCTCGAAAACGTATGTGACTTTACTGATTGATTTTCAAAATGGGTGACTAACTTTGTACTGCGCTCAAACATAAGTGACTTTTGTAGTAATTAACCCTTAAAAATGCTTCTAAGATTTTGTTTTCTTGAAGACACAAGTTTGAATCATCAAAATTGCCAACTCAAGAAAATTGTAAAAGAAAATTAATAGTAGCTTCAAACTGGAGTAACTTTACATTATAACTTAAGCATTCATCGAATCAAGTTTAATACTACCATGCGAAAAGTAAAGGAAAAATGCACAACAAACTTTCTTGACCATTTTTTTCGGAAAAAAATTACTTGATTTGTGAAAACCGTTAAATACTCATATTAAATGAAAAAATAAATAAATGAAGGCCCATGTGTAATATTAGTTCATATTCAGAAGTACTTTTGATAGCATCAACCAAAATGTAATTAAAGAAAGCAAACATACAACCCTAGACGTTCTTTCTCCAAAAAATTTTTGTTCTTAATCGTTCTTCATTTTAATCTATCTCTTTGATCGGTGGTCGACAATCAATCCTAGTATTGGTTGTCGACCACCGGATCAATAAATCTATTATTTTTATTTTAAATTTTAATTAGAATATCTGCTTTTATAGTATGTTTTTTCTGTCCTTGTGACATGTTTTCTTCTGTCTTTGTAACATGTTTTTGTTTTTTGGTTTGATTCATATGCTCTTGTGGCACGTTTTAGTATACCTTAGCGATCAATTGTTGTTTGTCGGTGGTTTGATTTATCTGCCCTTGTGGTTTGATTCAATCGTCTCTAGTTTCTGATTTATATTTTTTGCTAGTGGTCTTTTGAAAAGTTATATCCCCACTTAGTTGATGGTTGTTTGCCGATGAAATCAGTCTTGGGTAGTGATACTTTTTACATGACATTTTGGATTGTATACAACTCTTTCTTCCTTCTTTATGCGTCTCGTTTGGAAAGAGAAAGAGATTCAAAAAGCTTCTGAATTTTATTGGTATGCTTAGGGTTTGTTTGTTTTGCGTAAATGGTTTTACGGAAAATATTTTCCTAACTTTACGTTGTTTGGTTCGTGGAAAATGAAAAAGTCAAAGGAAAATCAATTGCAGTCAATGAAAAAAACCTTATTTCTATGTAAAATGACTTACCCATTTATTCTGGGTAAATTGTTTTCCTTCCTTTTGTTCTCTCTACAAATGAAGAAATATTCTAATTTATTTATATTTTAATATTTTATTCTAATTATATTTAAATATTTATTTATATTTATATTTTAATTTGTTTTCCTTCCTAACTGTAATTCATTGTTTTAATTTATTTTATATTTTAATATTTCATTCTAATTATAATGAGTTTTATTTTAAATTTCATTTTTAATATTTTCGAACTTTTAAAACTAAGATAAATATCTAAGAATATTTTTTTTAGAAAATTACCTTAAAATTGAATATTTTTACTGTCGTCAACAATTTGATATAACACTACTAATAAGTTTGAGATGCATTTTCTGTCCAGATTTAGTTCAATGTCCTAATTCCTGTGAGGGCACTCGGACGAAAAAAAAAATTATAAAGACTTACATCGATGTAAATCTTTGTAATTTATTATTGGTTACTAGTCTGCATATACATTAGTGTAAGTCTTTGTAAAACATAATTTTTAAAACAATAAAAATAATTCAATAAAATAAATTTTTAATGTAAAATCTTGTTTGTTTTATTAAAAATAAAATTTTTAAATTATTTTCAGTAAAATTTATCAAACAACAAAAAATGATTTATACAGTTTCATCCAAACACATGAAAATGACTTATGTAATTAGTTTTCTAAAAAAAGTAGTTTATTTTCCAGAAACAATTTTCAATGAAACAAATAGACCCTTAATTCTATAAGAATTTTATTTTCTCTATTTTTTTGGTTGTAAAATGTTTGAATTTTTTACTTCTTGAAGACGATGTAATTATTTTTTTATGGATTTAATAAAAATTTAGTAGCAATTGTAAAAAAAAAAAAGCAAACATACTGGTTGAACTATAAACATAATCGTGTATTTTAAATGAAAAAGAACAAATAGGAAAAAAAATTAAAGGAGGAAAGATATAAAGAAGAAGGATAGCAGGCAACATACCTGATACAGACGTAATGAACAATTGAACAAAAGGTAGTTTATAATCATATTACTAAACTAACAGGCTAAGTGAGATAGAAGTAGAGTAATTAGGGTTATGTAAATAATTTTTTGATTTAAAAATTTCTTAAAAAACATGTGACTGCCTTCCAGATAAAAAAAAATCATATGATTCATATATAAAATTATTAGTTTTAAAACAACCTCAAAAGCGCAAAATACGCAGCACCCCTCGTCCTTGTAATTGCGTTGAAAGCGCGTGCCTCCCATCGCCCGCCGTAAATTGCCTCGCCTTGGTCACCTCAGGCGATATTTTCAGTGTCCATTTGCGTCTCGCGCCTCAAGCGCGCCTGGACGCGCTTTTCAAAAAACAATCGAATGTACTCGCTTACACAACCCAAAGTGCACATCCCCTTGATTAAGTACTCATGCACTGACTCTAGGATATCCAAACTCCTTTACTGAGATATACAAGTAACACATGCTCCCCGAACATCTACACTTATTACCAAGAGGTAACGAGCACCAAGTCAAACTATTACCAATGTTCAAGGCATGACTCTAATAATTCAAGTTTGATATTTTAAAACTATTAACTCAATCATACGATTTTTATTAGAACTAACCACTAACCAAGGCCTCATATTTATTTCAAAGTCTCATCAGCATACGACAAGCACTCAAGCTACTACATAATACTACCTAACCCACCAAAGATCATTAAGGAAGCATAATACAATTAAGTCACATATCAATTATTAAGTCATTAGCCATAAATTCAAATATTGGGATATTAAACTCAATTTATCAGTTTTATAGTTCATTTTATATCTTTAGAGATTCATTGGAACCCTTATCTCGAATTATAGAACCCCCGAATATTAACTCGAAATTTTTAGGCAGATTGATCTGTGCGTATCGATATGCTCACCTAGGGTATCGGTACACCTCAGTATGGTATTAATACTCTCTACCCAAGTATCGATACGCAAACATCATTCGAAGCCTCAACCTAAAACTCGTACCGATACATCTAACCCTCGTATTGATACCAAGTTTTGATACACAAAGGCCCTGTATCGATCCTCTACCCATACCGATACACATCTAAGTGCATATTGATACTCGAAGTCGTCTTCAACCAATAGAATAGTGGTACCGATACACTTTCTCGCATAGATACACGAAGACAGCTCTGGAATTTAAAACTTGCTATGGGTATCTGTACGCTCCCTCATGTACCGATACACCTCTCATAAACAACCTCCCAAATATAACCTAGCATACCGATACGCTCCTATGATCTGTACCGGTACGCCTGCCTAAAAATGAAGGTCTGGTTCGGATTTCACCTAGAAATCTTACTTAACCGATATGGTTAAGCTTCAAAATATTCCTACAAGTTATTTGAAGTTTAATATATGGTTTTCTAACAATTTTACATCATTCCGACAATAAATACGAAATTTATAAGGTTCCAAGCTACAAAAAACATCAAACTAGTAAAATACAATCATATCAAGTAAAATAATTATTTATGAGTCTCATGAAATGTAGGAATCAAAAATATATTGAACTTTAGCAACAAAATCGGTTTAAAGCTCCCTCTAACTTCTTCCACTCTTAAACCTTGACTTTAAAGCTTCAAGTTTCACTTCCACCAACCTTGGGGATATTCACCTTGAAACGAAGATCGTGGGTTGTTGATAAATCCTTCCTTGATGAGCAGAACATGATTCTTCCTCAGTAACAACAAGCTTTCATCTTTAACTTTGTGCTCAAAATGGTAGAGGATGAAAAGAGATAAGAAGAAGGATGTTAAGACCAAATGACTTCATTCTTTCTCTTTTTGACAGAGAAATTAAGGGGTTTCTCGCAACACCTTGCCTTCTTGGTGAGCAATTTACTCAATTGCCCTTCAAGAATCTTTCTCCACTAAACACAAGCGCAAGGCTCAAGCTCAACAACACGAGAAGCCCAACAAGACAAAATCGAGGCTCAAACGATTCAATGAGCTCGAATACGTGATCTAACTTGACGATCCATGGTCAGGGTCAACGCCCGACATTGACCTAAAAAAACGGATCGTTGCAATCTAATTTATTAATTATATCTAATTTTGTTTGATTTTTGAAAATGTTTTATGCTTTTGTTTTTCAAAAATATTTTTATTTATATTTTTTAATTGAAAAATATATTTAATATTAAAACTAAAATTTTGTTCAAACATATTTTATTTCATTTTTAGAAAATATTTTTCAAGAAAAACTTGTTTTAATATGGAAAATTCTACAACGTGCGTCGAATATTGCTGAACACCACTAATGTTGAACATTGTTGAACACTATTAAATTAATTAATAGAAAATTAAAACTCAAGGACTCAATATGTAATTAATAAAAGAGTGATTGTTACCACAAAACAAAGCAAGTTATTAATATGTTAAACACAATTCTGTGAACGAAATAGAAATAAAACATATAAATTAGAAACGTAAAGAAAAAAAAATCTAAAACTTTAACCGAGGCCTGTGCTATCACAGTGTCCTTAAAACAGATTCGTCCCCTCCCGGTGCTGGAGTTACTATGGAATGTCTGTCTCCCAGGATACAACGGTAGAATACAATAAGGAGAGCAACGCTACCTTACTGCAACAACGAAATTTACAGAAGCAGAACACTATCTGGCTATAGGATATTTGTGTTTTTTTTTCCAGTGTTTTGAAATATGAACAAAGGGTCTCCTTTTATAGTGTTCATGCAGGGGACATGTTTAATTACAGAATTAATCTGTAATTAACAATTCTTGAAGAGTTACAACTCCCAGAAATTAAAATGGTATTTATCAGAGAATTAATCCAAGTAAATTGGAGGTTACAACCAGCTGAAGGGTCTACAACTCCATAAAAGGTGGTTTAATTCTATAATATCTGCTAAAAATAAAGTCAGAAAAATAGAAAAAAAATCTGTCATTTTAGAAATAAAACATAAAAATTAGAAACGTAAAGGAAAAAAAATCTGAAACTTTAACCGAGGCCTGTGCTATCACAGTGTCCTTAAAACAGATTCGTCCCCTCCCGGTGCTGGAGTTACTATGGAACGTCTGTCTCCCAGGATACAACGGTAGAATAAAATAAGGAGAGCAACGCTACCTTACTGCAACAACGAACTTTACAGAAGCAGAACACTATCTGGCTATAGGATATTTGTGTTTTTTTTTTCAGTGTTTTGAAATATGAACAAAGGGTCTCCTTTTATAGTGTTCATGCAGGGGACATGTTTAATTAAAGAATTAATCTGTAATTAACAATTCTTGAAGAGTTACAACTCCCAGAAATTAAAATGGTATTTATCAGAGAATTAATCCAAATAAATTGGAGGTTACAACCAGCTGAAGGGTCTGCAACTCCGTAAAAGGTGGTTTAATTCTATAATATCTGTTAAAAATAAAGTCAAAAAAATAGAAAAAAAATCTGTCATTTTAGAAATATAACATATAAATTAGAAACGTAAAGAAAAAAAATCTGAAACTTTAACCGAGGCCTGTGCTATCACAGTGTCCTTAAAACAGATTCGTCCCCTCCCGGTGCTGGAGTTACTATGGAACGTCTGTCTCCCAGGATACAACGGTAGAATACAATAAGGAGAGCAACGCTACATTACTGCAACAACGAAATTTACAGAAGCAGAACACTATCTAGCTATAGGATATTTGTGTTTTTTTTTAGTGTTTTGAAATATGAACAAAGGGTCTCCTTTTATAGTGTTCATGCAGGGGACATGTTTAATTACAGAATTAATTTGTAGTTAACAATTCTTGAAGAGTTACAACTCCCAGAAATTAAAATGGTATTTATCAGAGAATTAATCCAAATAAATTGGAGGTTACAACCAGCTGAAGGGTCTGCAACTCCATAAAAGGTGGTTTAATTCTATAATATCTGTTAAAAATAAAGTCAAAAAAATAGAAAAAAAATCTGTCATTTTAGAAATATAACATATAAATTAGAAACGTAAAGAAAAAAAATTTTGAAACTTTAACCGAGGCCTGTGCTATCACAGTGTCCTTAAAACAGATTCGTCCCCTCCCGGTGCTGGAGTTACTATGGAACGTCTGTCTCCCAGGATACAACGGTAGAATACAATAAGGAGAGCAACGCTACCTTACTGCAACAACGAACTTTACAGAAGCAGAACACTATCTGGCTATAGGATATTTGTGTTTTTTTTTTCAATGTTTTGAAATATGAACAAAGGGTCTCCTTTTATAGTGTTCATGCAGGGGACATGTTTAATTACAGAATTAATCTGTAATTAACAATTCTTGAAGAGTTACAACTCCCAGAAATTAAAATGGTATTTATCAGAGAATTAATCCAAACAAATTGGAGGTTACAACCAGCTGAAGGGTCTGCAACTCCATAAAAGGTGGTTTAATTCTATAATATCTGTTAAAAATAAAGTCAGAAAAATAGAAAAAAATCTGTCATTTTAGAAATAAAACATATAAATTAGAAACATAAAGAAAAAAAAATCTGAAACTTTAACCGAGGCCTGTGCTATCACAGTGTCCTTAAAACAGATTCGTCCCCTCCCGGTGATGGAGTTACTATGGAACGTCTGTCTCCCAAGATACAACGGTAGAATACAATAAGGAGAGCAACGCTACCTTACTGCAACAACGAAATTTACAGAAGCAGAACACTATCTGGCTATAGGATATTTGTGTTTTTTGTTCAGTGTTTTGAAATATGAACAAAGGGTCTCCTTTTATAGTGTTCATGCAGGGGACATGTTTAATTACAGAATTAATCTGTAATTAACAATTCTTGAAGAGTTACAACTCCCAGAAATTAAAATGGTATTTATCAGAGAATTAATCCAAATAAATTGGAGGTTACAACCAGCTGAAGGGTCTGCAACTCCATAAAAGGTGGTTTAATTCTATAATATCTGTTAAAAATAAAGTCAAAAAAATAGAAAAAAAATCTGTCATTTTAGAAATATAACATATAAACTAGAAACGTAAAGAAAAAAAATCTGAAACTTTAACCGAGGCCTGTGCTATCACAGTGTCCTTAAAACAGATTGGTCCCCTCCCGGTGCTGGAGTTACTATGGAACGTCTGTCTCCAAGGATACAACGGTAGAATACAATAAGGAGAGCAACGCTACCTTACTGCAACAACGAAATTTACAGAAGCAGAACACTATCTGGCTATAGGATATTTGTTTTTTTTTTAGTGTTTTGAAATATGAACAAAGGGTCTCCTTTTATAGTGTTCATGCAGGGGACATGTTTAATTACAGAATTAATTTGTAATTAACAATTCTTGAAGAGTTACAACTCCCAGAAATTAAAATGGTATTTATCAGAGAATTAATCCAAATAAATTGGAGGTTACAACCAACTGAAGGGTCTGCAACTCCATAAAAGGTGGTTTAATTCTATAATATCTGTTAAAAATAAAGTCAAAAAAATAGAAAAAAAATCTGTCATTTTAGAAATATAACATATAAATTAGAAACGTAAAGAAAAAAAATCTGAAACTTTAACCGAGGCCTGTGCTATCACAGTGTCCTTAAAACAGATTCGTCCCCTCCCGGTGCTGGAGTTACTATGGAACGTCTGTCTCCCAGGATACAACGGTAGAATACAATAAGGAGAGCAACGCTACATTACTGCAACAACGAAATTTACAGAAGCAGAACACTATCTAGCTATAGGATATTTGTGTTTTTTTTTAGTGTTTTGAAATATGAACAAAGGGTCTCCTTTTATAGTGTTCATGCAGGGGACATGTTTAATTTCAGAATTAATCTGTAATTAATAATTCTTGAAGAGTTACAACTCCCAGAAATTAAAATGGTATTTATTAGAGAATTAATCCAAATAAATTGGAGGTTACAACCAGCTGAAGGGTCTGCAACTCCATAAAATGTGGTTTAATTCTATAATATCTGTTAAAAATAAAGTCAGAAAAATAGAAAAAAATCTGTCATTTTAGAAATCAAGACCAAAGGCCCAAGGCCCATCTTTTGACTTTTATAAAAGTCAACTAGGCATAACTATAGTGTCTAGTCCAAGCCTTTGACTTATTTCCAATAATAACATGAAGAGCTTTTGTATATAAAGCTTTCCATATCTAAGTTCCCAATAAATGTGGGATATTCTACTTTTCATTTTATTTTTCCAACATCATGGGTGTTACATTGAGCAACAATTTCTCATTCACCCATTAAACATTTTGAGCATGTTAATATACAAATTTAATCTACTCTTGTTGTAGATTAATAATACACATAGTCTCAATTAATTTTACTAATGGAACCCACTCAAATTTAAGCTCAAATGTACATGTACCATACCATTTTTCCAACAGTGATAAACTTAACATATAATTAATAATTGTATGATTAATCTTTTAGATTTTTATTCTTTATAAATTAATTTAATAATGTTCAGCGATGTTCAACATTAATGATATTCAACGATATTCGACGCTCGTTGTAGACTCATCCGTTCTAATATTCACATGTTCTCATTTTAATTCAAAATGTGTTCTTAAAATTTTAACCAAATATATTTTTTATTACTTTTATTTTTTAAGAAATAATATCTTTTCTGTAACTAAATGAACTCTTATTTTCACCTTAATTACAAAAACGCCATTCAAATAGAATAATTGAGCAGGGGTGATCCTTGTAGTTCGTACTGTGTTTACAGACGAACTGCCGGTCCAAATTTGGAACCATTTTAGTTGAAATATTTTAAAATGATTAATTACACTTTTAGTATCTAAATTCATTTTATTGTTTCATTCTGGTACATATTATTCTTTTTACCCGATCAAGTATTTGAACTTAAAAATTGTTATACAAATTATCTCAAAGTATAATTCTATTACAAAAAATTTAAGGTTATGGTTTACATTGTTAGTTAAATTAGTAATTATGGTTTTTAACCAATTAATTTAATATGTCAAATTTATGTATCAATTTAAATAAAAAATAAAGTTCACATACCATTTAGAACCAACAAACTAATTTAAGTACTAATTTAAACATTAACCCTTAATTTTTAAGAGGGTTTAACTTTAGCACAACTTGTATAATAGAATCAAAATAGAGAAATGATACAAAGGAAAATAATTATTATATGTTTCAATTTTTAGTGTAATAATGAAAAAATTTTGGTACTTGGATTGTTTTAAAATATTCAATACTTTAAAGGCTCTGATAAATGGAAGTCAAATCGGATTTTTTTTATTTTTATTTTAAGGCTTTATTTTAAATTATTTGAATTAATTATGATATATATTTAATTTTGATAAATGAAAATCGAATCAAATTTTGATGATAAAATATCAAAGTTAAAATTAAACAATAGTAATATTTTAAAGCTTCGAGCCCATCCCGATATTCCTTTGGTTTTATCTTTGTACTTAAGACAAATTATTCTGAGTGTACAGGTTAAATCTAAACCTGTAAATCATAAATTATAATTTTAAATTATAAATTTTTAAATAGAACGGAAACTATTAAAATAGAAACGTTTGACTACACAATATGTGTATTTGTTGAGTGTGATAATCGATCGGATAAAATTAATAGAATTGAATTGGATTTTTAAAGAGTGATTTAACTTTCTCAATGAAGTCTACATTTATTGCCTTATTGACTAGGGTGATGATGAGCATGGCCGGTTCACGAGTTACTTGGATTCAGCTCGAGTGAGTTTGATTCGAGTTTAGACTCGGCTCAAGACCTTAACGAGCCGAGCCTATCCAAGCTCAGCTCGAAAAACTCATAAATAAACTCGAAATAATTATATTATATATTTGTTACATATACAATAAAAGTAATCTCTTTAGACCCTTTCTTAATATTGAATTTTGTTTAAGTGTTAGACCTACTGTTATATGAAGAGTTTCAAAGAATCAAGATTAGTTTAGTCCGTTACAAGTTTGTTATTCAGTTATTTCTACAGATGCTCAACATCTCTGTTGTATAAATTGAAGTCTGACTCTCATGTATGATTCAAGTTTCTAGTTAAATAAATCAGTAAACCTTCCCTAGATTACTCTATATTCAAACATGGTATCAGAGGTTTCAAGAAATGGAGAAGCTTCGGCGTCCAAACCTTTCACGAACAAGACGATTTCTATTCGTCTTGATGACTCCAACTATTTGCTTTGGAGGCAGCAAGTTCTCTTTGCTATTGAGAGCTTAGCGTTGCTCAAACATATCGATGGCACTCTGGCTATTCCCCCTCAGTACATTCTTGAAGATGGAAACAAGGTTGTTAATGGTGAGTTTGTTTCCTATAAACAACAAGATAGTGCTTTATGCTCATGGCTTCTGTCTTCAGTTGGTTCGTCAATCTTGCCTTCTCTGGTTAATTGTCAAACTGATCTTGACATCTGGCAAAAGATACATCATCTTTTTTCGGTTTCTTCCACAACCAAGATCATGCATCTTCACTGTTCTTTGAAGAATCTGAGGAAACGTGATTAAAGCATGCGTGAATACTTGGCTCAGATTCAAGCGATTTGTGACAGTTTGGCTGCATGTGGGAATCCTTTAACCGATACAATACACATTTCTGCCATTCTTTCCGGGTTGCCATCGGAGTATGAACCGGTTGTAGCTGTCATTACATCCAGTCAGCAACCTTACAAGGTTGATGGAGTTTGTAGCGTTTTGTTAGACACAGAGGCACATCAGCAAGATCTTTTGAGGCAGGTCCATCAAGTTCAAGGCCCAAATGTTTCGGGTTACCCGGTTAATCCGGGTTTTCAACAATATCAGAATCGTTCCCCAAATTTTGTTTCAAGAAACTTTCAAGATCCTGTTCAGACTGCCCGTGGGAATTTTCGAGGACGAGGGGGTCGTTTCTTTGCCAGATCAAGGGTCCAATGTCAAATTTGCGGTAAGCTTGGGCATCTCGCAAGCCGTTGTTGCTTTCGCTTTGATCAAATGTTTGATGGCATTGGTAATTCATCGGCCAACTCTTGTTCCAACGATACTGTGGAAGAACATGTTGACCCTTCTACCATTGAAGAATCTGCTCATATGGTGAATGTTGAGGTAGGAGCTCCGAATCTCGAAATTTCCTATGGGGATACTGCTTGGTATCCGGATTCTGGAGCGACTACTCATTTGACACCAGAGGCAGGTATGTTATCCTTCTCTACTCCGTACTATGGGTCTGGGAGTGTGTCTGTGGCCAATGGTATGCTTGCTTCCATTTTGAATATTGGTAAATCTTTCCTTAATTCTCGATCTAGAATTCTGGTATTGAATAACTTATTACATGTTCCTACAATTAAAAAGAATTTACTGTCCGTGTCGAAGTTTACAAAAGACAATAATGTTTCTGTTGAATTTTACCCTGACTCTTGTATTGTGAAGGATCTGGTAACTCATCAAGTGATGCTTCAAGGTTCGGAAAGTGAAGGTTTATATCGGTTCTTTGCTTCGGATAGTACTGTTGGTGACAATTTACTTTCTAATAAAAGTTTGGATGCTAAGGTCTGGAAGAATGATAGGTTACGTATGGATAGCAATTGTAATATGATTTGTAATGTGGATTCTAGTTGTACTCTTGAAACATGGCATAGAAGGCTAGGGCATCCGTCATGTTCTACCTTGTTCAAAGTGTTAAAATCTTGTAATATTTCTTTCAATAATAAAATGCCTTTTTGTGAAGCATGTCAACTTGGAAAAAGTCACAAGTTACCCTTTCAACAGTCATTAACTGTTTATGATCAACCTTTGCAATTAGTTCAAATCGATCTTTGGGGTCCAGCTCCTTTATTATCTAATAATTCTTTCTATTATATTAGTTTTGTTGATGCCTGCACTAGGTATACATGGATATATTTTTTGAGTAGAAAGTCTGATGTTTATAATGTGGTTGTTTCATTTCACAAGCTTGTTGAAAAGCAATTTGATTATAAGCTTAAAATTGTTCAAACTGATTGTGGTACAGAATTTAAGCCTTTGACATCTTACTTTAAACAAAATGGTATAATGTTAAGAAATACATGTCCTTACACTTCAGAACAAAATGGTATTGTAGAACGAAAACATAGACACATTGTGGAGGTAGGTCTTACTTTAATGGCACAAGCATCTATTCCTTTTAAATTCTGGTCAGATGCTTTCTCTGCTACTGTTTTTCTTATAAATAGAATACCAACAATAGTATTGCAGGGTGTGACTCCTTTTGAGAAGCTTTTTAAGGAAAAACCAGATTATACCTCGTTGAAGATTTTCGGGTGTCAATGTTTTCCCTTTCTGTGCCCCTACAATCAGCATAAGCTGCAATACAGGACCAGTCTTTGCGTTTTCTTAGGATACAGTACACATCAGAAGGGATATAAGTGCCTCAGCAGTGATGGTAAGGTTTTTGTATCTATGCATGTTCGTTTTAATGAAGAAAAATTTCCTTTTGCAGATGAGAAACCATGTGTTAGCAGAAAGAATGATGAACCCAGTGTTGCTAAGTTCCAAAATCCACTTCAGAATCCAGTTCATGTTCGTCCAGCAGGAGTTTCGTTAGCTCCAATGATATCAGTAGATCAGGACACACCAGCTATATCAGTATCAACAGCAGAAGACTTGCCAGCTCCAGCACCAGTAGATCGTGACAATCAAGTTCTAGCTCCAGTAGATCGTGACATTCCAGTTTCGAATTCATTAGTTTTGGATCCAGTTGTGGATAAATCACATCCCTCCGGATCAGGTTTAGAGCCTTTAGGACCAGTTCCAGAAACCTGGTTTACCTGTAGATCCAGTGGTAAATCAGTCTTCACCAGCATTAGTTCTATTCTCGACACCAGAAGATATAAAGTTTCATACATCACCTGAGGTCTTCAGGTCTGGTGAAAATTTAGAAAACTTACATTCAACAGCAGATCCAGTAGTCCCTTCATCAGTTGCAGAAGGAGTTTCACCAGTAGCATCACAATCTGCAGGAAATTCAGAAGTTTCTGTATTAGGAGCAGCAAGTACAGAAGTAGATCCAGAAGTCCCTTCATTAGTTGCAGAAGGAGTTCCTTCACTAGTAGCATCACAATCTGTAGGAAATTCAGAAGTTTCTGCATTAGGAGCAACAAGTACAGAAGTAGATCCAGAAGTCCCTTCATTAGTTGCAGAAGGAGTTTCTTCACTAGTAGTATCACAATCTGCAGGAAATCCAGAAATTTCTGCATCAAGAGCAGCAAGTACAGAAGCAAGAGGAGTTTCTTCTCCAAGACCAAGAAGTGAGTCTTCTAGTTCTGAAGATAACATGAATAATGGTGTTAAAAATGTTCATCATATGACAACAAGGTCGAAGGCAGGAATCTTCAAACCTAAAGTGTTCAATATAAATGTTGTTCAAGAACCATTGGATGTTTATCAAGCTTTAAAGCAAGAAAAGTGGAAAGATGCTGTTGAAAAAGAATATGAAGCCTTGATTTCCAAAGGCACTTGGGAATTGGTTTCTCTACCTGATGACAGAGTGCCTATAGGCTGCAAGTGGCTTTTTAAGATCAAGAAGAATGCAGATGGCAGTGTGGCCAGATACAAAGCAAGGTTAGTTGCAAAAGTTTTTTCTCAGACCGCTGGGTTTGATTATAGTGAAACTTATAGTCCAGTAGTTAAGCCTGTCACTGTTAGAGTCTTGTTAAGTTTGGCTCTTAGTAAAGGGTGGATGCTTAGACAAATTGACATTGATAATGCTTTCTTGAATGGAGATTTAGAAGAAGAAGTATACATGGAGCAACCTCCGGGGTTTGAACAGCTAGACTCGGAAGGAAATCAAATATCTAAAAGGAACCATGGATCATGGACTCTTCTTTAGCCGGTCGCATACCTTTGCAAACTTGGTTGCTTATACTGACTCTAATTGGGGAACAAGTCCAGATGACAGACGTTCAACAACGGGTTTTTGTGTGTTCCTAGGTGGAAATCTTGTTGCTTGGAGTTCGAAAAAACAAGGAGTTGTATCTTGATCATCTACTGAAGCAGAGTTCAGAGGCATAGCTAACACCATGTGTGAAGTGATTTGGATTAAATCTTTGTTAACAGAACTTGGTCTTCCTCTTACAGCCACACCTGTTATTTGGTGTGATAACACAAGTGCCATAGCACATTGTTCAAATCCTGTACATCATGCTAAGCTTAAACATGTAGAACTAGATTTAAGCTTTGTCAGAGAAAAAATTGCAGGAGGATCATTTCAGGTCAATTATGTACCAGCAGTAGATCAAGTTGCTGATGTTTTCACTAAACCTTTGTCAGCAGCTTTTTTTGTTCGGCTAAGAGAAAAATTGAGAGTTTATTCACCTGGAGAGTTAAGCTTGCAAACGTGCTGATTTATGTGTTTTGTTACTAAAGCTTACTGTCATCTGAAGGTAAATTCATAATGTTGTCAAAAGAAGAAGAAAGAAGAAAGGAAAAAAAAAAGAAGAAAGGTGGAAGCATGTTAGAACTACTGTTATATGAAGAGTTTCAAAGAATCAAGATTAGTTTAGTCCGTTACAAGTTTGTTATTCAGTTATTTCTACAGATGCTCAACATCTCTGTTGTATAAATTGAAGTGTGACTCTCATGTATGATTCAAGTTTCTAGTTAAATAAATCAGTAATCCTTCCCTAGATTACTCTATATTCAAACATTAAGCGTTAGTTATAAAAAGAGTTTTTAACGAGACTCATCTTTTATAGAAAAAATTATAACGAGACTTTTCCATCCGATGCATATCCAACATTCAAGTTACCAATTGATTGGTGCAGTTATTTTTGTGCATTATTTTTTTATATATAAATTATTATTTTTTTATTTAAAAATAATAAGATACTATATATATAATGTTTATATACACATAAAAATCACATAACTATTAAAACTCTCACGTTAAACATAACCGAACGTTCACTCTATCAATTTTATCTATACAATGACAAAAAAATCTATATTGAATAATGACTTTATGTTCTTTGTGAGAGTATCAATAAGTGAACTCTTTTTTAAAAATGTCTACAATTACGTTTTTACCAAACACTGTAAATAACTATAGTCTAAGAAAACTTTAGGAACTACACTATAAAAGTCTTCCCTCTTAAATTGGTGAGAGACCATTATAACTCTTTCTCTCAAAATAGAATTTTTTTGCAAGTTATAATGTAACAACAATTTCATCCGTACAATACTAGAGAAGTTGTATTTAAAAAATAAATGGTCTCTTGTCGAGCACTCCCACAAAGATTGCACATACCATCTTTAGATATCACCATCTTACCGAGTGTTAAAGAATAATCATAGGAGTGTTTAAAGATATGTTGAGAGAACCATAAGAGTTTCTGCCAACTCACTTTATCTTTTTTTTTTTTTTATCTTGAACAATAATCCAAACCTATTTAGAGGTAATCTCAAAACTATTGTTTACTACATTGAATAATCTTATTGCCTCTGATTTAAGAATTTTTGTAAAATCTAACTAAGATGAGATTTATTTTCGACTTGTCAATATTCGTCCCTTTGATAGCATACCTTCAAATTCGAGAAGATAGATCTATCATCAATTAATTCTGACTCCCTATACAGGTATATCAGTACCTTTCTAAAAGAATTTACTATATATTTGTTCGATCTTTAAAATTATTGATTTAATAATTTTGATCGATGAGTCTTCATTATATTTTTTTATAAAAAAAAATAAACTTTAAAAATAATTAAATAAAAAATATATCTATGAAAAAAATAAAATTAAAACTACAACTCTCAAAATCAAAGTTTAGAAAAAATAAAAACAGAATTTAAAATACTCATCAATAAAAATGGCATTTTTAATAAAAATCTAAAAATATTATAAAATAAAACATTTTATGAAAATAATTATGATTAATAATTTATAAATAATTTGTCTAATATTCTATTATTGAGATGAATATTGATTAGTGTCGAAGATTATTTTATTCGAAATAACGTAATAAATGTATCTGACAGTGTACCATAAGCGAGTATAAATAAATATATTAAATTTATAGAATGCTATATTGATAAAAAAAATAATTTTTATAAAATTATATAAAATATAAAATATTTTTATCTGTTATTTTATCAATTTATTTTAAGTTTTTTATTATCAATTGATTAACAATTTACATTCACAAAGGGGTGATTTTGATTCAAAAATAAAATATTAATAATTAAATTACTTAAAAAATAAAAACCAAATTAACTATTCAATCTAACATTACATAATATTTTTAATACTATATCATGATTAAATTATAATAAAATTTTTTAAAAAAATAAATTATTATTATGCTTATTCGATTAGTTGACAAGTTATTATTTTTTTTGATTTAACTACAATGGTTACAGCAGTATCTGTTCTAGAGTGTATACTCTTAACCATTGGACATTGATCGCTCAATCACTGCATTGACATTACTGGTACTCGAACCCGTGACCTCCAAAAATAACAAACGTTCCTTTAACCGATGAGTTTAGGTGATTCGTGTAATTGACAAGTTATTAATTTTCTAGTGATGTGAAATATTTTTTTTATATTTTTTAAATTGAATAATTATTTCAGTTCTATTTATAAATAAAAAACTTGATAGAAAAACATAATATAATAAAGACTATCGATATAGTTTAACCGATTTATAAATAATTAAAATAAAATATTTTTTAAAGAAAATTGAGTGATATGTAATAAAATATTAGTATAAAGTTAAAATTTGCCTTCAATGTTAGATATTTTGATTATTTTAATTTATATTTTTTGTGCGTAAATAATTATCTAAAATTTTATTTTTATTTAAATTTTATTTTCATTAAAAAAATCATTAGTTAACCAATGATCAATGTTTAAAATGGTATGTTTATATAATACAGAGATGATACGATGATGTTACATAACACTTTGTTAACATAACATCAATTTTTTTTAAATGAATTAAATATTTATATTTTTATATATATTGTAACCAATTAAATGATGTCACATGACAGTACGATAATATGAATATTGTTTAATTGATTAAAAATATAATTTTTTTAAAATATTTTTAAATTTCATAAAATAACCCTAGATTTTTAAAGTTTTTAATTCTCCAAATCTAAATCTCCATTTGATCTAAATATCACATCGTTACCTGTCATATTGAATATCAGACTATCCTAATCATTTGCTTTATTATTTCATCATCGGAAATTGTCCATCATTATATAAAACTTCAAACAAAGATAAATTCATTGATCGATTCGCTTGAATAATTTACTAACAATATGTGTCATTCAACAAGAAAAGAATATTTTATTCCATCATCAACAACGTTAACGGGAGTGATTGAATTCAGAGTTTAAAGGTTTGAAGGTTATTTTAAAATATTTAAAATTTTTAAGATATTTTATTTTGTAAAATATATATAATAATTATTTTTAAAAAATATATTTTTAATTTGATACCATGTTAACAAAGTACCATGTGACATCGTATAATTGATTAAAAAAATTAAAATTATTTATTTATTTATTTTTTAAAATGTTATATCAACAAAATCATCATATTCATTAAACATTAATTGGGTAACGATTTTAATTTAATAATAATAAAATTAAAAATTAAATGTTAAGTAATTATTTATTAAAAAATAATTAAAATATTAAATATTAAAGACTTTTAAATTTTATAACTAAAATATTTATTGTTATTTGTCCGAATCATCTGGTCCACAATTATGTGATCTGCATTTTTCTTAATTTTTTCGTGTCTCACAGATTTCAACGGAAAAAAGAACTCATTCAAGCTTTCTCCTCTGACTCCAAACTTCCGTAAGACAAAGGCCGTCAAATTCAAATACCTAATCTTCGATGCAGGCTGCTGAATGTACCTGGTCACAGTTCGAGATGCTTAGACCACTTTGCTTTAAATCCACATTATTCTCCAATTTCTCAAAGCATTTTCGAAACTCGTCTTCTTATTCTCCTTTCTTCAGGTCTAACAGGAGAATCAACAATTACCCATCGTTCATGGCCACCATCTCTTCCGTTTCCACACAGGAGAACCCTGTTTCTGCTCCCGATGGGACTCCCCAAATAACCCAGAAACCAGTTCAGGTGACCACTAGAGACCCTTTTCTTTGCTGGTTCGTTTTTCTGGTGATTGAGTTTTTTTCTTTTTTTTTTTTCTTTTTTTTTTTTTTTTGGGGGGGGGGTCTTTCCATTTATTATTTTCTGGGGTTTCAGTTTTTTGTATGATTTGATTTGTTTCAGTTGATCTTAATTTGGACCCTAGTTTGTGTTGTTTGATGAGATTTTGTTCTTTACTGGTTTGCCATGTTTTTTGTTGAATTTTTATAATGAAGTCCGTGTAGAGAGTATCTAAATTTCTTGGTTTGGATCTTCTAAACTTTGCAAATTGATTACATTGTACGAGATTTTATCTTAGGATTTCCAGGAAATGGTTAATAGTGTAACAATTTGAAGAACTATATCATGTTGTTCTGCTAGATTGCAAATATCTAATTTCTGAAATTTAGTAGAAAATGAATTGTTTGTTGCAATGCCTTTTTTAGATTCAACATCAGGGATCTATGGAAGTATTAATTTGTTATTCACTCACCTCTTAAGCCCCATTTAGCATTGCAGATAGCACAAATTTTCGGTTTAAAGCTATGTTTAACCGAGAATGTGATACTAAATGGATAGAAAATTCTGGCTTGTTTGATTAAAATCATGGTCTAGCAATTCAAACAGAGAAGCCGAAAAATGAAGTCTTTGAGTTCTCAGAGCTGATTTTGCATAAGACTACTTTATTTTTCTCTTATATCTTGAAACTCTTTTTATTTTAAACTTTATCTTTTTTGACATTTGAATTTGTCACTTTACTTCTTCGCCGTTAATATTTGAAGTTCTTAAACATATATTTTCATGCTACTTTTCAAAAATGTTTTTCCAACCCGAACTATTTTTGTTCAAGTTTTCGTCCCCCTGACAAAAGTGCTAAGCTACACCCTAATATGGTAAAACATATGTAATACAACTGTTTCATGGCTTCTATCTATCAGCATTTGATTTAGAGATTCTAGATTTTATTGAGTTTGAGTGAGTGTAATTCTATGCACATGGCTCCTTATGTTTCTCCACATTTTGATCTGATCAAGCAATGATATTTTCTTTGGTTATCAATTTATAATATAAAGTAGTGGTCCGCTTGTTGAATCCCAGATGTGTTTATATATATATATATATATATATATATATATATATATATATGCATGCATGAACATTTTCTGTCTGGTAACCTAGTATGTTTTCTCAGGTTGCAAAGCGACTGGAGAAGTTCAAAACTACAATTTTTACTCAGATGAGTATGCTTGCAATCAAGCATGGAGCAATAAACCTCGGCCAAGGGTTCCCCAACTTTGATGGTCCAGATTTTGTAAAAGAAGCTGCAATTCAAGCCATTAAAGACGGGAAAAATCAATATGCTCGAGGATACGGAGTTGCAGACTTCAACAATGCCATAGCTTCTCGCTTCAAGAAGGATACCGGACTTGTGATTGACCCTGAGAAGGAAGTTACAGTTACATCCGGGTGCACCGAAGCTATTGCTGCAACCATGTTAGGCTTGATTAATCCAGGTGATGAGGTGATCCTCTTTGCTCCATTTTATGATTCTTATGAAGCGACGTTATCTATGGCTGGTGCCAAAATAAAATGTATCACGTTGCGCCCTCCGGATTTTGCTGTTCCTATTGATGAGCTTAAGTCCGATATCTCAAAGAACACCCGTGCAATTCTTATAAACACTCCACATAACCCCACTGGGAAGATGTTTACTCGTGAGGAACTTAATACCATTGCATCGTTGTGCATTGAGAACGACGTATTGGCTTTTACAGACGAAGTTTATGATAAATTGGCTTTCGAAATGGATCACATTTCTCTGGCATCACTTCCTGGAATGTACGAGCGAACAGTGACAATGAACTCCTTGGGGAAGACATTCTCCCTAACCGGGTGGAAAATCGGGTGGGCAATAGCTCCTCCACACTTGACTTGGGGAGTGCGGCAAGCGCACTCGTTCCTTACTTTTGCCACTTCCACTCCAATGCAGTGGGCAGCTACAGTCGCTCTCTCTACCCCTGATTCCTACTTTAAGGAGCTAAAGAGAGATTATATGGAAAAGAAGGCAATTCTGGTACAGGGGTTGAAAGATGTTGGGTTTAAGGTGTTCCCATCAAGTGGAACATACTTTGTTGTTGTGGATCACACCCCTTTCGGTTTGGAGAATGATATTGCGTTTTGTGAGTATCTGATCAAGGAAGTTGGAGTCGTGGCAATTCCAACAAGCGTATTTTACTTGAACCCTGAAGATGGTAAGAACTTGGTGAGATTTACCTTCTGCAAGGATGAAGAAACTTTGAGGTCCGCGATTGAGAGGATGAAGGAGAAGCTGAAGAAAAAGTGATAAAAATATGGGGAACTAGATTTTCCTGCTAAGGTATGTCACTAGAACATAGATCTCGGTTTTTCACACCGAGATACGTTGTTATCCTCCAAAATCAATCTGGATTCTTTAACTTGAATAATAGAATTCAATGTAGGCGTTTAACTCAGTGACTATTCATGTATGAATATGCAGTAGTTTGTGTTTAAGTACTTTTACTGAAATTCGAATGATGATACCTTCAGCATATCTTGAGGGATTGAATCTGTGTTTGCAAATGCTGAGATTTGAATCCTGGATTTATGATGTCATTTCTTAAGAAAATGCCAAACTTCTTCTGGAAGACAAAAAGGCATGGAATCTTCAGAAAACAAAATTCCTCTGCAGAAAAACTTTCTCATCCTTTACTTTGCATGGACGATAACAGTGTGAACATATGTACAACATTACCCAGAAAAGAGAATTGCTTTATTCAACCAAAGAAAGTCATGCTTTTCTGCTAATCTTGGTTCATGGATACTTTTATATTGTGTCTAATGTAATGATTTCTTAACCAAATTCAATATTTACAGAAAAATAATCTAAAAAAAAAAACAGACGGTGAATATGTCTCGAAACCAACATCAAGCGAGGGTCCATGGCACCAATAGTTTGGTCCCAGTGAGGCACTACAAGCTTTACTGGTGCTACCAGTGTCGACAATCTGTCAGGATTGCCTCTACGAATCCTTCAGAGATCATCTGCCCTCGATGTTTTGGGCAGTTTGTTTGCGAGATGGAAACCAGCAGGCCTAGAATGGTTGTCGATTTCACCGCTTTCGATCCTTCTCCTGAAGCTCGTCTGTTCGAAGCACTCTCTCTTATAATGGATCCTCCAATCCGGATATTCAATCGTGTTCGTTTTCTTAATCAAGAACCTTTTGGCTGGTCTTTGCTTGGGCGTCGAAACAATTTACTGGATATTGAATCTGTAAACACCCCCCCTGAGCATCATCGAAGGTTTCGAACCCGTAGTTATGATGGAAATGAAAACAGAGGCCAAGAAGCTGAAGCTCTACATCGTCCTAGGTCTTGGATTGTTGTTAGACATGTTGGTTCTCCAAGTCCAGGCACAGCTGAGTCAAGTCTGCAACGTTCAAACCCTGCACACCCTAGTCTTGATCCGAGAAACTTCTTTTTCGGCCCAAGACTCCACGATTTGATCGATCAAATAACACAAAATGATCGTCCTGGAGTACCCAGAGCTCCAGAGTCAACAATCAACACGATTCCAGCTGTAAAGATCACCGAAATGCATTTGAGGAACAATTCGGAATGTCCGGTTTGTAAGGAAGAATTTGTCGTCGGGGCCGAAGCAAGGGAGCTGCCTTGTAAACATATATACCACTATGACTGCATTGTTCCTTGGTTAAGGCTTCACAATTCTTGCCCTGTTTGTCGCCAAGAGTTGTCTGTTAGCAGTGATAATCCCTGCGAACCCGAGGCTTCTACCGAGGATCACGGACGACGTGATGGGCTTAGCCTACTGCCTAGTGATCTATACCCTTTCCATCGAAGGCATCAAAGGTCTGGTAATGGAAACTGATTTTCAGTAATTTCAGTCTGCTCATTCTCTGTGACAATGTGATGTATGTATTCTATTTTATCTGTGAACCGATGATAATGGAATAAGAGGAAACAACTTTCTATGGTTCTTTCATGAATATCGATTATATTTTCCAATATATTATTATTATTATTATTATTATTATTATTATACGAAAAATATTTAAGAATAACTATTGAAACACACATCGTTTCCATAACAACCGACGGTATACAAATCTTCAGGAAACAAAATCCCTTTGCACAAAAACTTTCTGTTCTTTCCTTTGCATGAACGACAACAGTGAATATAATAATAATAATAATTATAATACTAATAATTGTTGAATAAATATATTAATTCAAAATAATAAATAAAATTTAAAAGGGAATCAGAAAATTACAAAAATTGAAAGAAAAAAAAAGAAAAAACTCAATATAAGTGATTGAGGTATGCACAACGTAGTTTTCTTAAGACAGATTCAACTATTTATTATTATTTTTTTATTGTTCTTTTTTTTGTTCTAGAATTTAGCCCTGACTAATCCAGATCAACCCGCGTCGCACACCTAGTTTTGATGGGTGAGTCTCCCAACAGGGATTTTTTACGTACACAACGTCACTAACCTGAGACTTGTTTAAATGGAACCAAACTGCTTACCACTTAAACCAACCCCTGTCGGTGATTCAACTACTTATTAATGCTTAAGTTCTACAAATCTTCTATAATAACACGGATGTAGAGATCATGAATTGTACTCTTACTTTAGGATATTAAAAAAAAAACTGTAGTTTTGAGGGATACTATCCTAATTAATTTGGAAATAATATCATTTTAATTCAATTTTTTTTGAATAACAAGTATTACTATTTTAATATTAATATAAGTAAATCATATATTTTCTTTTAAATTCCGAATATTTTAAAAGATAATATATTTTTAAAAAAATTAGTCACGATGTCGATAAAGATCCAACTCATTTAGAATTATTCATGTTATACAAGTGCATCCTAACTTAAATGAGATTTGATTCACACACTCCTACACACTCCTACACACAAGGTACAATACCCATTCAAGTTGTCAATGACCATGAGTGTATATAAACACTTCTCATTTCAATTATCCCATCTATGTGGAATGAAAGTGGTTTTATTTTCTTTCTCTGTTTATAACCATTTTAATTTGAGCATCAATTTTTCATCAATCACTGAACCATTTTAGGCATATGAGATACTGTTGTAAAGGTCTCATACAGTAGAATATAATTTAATAAATTCTTTATTCGAATCTTTATTTTTATTCTTTTGAATTATGACTCAAAATTTTCAACTCCTTATTGTTTTAACAATAATCTCTCACATGAATGAAATTGATGGTTTTATCAAAACATTTTGACTCAATGTGATAATAGGTTCTATGATTGATAAATGTATATGATAGGTATGTTTCCTCCTTTGAACCTTCCTTTGTAAAAGTATATTTACGTACGAGATAATTCGTTTGTGTAAGCGATGATATATTTCACACCATTATCTTTCTAACAAGAATTTTAGTTCTTTTGATTATATTCATTTAGTCGTGAACATCGTCTATTTTTGTAAGAGTTTGAAAGTATTATGCCCAATAGTCTCTTTGAAACGATCTTACTTTATTCTTACGTAAATGATGTATGTTGCTCGGTTGACCGAAACACACGATTGTCATTAATTGATCAATATTTATATCATAGGAATAAACTTGGGGATAAACTCCCCCACAATTATAATGACTCTTTTGAAAATTAATATTTAAAAATATTTAATTTTGATTTTGAAAAGTTTAGGAATTCACTAATTTTTGGGAAATATTTTGGAAAGGGAATTTTTTGATTTATAAATAAAACCTAGAAAATGTTTAAAAAAGTTACAGTCGTCACTAACCACTATGGTAGACTGAACACAATAAAAACAAAATCAGAGATTCTTTTAGGTTTGAAAGTTGGTTACGTATGAGGAAAGGTTAATACCCCTGTTAACACGCTTGAAAATTGGTATAAAAAATACACGTTTTTAATTGAGGAAAATCTTTAAAATTTAAATCGAACTTAATTAAATGTTTTTAATTGAAGATAAACTTAATTTAACTTTTTTTTTAAATTGGTAGGTCAAATTAATTACGCATTTAATTTGAAAGGATGACGATACATTAAAGCTTAGATTAAATCGACATCAATTAAGTTTGACTTTGGTTAATTTATGATACGAACCTTGTACCTTACCTTTATGTATCATGTAAACATTCGAAGGATGATGTCATGAATTCTCAAATTTTAATTCAAATTAATAATTACCTTCATACGGTAAAGATTACTTCAAATATTCGAACAACATTCTTTTAAAATGAATTGTTCTGATTCAAATACCAAAATTAATAAATCTCCTTTTCAGAATTTAAAGTTAATTAATTAATAAAAGTAAATTCAAAAATAACAAACGAACAATATAAATAAATACGAGAAATTCAAAGGTAAAAAATAAATTGTGAAATTTAAATGTGATAAAATAAAATAAATGCGGGAAATAAAAGACATAAATTAAATTGCGAGAAAATAAACTACAAAAAGTAAATACCAAAATTAAATATTACTTTAAATGGGTCATGAATAAACGAGTTATCTCACGTCATAGACATCGTAAGACTGATTCTAACAAATAAAAAAATTAAAAAAAAAAAGATAATATATAATGACATAGGTATAATATAATATTAATATGATATATTCATATACCATTAAAACCTATATATAATATATAAAGATACACATACATGAAAACTATATGAATACAAGTAAAATATATAGTTAATGTATAATATATTATGAATCATCTTACCTTAATAATTAAAAGAACGATTATTATTTTCAACAATTATAGATTCAAATACTAATAATATCGATATAATAATTAAACATTCAATGTATAGGTACGAAGAGCATAATAGTTGAGCATAGTAAATGAAGCTTTGGGCATGTAGCGCACGTGCGAGATAGTAGACGAACAACCAACTTCTTCCATAACTAAGAGTCGTCCGATTCCGTTTGATCTCATGGTCCAAAACTGGCTGTACAAAAAACATGAGTAGCAAATCAGTTAGGGTTTCAATTGCCTTAATAAACGGGGGAGATATGTAATAATGTTTTGTTTGGGTTTTATAATTGGACATACTTATATATTGGGCTTGCATTATTTAATTAGACTCAATCACAAGTTTAGTATTCTATAACTCAACTCGATTTTTAAGAACACTTTTAATCAAGAAAAACTTAAACAAACTGAAAATTCGTGTTTGTTTGTACACTTAAGTACTTTATATTCGTAATAGATATTGATTATTGAATCATTAACTTTTTTAAGTATTTAAGGGGTGTTTCTATCCTTTCAAATGAATTCTTAACTGTCGATAACCGTTAAGATTGAATTAAAACTGTTTAGAGTTGATTTTGAAACATATTTTTTTATTTTGGTGTTAGATGTATCGATACACGTATTAACTGTATCAATATAGTTTTTTTGAAAACTTGAAATCAATAAGGTGTAGTGAAACACCTTTTTGGTGTATCGAAACACCCAAATCTAAATAACTCTTAATTGTTTTTTTAATCTGTTACAGGTGTATCGAAACACCATATGAGTGTATCAAAACATGGCATATCAATAAAACTAAAAGTATGTATCAACATGGTTCCTAGCCGTTGGAGGATTTTTCAAATAATTGTTAAAGGTGTATCAAAATACACTATATCGATACACTATAAGCCTATGTCGTTACATGTTTTGACAATGTTGAAAATATAGCTAACCTTCAGGTGTATTGAAACAACAAAGTTTGTATCAATACACTCATATTAAAAACACAAAATTTGGCTACTTTAATACGTTTCAAACAATTCAAACAATTCTAAAACTTGTCAAAAACTTTTTAAACTTATTTTCAAGTTATTTGAACATAAGAATCATTTTTAAAATCTTTTCAAATTAGTCCAAAACATTTTCAATTATTATATCAAAACCAACTTCTCAATACTTTTTAAATTACATCAAGTAAACTATTATTTTACCCTAGTGTTTTTTTTTTAAAAAAAAATCTTTTGCTAATTAATTTTGACACGTGGACATAATCACAGAAAAAAATCATAATTTATATAACTTTAGTTTCTTTATTAATATAAAAATTTAATAATACTCCTCAGTTAAACTCTAAATTATCAAAAAGATAAACCCAAATATTAAGATTTGTTATTCTTTAATTTGCTCAAACACATGCACCAATTAATACAACGCATTTGTTTTTATCTGCATGCCAATAATTATAAGCTCAACTGGCTTGAGCTTCGTGAAAGAGGGGAAAACAGCCACGGAGTGAAGGCCATCTGACAGTTCTCAGCTTCCATTATAGGGAAATGTCCTTCACCATATAAAACATGCATTCTGAACCAGGTAATGCAAGAGCTCAGATAAGAAGATGATTAATGCGAGAGAGTTCCCGACGTTAGATGTCTACCAGCCCTGGGGATGAAAACAATTTACAACCCCACAATTTTCTTCTTCGTTGTCGAATTGAAGTTGGTGTTGTCATAGGACATGAACTCTGCCTTGCAAGGAAGGGAGACCAAGACAAGTTGTGTCTCGTGGATTAATTGCTAATTCAGTGCACAATGGGCAAATGATAATGATGGGGCCTTTGCTAGGTGTGTGTTAAAGTTAAGATAGTCGGCTATAATGGAGGGTGTGGAAGTAAATAGAGACTACATAATCTACGTGTATAGAATTTAACGGTTCTATAGTTAACGACAGTCAAAGAATGAGATTAATACAATTCAAAAATTTAAGAGTTAAGTTGATAAAATTGGAAAAGAAAGACTACGAGGACTAAATTCATGCGAAGCGTAGAAACGGGAAAATAATCGAAAGAAATTTTCGTTTGTAAGTATGCATGAATGAATTTAAGAGTGTGGGGGCTGCAAGTTAGATTGAGTCATTTAATTTGGTAGGTGATATACACTAAATAAATACAAATGTTAAAATTCAAACTTTAATGCGTCTTGGATTTCATTTCGTTTCGCTTGTCTCGAATTTTCTTTCCTATAAGAAGGGTCATCTCTCGTTCATGATGTTGGCAACCTAAGAGAAAAGTAGAGAATTCAAGAGAGAAACAATGGCAGACCAATCTCTATGTGCAGCTTTGTGCAATGTGTTGGGCCAAGTGAAACTATACCTGGCAATGGTTTCCCTGCAGTTTGGATATGCAGGGATGTACATTGTCTCCATGGTATGTTTGAAGCATGGCATGAGCAATTTCATCCTCGCGACTTACCGACATGTCGTGGCTACCATCGTCGTTGCACCCTTTGCCTTTGTTCTCGAAAGGTTTGTCCTCCATTGCTGATTTAATTCGCAGTTGCAGTCCCCGGCAATGAGAGTCAAAACTGCCAAATAACGACTGTAACGTTACCTCGTTGACACGAATTAAACTACCTTTTACATTGTTTTATGCAGGAAAATAAGGCCAAAAATGACCCTCCCTATCTTCCTCAGGATTGTAGCTCTTGGTTTCATAGAGTAATGCTTTGAATTCCCTTCATTTGCATCTTTATGCAAATAAATGCATAATTGCATACACACTCATATTTATGTACATATATTTTCTTGGATGTTACAGGCCAGTGCTTGACCAAAACATATATTATCTGGGAATGAAGTTCACAACAACAACATATTCAACAGCTTTTCTCAACATGCTTCCTGCTGTTACATTCGTGTTGGCAGTGATTTTCAGGTGAGATTAAAGGAACTTTTCAACATGTTTCATCAAGGTGATTAAAGGGATTTTTCGATGTTTCGACACGCAATGACCGTGTTGAATTCAGGTTAGAAAAGGTGGATGCGAAGAAGATAAGAAGTGTGGCAAAGATCATTGGAACAGCAATCACAGTCATAGGAGCAATGGTGATGACTTTATACAAAGGTCCTGTTATCGACTTCATCAAGTCAGGGGGAGTTATCCACCATGGAAACACCGCCGAATCCGCTGATAAAAACTGGATTACTGGCACAATACTGCTTCTTGGAAGCACATGTTGCTGGTCAAGCTTCTTTATTTTGCAAGTGAGTCCGAATCCGGTGAACCGTTGAATAGAACAGCAAAATTTAATGGAACAGGAAACTACTTTTGATTGATCTAACATTTGGTTATGGCCTCTGTCCAGTCCTTCACATTGAAGCTGTACCCTGCAGAGCTCTCTCTTACAGCAATGATATGTTTCATGGGGATGGTTGAAGGTGCAGGCGTGTCACTCATCATGGTTCGCGATTTAAGTGCGTGGAAAGTCGGTTGGGACTCGAGGCTGCTCGGTGCAGCATACTCTGTAAGTGTCCCAACATAGCCTTTTTGCTTGGCAGCCATGATCATGCACATAAAACACTAGTATTTTACACTTCTGATATCAAATTTGTGATTAATCAGGGGATATTTTGCTCCGGGATCGCGTATTATCTGCAAGGAGTCGCTATAAGGCAACGAGGGCCGGTCTTCGTTACGTGTTTCGGTCCTCTATGTATGATCATCACTGCTGTACTAGGGGCCATTATGTTAGCAGAAAAACTCCACCTTGGAAGGTATGGTGCAAAGTGCAAACAACTTGATCTTCAATATTTTGAAAAATATATTATCGACACCCAAAGTAATATATATATATATATATATATATATATATATAATTTCAGCATTCTTGGAGCGATTATCATAGTGCTAGGCCTTTACACCGTGGTGTGGGGCAAAAGCAAAGATGTGAAAGCGTCTGAAACAGATGAGAAAAGCAATGGCCTGCAGGAACTGCCCATTACTGTTGAAAATGGGACTAATGGAATTGCCAAAATTGTTACTGTTCCAGCTTCAAAAATTACTTTCACCACCGGAGGAACATGAAAAATTGTTGCCTTCCAAGTGTTTGATTAAATTCCTAGCATCATCATTTATTCCTGGAGAATGTGAAGGCAATACATACATATACGAACTTCCAGAACTGGACAGAGCATAATCTCTAAGGCTTCTACTATCCGTATTAGGGTCATTTGTACAGATTTGCTAGGAATAGCAGGATGGACCAAAGAGCGTTTGGGGGCAGTTTCACCCTTATAAATTTTAAATTTTTTATATATTTTATATTGATGATCTAATTTTATATAATTTTATTAATTATTAAAATTTATAACTGAAATAAAATCATACATCTATCGTGTTTGTTTATACCTTCTAGGCATAAAAAAGTAAGTCATCCCAAATAATCGGTCTAAACCATAAACCCTAAACTACTATTTTAAAGTGAAAATATTAAAGGAGATATTATTACGGAAGATTTTCATCCTTTTAACTATGCGTAAATGTTTAATAATCGATAGATCTTGTTTATGTATATTTAGTGAGTTGTATAACGAAAAATTCTATAACGGGCGTTGAACACTACTGAACATCACTAATGTTGAACACTGTTAAACACCATTAAATTAATTAATAAAAATTTAAAATCTCAAGGACTCAATATGTAATTAATAAAAGAGTGATAAACTCAACATATAATTAATAATCGTATGATTAGTCCTTTAGATTTTTATTATTTATAAATTAATTTAATAATATTCAACGTTGTTCATTATTAATGATGTTTAGCGGTGTTCGACGCCCGTTATAGACTCATTAGTTGTATAACAAATTAATAAACTAAAACAAGAAATTAGTAATATAAAATAGGTACTTGAGTTTGGATTTAAATTATGAGTCTAAACAATTCTTATATAATGATAGTAATATATTAGAACAAGTAATAATTTCTTCTAAATCAGAAAAATATATAAATTTTGGACCTTTATATTATTGTAAAAAACAATAATTGGACAAAAGAAAAACATTTAAATTATTTTGTTAGAACATTTTGAGGTACCGTATTACAATTTTACTTTTTACACTTTATGACTAATTTTATTTTAAAAAATCTAAGCAAATTAAAATGAGTTAATTTTTTATATTAATTTAAATTAAAAAAATATTTTTTTTCAAGTCTAGTTAACTTTTGTTTAACCTGTTTTTAGGTTCCAAGCATTAAGGTTCTTGGGCCTACTTTCGCATTAGACCTAGGCCTTATATGATATAAGTAAAAATATTCGAGTAAAATATACTTCAAATCATTTAATAATGTATTCGATTATAAATAAATTATGTTGAGTTGATCACACAATGTATTTGATCAAGAGGGGGTGAATTAACAATTTAAAAATTGTTGGAAGATTTTTTATGAAAATGAAAGAATTTAAGAACACAAGATTTGTAGTGGTTCAAACTTCAAAACAAATTCTATATCCATTACATTAGCTCTCATTAAGGATTTTCTAATCCATTCACTAGATGAATTCAACTTTTTCTAGGTTCAAGGGTTAACCTTTACAATAAGCCAATTTTTTACCAAAAATTGACTTAAACCTCTCAATAGATTACAAATGATAAGAGATTGCAAATTAGTTTCTCTCACAAGAAAAATATGTCCCAATTACATAATAACACTTCCCAAACTCAATTACAAAGAAATGAATTGAAATACAAGAGTTGGGAGAAAAGATTTTCAATGATGTTCTTGGAGTTGGATTGAAATGCTTGAATGTTTGCTTGAAGTTCAGTAGTCGTTAATGTTGTTTGAAAAGCTTCATTTTATACATCCTCATTGATTTTTAACCGTTGGGTTGTTGAAATTGTAAATAAAGACGTTGAAGCTTCATCTTCCCACCATAAATGCACATATGCAACCTATGGTATTGAAACACGGGCTACCTGTTTCAAAACATTACAAAAAGTACAAAGAGACGTTGTGCATTTATTACAGAGGTTTCGGAACGAGTATCAATATAGAGAGTAAATTGTGACCTTTGGTATCGAAACGAGTATAGAAACTGGTTAACTAACATTTAAAGCTCAACTGACTTCAAACGGTCAAAATATTTAAAACTTAGAGAGCCGTTGGAGATTTTCAGGGTATCGAAACTGGTATCGAAACGCCTTATCATTTTTTAAAATAATTTAAAATTAAAGCATGGTTCGATACATGGTTTGAAACTGAACTTGGCAGATTCATTCCGGTATCGGAACGTGTTTCGAAACAGGTGTTTAAAACTCAAGAACATTCTTTGAAAATTAAAGCTCGGTATCGATACATGTTTGAATGGTATTTAAAAATTTATGAAGTTTATAAAATATTAAATGTGAAATTGTCAAAATTTAGAGGCAAAGCTCCCACTTGCTCGCGTCGCCTCTGTTCGCACGTTTTCAAATATTTATATAAATTATTAAAACTTGTTATTGATCAAAAGTTTTTATATTCAAAATCTTTTACTCTTCATCGGTAACTATTTAGAACTTAGTTTTCACAGATAAACACTTTTTTTTATATCTCGTTTGATTTTTAGAAATCATACTAGACGGGGCGGAGATAATTTTGTATTTTTATTCGATCTTCAATATTTGTGGGTAAGGCTTCAGAGAATCTCCATTAAGTGTTTTGATGATTTTTTTCATATTCATCTCTTATGAATCTTTATAATTTTCGGTTAATCCTATTATATATTTTCTCTCCCAAAATTTAGTACACTAAAATAAATATTCAATATTAAAACTCCAAAATTATAAAAATAAATGATAAATTTAAATTTTATCAACAAACAAACTATTTTAAAATTATAAAAAATTATAAAACACGACTAAAAGTCTAAAATATTAACTATTGAAACATGATTACATGCACTAGCTTTAAAATAAAATATATAACTAATAATCTATAATTTCAAATCATGTCTTTTGTTGTGCGTAGGAAGACTTATATCTTTATGGTGCAAGCGCACACCTTTGCCAAATTATAGTATTTAAGATCAATAACTCATAGTTCGACAGAGCATCTTTTATTGACTCCTCCTTATCCTTAATTCGGAGTGCTATTGAAGGCCACATCTTGATAATACCTCTCGGCGTGAATCAAGGATGAACGAAAACCGATGATATACTCCTTTTAGTCGTTGAAATCTCAACTTATCCCTAAGCAAGATTAGCCAATGACCAAGAGAAAAAACCGTATTCACTATTTCCGTGAATTTAATTATCCTTAGTTTAGACAAATATGTTTTTCGTTGTAAACTTATATTCCGAGCTCGTATGCAAGAAAAAGTAAATACCTATAGTGAATAAACTATAAATTATGGAATTACATTAATAAAACTCAAATAAAGGTACAATCTTCTTCCACAACTACTCCATATTCTTCGTTGCATTTTTGCCACGGCAGCCAAGTTGCTATCCTGGCGGGTGTTTCACTGCATCTGATCTATATCTTTCTTCATTCAACATCTATTGGTGATATTGGGTGGTTTATTCCCTATCTAAGAAAGAAAACCATAATCGTACCCATTTCTATCAAATATTGTATAAAAACGGTAATTAAGTACTTGGATCCTGACATGTAGAAAATATGAAGAATTATTTAATATTGTCATCAAAGTCTATTAATCACCAACAATAATTAAGTGAAAAGTGGTATAAAATATAAGACTTTTACGCACTTATCATCTCCTTGTTCTAAGAGAAACTGGATTCAATAATCTTTCTAAACATATAAATATTAAATATTTGTCAACGCCGTTTTTGGTCCGGGTTAAAATTGGTTGGACCTTCAAAGTTTCGTTAAAGATTGGAGTCGCCATCATCGTTTCGAATAGGTACGACTGAAAACCTATGAAACTGATCTGAGTTTGAATCAGAGTTGTAATCGGGTTCGGGAGTTGATTACGTGCGGGGAAGGTTATAACACCCTCACAACGCCCAAAATTGGTACCTAAAAGGGGTTGTATTGTCTACCAAGCTTTAAAGGTGGGTTAATAGCACTATTATATAAAAATTATATAAAATAAATAAAATAATATAATGAAGAATATAATATAAACACATACCAAAAATAATTGAAACATAAAATTAAACTAAAATAATTCAAAGAAATCAAACTACATAAATTTAAAAAAATTAATTTTCTAATATAATTAAAATTCAACTCACAAATTAATTAAATTAATAAAACCAACTAATTATTAAATCAAATCTAAACAAATTTATTGATTCGATTATTAAGTAAATTCATGAACAAGAATCTAATGAAGATAAAACATAATAAAAAGGAATAATATAAAATAAAACTAAAATTTAAGAGCATGAATTTAAACACCTAAATCTAAATAAATAAAATAATATAATGAAGAATATAATACAAACACATACCAAAAATAATTGAAACATAAAATTAAACTAAAATAATTCAAAGAAATCAAACTACATAAATTTAAAAAAAATATTTTTTTAATATAATTAAAATTCAACTCACAAATTAGTTAAATTAATAAAACTAACTAATTATTAAATCAAATCTAAACAAATTTATTGATTCAATTATTAAGTGAATTCATGAACAAGAATCTAATGAAGATAAAACATAATAAAAAGGAATAATATAAAGTAAAACTAAAATTTAAGAACATGAATTTAAAAACCTAAATTTAGGAGGACCTATGAAGTGATTCTCCCTCTAATTTTTTGCCAGCTCATCGGACTGCAGAAGAACCAATTTCAATTTGAAATTGAAATTGGATTTTCATCCCACTGAGAAACGCAAAATTTTTCTTTCATATCTGATTTCCAACACTTAATTTTTTTTATAATATTACTGATTGGAATTAATTAAAAGAATATCATCAAATATTTTTAGGTTCTCAAAACGTTTTTATTTTTACTTCTCAGTTTATTTTTCATACAAATAAAAGAACAAAAAAAATAGAGACAAAATAATAAAGAGAGATTCGACTCTTTTTACCTCTTTTAAAGTTGATTCCACTGATGAAATTACAAGGTAAACACATGATCTTCCTCTTTTTTTGCTTGCTTTTTCTCGAACTTTTTCACTGAATCTTCTCCGTTTTTAATCTGATTTTCGTAGAGAATTTTCCTTGTATTTTCCTTGTGTTTTTCCTAGAGGGTTTGGGGTATTTATAGTATAGAAATTAGGGTTTTATGAGGAGTTTGAACTCCAAAAATTTAAGAATTGATTAGGGTTTTTGCTTGGTGAAGAAGAATTTGAGAGGAGCTCAAACTCCTTTAGGATTTTTGATTTTTTAAAATATTTTCGGATTTTTTTAATTTCTAAATTTATTTTTTTATATTTTTTTTATTTAGATCATTCTAGATTTATTTTTATTTATTTTTAATTTCTAAATTTATTTTTTCAGATTTTTTTAGATTTTGATCATTCTAGATTTATTTTGATTTATTTTTAATTTTTTTATATTTTCGTTTTTTTTTTGAATTTTCGGATTTTTTTGAAATTTTTTAAAATTTATTTATTTATATTTTATATTTCTGAATTTTTAATTTATTAGTAAAATTTATTAGATTAAGTTTAATCCCAAAATTTGTTACATATAATATTGAAACATGATAACATGCACTACCTTTAAAAGAAAATATGTAACGATTAATTGATGACAAATTTTTAAAGATATTGTCATTGTTGTTTTTTGAAACAATTTATTATAACATTCCCTTCCCGATCTGGTAAGAAATCGGGTCGAAAAGTATTACAATAGTTTTTTAGTGATTCAACACAAAGGTTCTATGATTCAATAAAGGGTTTCATTTAGTAATATGAATCATTAATATTACAATAGGTCTATGATTTGTCCGACTAAAGGTCTCACTAAAATTAGAGCCAATTTTAATTTTTTTTTTTAATTTTTAGAGACTAATTTATAAATTCTAAAATTTATAGGTATTTATTCAAATTTTCTTTTATCAATTTGAAATTAGCCCCTAAATTAAGTTTCATGTAAAATTTTAGCTTATTTCAATGTCATATACCCTTTCAATTTTAATATGAAATTAATAAAAATGAAAATGTAAACATGTCAAACTTCATTTTATTCCACTTAAGTCCTTTAACCTAAAAATACATGAAAATTAATACATTAGGCATTCTTTTTCTATTAAGATAATTATAAAATATTTTAATAAACAATACGCATTCAAATGTATACATAGGCCTCAATAACATATCACATTATCAATGTTACATATTTAATACATCAACATCAATATCCATTAACCAATGATCAATACCAATGAACAATATTCAATATCCATTACTAATATGCAATATCAATAAGTTCTTTAAAATAGTATTAACTATTAGATTGATTAATATAATGGATACGCGAATTTTTACGCCTTGTTAAATCAATGAATGGTCTTAATCCCTCTATCTCGTTAAAATGACCAATAAACAACATATCTTTGCTTCGTCAAATATATACAGTAGCCAAAGAACCTTAGTCCATCCATACCAATAAACTCATAAATTTTATGATATTGTTAAGAATATTTTATTTATGGTGAATATCAATGTATTAGAGGAAGGTTTAATGGGCTTTATTATTAGGGTTTAATACCCATTGAAATTAGGGTTTCCATCCATGCCTATAAATATAGATTTTTGGAGAAAACTTTGTACACAACTCTACTTTGAGAATACAATAAAATCTCTCCCTTTTTCTCTCTCTTTTGTCTATTTTCTTCTTGTTCTTTATTTTATTCACAACACGTTATCAGCACGAGTTTGCTCAGAAGATTTTAATTTCAAGTTTCTTCAAAGATTTACTCGGTATGTTTTTTCCATCTTATATATTTTAATTTATAAAATAATGTATGATGATGATGATGATTATATTTTTTTGTATATACTTGTTTTTGTCTAATGTTATTATGTGTTTATTTCATTCCATTAATATTTTTTTTGTTTTGATAATTTAATCTGAGTATATTGACTGAACATCTCGTTCTACGAAGCTACTGGTCTCAAAGGAGGTTCTTTTATTAAAGGACCTTGTGAACTGGTTTAACAACACCGTGTATGAGGACTAAATCTTTGTTTGTTTGTATATATATTTAAGATATAGTTGATCTAATTTTTTTTATTTGTCTTTTATAGTATATCAATGACAAATATTGCAAAAAATGAGTTTGTGGCTCTTGATATTTCTGGAAAGAATTATTTATCCTGGATCCTAGATGTCGAAATACATCTAGATGCAAATGGCCTGAGAAATACTATTAAAGAGGGGATGTAGAATCTGCTCAAAATAAGGCCAGAGCCATGATACTTCTTCACCGTCACCTCCATGAGGGGTTGAAATCTGAATATTTAACGGTGAAAGATCCTTTTATTCTTTGGAATAATTTAAAGGAATGATATGACCACCAGAAAATTGTTATTTTGCCTAAAGCTCGATATGATTGGTTGCATTTGAGATTACAAGATTTTAAATCAGTAAGCGAGTATAACTCTGCTATGTTTCGAATTACTTCATAATTGAAGTTATGTGGTCAAAATATTACTGATGAGGATATGTTAGAAAAAACATACTCCACTTTTCATGCCAACAATGTTGTCCTTCAGACACAATATCATGAAAAAGGCTTTAAGAAATATTCTGAGTTAATTTCTTGCCTTCTTGTGGCTGAGCAAAGTAATGAGTTGCTCAAGAAAAATCATGAATATCGCCCAACAGGCTCCGCTCCATTCCCTGAAGCGAATGTGACATTATATAGAGGAAAAAATAAAGGCTATACCAATAATCATGGTCATAGTTTTGGGTGTGGGCGTGGTCATAGCCATAGTCGAGGACATAGGCGAGGTGGTCGTTTTAAAAGTAACTATACTCACCGCAAGTGGAACAATAAGGATGACAATGGTGCAAAAGATCAATCCAAGAAAGAGGAATCTACGTGTCATCGATGTGGCAACACAAATCATTGGGCCCGTGCTTGCCGTACTCCAAAACATCTTGTGGACCTTTACCAACAATGAATAAGTGGTAAAGGAAAAAGAATTGAAACAAATTTTGTTTATATTGATGAAAAAGATGATTATGACCTTCACAAAGATGATTATGACATTTCTGGCAGTGGCCAGGACAATTATGGCATTACAAACATAGAAGTTGATGATTTTCTCATATCCCCTGAGAGAAATATTTGATGCCTTTTAATTAATTTCATATTTACTTTATGTTATTAAGAAGATGTTTTATTTTATCATGTATTTTTTTCAAGAATAAAATTTATGTTTACTTTATTAAAATCATTGGTGTTATTTATTTGTTTATTTATTTATTTCGAATATTATTGTAACATTTATTTATTTATTCTTTGAAGAATATGATTACGTCACAAATACAGTGCTAATATCATAGAAGGCTCCAGAAAAACGCATATGTTATTGCCAAATGGAACTTTATTCCATATTTAAGATGCGCTATACTCTCCAAAGTCAGAACGAAACTTATTAAGTTTTAAAGATATTCGCAAAAATGGATATCATATTGAGATTATTAGTCAAGGAGATGCTGAATATCTCTACATTACGAGTATAACTCAAGGCAATAAGAAAGTGCTAGAAAAATTACATGCACTGTCATCCAGATTATACTACACAAGAATTAGTGCAATTGAAGCACGTGCTATTGTAAACTATACTGATAAATTTATTATTTGGCACGACCGGTTAGGCCACCCTGGTTCGATTATGATACGAAGAATTATTGAGAATTCATGTGGTCACTCATTGAAGAACCAAGAGATTCTTCAAAGTAATGCCTTTTTATGTGATGCTTGCTCTTAAGGTAAATTAATTACTCGACCATCACCAACTAAAATAGATTATGAATCTATTAACTTTCTGGAACGGATACAGGGTGATATATGTGGGCCCACACACCCTTCTTGTGGACCATTTAGATATTTTATGGTTTTAATTGATGCATCAACTAGATGGTCAAATGTATCCTTGTTATCGACCCATAACTTGGCATTTTTGAGGTTACTTGCTCAATTAATAAAACTACGAGTACATTTTCCAGATTCTCCCATAAAGACAATTCGTCTTGATAATGCTGGTGAATTTACTTCTAAGGCTTTTGATGATTTTTGCATATCGATTGAAATTAGTGTTGAACATCCTGTAGCTCATGTTCATACACAAAATGGTCTTGCAGAATCATTTATTAAACGACTTCAATTAATTGCAAGACCGTTATTGATGAAGTCCAAACTACCAATTTCTTCTTGGGGGCATGCCATTTTACATGCGGCATCACTGATTCGCATCACGCCAGTAAGTTATCATAATTTCTCCCCATTACAAATGGTTTTTGGTCAGGAACCAAATATTTCCCATCTTAGAATTTTTGGATGTGCGTTTTATGTTCCGATTGCTCCACAACAACACACAAAGATGGGTCCTCAAAGGAGATTGGGGATATATTTCAGATTTGAATCCCCCTCGATAATTAAATATCTTGAGCCTTTGACGGGGAATTTATTTACAACTCGACTTGTCGATTTTCATTTTAATGAATCAGTTTTCTCGAAATTAGGGTGAGAAAATAAACAGTTGGGAAACGAAATAAGATGAAATAAATTATCGTTATCTCACTTTGATCCACGTACCCAACAATGTGATGTAGAAGTTCAAAGGATAATTCATTTGCAAAACTTAGCAAATCAATTGCCAGATGCTTTTGTTGACCCTAAAAGAGTGACTAAGTCATATATTCCAGTTGTGAATGCTCCGGTTAAAATTGATATCCCAGAAGGACAAACTCTAGTTGCTAATGAGTCAAACGCATGCTTAAAGCGTGGTAGACCAATAGGTTCCAAAGATAAGATTCTACGAAAAAGAAAAGGAGCTATATCTTGTGATGGTCCGATTTTGGAGTCAACGATTCATGAAATATCTCAAGAAGAGATTAAAAGTTCTATATAAGAGACATTAGACATGACTCAGGTACCTGATAATCATGAGATCTCTATAAATTATGTCATGTCTGGTAACAAATAGAACCGAAATAAAATCGATGTTGATAATACTTTTGCATGCAATACAACACTAGAGATTTTGGATGATAATGTGGATCATGAACCATTGTCAATTGGACAACGTAAGCAAAGAGATGAATGGCCAAAATGGAAAGAGGCAATTGAAGCGGAACTCAAATCTGTTTCAAAAAAAGAAGTATTTGGTCCTGTAATCCGTACACCAAAAGGTGTAAAACCCGTGAGGTATAAACGTGTCTTTGTGAGAAAGAGAAATGAAAAAGGGGAAATTGCGAGATATAAAACTGGTTTGGTTGCAAAAGGATTTTCAAAAAGACCTGGAATTGATTATGAAGAAACATATTCCCAGTGGTGGATGCAACAACTTTTCGATTTTTGATTAGTCTGGCAGTAAAAGAAAGACTTCATTTCTGCTTAATGGATGTTGTTACAACCTATCTATATGGGCTTCTTGATAATGATATTTATATAAAACTTCCAGAAGGATTTAAACTGCCTGAAGCAGTTAATTCAGGTTCTCGAGAACATTATTCAATTAAATTGAATAGATCCCTTTATGGATTAAAACAATCTGGGCCCATTTGGTATAATCGCCTCAGTGAATACTTATTAGCGGAAGGCTATAAGAATGATCCAATTTCCCCATGCATTTTTATTAAGAGGTTTAGCTCCGAATTTGTCATTATTGTTGTGTATGTTGATGATTTAAATATCATTGGAACTCCTGAAGAGATCTCTTTGACAGTGGAATATTTAAAAAAAAGAATTTGAAATGAAATATCTCGGAAAAACAAGATTTTGTCTTGGATTACATATTGAGCACTTAAAGGATGGAATCCTCGTGCATCAATCAACATACATAGAAAAAAAATGCTAAAGTGGTTTTACATGCATAATGCACATCCGTTGAGCACCCCTATGGTTGTTAGGTCACTTGATGTTAACAAAGATCCATTCCGTCCTCGAGAGAAGAATGAGGACATTCTTGATCCAAAAGTACCGTATTTAAATGCTATTGGTGCATTGATGTATCTTTCTAGTCACACACGACCTGACATATCATTCGCTGTCAATTTGTTGGCAAGATTTAGCTCATGCCCAACCCGAAGACACTGGAATGGGGTTAAACATATATTTTGTAATCTTCAAGGTATGAAAAACATGAGATTATTTTTTCCTAATATATCTAAAACAGAGTTGGTCGATTTTGCGGATGCAGGATACTTATCTGATCCTCATAATGCTCGATCACAAACTGATTATGTATTTATATATGATGGTACAACAATTTCTTGGTGTTCAATGAAACAAACTATTACTGTCACTTCTTCTAATCATGTTGAGATTTTGGCTATCCATAAGGCTAGTCGTGAATGTGTGTGGTTAAGGTCTGTAACCCAACATATTCGAGAAAATTGTGGTTTACTCTCTCGAAAAATTTCTCCGATAGTCTTATATGAGGATAATACAGCATGTATTGCCCAACTTAAGGAAGGATACATAAAGGGTGATAGAACAAAATACATCTCACCAAAATTCTTCTTTACTCGTGATCTACAAAAGAATGGAGACATTAATGTGCAACAAATTCATTCATGTGATAATTTGGCAAATCTATTTACTAAGGCGCTCCCTACTGCTTCATTTGAGAAGTTAACTTACAATATTGGATTGTGTCGTGTCAGAGATCTTGTCTGATGCATTTATGAGGGGGAGTAAAACACGTGTTGTACTCTTTTCCTTATCCATGGTTTTGTCCCATTAGGTTTTCCTGGAAAAGGTTTTTAATGAGACAACATATTTTGTATATTAAAGATGTGTACTCTTTTTCCTTCACTAAGCATTTTTTCCCACAAGGTTTTTATCTTAGTAAGGTTTTAACGAGGCACAATATCTTCATGGATATTCAAGGGGGAGTGTTAAGAATATTTTATTTATGGTGAATATCAATGTATTAGAGGAAGGTTTAATGAGCTTTATTATTAGGGTTTAATACCCATTGAAATTAGGGTTTCCATCCATGCCTATAAATATAGACTTTTGGAGAAAGCTTTGTACACAACTCTACTTTGAGAATACAATAAAATCTCTCTTTTTTCTCTCTCTCTTGTCTATTTTCTTTTTGTTCTTTATTTTATTCACAACAAATATATCAATTATTTTCAATTTTCACTTGATTTCAAGATTTGGTAAATTTTATGTCAATATACATTCCAATAACGATTTTAATGGTTTCAATGATCCAATAACAATACTTTGACCTTTAGATCCATATCAATAAGTTTAATGATTTAATACAATAATTTTGCCAATAACAATATATACACGTTCTAATAACAATGATAATGATTAAATGTTCAATATTCAATGATTCAATGACATAATTCAATGTTCAATATCAATAATCCATGTTAATCAATGATTCAATGACATAATTCAATGTTCAATGAGCAATATTTAATATGATAATGATTAAATACAACAATAATTTTAATGATTCAATACACAACAATACAATAAGGAAACTTACCATCATACCTTAAATGAGTTCCAATATAATACCTTGTGTTTGAATGCTTTTAGTGACAATATTTAATATAATGTGAGGAGAAAAAACACCTAACTTGTTCATAAGACTCCGATTATACTCACCTTGACAGTAAAGACTTTCAAAACTTCTTGATAATAATTTCTCTGCGTTTTAGCTTTAAAGATGATGATGGATGATCTTTTAAAGTTTAAATTACGTAAAAGTCATGAAATTGATTATCAAATGATTTGATGATGTAATATTAATATTCAAACTTAACTAAATTTGTAGATAATATTAGTTCTATAGATTTAAGTTTAATACATATAGATTTTAATATCAACTTTCAAGACCTAATCTTAAAATTGAATTTTAATCTTTCATGAAATCTAATAAGGGTTTTATTTACTAATACAATAGCTCTAATTTAGTGTGTTGAAATTGAAGAGATGATAAAGATTGATATTTGAGGTGCTTGGAGTTTAAACTTAAAGATGATAATGAAGGAGCTTGACTTAACTTAGTGAAAAATTTGATGAAATTTAAGAAAAAAGATAATAATTCTCTTGATTCTTTTAAGGCTTAATTTTTTTTCTTCAATTAATGTTATAACACTTCCTTAATCCAAAATATTTTTTTTTCAAGACAACAAGGTATCGCTTGAATTGCATAAGCTTGATTCATACCGTAAAATAGGTTAATTATGAAGGTGATCTCTCAATTTTTTAAAATTTATATATTTTTCTTAAATTTTTAATTTTACAATTTAATCATCAAATATCTTTTTATTCTATTTAATAAGACCCATAAATCAAAATTAAGCTCAACTAAAGTTAACTTACTAATAATTGAGTACAATAAAAGAGTCAATATATTATTTAGAATTTTTTGGTACAAAATTTTCGATCACTGAAATCTAATTTTGACTAGATTGATTTTTGCTGTGTTACAGTTTATAGTTTTTTTCTTCTAAGATCTGTTTACTCAAAAATTAATAAATCTTAATATATAACTCAAAATCAAGAATCATTTATTTTAAATGATTTAAACTTTTGTATGATTATAAAAATATAAGTCTCACTTTCTTATTTATCTTATAGAATATTTGGCTAAAATTATTTTTATGAAAATATTATAGATAATTTTTATAATATTTTAACAATTAAATACATATTATTTAAAAATATATATATCAAAATCGATCGTGTTATATTTTAAATAAAACTAGACTAAAATACGTTTATAATGATGTATAAACCAATTTTGTAATTATTTTTATAGAATTTAAGGAGAATTTTTAACCTACTCTAGCTAGACCTGATAAACTTGATCCGAGAATCGAAAATTAAACTAATTTATCCGAACGAAAATCCGATTGAATTCGAACAAGATGATCCTAACGTGATTCGAAACCCAAATCGAAACTGAAACTGAAACCGATCCGAATTCTAGAAGAACCGATATATACCCGTAACCGATTTGATTCGTAACTGATTTGACCCGAACCGATTTTCACCTGAACCAATTTTCATCCAAACTGAAAATAACCCGAAATTAACTTGCTCAAAACCGATCTAAATCGAACATCAATCCAATTTTAACCCGATAATTGAGTCAAAGTAAATGAATGATTTATTTTTACTATTGTTTATTTTTTAACAATATGATAAATAATAAAACAATACATATTTTATTATCTCTTTATATTATGATAATACTAGTTAATCATTATATTTGATAACAATTTAATGTTTAATATCACATTTCCTTCTTTAAAAAATCAATTTATTTTTTGTCAATCATTCTCCATCAGAGTTGGACCTCCATTTTGATTCATCTGCTCATAGTAAACACTAAAGACCAATAATCCACGATGCAAATGGTGTTTGCATTTAAAAATATCCATATAAGAAAATAACCCAACTAATTTAAAGATATAAATTAGAAAGTACACCTGGTAACATAAAAATAAGTTTTAAATAAATAATTCTCATTCAAAAGTGATATTTAACTAGAGATAAAACCAAGTATTTAAACCCAACTACTCTTACATATCAAATTCAGTATATTGAGTACACACAAATTCAGTTACATATCAAATTCAGTTATATTGAGTACACGAATCCATGTATTTACAAAAATGACATTAGCCCTTAAATTATCAATATTGCCTTTACTCGAATAAAAATCGAGGTAAAAAAAATTCAAAACAATTCCAATACGAAATGTCATAATCCTTGAGTCATCCTATATTCTTCTTCAAAATTTTGTGACATTTTGAGGTCAAATGATTATTCAACTTTAAAATCGAAACTTTTCCCTTTTCACACAAATCTTGTACCGAAAATCTGATTTCCACCATTTTTCTTCTACTGATGTGAACTATTCATTTATGGAATAAAAATAATTATTGAGATTGTTATCAAGTTGGTCCTTATACTTTTTCCTCTTTTTCACTTTTATCCTCAAACAAATTAAAAGATATATTTTTACAAGAATATATGATTAATTCTATATATAATATACACGATTTAATTCATACTCAAGTCCAACTCAAACCAAATTAACCCGAAAATTCAAAGATTAACCCGATATGAACTGATCCGAATGACTCGATATGGATCCAACTCAAAAATATCCGATCCGATATTGACCCGAACCACCGATCTGATATCTGAATTGACCTGAATTATCATATAACCGAATTAAAACCCGAACCAAACTAGACCCGAACCGAACCAAATCTAAACCGAATACAAACCCCCGAAAATGAACCGAACCGAAATAATCCGAACTGAAACCGAACCGAATAACCCGTTTGTCACCTCTAACTCTAGCTGACCATATTCAAATTATAAAAGATTAGATTTTTGTTGAAAATAAATAAATTACTCTTATGATCATATAACTTTGTAAAATATTAGAAATCCCAAAAGATATTTTTCGACGATCTTTATTGTAATTTATATGAGTATGATTTGATTATCTTTATAGGTCAGATATAACAATCTTCGTTCTTATCCTCATTTAAATTTCGATAAAAAAAAAAAATCACATTCTCATCCTCGTAAATAAACATTTCAATTATCTCTCATACTCGTGCATTCAAATCCTCAAAATTTTCAATTATTTCTTATTTCATTATCACCCCTATTTTAATCTCATTTTTAACTCCTAAAAACCTCACTATAAGATATGGAGATAAACAAAGATATCTCCAGAATCCGAGTTGGCAAATAGCAGAGATTTCAACGGAAGTCCCCACAGAAACAAAAGATACTAGTAGCCGTCTAAAGCTTATGGAAACCGGCGTGCCACGTGTACGCCACTTGTGTCCACGTGGCATCCCTGGAAGGCCTGCCAAGATCGCGAGCATCATCAACCCCTTATCCAACAAATTCCCATTTTGTTTTTGGCTTAGAGACTTCTCTTACTGTCTCTCTCTCTCTCCTTCCCTCAGTCACCAAACGGCTTATTGAAACATTATTATTTACCTTCATTTTTGAAACGCCATGACCGCCATAGCTACTGCTGGTGCTCTGTCTTTGCCAATCTCTATACGAGGATCATGCAAGATTTGTTCTTCTAAAAAGGTACTTTTTCTGCTTTTTTATGGGGTTAGTTTATCTGGGTTGTTGTTGGATTTTGAAGATAATTTCATTTGTTTGGTTATTTTTGAGTTTTTTCCACCTTTGGAAGCCTTAAAGATTTGGTTGTTTAATCTGTTTTTAAGTTAAACTAACGGGGTAGTCCCAAAATTTACTATAATGTGTTGTATGATCCTTATAGGTTTAATTTAGGAACGTTTGAAAACGTTGTTCTTTGTTAGTTAGCTGAAAATCCCAAATCAGTTCTTCTGTGGCTAATATTTCGAGATTGATTTAGTTTCAGGGCATTAAAAAGGGGTTTAGGGTGTATGCTGTATTTGGTGAGGAAAGTAGCCTGGGGGATAAGAAGAGCCAGTGGGGCACTCTATTTGATGTTGAGGATCCAAGGTCTAAAGTTCCCCAATCTAAAGGGAGGTTCTTAGATGTATATCAGGCACTGGAAGTGGCCAGATACGATATTCAGTACTGCGATTGGCGGGCTCGGCAGGATCTACTTGCAATTATGCTTCTTCATGAGAAGGTCTTCTATCACAATATGATATTTTCCTTCGATCTCATGTGTTATTGTTTACAAGATAATTTCTTCGATTACATAAGTTTTTGTTGCTTTGTTTTGGGTTGTAGGTAGTGGAAGTGTTGAATCCTCTAGCTCGTGAGTACAAGTCTATCGGCACCATGAAAAAAGAACTTGCGGAATTGCAAGGAGAACTAGCACAAGCTCACAAACAGGTAGATGAAATCAGAAGTTAATGAATTTTGATTCTTATAATTTAATTACAACACCTATGCACCAACATGGTATTTAAATCAGTCCAATGATTATGATCCCTTCTCGTTAATCGGAGTATGGCTGGAATTAATTACCATTGGTATCTAGTATAACTGACAAAGGAATAATTCAAAAAAGGTCCTTATTTTGGTATTAGCCAATTCTGATTCTGATATGGGAGAAATAACAGGTACATATATCCGAAGCAAGGGTTGCTACCGCTTTGGACAAACTAGCTTACATGGAGGAATTAGTTAATGATAAGCTGTTAGAAGACAGAACTGCAACAAAGTCCCATGTCACATCCTCTTCTAGTACATCAACGCAATCTACGGATACTATGAAGAAGTTGCCCCGGAAAAGCTTGGATGTGTCAGGTCCGGTTCAACCATATCACCCACGCTTGAAGAATTTTTGGTATCCCGTTGCTTTCTCCACTGATCTGAAGGACGACACTATGGTAAGCTATATTTGGAACTATAATGTTGCTTATCACCCAACTCCACAAAATATGACATTCTAATTCTACATTATGATGATTGGCATTATTTCTTCATTTATCTTTGGCTTCCTATCGCAATTCAAATATCTATCAATTCTATGAGAATATGTTACTTGATGGGGTGACATGGCAACTTGTGTAGTTCTGTTTTCCAGTTAGATAATAAGTGTCCGTCTATTGATGTGTTTATTACTTCTCGTTCCAGATTCCGATCGAGTGCTTTGAAGAGCCATGGGTTCTTTTTCGTGGAAAAGACGGGAATCCAGGATGCGTCCAGAACACCTGTGCACATAGAGCATGTCCTCTTCACCTTGGTTCAGTTAATGAGGGTCGTATTCAATGTCCCTACCATGGTTAGTATGAGTTTAGGAATTGTACCATTTTTATGCTCAGGTGAGAAATGTATAAAATTTTCTAATTCTTGAAACATTTTTTTATGTATCAGGCTGGGAATACACGACCGATGGGAAATGTGAAAAAATGCCATCTACACGATTACTTAATGTGAAGATAAGATCCGTGCCATGTCTTGAACAAGAGGGAATGATCTGGATTTGGCCTGGCGACGACTCTCCTACGGCAACTCTTCCTTCCTTACAGCCTCCTTCAGGATTCGAAATTCATGCTGAGGTATGCTTTAAATGTTTTTACACACTATCGTAATTGCAGGAATCACATGAACTTTGTTCAAGTGACGCAATGAAAACAATGGACAACTTAAAGTAAACGTCCACACGCTATCTCATGTCACTCACATGCTGATAAATGCCAGATTGTCATGGAACTTCCTGTTGAACATGGGCTACTTTTGGATAACCTTTTGGATCTTGCTCATGCACCATTTACTCATACTTCCACGTTTGCCAAGGGATGGACTGTTCCAAGGTTTGTTTCTGCAATCAAATTTGGAAATGATTCATCTATTGTATTTTGTTGTGAAGCGGAATGTTCTCCATATTAATTTTTTCACGTGACTATATGGACGAACGAATAGAAATGGACTTCCGAACATCTTACTTGAAGGAAAATTTTAGAATTTTATTGCAATGCTTAAAAAACAAAACATTCATAAGGATTAGATGTCCTGTCATCATGCTTTGCCTACACTCTGTAATTTTAAATATCTTTGATCGATGATTCCTCTAAATATCTTGCACGGTAGTGGTATAGATGAACTAGATGCTAACAATTAATATTCACTATGGTTTTGAATATATGATCAATCTTACTGTGTGTAATCTGAACATCGCAGTTTGGTGAAGTTCTTGACCCCTGCATCAGGTCTCCAAGGATACTGGGACCCTTATCCGATCGATATGGAATTTCGGCCACCTTGTATGGTTCTATCGACCATCAGCATATCAAAGCCGGGGAAATTGGAAGGTCAAAGTACCAAGGAATGCACAACACACCTTCACCAGCTTCATGTATGCATACCTTCATCCAGAAATAAGACAAGACTATTATATAGAATGTCACTCGATTTTGCTCCCGTGTTGAAGCACATTCCTTTTATCGATTACTTATGGAAGTATTTCGCTGAACAGGTAAAAAAATCTTTAATATCGTCTTCCTTATGTATCCGTTAAACTTTCTTATCACTAATATTTGTCCTGCTTTATATTAATGATCGATACAGGTCTTGAATGAAGATCTACGACTTGTTATCGGCCAGCAGGAACGTATGATTAATGGGGCAAACATCTGGAATTTGCCAGTTGGATATGATAAGCTAGGAGTGAGGTACAGATTATGGAGAAAAGCTCTGGAACAGGGAGGTAAACAGTTACCCTTCAGCAAACCAATGTAAATTCCAACTCTAGCAACCTTGATCACCCCTTCACGCATCGTCTGGAACGACTCTCAACACTCTCGAACATGCTTTTAGTAAGCTATTTTACCAAAATCAAAGATACATTGAAGGTTCGGCATCGGCACGAGAGGAGAACCATGAAGATTCAGCAGAAACTGTGAATTAATCCCACACAGATGAGGTGAAAGATGGTCTCTACAGACATGCCTTTGTAAACTAATAGACTGTACACTCCTTTTATAGTTTTTGTGTCAGTCGAATCATCATTTTTCTTTCTCTATTGGTATCGTTTACCCGGACCGGGAGTTGACTGGAAAATTTTGGCCTTAGAACTTAGAAGCCAATGTTGTTAATCTCTTGTCCTCCAGTAAAGATATCTATATTATACTAACTGCTGACGTTTAATGAAAATTCCCAAGATTTGTAATTGAATTCTCCAACACATAAGCATCTTGTACCCTAGATTAGGTCTAATGACATTTATTTTTCGTATTTTTAATGAAATTTACTGATCCTAATCACCTACCAATGTGGGAGGAGAGTAGACCAGTTTAAGTATCAAATTAAGGCTTATAGAAACAGTAAACAGCTAAAGTATGAAGCAAATTATACATTCTCAAATTGCACAGGAAAGTACAAGAGATGACAATTAAACAACCCAAAACATACATTCCTTCAAAATAAATGAAGTTTTTCTCAGTTACTATATGAATCTACATACCTCGAGCTACTGATTCCTGGCATGGAAAGACCTTAGCATGCGGCCATAGATACAAAAATAGGAAAACAAGACATGGATTTTATTAATGTACAACAAACTATAACACAAGGACTCCCGTGTACTCGTCCGACACCAACAACTGAGGTAAAATGAAAACACCGTAAGGAAAGTCATACCGGTTTCCAAACCGTCAGCACTTCTTGAAACATATCCAGTATCAGTTCTCGGTCTGCCTGCCTGAAAAGGTTATTGATTTCTTCTCTAACATCATAAATCTTGGCGAAATCAAACAAGTACGTCACGCACCCTTTCTTCAGCTTGGTTAATTGGTAAAGCCAAGCCTCCTGCAGCCTGTCAAGGACATTCTGCGAGTTGATGTCTTCTAACAGGCTTTCCTCACAAGCATCTTTTAAATCTACAATGTCATATTTATTTGCTGCCCCCAGTAATGCCAGTCGATGCTTCCAAAAGTCTTCGTGCTTCATCGTTCCATACAACTGAGAAGGGCCGTGCACGATTCCAATGACATGTCCTCTATATGGATCGAGGATGACGCCTTTTCCTTAAGGTTGTGATGGAACATGCTCTCAAAAACAGGTGAACTTGCGGATAAAACCGCCTTGTGTGCTCTTAGCGTACCATCAGAAGTCCGGATAGTAACATCTGCATGAAGACCTTCATCGAGCATGCGAGCAAGGCAGCGCAGGGTGCTTTGAGATGACAGAGACTGCATTGTTCCATCAATGGGCCATATGGAAACGGATTCACCACCCTAGGTTTTAAAATGTAAAAGGTTAAGAAAACAAGAAATATGTTTGACATATAACAAGGGCTACCTTGCAGGAAATTGCAAAAAAAAAAAATAATAATAATAATAATAAACAAAATGTAGCAATGGTTGCTTGCTATGTATTGACTGATTTTAGGTTGGAGACTTTCACTATGATAGAACACAATAATAAGTTCACTACGGACTATCAGTAGTGCAGGATAGGCTAATTCCACGACTACAGTAGAACATGTTACGAGACCGACAAAACCTAAAGAGAAAAAGAAGGTACTCTACTTTGTTTAACTAAAAGGAAGATTTTAAGGGACAAAAAGAAGAAAATAGGCATATGAAGACCTGTCAAGAACACTACTACTTTTCTTGTTATTTTTATTTTTCAGACAAAGGTACCTCCACTTTGTTGGAGCAATGTGGCACTTCTGACCCGGTTAAACATGCCTTCACAATAAACGAAAAGAGAGGGAGAGAAAGAAGTAGAACATATTTAGTGACCCTGCTAGCATACAACACTAACGAAAATCTAAAAGAGCTCACATTTATAGGGCAGGTCCTTAGGTCCAGGAACTCAACATCAATAACGAAGCGCCCATGGAATGTAGACTCAATGGGCCAAAAAAAATCATCAGATGTTCGCAGCTGCCTATCATGAACTGCAGAAACAAGTAGACAAATTAGTGTCCAGTGCATATTCTCAGAGCGGCTCAACAGACAAAACATGCATAAAAGCATATTGACAAAGCAGCTCAAAATTTGAGAAAAGTTCAAGAGATCAAAGCCGCTACCAATAAATATTACTTGCCACAATCCAAATGATCATGATTACTCAACTCCAAAATAAGTTCTCTTGACAAAGTATGGACACAACAAGATTAATGTCAGAATATTTACTCAATTTGAAAATTTAATCATAGATAGATCCAAAATTCCCTTTCTCCATTCTTATTAACCAACTTCGACAGTTTGACTTATCACATGCTTCTTGTTCCCCAATTTTCTCGCCCGAATAAGGTAGAAGTACTTTGCAAGCACAGGTAAGTGCTGTTTTTCATCTCTTCAATCTACACCGGAAATAAACACTGCTCAAAATCAAGAATCACCATCCCATTTCAAACACCAATTCCATTCTAAAAACTCTAAAACAAAGAACCCCAACAGACAAACACACAAAAGCGCACCAATGTCATATGTTTTAGATGATATATCACGTTCAAAACATCAAATCCTAAAACCCTCATCCCTTTTTCCCATCATTTATTCATCCAACAACTCATCCATTGTTTTTCTTATGCAAAAAAAATAAATAAATAAGTCAAATAAACAAAATCCAGTGAAGAAGAACAAGCAAGGCATACCTGGGGAGATGTAAAGTCTACGATTAGAACCAACATTAGAAATCCGAAGTATGAATTTAGCATAAGGAGGTTGTTCCTTAGACACCCGAGATGGCTCAGGAAACAAACGGATATACAAATATCGATTCTTCTCTATAGACAAGTGCCTGTTTCATTTAAGCCCATCACTCCCCAAAAAATCAGTCAAAATTTTATCAAACAAAAAGAATTTCCAGCAAATAAGAAAATCTGGGTATCAGATAAAAGTACCAGTTCCAAAGACCGACCTTGAAAGGGTCGGATTTTTTGTAGGAACAAGGGCCAAAGTTGTCGATCCTCCATTGAGCTAATCTGGAGATCGTTTCAACCTTTGGATCGCCCATTTTCGTTTCCTTTCCCTGTAAGTTTGTACGATTCTTTCACGGTCTGTTTCTCTTAGTAAACTCGAACTCTTTACCAGTTCAGAAAAGAACAGTACAAACGAAAAATCAATGCCAAATAGTAGTTGAATTTTAGATATTTTTCAACATGAACCGAGTCGGATTGAGTTCAGTCTTTAAAGTTTTGATAAACTACCACTTGATTATAAAGTTGGTATTAATTCCACTATCATACTTTTAATTATTATAATTTTATCATTTAACTATTTAAATGATCCCAACCATATTATTAATTGCTAAAATATAAACGTATTTGGAGAGTTAACTACACAAGTAATCACCATATTATAAGGTTGGTTCAGATTGTGTCAGATGAAATGATAACGCTAATCATTACTTTACAATAAAATCGACTTACTCCATACTTAAAGAGGATTCTAAAAATGATAATGACAATATTTAGAAAATTATGTAACGTCTTCTCATCCCTCAACACATTTGCACTTTTATTTGGTTAACTATGCGGGGTAATCTTCTTTCTAATGTTGAACGCATGCGACTAGACCTGACAAATTTGATTTGAAAACCGAAAACCGAACTGATTTACCCAAACCGAAAACCGATTAAATTCAAACAAGATGATCCTAACATGATTCGAAACCGAAACCGATCCGAATTTCAAAAGAACCGATATAGACCCGAACCGAAAGCAACCCGAAATTAACTTGCTCAAAACCGATCTAAATCGAAAATCAATCCGATTTTAAGCCGATAATTGAGTCAAAGTAAATGAATAATTTATTTTTACTATTGTTTATTTTTTTATGATTTTAATCCTAATCCATATATTTACAAAAAATTATTTTTACTATTTTTTATTTTAACCCGATAATTGAGTCAAAGTGAATGAATAATTTATTTTAAACCCGAAATGAATAATTTATTTTTACGATTTTAATCTGAATCCATGTATTTACAAAAATGGTATTAGCCCTTAAATTATCAATATTGCCTTTACTTGAATAAAAATGAGGCAAAAAATTTCAAAACAATTCCAATACGAAATGTCATAATCCTTGATTCATCCTACATCATTCTTCAAAATTTTGTGACATTTCGAGGACAAATGATTATCCAACTTTAAAATCGAAAAATTTCCCTTTCATAGCTTTTCACACAAATCTTGCACCGAAAATCAATTCCCACCATTTTTCTTGGACTGATGTGAACTATTCATTTATGGAATAAAAATAATTATTGGATCATTATCAAGTTGGTCCTTATACTTTTTCATCTTTTCACTTTTATCCTCAAACAAATAAAAAGATACATTTTTCACAAAAAATATATGATTAATTTTATATATAATATACAAGATTAGGTTCATACTCAAGTCTAAATCAAATCAAATTAACCCGAAAATTCAAAGATTGACCCGATCCAAACCGATCTGAATGACCTGATATGGACCTGACTCGAAAACATCCGATTCGATATTGACCTGAATCACCGATTCGATATCCGAATTGACCCGAATTATCATATAATCGAATTAAAATTGAAACCGGAACCCGAACCCGAACCGACCTGAACCGAATTTAAACCGAAAGCAAACAAACTCAAAATGAACCTAACCGAAATAATTCAAACCAAAACTGAACGACCCGTTTGCCACCTCTACATGCGATGTCACATGACGTCTGATGATAAATGTGATCTATGTGGTCGTGGTATTGAGGATGTTATCCATGTATTTTGGGATTGTTATAAAGACAAATCTGTATAGTTGCAATTGATCAAACCAAACCATTTGGATAATTTTTTATTTACAACATATTGAGATTAGTTTGCTATTAATGTACGGGGAGGACATCTTACTATTGAGACAAATCAATGGCCTGAGTTATTTGCCATTGTTTGTTGGAAGCTTTGGGAGAGAAGAAATAGTTACTTTTTGATCCTGAGTATGTGAAAAAATGACTTGATTGTAACTAGCAAACTCTATCTTGAGATGGTGATGAAATCAAGAGATAATATGCTTGTGAATATTCTTTGAACTCCAGTTACTTCTTCATCGAGGTGGTCATTTCTGGATAAAGGTTGGGTAAAACTTAATGTTGATTGAGCGGTAAGTAGGGGGTAGCTTGGCTGCGGTAGGGAAAGTTATTCATTTGAAAAACATGTAATTGGTTATTTGGCTTCTCTCGGAGTATTGGTAAGTGTTCGGTGATTAATGCAGAACTCTGGGCTATGATTGATGGTTTACAACATGTTTGGCGAATTATTTATAGATGTGTTGTAACGACCCAATTTTTTCAGGTCAACATCGGGCGTTGACTCGAGCCATAGATTGTTAAGTAGGGGCACATGTTTGAGCTTGTGAGGTCGTGTTAGATCGTGATGGACCTCGATTTTATCTTTTTGGGCTTTTCGGGTTTGTTGTAGGTTATCATGTTGGGCTTGGCTTTTGGGTTGGGTTAGATGAGGAGAAGTTAGTAAAGGGCAAATGAGTAATTTTCTTGCCTATTCACTTAATGCCCTGTAGCCTCAGGGAAGGGAAATCATATTTTTCACCATCTCCCTAATCCTCTTCTTCTTTCCCTTCCTAACTTAAAATAAAAGATGGAAACTTTGGTCTTGTTGTAGAGAATCTCGGATCCTTTATCAAGGAAAATTTAAGCAGAAAAAGAAAAACTATCTTCCAAGGTATTAATCCCCAAAATTGGTGGGAGTTGATCTTAAAGCTTGAAGTAAGGTAGTCAAACCTTAGTGGAGGCTCTAATCTGGGTTTGTTGCTTGAGGTCAGTACATTTCTGACTCTTACACTTCATGTGCATCATGAAATGCTTGCCTTGCTTGATTGTTGGTTAAAGATTGCTTGAGAAATCCTAAAATGATAGATTTTGTATTAGGAGTTGTTTTGATATAAAACTGTTAGGAAATCACCTATTAGACTTCATTTAACTGGTAGGAACAAAATGGGAAACAACCATATAGGTTGAAGGGGGAATTTGGATATTTTCCAACCCAAACCTACATTTTCGTGTAGGCGTATCAATACCGGAAGACCGTTTATCGATATCATATAGAGGAAAATAAGGCTTGAGATGCCGACATTTCAGAACGCCATCCCTGTTTTTCGATACCCAAAATTCTAGTAGGAAATCATTTCGATACCTCTTTAGGGGCGTATCTATACAAGGAGGTGTTTTTCCTTGGGTTTTTCTAAGCCGTTTAGCTTAGCGTATCGATACACGAAGGAGGCGTATCGATATTATGTAGTGTATCGATAGCCCAATTAGGCATATCGATATCAGTACTTAACTCGTGAGCTATACAAGGTTGTTTACCTTAGCGTATTGATACGTAAAGTGAAGTGTATCGATACTGGTCAACGTTTAGATACCGCCTTATAGGCATTTCGATACCCCTAGGCGATCTGCCCGAAAATTTACACTTTCAATCTAGGGTTCTAAAATTCGAGAAGAAGGCTCAAATGGGTTCTTAAAGGTGTAAAATGAACTACAAAATTAATAAGTTGAGTTAAATATCCCGATATGTGAATTTATGAGCAATGACTTAGTTTTATGCTCCTCTAGGGATCCATGGTGGATTAGATAATAATGTATGGTGGTTAGGGTCCTTGTTGTGTGCTGATGGGACACCAATATATATATAGGGCAATTTGATTAATGAAATAATCTAAGAGGATATTATGAGTGGTCTAGTGGTTTTATGTATCTAATCTTAATTATGAGAGATGTGTTTCAACTTAATAATTAAGTTGATGGGTTGTACTATTAGTTGAGTTATATGTATGTCTTGGTAAAGAAAATCTAGATATCCTAGAGTCGGTGCATGGGCACTTAGTGAAAGGGATATGTACTTTGGTCTGTGTGAGCGAGTACGTCTGATGTGTCCATGGACTATGTGATCTGGATGTGGTTCGAACCTATCCGTGGCTATGATGATTCGGATAAGGAATATTACTTGATGGGCTGTGTGAGTATTATAATCACTAATTTTATCCGGGGAAAAAACCCGATTTTTAATTTCATTCGAATAACGAACTTGTAATTAACACTAAAAATGCAAAAATATTGTATTTATATACTATGTTATGAAAAATAAAAAAATAAAAAATATTACTCTAATTATTCTGTAAATCAAAAACAAAAAAATACTACTATTGTTATGTTAATATTTATAATTGTTTAAATATATATTTACATATATTTTAAATATTTTTATATTTAAAAAAATCAATAAAAATATTATATTATTATATTTTCCTTTTGTTCTTTTCGTACATATATATTTTTTATATATATTTGCGTCTTCATTTATTATATATATATTATTATTAGTTTGCTATTATTATTATTATTGTTATTATATATATATAATAGTATATAAATAATAAACCCATATATTAAATAATCAGCCCAAGTCTTTATTAAATAATATAACAATCATTATATTCTTTTAATCCAATAATAATTAAATAAATAAGACCCAAATCAATTTGTAAATAAGTAAGAATCCATATCTGAATTTAATAATATAGGCCCGTTTTTAATTAAAATATTACGAGCCCATTACATAAATAAACCCGGTAACCCATCAAATAAACCCTAATGATCTAATACCCTTTACGCAGCCGCAGGATCACCGTTGGATCCAATCTGGATCCAACGGTCCAGATGCCACGGAGAACGACGGTCCCAGATCCCACGCGCCCATGCGCGACTCTTGGATTGTCCCACGCGCGTGTGCGTGGCACGCGCTTGACTATTCGAGTGCCCAGATGACTGCTCAGCTTCCGTTCGCCGTCACCGGTGGTCCCCCCTCTCGCAGAATCAACCACGTTCGTGCAACAAACAAAAAAATATCCATCAATTTCGTACAATTGCAGAGCAAAAACGTAACAAAATGCAGAATCACAGAGGCGAATTTCGGCCGAGTTTCAGAAATATCAGAACCATATTTCAGAGACCAAACGCCAACATTTTCTAGAGCATAAAGGCAGAGATTTCAGGCGAATAAAAACAAGAATTCGCAGCAACCAATAGAGGATTTTCTAGGCCTTATTTCATATATGAAATTCATGTAATTTTCGATTATTTAAACCGATTCAACTAACATTTGTAAGGGGTTCCCCCGCAACAAAAAATCAATAGAAAGAAAGTTTCTGAGGTAACAAAGACCTCTTCAGTTTTCTTTTCGCATAGAAAATAGGGGTTCCTTTTTTACCTGAGTTTTTTGAAGAGTCGGTCGCGTCTTTTCGGTTTCCTTCTCCGACGAGAATCCTTACGCCTTCGGGCCGTCATTGGTGAGCCGAGGGAAGGTGGAAATCGTGTTTCGTCCGTTTTCCATTCGTAATAAAAGAGAACTTTTTTTTGAAACATTTTCTTTCGGTATTTGGTTTTTAAATGAGAAAAGAGTCCTTTGATTTCGAAGACTAGGGAAAGGAAGTTATTTTCCCTGATTTTGGCTTTCAAAAGGAAGTTCTTTCGGTAGTTTTCACGGTGGGAACTAGTTGTGATGATGAACAAGATGAATATTCATCTTTGTTCTTATAAATTTCTGGGTTTCATTTGAAGAAACTAGAGAAAAATTTGGAGGTTATGGCTTCTTTCGAAATGAAAAATGGCTAAAGGGGGAGACCTTTTAATTCTAAGTGTGTTATATAGTGAAGGAATCTTTTAAAAATGGTCTTTTTACAATATAAAACCCTCCGTCCCTTATCATTTCGTCCTTCAAACTTTCGTTTTCCTTTCAATTTCATCACCCCTTTAGTCATAATCGTTTTTAAAAAATGGTTTATCTGTTTCTAGGTTCTTCCGTGTTTAGGAACAAACTTTCAGGCCCTTCCTCGCTTTGAAATATCATTTTGAGGGCCTAAATGTTGTTAAATATTTTCATTATGGTCACTGTTTTCCTTTTTTATTTCGATTTTTGTCTTAAGATTTTGTTTTTTCTTCATTTTGGTCCCTTTTACAGATTTAAAGCCTTTTCTCTCTTATTTATTTTATATTTATTCATTTATTGGTTTATTTGTTCTTATTATCAATGTATTTAATTCTTTGTTATATGTTATTATGTGTTGCATGCATGTAATTAATTTTAATATTTTGATTCATGTTTCATTATGGTTTTGCACATGTATATATTTATTTCTTATTATACCATGCTTCTCATTCTTGCTCATTTATTTATTTATTTCGTTTGCATGTAAATATGTTTGTCTTTCATTATGCGTTGTATTTATTCTGTCATGCTTTTTTATTTAAGCATTTTATTTTATTACTTATGCTTATATTTATTAATTGCGTTGCATTATTTATTTGTGTACCTCTTTGTGGCATTTTATCACATATATCATGCATTATTTTATATGTTTATCTTGCATTTTACTTGTATCTTTATTTATGTTATAATGTTGTATATATTTGTTTCATTATGTTTTTATCATTCATGTACATGCTTTATTTTACATGTTGATATGTGGTTTATTTTACATGTCACGCCTCATCATTTAATGAACTCAAATTGATACGTCTTTATTCGGTCGTAACGAGCCTGACACCAAACGTATTGGTGACGGTGTATGTGTTTATCTTCGGATAAAGACACGGTAAAAAATAAAATTTGAATCTGAATTTTTAAACAAATTGTTAATTTAATTTCACTTTAAATCGAGAAATTTAAAATTAATTAAGCGGTTATTTTGATAAAGGTACCAATTTTGGGCGGTTTTTAACGCTAATACCTTTTCAAACCGTAACCGACTCTCGAACCCAATTTTTTAATGAATATATGGTTTTTCGGTGTAAGGTCTACCAAAAATGACCGGTGACGACTCCAACCTTTTCTTTAAACCCTAATTTCAAGATTCATTTTTTATTATTTCAAAATCCCTAACCCTAATTTTCAAAATTTCCTCTTTCGGGATTAAAATTCCCAAATTTCAATTTGGAACCCTAATTTTCAATTTTAATTTTCGAAAATTTCAATTTTTCAATTTCAATCCCTAGTTAGGTTTTCAAGACCTAAATCCTAATTTTCAACCCTAAATTTTTCGATCTCAAATTTTAGGTCTAAATTCCTAATTCTTAAATTTTTGACCTAATTTTTTAAACCCAAATTTTCGAGGTTTCCACTAGTGACCCTTTTTTATCCTACCTTACACTTAATTTTAATATTTATTTTTTAAAAGGGTTGCTACAAGTATCAAGCAACTCAAAGGGCTATGTGAACTCGAGTAACCTGATGGACTATGTGACCTCAAGATTGGACTACTTGTGGCTATATTGATCCAAGTATGTCCCGGACGTATCTATGGCTATGTTAATCTAGATATGGTCCAACCCGAAGGCTATGTGATCACGGGTATAGTAGGGCTACACTTGGCCAATAGTTATGGATGTTGCATGCATGTGTATATGTTATGTTATCAGTGTTTAATGACCTTATTACCCTAAAACTGTGTGAGTGGGCATGGTACATGTAACTCGATGGGTTGTGTGATCTCGATATAACTCGATGGGCTGTGTGAGACTGAGTAGATAAGCCTAGTAAGGCATGTGATCTTTCTATATGTTGATGTCTTGAGAATATTAACTTGAGAACTCTAGCTAAGGTAGAATAGGAGATGAACCTTAATTTAGAAGCCTTTTTGTGCAATATTGATTATCTTATCTTTTATGCTTATTTTATGATATTCATGAATTCTAGTAGAGTAGAAATATACCATTGAGCTTGTTAGCTCAACATGCAGTATTGTGTTTTTTCCATGGAATAAGTAACATGTAGCTTTGGAGGAGCAAATCGAGGAGGATTTCTCAGCACCGGAGCCGTGAAAAGAGTACAATACTTGATCTTTAGTTTGGAATTAATGTATTTACAGGACCTTACCACAAATCGAGTCTGTATCTTTACTTTAGATTTTATTTTATGTCGGATAATATATTTTGAAAAAGAGCTCCTATTTTGTAAACATTTTATTCTATTTTATTTTGATCTACGTGGATTTATGAAATGTGATGCATTGAGAATTTAGAGATGGGTCATATTTTGGGTGACCCGAATGTGACACTTTGGATCTGGATCGGGATTGGGGCGTTACATGTGTTTTCCTGGAGTCAGATAGCCTCGAGGGCATTATGTGCATACAAACCAATGGAACGACTCAATCTCGTAATGGTTTAATTTCAGTTATTTAGGAGATGATTTGATGGAATTGAAATATGGTAATTCAGTATATTGATCGATCTGCCAACGAAGTAGCTGAGGTTCTTGCTATTGCCTTGCATGGTCAACCGCCAGGAGTCATGTTAATGAATGTTGCTCCAGTTTGGGTACAAGGAATTGTTCAGAGTAAGGCTCATCAAACGATGACAACAAATGGTATTGGTTAAATCTCTTATTTTATTGAAGTTTTATGTGTATAGATCATTATGTTGTGGACATGGTTACTTTGTTGATTTTGCTTATTTGTCTTGAGTAGCTCATGTTGGAAAATAATTTGTTAGTTTGTTCAAATTATCGTATGCACTCTTTTTTCTTCATTTAGGTTTATCGGTTTCTTTAACGAGACATATGATAATTTGTCATCTACCTATAAATAAAAAATATAAATGTGGAAATTAAATAAACTAGTATAATTATATATTTAATTATCATTATTAACACAATATATCAATTTGATCTTAATTTTAATTTAAATAAATTAGTATAATTATACATTTGGTCTATATCAAACCTTCGAATTGACTTTCTTAGCAATTGACCAATTAAGCCTCTATCATGTTTAAATTGAGTCTAATTAAAGGTTAAAGACTAATGCTAAATAAGTAAAACTTTAAGGGTAAAAATATAAAATATTAAAAAGTAGGAGATTATCTTTATGATTTCCTCAAATGATTCACATATTTTTAGAATCACGGAGTGATATTTTTGTCGCAATATATATATATATATATTTATATTTGGAGAGAATATTAATTTTTTAATTGGGGATAATAAACCAATATTTCTTTAATAGTAGGAAAGTTTACTATTGGATATTTAATAGGGTTGTTTAAAATTATTCTATTTGATTAATTCGACTAGACTATTCGATTATCCAAAATAAAATGGTAGATACTTCTAAAAAAAATTATCTGACTAGGCCGGATACCAAACCCGAGAATGATTGGGCCAGACTTAGGCCGATTTTTTTAGTTACAGGTACCCAACTCGAGTAAATTTAATTTTAGTGATAAATTTTAATAAATATATTTAAATATTCTAAAATTATATACCTCTAATTTTGTATTTTATATTTTAAATTATTTATATATATATTATATACTTTTAAATTTAAATATATTTTTATTAATTTTTAATAAAGAAAAAAATATTAATATCTTTAATGAATATTAAATATATATATATATATATTCTAAAATTAGCTTTAAGTCACTAATTTTTATGGTTGGTAATGTATTATTAAATTTTAAAATTCATGTGTTTAATATGTGATTTTTTATTTTAAAATAAAAAATAATTATGAACCGGGTACCTGTTACCTAATTTTTCACGACCCGGATTCGGATCCGAGTATCGGGTTAACCAGAGGTGTTGGGCTTCGGGTTGTATTGTTGGGCTTTGGGGCTTGTTGGGCTCATGTTGGGTTATGAGTTAGGCCCAATCCTTGGAGGCATTTTAGTAAATGCTTTTGGGAAGAAATTGAGAGTGAGAGGGGTTTATTTTGCTGCAGAGAATGAGGTCATGGGTTTAAACTTTTTCTCTCATCTTCTTCCCATTTCAACACAAGTAAGAGTTTGTCCAAAGGTTGGATGTTTGCGAGTTTGCTTTGGATTCTCGTTTTAGAGTTAAAGGAAGGTTTTAGGGTTGTTAGAGATCTATTAAAAGAGGTAAATATGAGTTGGTTTGGTGAATATGGAGGTTTTGATGGGGGTTTAGGGTACAATCCGGGTTTGATTTTTGAGAGCTTGAATCTTGATCTTTTTTTGTTCTTGAGCTCTGTAAATCGTCTCTAAGGTATTCCTAATCCGTTTTTCATCTTTCTGTTGTAGAGAAAGAGGATTGTGAGCCATCTGCAAGCTTGGGGAGAGGAAAAGCTTGAAGTGGATGGGGAACTTGGGACTGTTGTTGTTTGCAAGAGGTTGGAACTCTCAACTCTTTCTATCACCATTCAAACCATGGTATTTGCATACATATAGATTTCTGTGCATAAGTGTTTGGTGTGTAGCTCAAGAACCATTAATGGTGGATTTCGGGTTAATGTGCGTGATGGCTTAAAAATGATATCAAAATACTCTAAACATCTCTATAAATGTGGAAGAACACTTTAGGATCAAATGGATAGGTTTTGGGTAGTATTCTTAGCAAAAAATTCAGGATGAGTTCTACATTACGTGTAGGGGTATCGATACCCTTGGTAGGCATATCGATACACCAAAGAGAAAGGTTTAACGAGAAAGACAGGCGTTTCAGAACGCCTTGCTCGTGTATCGATACAAAACTTTAAAATAGCATAGTCGTTCTGATACCCCACTTAGGGTGTATCGAATCGGGTAGGTTCTCCTTGGTTGACCATGATGTTGGTCAAAGCTTATCTATCGATACCCGTTTTGCAAGGGCATTGATATCGCGTGTTTCGATACCCTCCTAGTAAGGGTATCGATACAGGGTGTTCCGATACCCCATATAGGAGTATCAAAACCCCTGTGTAATCTCTCTTAAGTTCAAAGTAGAGATTGAGGTTTCGGTAATTGAAATTAAGGGTTCATATAAATCCTTTAACCTATAAAATGGATTGTTAAAACTAAGATCGATAATTTTAACTCGGATAGACTAGGATATGACGAGTCTTAGTAATTCTTGATGTAAAGATCCTAGGTGGATCATTTGTGTGTAATCGAGTCCTTGTGTGATGCAAATACGGATATCCAAAAGTGTTGTAGCAAAAAGAAGGTCATCCGATGTAATATGCCGAGTGATGAATTGAAGACCTTATTTCGAATGTTGGACGACCTCATTCAAAGATGTTCAATGTAACATCCTGAACATGAGATTGGTTGGACGACCTCCATCCTGATTTCTTATTCCGAACATTGGATGACCTCGTTCGAAGATGTTCGATGTAAAATTCCGAGTATAGGATCTGAGGATGACCTTAATCCTGAGTGTATGATCCAGATGTTGTATGGACTCGGGCCTCACTTTTGTGTGTTTGACTTGATGTGACTTATGTATGCTATGTGCGATAAATTACATTTCATTTATTCCATGTGGTAGGAAGCATGTTAAACCATCACTTCCTGCATGATATTTATATGCCTTGCTTTAATGCTTATGATATGCATGGTGTTGATCGAGTGGCGGTGTACCCACTGAGCTTTTTTAGCTCAACGTTCGAAATGTGTTTTCGTGCATAGGTTAGGTGAAGCCGGTTATGTGGAGCACCATTAAGGTTGGAATTTCAGCATCGACTATGTGTCAGAGTATAGTTATAGATGTAGTGGGCTAGTAGTTTTTCGAACCCTAAATGTAATTATAACTCTGTTAATTTATTTGGATCAAATGTTTTAAATGGGTTTATAATATTTTGGAGCTCTAAATACTTTAAATTATTTCTGGATTTATGTTTTAACTTGAAATGAATTTTATGGATTTATGTTGGACTTGAGTTTGGCTTTATTCTTGGGCTTTTGAAAGAAATTTTAAAACGCAGTTTTTGGGTTGAAGACCCAATGGGAAATCAGATCGAGGGTTTTACATTTAGTGGTATCAAAGCTTAGGTTTATTCGGTTCTAGGAAGTCCCCGGGGGATTCATGTATGGTATATAGGTGTCAGATAAGTACATGCCCACGAGTCGATATAGTACTTCTTTTAAAAGCTGAAATTTCGATGGTGTAATCCTGTTTGTTGTTGTTGTTTGTGCAAAAGTTGTTAAGTATGTTAGATGTGTAAGAGACTAGGAGGAAAGGCGGGGTTTTCGAGGAGGAGAAGTCGACTATGAGTATGAGCCCGACGAGGATGTTCCATTGGCTGATGTAGTTGGACAGGAGTCCAACTACTTTGCTCAGTTGAATCGGACTTTGCGCAGGATAGTGAGAGCTATATCGAGCCCATCTTCTACGCCTCGTGAGGCACCAGTTGAGAGGGTGTGAAGACAAGGAGCTATATACTTCTTTGGAATGGGTCAGGATAATCCCGTAGTAGCGAATTAGTGGTTGCATGATACAAGGTGGATAATGAGACAGATGAGACTAGTGGGAGACGATAGAACAGGGTTAGTATCCTCATCGCTCAAAGTAGGAAGATTTCCTTGAGGAGTTTAAGAGGAAGTATGTAGGTGAGACTCACATCGATGACTTGAGGGAGTGGTTTACTCATCTTGTGTAGGGTAACCATTTAGTCTTTGCTTATGAGTAGGAGTATTAGTTTAAGAAGTTCTTAAACATCCTTAAACATGTAAATATTAATATAGCTTTGGTGGAGGCAATAAAGCAAATGCCCAAATATGCTAAGTTTCTTAAGGATATCATATCTAAGAGGACAAAAATTGGGGAATTTGAAATTGTTGTCGCAATAGAAGGGTACGTGGCAATGCTGCATAACAAGGCCACAACCAAAAGAAAAGATCCTGGTAGTTTCATCATACCATGCTCTATTGGAGATCAATATGTGGGTAAGGCATTGTGTGACTTAGGTGCCAGAATTAGTCTAATGCCTAAGTCAGTATTCCATAAGTTAGGCATCGGACATGCCAAACCAACCACGGTGATGCTGCAATTGACAGACCGATCTTACGTGTAACCGGAAGGAAAAATATAGGATATTTTGGTAAGAGTGGATAAATTTGTATTTCCTGCTGACTTCTTGATTTTAGATTGTGAAGCAGATGAAAATTCCCCAATCATATTGGGAAAACCATTCCTAGCCACATGAAGAACATTGATCAATTGTGAAAAAGGAGAATTGGTCATAAGGGTCAATGATCAACAAGTAAAGATCAATGTATTCAAAGCTCTAAGGCATCCAAAAGAACCAGACGAATGCCAACAAATCAAGGTGAAATATGAATTTCTTCGATGCAGAGATGGACTGCCTAGACAACACCCGCCAAGGCAACCACTGCCAAGGCAGCATATCGCCTGAACAGAAGTATACAAGAAAGAAACCACCTGACGAGAAGACAACAACTGGGACATCAACTTCTCCTCCATTCAAAAAGGGGAAGATGGTTACTCTTGGAGATGAAATTAATTGCACTCCTCTAGTAACCTAATTTCATTTAATCTTCATATTTTATTTTTATGTTTTAGGTAGTTAGATTTAATTTCCAGCAAATTAGTTTCAGAAATTTTTAATTTACCATAATTATTATCTATTTAGGCCCAATAAAGAAGGATAAAAGATGGTAATCAGCCCGATCAATTAGCGGCCTAATCCACGTGGCAGAAAATTTTGAGCGAGAATTATTCCCCCGAATTCAAAGATTACGCCGTTTCTGCTGCCAATGGTTTTCCAGCTGGGAGTTGTGTCTCTTGCACGCCTATGTAAATAATCACACCCCCGCTCCCTCAAACATAGCGCTGCTCTACGCATTTAAATACATGGGCAAGGGTAACAATTTTCATTCTTTATCTTCGTTTTCATTTTCATAACTTCTTCATCTTCTTCTCCACACACAAAATTGTTATGGCAACCCAAAGATAAAACTTTGTCGAAGCGGCCACACCAACATACCGGAAATTTGCAACAAAGGAAGTCAAAAAAGAGTATCAATATAAGTTCCAAAACTGCCAAGTCTGGGAAGAGCATGACAAATAAGAGAAATATTGAAGAATGTTCTCTGTTTTTTGTATATATTTTATTGATAACAATAGCTCCTATTTATAGTTTACAAAAAAGAACTATCTATGGAAAATTACAAAACATCAGCACCTACAAATTTGTCAGCTATAAATCTGCTCCTATTAAACAAAATCAGCAGCTACAAATCTGCTCTTATTAATTGACAAAATTCTTAGATATCAGTAGGTAGATATTTAGGAATAGAATTCCCTAATTTTCTGCAATTTAATAAAGAATATGTTGACATCCCCCCTCAAATTGATGCGGATAAGTCGATCAACATCAATTTGTTACTAAGAAACTTGTGTCGTTGGCGTGTCAAAGCTTTGGTGAAAACATCCGCGATTTGAAGATCAGTAGAAAGATGAGGAAGAGTGATAATACCACGAGTAAAAGCCTCCCTAATGTAATGATAGTCCACTTCTATGTGCTTCGTGCGTTCATGATATACTGGATTTGCAGCTATTTGAATGGCACTAGTGTTATCACCATGAAGTGGAGTAGGATTAGTTTGAGGAAATTCAAGTTCAGAAAGAAGACCACGTAACCATACAACTTCAGAACAAGCTGCTGACATGGCTCTATATTCAGCTTCCGTGGAAGACTTAGAAACACAATCTTGTTTCTTACACTTCCAAGAAATTAAGGCATCACCACGAAAAATGTACCAGCCTGTTGTAGAATTTCTAGTATCCGGGCATCCAGCCAAATCTACGTCACTATAAGCTGTCAAATTAAGAGAAGATCTTCGAGGAAAAAATAACCCATGAGTTGGTGTCCTAATTAAGTATCGAATAATGCGACGAACTGCAGTAAGATGAAGATGCCGAGGTGATTGCATAAATCTGCTAACAATATGAACAACATATGAAATATCAGGCCTTGTAATTGTTAGGTAGATAAGACTACCAACAAGTTGCCTATATAGAAAAGGATCAGGCAAAAGCTCGCCTTCATCTTTTTGGTATTTCACATTCACTTCCATTGGCGTATCAACAACAGTAGCCTCCTGTAAACCAGGTAGTTCAATAAGATCTTGAATATATTTATGCTGGTTCAAGAATAATCCATGATCGCGAGTGTGAACCTCTAACCCCAAAAAATATGTCAGATGGCCAAGATCTTTCATTTGAAATGTGCTATGCAATTTATTTAGAAGCTTAGCAATCAACCCATTGTCATTACCAGTTATGATAATATCATCAACATACATTAAAAGAAAGACCATACCAGTGGTTGTCTTACGAAAGAAGAGAGATGAATCATATTGACTTTGTGTAAAAGAGAAGCTAACAAGAGTGTTGCGTAACTTCTCAAACCAAGCTCTAGGAGCCTGCTTCAACCCATACAAAGACCATCTTAGCTTGCAAACTTCATGAGAAGCAGTCATGGACATACCATGTGGAAGTTTCATGTAAATCTCTTCCTTAAGATCTCCATTCAAAAAGGCATTTTTGACATCCATCTGATGTAAAGGCCAAGATTGAGAGGATGCAATAGCAAGAATAGTTCTCACTGTGGTCATCTTAGCAACTGGTGTGAAAGTTTCACCATAGTTAAGGCCATATTCTTGTTTATTGCCAAGAGCGACCAATCGAGCTTTGTATCTATCTAAAGAGCCATCAGACTTGAGTTTCACAGTATAAACCCATTTACTACCAATCGGCTTGACATTTGGAGGGCAAGACACAATGTCCCAAGTATGGTTTTCCTCAAGTGCCTGAAGTTCAGCCTCCATTGCTTGTTGCCAACACTTATGTTTCATAGCCTGTTTATAACAAGTGGGAATAGAAATAGAAGACAAAGTAGTTGACATAGCCACTGGGGTTGAAAAACCATACCGTTCAGGGGGTTTATGACTTCTAGAGCTTCTTCAAAGAGGAGGTGGATCATTGGAAATGGGTAGAACAGGATCAAATGCCACAGGAAGATTTAGAGGAACCTCAGTGGGACCAGTAGGAGAATCAATATCAGGTGTGCGTCGATGATAAAAAAACCAGGTTTAAATCTTTGTACAGATGTTGGAGACTCAGAAAAATAAGGTAAAACAGATAGAGAAGGGAATTCTGAAATCTGTTTGATGCTAAAGAAAGGCTGGTTTTAAAAAAAATTACATTCCTAGATACACGAGTGCGTCAGGCATTAGGATCATAACAAAGAAATCCTTTTTGGGTTCCAGCATAACCTAAGAAAGCATACTTGACAGATTGAGCAGTGAGTTTATTTCTCTCATGTGTAGGAAGATGAACAAAACAAACACATCCAAATATATGAAGATTAGAATAATCTGGTGCATGCCCAAACAATCGAAAGTAAGGAGAATCATTGTTCAAGATGAGAGTTGGTAATCGATTAATCAAATAAACAACAGTAGACAAAGCTTCACACCAAAATTGAGAAGGAACACAAGATTCAATTAGAAGAGTTCGAACAACATCAAGAAGATGACGATTTTTTCTTTCAGCTACACCATTTTGTTGTAGAGTGAAAGGACAAGAACGTTGTGATATAATCCCATGACTTTGAAGAAAAAATTGAAATTCATTTGACATATATTCACCACCTGAATCAGATTGCAATGTTAAGATTTTAGCAGAGAATTGTGTCTCAACTAAAGCAAGAAATATTTTGAACACAGAGAAAACCTCACTTTTAGATCGAAGAGAATACACCCAAGTAAAGCGAGTGCAATCATCAATAAATGTAACGAATTATTTCTAATGTTCATGAGAAATTATAGGTGCAATACCCCATACATCAGTATGTACAAGTTCGAAAGGTTTTGTGGTGCGAGTTTTATGCAAAGGAAAAGGAAGAGTTTTGCTTTTACCAAGTTTACAAGCTGCACAATTAGCAATATCAGAAGAAGTTGAATTTTTATTCCCAAGTAAACCAGATTTAAGCAAGACACGAAGTACATGAGAATTAAGATGTCCTAAACGTCTATGCCACACCTGATTATCACATTGAACAACATTGCAAGTAACATAGTTTGACACCGGAGAAGGAGATAAAAACAAAGGAAAGAGACGTCCCACTTTAGGCCCCTTCGCAATCATCTTACCGGACACTTGATCCTGCACAAGACAACCAGAATTTGAAAAATTAATAGTGCAATTGTTCTCAACTAATTGGCCAACAGATATAAGATTAGTGGACAACTTAAGAGACACAAAAATAGTATTTAAAGAGGCTGAAATATCACCAACAACTTTTATAGGTAATGAATTTCCATCGGCAGTACGAATTTGAAGACCCCCTTTATATTTTTTAACATTATTTAGAGGTAAGACAATGTTGGTCATATGATTGGAAGCACCGGAATCAAAATACCAAGGCTTAGGATCAGAAATTTTTTTACCTGAAAGGCCTAAAGCAGAAAAGGCGGAAACTATCATTTGCTGGACCATTTCAGGAGTAATAGAAGACTGACCAAGACTATAGGCATTTGAGGAACCAACCGAGACATTGTAGGCAGTTTCGGATTTCTTTGGAGGCCGAATGGAACAATCTTTAATGATATGCCCTGTTTTCTTACAGTAATTATAGAATTTCTTAGAGAAATTAGTGGCAATATGCCCAAACCCTTTGCAGCTATAGCACTGAAGATTACTCATATCTCTACCTCCTATAGACTTCCCTTGAACAGCATAGGCAACAGGAATTGGAACAGAATTTTTAACTTTTTGCTCCATGATAGTCTGCGTAATGAGCCGTTGTTCTTCCCTGAGAAGCTCTCCCACACAACTATCCAATAAAGGAACTAGATCTCTTTTCATCAGGTTAGACCTGATTGCTTCAAACTCCCCCCTCAACTTCATTAAAAACTAGTCACGCTTGCTAGTCTCGTGCACATTTTGGACAACAATAAGTCCTTCGGGAGATACACTTGCATATACAATATCAGTGTACTCAGCCCAAAGATTCTCAAAAGAAGAATAAAACTCTTGGATTGACATACTCCCTTGACTGAGTTGACTCAACTCTAGTTCCAATTGAAACTTCCGTGCCGTGTTGCTTTGGTTGTAAACTCTCTTCAAATAACCCCACATTTCTTGAGAGGTCTTATAAGGTTTGAGATTAAGAAGTATAGAGGGTTCCACACTTCCATGAATCCAAGACATAATCTGAGCATCCTTCACCTCCCATTTTCCATATTTTTCCTTCCCCTCTTTGTGGTTAGGTGCAGGATCTGTTCCATCAATATGACCCTATAATTCCTTTCCCTTGACAAAGATCTGAAATTGGAATGCCCAGGCAGAATAGTTCTTGCCATTAAATCGAACAAGAAAATGTTCAGATCGCTCCAAAGACATGATTCCAAGGGAAAAAAATCAAGAAAACAAAATGAAAACCAAGAAAATCAAGAACAAAAGACTAAGATCTCAAGCTAGACAAGGAATCTGACACAAGAAGAAATTATCTCAGAATTTTTGGCTCTGATACCATGACAAATAAGAGAAATATTGAAGAATGTTCTCTTTTTTTTGTATATATTTTATTGATAACAATAACTCCTATTTATAGTTTACAAAAGAGAACTATTTATGGAAAATTACAAAAAATCATCACCTACAAATTTGTCAGCTATAAATCTACTCCTATTAAACAAAATCAGCAGCTACAAATCTGCTCTTATTAATTGACAAAATTCCTAGATATCAGTAGGTAGATATTTATGAATAGAATTCCCTAATTTTCTGTAATTTAATAAAGAATATATTGACAGAGCAAGGCTTACACTACACTGATGCCGAAGATCTTGGCATTGAAGCATTCAATCTATCGAAAATCACATTCCAGAGGTGGCATAAATTTGCAAAACAACTGGTACAAGCAAACATCACATGGGTGCGTGAGTTCTATACTCATCGTCCAATGCCAAACAACCTATACAGCCACCTCCGTGACAGAGCTATTCCATTGGCTGATATTACAATCAATGCCCATTTCAGCCTGCACATAGAAAATTACGAACATGCTGAGTTCTTCACTACCTTGACCACCTACGACTACAAAATGTTGAAGGCAGAACTTTACATACCAGGAGCAGAGTGGAACACTGGGAAACACCGCGACTCTATCATCCGCCAAGACTTACGACTAGAGGCCAAACTCTAGAATACCTTCATCAAGAGAAATTTATTGCCCATTTCTCATAACCAAAAGGTGGATCGCCCGCGACTGACACTCATATACTCAATCATCCACAATCTCAAGATTGATGTCGGCCATATCATCAACGAGCAAATCTTTGAATTCGCTGCTAAAGATAGAGGTATACTCATTTTCCCATGTTTAATTACCTCCTTGGGTTATTTAGAGAAAGTACCAACGCTGCCCTCCGATCTCTACACTCTAGAAAGAAAGGACTGGACCAGAGAGGTCTATATGAAGAGAATGCAAGTAGTAGACGTTGTCCCTCAAGCATACATCCCTTTAGCTGGCGAAGATGCGGGAGCCGAGGTAGTACAACCTGAAAACACAACCGAGGCAACAGAAAGGACAACTCCAACAATAGAAGGAGTCTTAGCATTACTCCAGCACATGGAGAGAAGGCAACTAGCCTTCATGACATATGTTCTGGAATTCAAAAGCGTCGTAGTTGCCACCATCCTTGAAGAATTTCTAACTTGTTCGAATGTCTTCCCTGAATTCACAATCGACCTCTCCATGCCACAACAAAATCTTACTGCACCAGCTAATTCAACCACTGCCTCTTCAATTGTGCTATTATCCCCTGCCGCCACTACTGCCGTTGCCGCAATCGAACCATTTTCTGCTAACTCAACAGCAACAAGCAGAAGGTAAGATTCCACGCATCGAGCTGCCACACCAAAGGACTCTAGTTCCTTAAATTAAAGTAGTTCTTCAGACGACATAGAGTCCCCCATGAAAGTAGTGGAGGATTACCTCACCTCGATGCAAACCAGCAAAAAGAGGAAAGCATCAACTTCTGCCACGGTAACTCCCCGATCAACATTGACACCGAGGAAGAACCGATGCTAGACCACACTCCCCTCCGAGTCCAACCACCCCGCTCTGTCACGGCAACTTCTGCCCGCCAAAGGCAGTAGCATCACAACCACCCAAGACCCGCCAAAAACTCCTCATCAGTAGCGATTCTGAGGATTCCTTTGGATCCTCTACATTCTAAGGGTGGTATTCACTTCTTAATTTTCCCTTATTTTGTTTTAAATCGGCATTATATATTTGTCTCTTATATATTTTCTATACATGCATCGAGGACAATGCATCCCTCGAGTTTGGGGGAGTATTCAGATTATCTTAATTATTGCCTTAATATCTATCTTTACAGCAATTACAGTTTCATAATTTTTTTAAGTCTATTAAATTTTATTGAGTCTGCCTTGGCAGCAACATATTATCCAACTGCCGCCATAGTTTACACCATTCACCAGACTTGAAATCAGAATAGTATCTTAGGAGTAGTACTTAGGATTAGACTATGAGCCTAAAATACTATAAACACTGCTAGTCTTAGTTGATTCTTAAAGTTATTTTCTTTGAAAAACAATAAGGACTTAGAATTAGATTTTAACTAGAGGCCTATCACCGGCTCTAGTATAGTCCATAGAGGTGCCCATCACTGGCTCTAGAACTTAGTCTTTTTCCCACATACTAGAGGGGCCCGAAATTCTCTCTAGTAAGAGTAGTTAACACTTGAGGTGCCCAAAACCAGCTCAAGAAGTATAAATATATAGCATTATATATTTATATACCAAATAGTGAGAAGGGAAGGAAAAGAATTAAAGAAAAATCTAAGTCGGAAGTCTTGATCTAAAAAAGGATTAGAACTTGGAAAATCATCTTCGACTCAGCTACATACACCTCTACTAAGAATCATAGTCTAGTTCCGAGGAATTCATAGAACCAAGAAGAGGTCGAGTCAAGAAAGGAACTCTTTCTTGGCAGGCAGGACGGTATATACTCTAAAATTCCTTACTTAAATTTATCTTTTACATTGCTTGAGGACAAGCAATAGTATGAGTTTAGGGGTATTTGATAAGTGCATACAATTCCTAGTTTTTATATCATTTTCCCACTCGATTATTGCTAATAAAGGACAGATTCAATGGCAATATTGGATAATTCCGAGTATTTTTCATATTCCAGCATCTCAACACCGATTTCATGAATTTATCTATTATTTGGCATAAACTAGATACATTTGATGGTTTTCTTTCTTTGATAGGAAACTACCTCACAGGAAATGCCATAGAAGATAATAGAGATTGGAAACTAAGGCTGAAATGCAGATAAGCACCCGCCACGGTAGCACCTTGGAGGTTGCGGCAGTAGATTAAAGATGACAATTGGTGTTCGATAGATAGAGAAAAAGATATCGATTCTAACAGACACAATGCGAGAAGAAACAGAAGTGGAGAAAAGACGTCAAGCCATGGTCAAAGTCCATAAGGGATTAAAGGAGTTAATTTAGGAAATAGAATAAAGTGTCATAGTTTAATATGTAGATGTATTCTTTTCCTTTAAGAAATCTTACCTTTATGGGCGACTTTAACCTAGGCTTGACCTATATGAAGACAATGCTTAGAGTTACAATAAGAAGTCGGGTTCTCATAGAAAAAAACCTAAAGCTGATGACAAAACCATTATGCTCTAAACCCCCATCGAGGCTTAGGTTGTTTGTGGAGTAGTTGGGGAAGAAAATTGTACTCTATTTGATATTTATTAATGCTCAAGGGCATTAAGCCCGCCTAGGCAACCAAGACGAACCTTAGTGCGACCCGCCGCGGTGGCAAGTCAACCCAATGCATTAATAAGTGGATAATAAGTGTAAATAGATTCCCCTTTACAAAGCATTCGGCCTGGCCTTACTTCCTTCATCCATATTCATATTCTTTAATTAGTTATTTATTTAGTTTATTTTAGTTATCTTCACCATAATTCAATTATTTGTGTTTTTGCTCTTCCAAAGTGCAGGTATAACGAGCAGTTGAGGTTGATCCAGCCCCTATGGGATCGAAAATGTTAAATATTACAATTTGGTGAAAGGTGGAAAAAGCATAGGACTTCTTAGCCATCACCATAGCTCAAGAACCATTAATGGTAGATTTCGGGTTAATGTGTGTGATGGCTTAAAAATGATATCAAAACACTCTAAACATCTCTATAAATATGGAAGAACACTTTAGGATCAAATGGATGGGTTTGGGGTAGGATTCTTAGCAAAAAATTCAGGCTGAGTTCTGCATTTCGTGCAGGGGGTATCGATACCCTTGGTACGCATATCGATAAACCAGAGAGAAAGGTTTAGCGAGAATGACAGACGTTTCGGAACGCCTTACCCGTTTATCGATACGGAGCTTTATAGTAGCATAGTCATTCCGATACCCCACTTAGGGTGTATCGAATCGGGCAGGTGTTCCTTGGTTGACCACGATGTTGGTCAAAGCGTATCGATACCCCCTTCGTAAGGGTATTGATACTGCGTGTTTTGATACCTTCCTAGTAGGGTTATCGATACAGGGTGTTCCGATACCCTATATAGGAGTATCGAAACCCCTGTGTAATCTCTTCTAAGTTCAAAGTAGAGATTGAGGCTTCGATAATTGAAATTAAGGGTTCCTATAAATCCTTTAAGCTATAAATTGGATTGTTAAAACTGAGATTGATAATTTTAGCTCTAATAAACTAGGATATGACGAGTCTTAGTACTTCTTGATGTGAAGATCCTAGGTGGATCGTTTGTGTGTAATCGAGTCCTTATGTGATGGAAATCTGGATATCCAAATTATGGATGTTGGACGGCCTTATTCAAAGATGTTCGATGTAACATTCTAAACATGGGATTGGTTGGACGACCTTCATCCCGATTTCTTATTCCATACGTTGGACGAACTCGTTCAAAGATGTTCAACGTAACATTATGAGCATAAGAGTTGAGGACGACCTCAATCCTGAGTGTAGGATCCCGATACTGTATGGACTCGGGCCTCACTTCTGTGTGTTTGACTTGATGTGACTTGTGTATGTTTTATGAGATAAATTACATTTCATTTATGCCATGTGGTAGGCAAGCATGTTATACCATCACTTCTTGCATGATATTTATATGCCTTGCTTTACTGCTTATGATATGCATGATGTTGGCCGAGTGGCGGCTTACCCACTAAGCTTTCGTATAACAACGTTTGAAATGTGTTTTTGTGCGTAGGTAAGGTGAAGCCGGTTTTTTGGAGCACCATCAAGGTTGGAATTTCAGCATCGACTATGTGTCAGAGTACAGTTATAGATGTAGTGGGCTAATAATTTGTCGAACCCTAAATGTAATTGTAACTCTGTTAATTTATTTGGGTCGATTGTTTTAAATGGGTTTGTAATATTTTGGAGCTTAAGTACTTTAAATTATTTCTGGATTTATGTTTTAACTCGAAATGGATTTTATGGATTTATGTTGGACTTAAGTTTGGCTTTATTGTTGGGCTTTTGAAAGAAATTTTGAAACACAATTTTTAGGCTGAAGGCCCAATGTGACACCGGGTCGTGGGTGTTACATGATTAGCCAGGTACCCAATATAAATGAGTCAAATATGGGTTGAAAAATTAATACTCGAAGGAACCAGATACCCAATTTTTTATGTAACCAAAAATCAAGTACCCGATAATGAACACTCCTAATATTTAAGAGGCGAAAAAGAAATATGACAAATGATTTTTTAAATAAAAAGTGTAACTACAAAAATGATCATTTAATTATAGGGTTGATATCAATATGACCACTATACTTTAATTTTAATAAATATACCACTATACTTATATTAAAATAATTTTAATATAATCACTTGTGATAAAAATTAATGAAAGAATGATATCTCAGTTAAAATAAAATAACATGATTATATATTTAATTCTTGTTATTTACATTTTTTTAATTTAATTCTAATTTTATTTTAATAAAAAACACATTAAACAAGAATGCTTGTAAATAGGAATGAAACTTGGATCTAAGACATAAACAACCAACGCCTAAATCATTAAACCAAACACATTTTTGTGATTTAAATCACTAACACCTATATATATATACTATTATTTTTATATTTATTCTTTTAATTTCATAAAAAATCATATATTTATTTTTTTTAACTTAATTGAAAATTTAATCAAATTATTTTATATATAATAAATTAAAATTATTATATTATAATAAACATTTATTTAGCAAACCCTAAACTCAAAATATTAAACCAAATTCATTTAAAAATTTTAAATTATAATAAAAATTCATTTACAAACCCTAGACTATAAACCTTAAACTCAAACCTTAAAAACCTAAACCCTAAATCATAAAATTTAAACATTAAATCCTACCATAAATCCTAAACTCTAAATTTATTTAACAATTCTCAAACCTTAAATATTAAACCTTAAATTCATTTAAAAAATTTAAAATATAATTAAAATTCATTTAACAACACCTAAAACATAAACTCAAACTGTAATATCCCAAAAATTACTCCTAATTTTAAAACCCTAATTAAAAACCCTAATTTTTATATTCTCAATTTCTGAAACCCTAATTTAATTGAGTTTTTTTTTAAAAATTGATTTTCTAAATTTAAGGGAATTTTTTTGATAAGATTATAAAGTTTTGAAAGTTTTAAATGTGTATTTAAAGATTAGTAGTTAAAGTGATTTGATGACTTTTGGATAACTAATTTGCTTTTAAATTGAATTTTATTTTTACTGAGATTAAATTTTTTTATTAATAATTTATCTACAATTAATCTTTTTATTAAAAATATCATTTTATTCTAATTATTGTTTTATCAAAACTCTTTATTTAATATTATAAATATTATATAAAGTCTCAGAAAAGAAATCCCTTTAAAATACTATAAGCTTTTTATTATTATTTTATTAATTCTTTTATGGTTTAATAGAACTCTAATTCAAATTGGAATCAATTATTTTTTCTATATATATACGTAGTATGATTTTAGAGAAACCATAAATTGTTTTTCTCCATCAAGATTCTCTAAAGCCTATGTTTTCATTCTTTAAATTCTATTCGAGTTCAAAACCACATTATTCAGTAATTTGAGTCGGTTTAGCTAAGGTGTGCTCTCTTACTGGTGCTATATTTGTTTGTTTGTTTGTTTTAAATATATATATATATTGTGGCATGCTTAATATTTTATACTTTGAAAAAGATTCGTGTTTTGCTGGCATGTTTAATTTTTGTATTGTGTCTTTGATTGCATACTTGTGTTTCCGTACTTACATATCATTGTGATTTGAAAAATATATAAAACTCGGATTTTGAGATCTTATACTTTTATGAGTAATTATGATATTAAACCCTGTAAAATTGTGTTTTCGAATAAATTGTGATTTAGGATTAAGACTGAGATTGAATAAATTATAACATTATTCATACAACTTGTTTTGTATTGTTTCCTAAAATATTATTCTTGAGAAATAATTTTATAAACTATATTTTGTTGTTTTTATCTACCTTAGCGATACATTAAGTTCTTTAGGTTACTGCATCTTAGTTTCCTCTTACAAATATTTGAACTTTAGACAATACGGTACCTGAAGAATCTCATACTTTATCCGGTTATTTTATTATTCAATATAAAACTAACTTTTAGTTATTCAAATTATTCTTAATATTTTAGAAACTTTAATATATTTGGGAATTAAAGTTACTTTTAGTATACATAAATATTTTTCTTACATTCGGATATTTTATTTGAACCATCAGACTATAATGTTAATTTTAATAAGTTTATGAGATGATTTATTTTAGGAATTTTAACTCTTCTTAAATTACCAATTTTTAGTTATAATTTTAACTTTTGTTTTGATAAATTATTAAGTAATTAAATATTTTACAATTATTATAAAATAATATAAATTAAATTGGTTTTGAGGGTAAAGTTTTTAACGTTAACTTCCTAGATTTAATCTATTTCTTATTGTGTTAAACGTGTATTTCTTTTTTTGCTATTGTTAAATGAATTTAAATGTGTATTTTCTTCTTGTGTCAAAAGTGTTTTCTTTTCTTGCGTTAAATGTGTGTTCCTTTTTGTGCTATTGTCAAATAAACTCAAATGTGTGTTTTCTTCTTGTGCTAAAGATGTGCTTCTTCATGTCCTTTTGTTAAATGGATTTAAATGTGTGTTCCCTTCCAGTGATAGATTTGTGTTTTGTGATTAACTGTTTATTGTTATACTGTGATCTTGAGATTCCTTGTGATACTGTGATCAGATTATCTGAATTGTGTGTTTCATATTCTATACGATTATATGTGCTGAGACATTTGAGATCATTAACATTGATTGCATTACATGTGCATGGGGTGGATTGTACGGAGGAAGGTGGTTTTACCACATTGTGTTTGGCGAAATAAGGGGTGAGGGGTTCTTGGGAACTACCTCCACTGTGATCGGTTGGCTTTGTCACCACTGTGTTTGGCGTTCGGAGTATGGGATTGCATTTTCTATGACCTTGCATTTAACAGATTATCGGAACTGTGTGTCTCGTATGTTATACGAATATTTGTGATGAGACTTTTATGATTTATGATATTGATTGCATAATCATGTGCATTGGGAAGGATTGTACGGAAGAAGGTGGTTTTACCACACTGTGTTTGGCGAAATAAGGGGTGAGGGGTTCTGGGGAACTACCTCCACTGTGATCGGTTGGCTTTGCCACCACTGTGTTTGGCGTTTGGAGTATAGGATTGCATTCTCTGTGACATTGCATTCATCAATATTTGTGTTTATTTACTGTGAATATATATATTATGCTTGTGATTGTGAATTGAGTGACATTGTAATGTTTGACTGCACTTTAGAGACACAATGGGCTTTATAACTCATTCTTTTAGTTTTTTTTTCTTTCAGATATCTGACCCTAGGAGTTGGTACTCGGAGATCTCTCTCGGATACGGTTTATTACTATTTTTAGTACTATTACTTATAGATATTTTTATTTTGGGATTATTAGGGATTGAGATGTATTTAAACCTCATGCATAAAACCAGTTACTCAAATTTAATAATTTTAAATAAGAATATTTACTTTTTTTAACCTTGTTTTTATCTTTTAATTTACATATTTAGTTTTTAAATATTTTTTTCAATTACTTGACAAGAAAGTTTTAAAAGCAATAGTTTTAACCTACTGTGCTCATTAAGTTAAAAATTAAGGGGTTACACAAACCTTAGACCCTAAATATAAACCCTAAACCCTAAATTCATTTAAAAACTTTAAATTATAACAAATTTAAAAAATCCTAACCCTAACCCTTAAACCTTAAATAATAAATTGATCTAAGAATTTAAAGTTCACTATTTAGAGTTTAGGGTTTGTTAAATAAATTTAAGATGTATGGTTTAGGGTTTAGAATAGGATTTAGTGTTTGCTATTTAAAATTTATGGTTTATGGTTTGGTTTAACATTTAATGTTTAGTGTTTAACGTTTAAGATTTATAGTGTATAATTTAGGGTTTGAGTTTAAGATTTTAGGGTTTAACATCAAAGAAATATGTTAGGATTGATGTAGCTTGATTCACAACCGATTTATCTTTGCCAAGTGATGGAAAACTCCTAATTTGGGTGATTTGTGGAAGTAGTGAAAGATAGACAATAAAACACAAGATTTAGAGTGGTTCGGACTTCTAACCCAAGTCCTAAATCCACTATCTTAGCTTCCTACTAAGGATTTCCCAAATTCACTAAAAATTTAAACCTTTCGAGAAAAAAGGATAACTTTACGACCTAGATTCTAACCCTGAATCTAGCTTCCAAAGTTCACAAACAAAATTTGGGAATTCACTCACAAAGAGAAAACTTAGAAAACTTGTGAATCCTTCTAATAAGGCTAATGTTTTCAATCTAAGCACTCACCCAATCCTAATACACTTGAGCATACATTGACAATTGAACTCACTAGCATTTTGTCTACCCAAAGATAGGATTTAAGCTCTAAGATAAATCTTTCATCATAGTGTTATTACAATTGAAGTATTAGTCTTCTCTTGATGCTTGAGGCTTTCTTTTATCATCCCAAATGAGCTTCTAGCTATTGGTGACCGTTGGGATTGATTTGGAGCCATTTGGAGCTTGTTTCAAGGCTAATTTCTGCTTCTGGTGCAAGTGGTATCGAAACGCGTGGAAGTGGTTTCGATACTACTACTTTGGAAAATAGCCGTTGAACCTGTAATTAAGAACTAGTATCAAAAGTCCTTGTAGGCATGTCGAAACCCTTAGCTCATGGTATCGAAAAAACCATACTAACCGATGGGTGGTTTTATAAAGTCGTTGGGGATTTTTATAAGACCGTTGGAGGTGTATTGAAACACCTAAAACATGTTTCGATACAGGCTATCAAAACAAGTGTTTATTGTATTGAAACCAAAATTCAAAATGACAAAACGTATCGGAACGGTCCAAGACTGTATCAAAACACATGCAAAGTTAAAAGCATAGCGGTATCGAAACACCTAAGAGGTTATTGAAATGTCTGGGTTAAAAGCACTTCTTTGGTTTCTTTAAATCATTTAAAACACCTTCATAGTTTCTCAAAAACTTCTTAAATATATTTTTAATTTGTTTGGACATAATAACCATTTTTGAAATCTTTACAAATTAGTCTAAAACTATTTTTCAATTATTATATCAAAATATTAGTTCTACAATCACCCTCTTCTTGATATAATAAAATCAACTTGAAATTTTTTTTGAGATTGTTCTCCCTTTGTGAAATAAAGTTTGAATAAGAGAATTAAGGATTCAAAAATATTAAAGCTCCCCTTACTCAATAAACCATTTGAAAAGTCAATTTTTCACAATATTCTCCCCCTTTTCGTTTATATCAAAAATGCTTCAAAACAAGTTTGAAAATCTTTAAAGCTCATAACATAGGAGAATTGAAAAATGCCAATTGGTTTGAAAATCAAATACCAAAAGTTTGTTTATAAAAACAAAAGGCTCCCCCTTACTCAAGGCATCAATAAGTGTTAGTCCAACAATTATGATAATCTAGTTGAAATAAATAAAGGAAAATAAGCAAATGAAATAAATTCAACTAGAAATTTTACCACACTTAAACTCAAAGGAGGATGTGAAGCGTTCCTTCTTCAAGTGTCATTCTTGTGTGTATGGAGCTCCCCCTTAATGTTGCACTTTGTTTCTCACACCTCCATCACACCTAAATGAAACAATCAAGAAATTTTTAGTATCCAAATTGTTTTGGATCATTTAGCATTAGAAGCAAAAAATTTAGTCTCCTTAGGAATCCATTTTTCAATTTCATCCCTTTTTTATTAAAGTGATTAGTTCTTTTGGTATCCAAACACTTTTAAAACATTTTCTATTTTCAAATCTACGAAAACTAGATTGTTTCAAATAAAAGTTTGATTTTCCCAAATTATTTTTCTTCTCAATCTCTTTGGAAATCAAATCTTTTTCTTTCTTAAGATCATATAAAGCAATTTGATGATCTTTTTCCATCTTTTGAAGCAAGTTTTGCAAATAAAAAACTTTAAGCTCAAATTCTTTTAATCTTGCTTCAATTTCAAAATTGGTTTTTGAAAGTAAATCATTTTCTAATTTAATCTTTGAAATCATCTTTTTGTTTTTACAAAATAAAATCTTAAACTCAAAAGCCAATTTATCATAGGCTTCTTGTAACTCATCAAATGAATATGAATTAGAAATATATGAGTTAGAAGTTACCTCTCCCTCATTTAGGACCATAAAGCATAGTTGGCTTCTTCATTTTCGATGGAGTGACCATCATTCCAAGTAGCCACATATGCTTGATTCTTTGAAGATGATCCCTTTATGATTGGCTTATGGGAATCCTTCATCTTCTTCTTTGATTCGTGCTTTGAAGATTTATTTATTTTGTTCATCACGAATCGATCGAATTTCATGAAGAGTTGGGAAAGCTCCTTATTTTCTTCGTAATCCTCCTCACTTGAATCTTTAAAGTGGATGCTCTTTAGAGGAATTGAGAGAAATTGTGTTGAAATTTACACCTAGCTCTTGAATCTTCTTCTTCTCCATCGATCTAATCTTTTCCTTTCATCATAATTTGATGTGTGAGGAGTGACCTCATTAGTTCATCAAGCTTGAGAGTCTTTATATTTTTAGCTTCGATTATGGCGGTCCTTTTTGAGTCCCATAACTCGGGAAGGGAATAGATAAACTTTCGAATAATATTTTCCTCTAGAATAATCTCTCCATATCCTCTAATTCCATTGGTGATGGTGGAGAACCGATCAAACATCTTTGCAATGTCTTCTTCTGGGTTCATCTTGAAGTTCTTATACTCTTGGTTGAGGAGCCCAATCTTGGTGTCCTTTACTTCATTTATACCCTCGTATGTAACTTTGAGCTTATCCCAAACTTCCTTGACACTCTCACAAGAAGACATCTTCTCATATATGTTTGAATAAAATACACAAAAAAGAATTTGCAAAGCTTTACAATTTAGCATCATCTTCTTGCAGTCTTTACACTTCATTTTGCATTTGTTACTTTTGGCATAAATGGTCCATCTTCATCTATCCCATAGCTTGTAATCTTTTCCTTTTATAAAATATATCATTTTTATCTTCCAATGGGGATAGTTAGACCCGTCGAAAAAAATGGCTTGTCAATGGAATCTAGTATGATTCGTCGGTTGATCGGTAATTGATTGAGCTATCCAAATCTTCTCAAAAAGATGTTAATCCTTCTCGATTGAGCCTCGCTCTGATACCAATTGTTAGGATTGATGAAGCAATGAAAGATAGACAATAAAAACCAAGATTTAGAGTGGTTCAGACTTCTAACCAAAGTCTTATATCCACTACATTATCTTACCATTAAGTATTTCCCAAATTCACTAAGAATTTCAACCTTTTGAGGAATAAAGGGATAACCTTACAACCTAGATTCTAATCCCCGAATCTAGCATCCAAAGTTTATAACTGAATTTTGGGAATTCACTCACAAAGAGAAAACTAAACAAACTTGTGAATCCTTCTAATAAGGCTAATGTTTGCAATCTAAGCACCCACTCAATCCTAATACACTTGAGCATATATTGACAATTGAGCTCACAAGTGTTTTGTCTACCCAAAGATAGGATTTAAGCTCTAAGACAAATATTTCATCATATATTTGTTACAATTGAAGCATTAGTCTTCTCTTGATGCTTGAGGCTTTCTTTTATCATTCCAAAGGAGCTTCTAGCCGTTGGTGACCATTGGGATTGATTTGGACCCGTTTAGAGCTTGTTTCAAGTCTAATTTCTGCTTCTGGTTCAAGTGGTATCAAAACATGTGGAAGCCATTTTGATACTACTACTTTGGGAAATAACCGTTGAACCTGTAATTATGAATCGATATTAAAATTCCTTGTAGTTGTATCGAAACCCTTAGATCATGGTATCTCCTAACCGTTGGTTGGGTTATAAAGTCGTTGGTGATTTTCATAAGACCGTTGGAGGTGTATCGAAACACCTAAAACATGTTTCGATACAAGCGTATCGAAATGAGTTTTTTGTTGTATCGAAACCAAAATTCACAATGGCAAAATTTATCGCAATGGTCCAAGATCGTATCGAAACGCTTGTGAAATTTTATCTTTGAAAAGCATAGCGGTATCAAAACACCTAAGAGGTGTATCGAAATGTCTGTGTTAAAAATACATCATTGTTTTTTTTTTTAAATAATTTAAAACACCTTCATAGTTTCTCAAAAACTTCTTAAATATGTTTTCAAGTTGTTTGGACATAATAACCATTTTTGAAATTTTTACAAATTAGTCCAAAAATATTTTTAAATTAATATATCAAAATATTAGTTGTATAAAGTATCTCTATTGTCAATCTTTTAAGCTTGTTTTTTTGAGGTCTTAGTTGCAAAATATTTATAACAAGTGGATAAAATAAAAACTTTTACTAATTTGTGAATTCAAGCCCTTTAACTCAAGTAATTTAAAAGTAAAAATTTTGATAGAAAATCTATTCATGTCATTCTTGATTTTTAAGCTTTTATAATATATTTTTCATAACTAAATGATGCTATGAGATATATAAAATTGCTTGAAATTTACAAGAAATATTTATTATCACTGATTTTTAACCCCAAATCGAATTCGATGGAAATTATGGAAAGGAATAACCCCAAAATCAAAATCAAATAAAAGAGAAACATGTGTCAACTTGGATATGGAAAAATCATAGGAAATCATTCTTATATCATTCATAATCGGTCAAAAGAAGCAAAAAGGGAATGGAGCAACTCAAATTTGGGCAGATTCGATCAAATTTGGAAGAAAATAAAATCATGATATTTTGTGCAATATTTTTACCCGAATTTTGATATCTTTTGGTTTGAATTTTCATGTATTTGTGGTTCCAAAACTACTATATAAACCTCCTCTCATCACTTGTCATTCACAACACAATTCCTTTCTACTACGATCTCTTGTAACACCATAGAGCATGATTGATAATTTAGAGAGTTTAGAGAGCTTTGTGGAGAAATTTTATTCAGTTAAAGCTTGAAATTTTGTATTTGATTCAAAGTTAATAAAAGATTAAATCATACTTCAAGGTGATTGTTTTGTTTATTGTTTTATTTTCTCTTATTTGTTTTAATTGTCCGTAATAAGTTTTTTGTAAAAAAAAAATTATTCGTTTGTTCTTGTAAAATAAGTTTTAATTATTTTCATTAAAGATAATTTTATAAATATTTTAACTCATCATCTTTATAATCTTTTAATTTTTAAGTTATTAAACATTTCTTTTTAAATTAAAGTTTTTTTAAATCCTACTGTAATTCAATTTTTTAACTTTGGTAAATTCGTTTTATTTTAATTGCAATTTGTATATAAGATTATTTTATTATAATTTTTTCATATTTTTACCATGCTTTTGGGATTCGTAAATATATTTGTTTTAATTATATCATTTATAAAAATCTTAGGTTTAAAAGATTGTTATAATAATCATATTTAATAAAACTCTTAGGGTTAGGTTATTAAATGTCTTAGTCAGAGCCTTGTATATATGGTAAATAAATTTTTATTCATATTTAATAAGATATATTTAATTATACTTTAACCCCATAGGTAAAATTTATTTAGATATTTTTTTAGGGTGATAATAATTAATTTAAAGTAATAAAAATTTCAACATACTAAATTTATTTGTTTGATTGATTAAAAAAAATAAAACTTAATTAATGTGGTATTCCACCAAAAGGAGGTAACAGGTTAACGTCAGAAATATTGATGGTGATTAAAGTTTACTCTCTTGGTATGGTAGTGGAGTCATTAAAATGGAATCAAATTTATGAATGAACATTAATTTAAATTTTACACGAACTTGCAATTTTTGTCATTAAAACGTTTTGTAATCAAACTAGGTACCAATTTTTGGATATTGTGGGGTATTAACTCTTCCCCACACGTAACCGATTCTTGAACCTATTTTTTTATTTTTCGTAAACCAAAATTATTATTTTAATAAAATAACCTATTTTTAGGAGATCCAATCACACCTTATTTTAAAAAAATATCGATAAAAACTTTATTGTTTTTATTTTTTAAAAAAAATGTCGAGTCATTTAAAAAAGGGGTTATGATAATATTATAACTTATTTTTTTATATTTTTTGTTACCTTAAGTTGAACCAAGTGGGGATCCAACTCCTTCCAAGTCAAACATATCCAAAAAATAATATATATATATATATATCAAATGATAAACGATTTAAGTAAAATAAATAAAATTATTAAAATAAATAAATAAAATTTTTAGGCGCCACTCTAGCCCCTTCCTCGGTCCATCCTATGCAACTCTCCCTAAGCATAGGCTTTATAAATCCAATTAAATCTAATAGATAAATAGAATAATTTAAAGAAAAGAGGTTGTTCTCCAAACCTCCCTACACGCCTAATACATATATAAATATTTATTAATAATAAACCTTATAAAAAATTTACATGAAATTCATTCGTTATAAGGATATTCATGTTATTTTATTTTAACAAAAATCTTTTATTATTTAAGATTGTTATAAAAAATAATTTTAAACAAATAATTTTTTATTTTAAATATATTATTTTATAATAAAAAACATTTGTGACGACCCGGATTCGGATCCGAGTGTCGGTTTAACCCGATGGGTTTGGGCTCCGGTTTTGGACTCGGGTTTTGGTGTTTAGGCCTTAGGCTTTTGGGCTTGTTAGGTTGTTGGATTTTTGTGTTGTTGGACTGAGGGTAATTTGGTAAATACCAAGGAAGGATGAAAGAGAGGGTTGGGGGATTAGTTCTCTGCAGAGTGATATCACCCTACTCATCTCTTTCCTCCCTTCATCCTTCATTCTTAAGTCAAGAAAAAGAAAGGTAAAAGGTTTGATCTTTTGGAGTTTTCTGTGGAATCTCGTTTTGGTGGAAGAGTAAAAGTTTTAGAGTCGTTAAAGATCTATTAAAAGAGGTAAATATGTGTTGGGTTGGTGAAGTTGGAGATCCATCATCAAGTCTGGGCAAAGGAAAGAGCTTGGAAGTGTGAGTTCGAGTTTGGTTGCTGTGCTTGCTAAGGTTGGTACTCCCAACTCTTCCTACCATCATCCATATCATCGTAGTGTGCATACATATAGATTTTTATGCATGAGTGTTTGGTTGAAGCTTTAAGAATCATTAATGGTGAAATTCGGATTTGTGTGTTAAATGACTTGGAATTGGTGTTAAAACGTCCTAAATATCTCTAGAAACTAATGGAAATACTTTAGGGTTGATTCGATCAAGTTTGGGAATGAATCCTTGGAATTTCTAAGTGCAAACCTGCATTTCGTGTAGGGGTATCGATACGCGGGCTACCGGTATCGATATCCATGTGTGGAATTAGGCTAAGTGGCCAGGTGTATCGAACCATGGTTCGATACTGAGACCTTCAGTGACATAATGACATCGATACCCGTATCGATGCTGGAGGGTTCTCTTTAGTTGACTTTGCAAATGGTCAAAGGGTATCGATACCCATGTTTCGATGCCTTCTTTGGGTGGGTATCGAAGCAGGGTGGTTCGATACCCCACATAAGGGTATCGATACCCCTGCGAGAACTTAACAAGATAAGCTTTGTTTGAGGTTCGATAAGAGGATTAAAGGTTATAATGAATCTTATAATTAATGAAATGAATGGTTAACACAAGATTGACGTATTAAACCTTGAATGACTAAATTATGTTAAGTCTTGATGTGTTCTGATGTGAGGATCCTAGGTGGATCGTTTATGTATGTTGAGTCCTTGTTTGATGGAAATCCGGATATCCATAAGTGTTGCAACACGTTGAAGGCCATCCGATGTAACATTCCAGGTGATGATTTTGAAGACCATTCCGAATGTAGGATCCCGATGCTGTGTGAACGCGGGCCTCATTCGATGATACTCGATGTGACATTCCGAGTATGAGATTTGGAGGATCCCGATGCTGTGTGGACGCGGGCCTCAAATCCCGAATGTAGGATCCCAATGCTGTGTGGACGCGGGACTCATCCTGAGTATGGGATCCCGATGTTGTGTGGACGCGGGCCTTGCTCGTAGTGTAGGATCCCGATGCTGTGTGGATGCGGGCCTCACTACTTTGTGTTGTTGTTTGACTTGTATATGCTGTGTGCGTCATTATACATTGTTTATGCCATGTGGTAGGCAAGCATGCTAGATCATCATATCGTGCACGATGTTTATATGTTATGCTTTACTGCTTATGATATGCATGATGTTGGCCGAGTTCGGCGTACCCACTGAGCTTTAGTAGCTCAGCGTTCGAAATGTGTTTTCGTACGTAGGTTAGGTGAAGCCGATTCGTGGGGCACCATCGAGGTTTGGATTTCAGCATCAACCTATGTCAGAGTACATTTATAGATTAGTGGGCTAGTACTTAGTTGGACCCTATGTATCTTGTAACTCTGTTATTATTTCAAGTCGAATGTTCAAAATGATTTGTAATATTTTGGAGCTTCGATTTTTTTATATTATTTTGGGCTTACGTTTTAACGTAAATGGATTTTATGAATAGTATTTTGGACTTGAATTGGATTTTAAATTGTTGGGCTTTCGAAAGAATTTTGAAATACAGGTTTTGGGCCGGAGGCCCAATGTGACATCCGGGTCGGTGTGTTACATTTAGTGGTATCAGAGCTTAGGTTGAGTCGGTTCTAGGAAGTCCCCGGGGGAAGTCTAGTGTGTTATATAGGTTTCAGACAAGTACATGCCCACGATTCGATATAGTACTTTTAAAGCTGAAATTTTGATGGTGTAATCCTATTTGTTGTTGTTGTTGTCTGTGCATGGTGTAGATGAGTCTGAGGAAGGGGTTAGGCAAGGGGCGAATTATTTCGTCCATTTGCACTGTGCTTTGGATCGGATAGTGAAGACTATTCCGAAGCTTACACCTACCCCACGTGAGGCACCTATCGAGAGGGTTCGCAGGCAGGGTGCTACGGATTTCTTGGGTTCTGGCTAAGATAATCTTGTGAGGGCAGATCAGTGGTTGAGGTCTGAGGACAAGTTGTCTTGTGTTTTTCTCTCTGCTCAAGAAAAACGCAAGGGAATGGTGGGAAACAGTTGAGATGGAGTAGTGTTCCGATCAGCCGACATGTGGCGACTTTTTGGATGAGTTTGAGAAAAAGTATTTGGGCGAGACTCACATCAATCAGTTGAGAGATCAGTTCACCCACCTTGTGCAAGGTAACCGTACGGTCTTTGAGTACGAGCAGGAGTTCCTACAGCTGGGTAGGTATACAACCGAGTTGGTAGCTACCGAGAAGATGAGGTGCGAGAGGTTTCTGAGAGGTTTGAGGAAAGAGATCCAGACTTAGCTGACAGCTAATCCACCGGTAGTGTTTTCTGAGTGAGCATGTTAGGATGTTGGATATACCTTGTGAGACACTAGATATAGGTGTTAGTGTTTCTAGTTCTTCGGAGATACCGTAGTGGTCAGAAAGATGTACAGACGATGTCCATAGATGGTTCAGGGGTATATGTTCCCAGTTGATATTATAGAATTGTCAATCTACGGCTTTGATGTGATTTTGGGTACAGATTGGCTGACAAAGCATATGGCTAAGACAGATCTTGATACCAAGAGAATTCATTTGAAGCTAGCGGATGACCATGAGAGTATGGTTGTAGGTGAGAATGTGAAGTTCTTATTGAATGTTGTTTCTGCTCTAGAGGCTCAGAGGTTAGTTGAGTTGGGCTGTGAGGCATACCTAGCATATATGATGAACCCGAACATGAATGAAGTCAGTTTGCAGGATATCAGGACAGTGTGTGATTCTTTTCGAGTGTGTTTCCAAAAGAGTTGCCTGGATTGCCATCTGACGGAGAGGTTGAGTTTGCCATATATTCAGATTCTGCTCCTATTTCGATTGGCTCCGTGTTGTATGGTACCGAGAGAACTAAAAAAATTAATGACTCAGTTGCAAGAACTATTAGATAGAGGTTGTATCCGACTGGTTTCTTCTCTTTGTGGCGCACCGTGTTGTTTGTGAAGAAGAAAGACGGTAGTGTGAGGATGTGCATTGACTATAGACAGATGAATCAGTTGACAGTGAAGAACAAGTATGCATCGTCGAGAATTGATGATATGTTGGATCAGCTTAGGGGTGGTATCGTGTTTTCCAAGATAGACTTGAGACTAGAGTATTATCAGTTGAAGTTAAAAGAACTCGATGTGCCGAAGATAGCTTTTGTACAAGGTATGATTACAATGAGCTTCTGGTTATGCCTTTCGAGTTGACTAATGCACCAACTGCTTTTCATGGACATGATGAATAGATTTTTCTTCGAGTACTTGGATCAGTTTGTGATTATGGTCATTGAGGACATATTAATATACTCACGTACTGAGAAACATCATGACAAACACTTGAGGACATGTAGTGTCAGCTGAAGGGATTAAAGTAGATCCTAAGAAGATTGAAGCAATTGTTAGTTGAAAGCAATCGAAGCATGTTATAAAGATTCGTAGTTTCCTAGGCTTAGCATGTTACTATAGGAGGTTTGTGAATGGTTTTTCGAAGATAGTTGTCCCTTTGACTGAGTTGCGTCAGAAGAATATTCAGTTTGAGTGGTCAGATGCAAGATAACAAGCCGTTGAGAAACTGAAAGAAGCTTTGACAGATACGTCGATTTTGATACAGCCAATGTCAGAGGAGGAGTATGTGATCTACAATGATGCTTCGTATGTAGGGCTAGGTTGTGTACTTATGCATGATGGAAGAGTTATAGCTTACGCTTCGAGATAGTTGAAGAATCATTAGCGCAATTATCTGACCCCTGATATAGAGCTAGTCGTAGTTGTGGTTGCCTTGAAAATTGGGAAGCATTAATTGTATGGTGAGAGATGCACAGTGTACACAGATCACAAGAGTTTGAAGTATCTGATGACACAGAGAGATTTGAATCTAAGACAGCGCAGATGGCTCGAGTTATTGAAAGACTATGACCTCAAAATTGAATATCATCCGAGTAAAGCCAATGTAGTGACAGATGCTTTGTGTAAGAAAGTAGCTGTTGAGTTGAGAGTTATGTTTGCTAGTTTGAGTTTATCAGGTGATGGTGGCTTGGTAGCCGAGCTTCAGGTTAGACTTACTTTGGGTCAGTTGATCAGAGGGAAACAACTATCAGATAGATTTTTGACACCTCACGTGCAAGATGTAGCTGAAGGAAGACCTACAGAGTACAATTTCAGAAATGATGATGTATTATGCTTCAGAGACAGAGTAGTTGAGCCGAATGACAGTGATTAAAGACGTATGATTCTGATCAAAACGCACAGTAGTCCTTTTGCTACGCATCCGTGTAGTACGAAGACATACCGTGGTTTGAGAGATGAGTACTTCTAGCTTGGTCTGAAGAGAGATATTACTGACTATGTGAGTAAGTGTATGGTTTGTCAGAGAGTTAAGCAGAATATCAGTTTCTGTCTGGTTTGCTACAGCCGTTGAAGATTCCGGAATGGAAATGAGAAAATATCACCATGGATTCTGTATTCGGTTCGCCTTTGACTCATTCGAGGAAGAATTCAATTCAGGTTATAGTTGATCGCTTCATGAAATGTTCTCACTTTATTGTTGATCATACGACTTACTTGTTAGATAAGTTGGTAGATTTGTACATTAGTGAGATTGCGAGACTGCATAGTGTGTCGAAATCGATTGTGCCTGACAGAGATTTGAGATTCACAGACAGATTTTGGGAGTGTTTGCACAATACTTTGGGTGGCCGTTTGAATTTCAGTACTTTGTATCATCCTCAGTCAGATGGGCAGTCAGGGAGAGTTATTCAGATTCTCGAGGATATGCTTCGATGTTGTATCATTGACTTTCAAGGTGCTTGAGAGAAGCACCTGCCATTGGTTGAGTTTGCGTGTAACGATAGTTAACAGTCGAGTTTTCAGATGGCTACGTATAAGACTTTGTATGGTAGAAAATGTAGAACTCCGTTTAGTTGGGCTAAAGCAGGTCAGAAATTGATATCGAGGCTAGTTATGCTTGAGGGGACTACCGAAAAATTGAAGTGATTTGTGATCGGTTAAAGACAACTTCAGATAGGCAGAAATCGTATGCAGAATTGAATCTGACAGAAACAGAGTATGAAGTGGGAGAAAAAGTGTTCTTGAAAGTGTCACTGTGGAAGGGGATCGTCCGTTTGGAAGGAAAGGCAAGTTAAGTCCAAGGTTTGTAGGACTGCAAGAGGTTGCTCTTTTCGCACTTGCTTCCCTTAGATAAATTTCGAGGAAGAAATTTTTTTTAAGGAGGGGAGAGTTGTAACGACCCAGATTCGGATTCGAGTGTCGATTTAACCCGATGGGTTTGGGCTTCGGTTTTGGACTCGGGTTTTGGTGTTTAGGCCTTAGGCTTTTGGGCTTGTTAGGTTGTTGGGCTTTTGTGTTGTTGGACTGAGGGTAATTTGGTAAATACTAAGGAGGACGAAAGAGAGGGTTGGGGGATTAGTTTCTCTGCAGAGTGATATCACCCTACTCATGTCTTTCCTCCCTTCATCCTTCATTCTTGAGTCAAGAAAAAGAAAGGTAAAAGGTTTGATATTTGGGAGTTTTCTGTGGAATCTCGTTTTAGTGGAAGAGTAAAAGTTTTAGAGTTGTTCAAGATCTATTAAAAGAGGTAAATATGTGTTGGTTTGGTGACGTTGGAGATCCATCATCAAATCTGGGCAAAGGAAAGAGCTTGGAAGAGTGAGTTCGAGTTTGATTGTTGTGCTTGCTAAGGTTGGTACTCCCAACTCTTCCTACCATCATCCATATCATCGTAGTGTGCATACATATAGATTTTTATGCATGAGTGTTTGGTTGAAGCTTTAAGAATCATTAATGGTGAAATTCGGATTTGTGTGTTAAATGACTTGGAATTGGTGTTAAAACGTCCTAAATATCTCTAGAAACTAATGGGAATACTTTAGGGTTGATTTGATCAAGTTTGGGAATGAATCCTTGGAATTTCTAAGTGCAGACCTGCATTTCGTGTAGGGGTATCGATACGCGGGCTACCGGTATCGATACCCATGTGTGGAATTAGGCTAAGTGGCCAGGTGTATCGAACCATGGTTCGATACCGGGACCTCCAGTGGCATAATGACATCGATACCCGTATCGATGCTGGAAGGTCCTCTTTAGTTGACTTTGCAAATAGTCAAAGGGTATCGATACTGGTATCGATACCCATGTTTCGATGCCTTCTTTGGGTGGGTATCGAAGCAGGGTGGTTCGATACCCCACATAAGGGTATCGATACCCCTGCGAGAACTTAACAAGATAAGCTTTGTTTGAGGTTCGATAAGAGGATTAAAGGTTATAATGAATCTTATAATTAATGAAATGAATGGTTAACACAAGATTGACGTATTAAACCTTGAATGACTAAATTATGTTAAGTCTTGATGTGTTCTGATGTGAGGATCCTAGGTGGATCGTTTATGTGTGTTGAGTCCTTGTTTGATGGAAATCCGGATATCCATAAGTGTTGCAACACGTTGAAGGCCATCCGATGTAACATTCCGGGTGATATTTTGAAGACCATTCCGAATGTAGGATCCCGATGTTGTGTGGACGCGGGCCTCATTCGATGATACTCGATGTGACATTCCGAGTATGGGATTTGGAGGATCCCGATGCTGTGTGGACGCGGTCCTCAAATCCCGGATGTAGGATCCCGATGCTATGTGGACGCGGGCCTCATCCTGAGTATGGTATCCTGATGCTGTGTGGACGCGGGCCTTGCTCGTAGTGTAGGATCCCGATGCTGTGCGGACGCGGACCTCACTACTTTGTGTTGTTGTTTGACTTTTATATATTGTGTGCGTCATTATACATTGTTTATGCCATGTGGTAGGCAAGCATGCTAGATCATCAATATATTAAAATTTATTTAACAATAGATTTTTTTTATTTAAATTTAGTTCAATAGTTGTTTTAGTTTTTGTATCTGATATGATTTAAAAAGCTTACCCTTCTTTTGCACGAAGGAAAGGGAACAGCGCAAAAGGGAAAATAGGGTGGTGACATTAATGCTTGAAAAATACATGCAAATTGTACGAACCCTTTAACTTAAGTGATTAAAGGAACGGTTGATGTTTTTAGAGGTTACAGGTTCGAGTACTAGCGATGCCAACAGAGTGATTGAGCGATCAATGTCAAATGGTGAAGATTATATTCTAAAACGGATACTACTTGTAATTACTATTAACTTGTTAAAAAAATACATACAAATTAATGTTTGCTGCTCGCGTCATTCCTTCTGCTTAAAGGAGCTGTACCAAAGCTTGAAAGCATAAACCAATTTCCCAACCTGATTCAATTCATTCCTTTCGTTGTTCCTCAAGTTGATGGTCTCCCTCAAGTTTCTGAAACCACATATTTTGTTCCTCTGAACCAACAAAAGTACCTTACTTTTTTCGTTGACCAAACCAGAGACCAGGTTGAAGATATCCTCAGCGTCGTAAAACCTGATATGTTTTTTTTATGATTTCTGATTTTGGATTCCACAATTGGCTCGCCAACTCGGGATCAGTTCCATATTCTATGCAGTGGCTGCCCCGGTGATGATAGGGATGTTGTTAAACCTTCAGAAACTAAGTAAGGAGATGACAGTAGAAAAGGTAATTGAATTACCTCTTGATTACCCTTCTTCCGGTTTGAAACTCAAAGCTGAAGAGGCTCCTATATATACTGTTGTTCCTCGCTGAGGATTATGGGAGTGGTCGTTGCATGAGCGGATAAGGAAGGGTAGGGCAAAAAGTGATGCCATAATTGCCTTCAAGACTTACTGTGAAATCGAGGGACCATTTCTTGACTACGGTGCTAAAGTATTGGGAAAGCTTGTTTTGCTAACAGGGCCTTGTGTTATGAGAAAAAAATATTATGCAGTGAGGATTACACAAATTAGTTAGTTTTTAGATGGTAGTATTATTGGTATAAATAAACCAAAGAGGCTCTAAGGAAAGGTTATGAATATTGTAAACATTGGCTACGGCTATCTCCTTTCTAAAGTTTAGTGTCTCTGCTGAAACTTTTTCTTCTATTTCTTATCTCCTTCCTCTATTTCTTATTGTTTCTTAACATTGGTGCTTTCGTTGAGAGATGATGAGCGATATTGAAACAATCAAAACACTCCAAGAAACATCTATTCGTCATGAACAATCATTGATCACGCTTCAGAACACTGCTGCAAAAAACAAACAAACGCTTCAGGATATAATACGTCAATTGATTATTATCTCGTCCAAATTGGGATTAACCTCCACAATATACATCAA